>WNWU01000003.1:14618566-14674104 GCA_012654045.1 Ptyas mucosa
TTTTATTTTATTTTATTTTATTTTATTTTATTTTATTTTATTTTATTCATCAAGCAGGTATTAGATAACAGATATAAGTATAAACATAATTATGAATACATGAAATGGGTACGAATAAAAGGGAACATTAGGACAGGGATGGTAGGCACTCTGGTGCGCTTATGCACGCCCCTTACAGACCTCTTAGGAATGGGGTGAGGTCTACAGTAGACAGTCTAAGGTTAATGTTTTGGGGGTTTGGGGAAGAAATCACAGAGTCAGGTAGTGCATTCCAGGCATTGACAACTCTGTTACTGAAATCGTATTTTCTGCAATCAAGTTTGGAACGGTTTACCATAAATTTCTATCTATTGTGTGCTTGTGTATTGTTTTGGTTGAAGCTGAAGTATTCATTGATAGGTAGGACATTGTAGCAGATAATTTTATGTACTACCCTTAGGTTGGACCGAAGATGGTGAAGTTCTAAGTTGTCTAAGCCCAAAATTTCAAGGCTGGTGGCATAAGGTATTCTGCTGCAAGCAGAGGAGTGGAGGACTCTTCTCATGAAATATCTCTGGACTCGTTCAATTGTATTAATGTCTGATATGCAGTGTGGGTTCCAGACAGATGAGCCATATTCAAGAATTGGTCTAGCAAAATTTTCATATGTCTTAGTTTGCAGTTCAATATTACTGGAGAAGAAGCTACGCAAGATTAGGTTAACAACTCTTAATGCTTTTTTGGCAATGCTGTTACAGTGAGCTCTGGCACTTAGATCATTTGAAATGAGTACTCCAAGGTCCTTGAAGAAGGACCTTGACAGAGTGAGGGTAGTCTACTAGGTTGTATCCACCACATCTACTAGGTCATATTTTGTGTTCTAATTTTTTTTTGCCAATGTGTAAGACAGTGCATTTGTTGATTGAGATTTGAAGTTGCCAATTGTTTGACCATTCTGACACGTAGTCAAGATCTTTTTGTAGGGTAGCAGCATTGTCGGTGATGTTGGTAAAGTTAAACCTTATTACTAGAAGTAAGTATTGCTTTTGTTCTTCTGCTAGATTCCATATGGTAGCTTGTTATAATACAGAACCATTTTATGTTATATTGACTTTATGCTCTTTATAACTACTCTGTATCCATATGAAGAACGTAGAGCTACAAATCATCACTTTCAAATCCAAAAGCATGAAAGCACATTCCAAATTGTCAAAGGCCTTTTCTACATCAAGAAAAATCACAGCTACATTTGTTGTTGTTGTTTTCTAGTTTCATTTTGTTTCTAATTCAAAATCTGCTTGATGTTATTTCTCATGTATCTTTTCAGGAGAACTCTAGTGTGATCAAGATATATTAGTTTAGTTTAAAAAAACATTTGTTATCTTTGCAGGTATGTTTAATAAAGAGATGGGTCTGTATGAATCTGGATGAATTAAATATTTTCTTCTTAATAAATCAATGAGATAAAGGCTTATTTCCACTATGACAGAAATACTTCATGTACTTGAATCTCATTCCTTAAACAAACAGCTCTTGAGTTTCTTTTGTGACATTCTTTAATGTAAGTTCCACAGTGTCTACTGTAATCAATAAAAAACAGTCATTCAATCATCTACAGTGGCCCATCAGAAACTCCAGGACATACCCAATCAACACTTTCTTTTCAACCCTCAAAGCTAAGTAAGCTCTACATAACCTCTCAAAATGCTTCGCCTCTCTGATCAACCATACATGTAAAATCTTGTTAGCCTTCCTGTTCACTTGCTCAGTAAATTCAGTGTACAGTATGTGTATTCTTTTATATTATTTCAGCGTGCTTTTCTAATGGCATTGCACAGCTCTTCAGGCCTAATTCCCAAAAGATCTTGCAGTCACACTCATGCATATTCCTCAAAACACTTTTCTGGAATTATCTGGAAATATTATTATTTCCAAAACATCATTAGCCATATTGCATAAGTTTTGGTAAGGACATGCTCCCCTATGGATAGGATCATAGGTTAGTATCATATTGTGGTGAGATTGCCTTATTGAAAAAAATATTAATGTAGGGTCATCTTAATAGGTCAAGTGAAGGAACAATTTTTATTCAATAAAAAAGAGAAGGTCACATATACCCATCAAATTAAACATATGACATGTATTATTGATTATTATTTCAATTATATTTATACAGATTGTTCATTATACAGCCAAAAGGAAACACATTTATATAAGCAAAGCTCTCAGTTGCATTGCTTTATTCAGCAGCTGCTCTTCTTCAGCTTGTTAGAGCTCAGGGCAGGTTTCCCACAATAATGTTTGAGTGGCTGATGGGAAAGGTCAACAAAATTGAAGTTACTATTTGAGCCTGAAGCTTCGGAGAACAAACTTGCTAAAAACTCAAGAAGTGAAAAGGAGATCTATAGAAACTTTAATGTGATTGGAAAGCTGCTAGAAGCAAGACATAAAAATAAAACAGAACCTTACGTGATTTATTTTATCTTATCTCATCTCTAGTTGCCATATAATAGTTCTTTAACATGTTTTTTTTTTATTATTTGAGGCAAGCATTTTTGTTGTTGTTGTTGTTGCTGTCACAGCTGTCTTTCTTTTTCTTTCTCTCTCTCTCTCTCATATATACCCCCACACAACAAAGGTAATTGTCATTCTGAACTTCCATCATGTCTTGGTTATCAAGTTCTGAAATGTCTTGACACATTAATTTCTCTTAATAGAAAGGTATCTTCTGTTCCTGTTTGTCAAATACGATGCAACCTAACTTCTGTCATCATAATTCCAGTTTAGAAATAGACTGTGAGGTGATTGAAGTGTCTTCTATCTATTTGTTCTCACATCAATTTTTATTTTCTCCAAGGTTGTCCGATAATGAACCTGTATTGGGAAGATGGACAGAAGCTCTAGCTTTGATCTGAAATTCTAAAATATAACATGTATAAAATGTTTTCATCTATTCACCCATGAAATGTTTAAAGTGGATTACACTTTATATGTCAAGTTATATATACTGCAAAAATCATGATATCACTAAATAACATATATGAGAGTAGCGAATTGAATAATTGGGAAGTATGGCTTTGTAATATTTTCACTTTTAGTTACTTTGAAGTCAAGAAGATATCTTTTAGCATTAATGTTGCTGAAGCAACAGGTAAGATACTTCCCTTACATTGTCACTATAAGAGATTTAATATTTTTCTCTCAGAAAAATAACTGTCCGATTGCCTGCTTTCGTTTTTATTTCTGTAATCGCAAGAAAAAAACGGTGTGATTCTCATAAAACTGCAAATGCAAGCAAAGGAAATCCATTGCCTTTTGAAGACAACATTCAGAAATATCCACAACTGCACATCTACTTTTATTTTTAAGAGTCATTTTTAAATGAGTCACTTGATATTGTTCTAAAACAACAGCTTGATTTAAAAAAAGGTACAGGGCAGAGATGATAGCAGGGTGCCCATGGCTTGGCTGCAAACAATCTGGGTAATCGTTATATTTTCTTTTGTCTGTGTTGCTCCCTGTGGCTTTTTGGACTTCTGGAGCTGAGATATGGTATCCCAGGGGAAAAAGCAAATATTGGTCCCGCTCCCTGAGGAACCACACTTGTCTTCAAATTAAAGAAAGAAAGAACAAAGTGAGTTAAAAATTATATGATTGAGATTTGATGTTTGGATCCTGGAAAATAGAATGGCAATTGGAACCTAGGGCTGCAGAACGTGTTCATTTTTTTCTAGGGAGAGAGTTTTAGCACTGAATTATATTTATATAGCTCTTGCATATTCAATAGTTTAAATTTGTATTTATTTATCACAAACAGAGCTATTTCCTCCAGAGATGCTTTTATTTGCTGAGGTCCCAAATTACAACATTATATACACAATTCTAATAAGTAGTCATACTGTGCCTCTTTAGAACTCTGAAAAATAGCTTTTTAAACCTTAAAAAAAACTTATTCAAACCACAAAATTAGATGTGAATGCGAGTGATTGTTACAAGTGATTAAATAGTAATTATTACATTCAAAAATACTTCTATGTAAAAGCATAAACCAGTGATTTGTAACAAAGGAAAAAAAAATCTGTTCTAAACCCATATATCCAGATATATCTGTTGACCAATAAGGCATTCCAAATAAACTCATTGCTGTGTGATCGATTGTGTAGCACAGGGCAGGAAAAGAAGATAAACAACAAATTATGACAGTAACCAATGAAGTAACACAACACAACCAATGGTTCTCAGGCAGGATTTTAATGTTAGATGATCAGACACATTTAGAGTCATAATAGGACAACTTGAAGCAATTAATTTCCTCAGTATAAGAGAAGATAATAGGGTTGAACTGTGGAATTTTTGGTTGTCTGGACTTGATTGTTTGCTTGTAAACGTTTCATTACCTGAATAGTAATGCTAATGAGTGTGAGACTGCTATGGGAGTAAGGCCCATATTCACTATTACTGATGATGTTACTCATTTGGGTAATGAAACATCTCTAAGCAAACAACCAAGCTCAGAAAGCACCACAATTTCCTCAATAAATGGTCAATTTTAGCAGGAAGATTCCTGGATGTTCTTGCAGGGCTATAATTTCAGTAAAGAGAGATAATTTGTTGGGAAGAATAGTAGGAGAAATACTGTGCTAATCTACAAGAGGATTTCATAATAATATGAAAGTTGTAACATCTATTCAAAGAAGGAAAGATGATTTAAATGAAGTTATTGATTTGGTTTTTTCCCTAAAGCATCACAAGAGATACTTCATGACCTGCAGGCAGTTTGGGATGAGGAGAAATTCCCCTAAACTGAATAATTATGTGCTGATCTATGTGCATTTGTTGAATTTCCTTTTGTGAATAAATGCTATTTTATAGCAAAGGCTTTACATTTAGTACTGAGTATCCTGTGGCCTAAGGAAAATAATTGGTTTTTAAAATTTGCTTTCATGCAAAAATAATTTCAGTTTTCATTCCATTTTAAAGTTTATTTCCTCAACACTTTATTCATTCCTTTTGTATTTTAAATTCATTTTTGCTTTGCGTTTGTTTTCAGTAGACCCCCTTAATCTTCTGCTGCTTGAGACTTTAGTGCTTAACATTCAAATGGCATGGAAAATGAAAACACTCTGTTTACAGGCATCAAATCTGCAAAGTATCGGACAGATTAATGTACGTTTTTAAAATACATTTAATCACATTTTAACACATTTAACAGCACTTTTAATAAACTTTCTGTAGCTTATAAGCTATTTTTATTTTATTGATAGCCACTGCTTTGTCTCTGCGCTATGTGCCAATCTTTGTTCTTTTTGATAACGGGTTTGTGACTTGTGAAAGAGATAATTTGTTTCTTTTGCCCAAAGGGAAAGAAAGTCTTTAAAAATAATTTTAAGGGCTATCAGGAGGAATATTGTGCTAACCTGTAGGATTTCTGTTTCTCTATTGCATTAAAAAGTCCCACCAGGTATTTGTATTTGTGTAAGGCTGCCTTCCTACAAATTTAAAAATCAACAGCTAGTTTCTACAAATGTGAGTCATTTTGTTAATTATTTTACTTTATTTTTCTGATTTTATGGAATCTGGTTTAAAATTAATTTCAGTATCTTTTTCTCTACTGTATGGGATAACCTTCTCTTTCTCTGGAGATTCCTATTTCCATTTTTCTTCATCTGCTCCAGTTGCAACTACAGTCACTTTATATCTTGCTTAATCTTCACTTGTGGTCTCTGGAAATTTTCATCCATCCCTTTCACTGATTTGAGTTCTTGTTATAGTAAGATTTGGCAAACTCCTATTAGTTTACATGGAACCATTACTCCAAACACAATCATCTTGGTTGGACAGTGGTTGTAATCTTGGGTTTAGTTGTATGTGAATATGTTATATACATGCACAAGTTTTTAATACAGTAGTGCTTTTCCTTTTCCTTTTTTTTTAAAAAAACCCGATCCTCTAACGATCCTTGTTGCAGTGGATGAGTGTTGTGGCCTGCCAGCAGCCAGCAGAGCTGGCAGCAGAGTCAGACAATGAGGAGGTTGAGGAGGAACATGGGCCAGTCCTAAGGGTTGGGGAAAGCTCGGACGAGGGCTCTGTGTTGGAGGCAGAGAGGGAGCTAGACAGCAGTGATGCAGAGGAACAGCTGGAGTCCTTTCCCAATGTGCGCATGCGCAGAGCTGCCAGAAGACAAGAACAAGTCAGAAAGTAGGGTCGACTTGGGAGTAAAGCCACACCTTGGAGATGATTGGCCCCTCCCATAGGAAACAAAAGAGGAGCGAATGGGGAGGGATCTTTTGCAGGAAACAATTCATTCGGTAGTCATTTCAAGAGTGGAAAGTTCTGTTCATGACTCTAAGAGACTCTGTGCCAAGTTTTGCCTTACATTGGGTTTGGAAACAAGTTATGTGGCAGCTTGCCAAGCGAGATAAGGTATGTGATAAATATTCCTTTGAAAAACAGTTTGGACAAGATTTGCTGACTGCAAATGAAAGTAATTCACAGTCATGTAAATAAAAGAGGTTTGACCAGGACCAAGACTCTGCTTCCTGTTTATTAAGTGAGCATAGGTCAGAGCAATGAGATAAAAATGATTTTGAAAAGTTTTTACTCGTCTCTCAACTTCCTATCAAATGGTGTTCAAACTTAATACTATCTCGATAAGTAATAAATTTTTTCATTGCAAACTCTTAGAACAGATATTAAGCATCTGACTATCTGTTTCCATGCCTGGCATTGTTTAGATCGGGGTCTAAATTCATTTGCAGAGTAAAGAAAATTAAAGAAACTAACTGGTATGCGTTAAACAAAGGCTATTTGAAAAGCCTCAATCTGTTTGTAGAACAGCAGATCTAATTCTGTGATTCTTTGAAAGGGCCATTTATCTGCTACATCTCATTTGTTTGCTTTACTATTAAAAAAACAGCAAATAAATAAATCATGATAATAATGATTAAAATCATAGCAAGAGGGAATCAAGATGAAGGTGAGCTCAAACAACAACAAAAAGAGCTGTGGCTACTGAGAAAATGTTACCTTTTGAAATGAGAGGGTTAGAACTGATAACGAAGAGAAACATCCTTTCATAATGACTTAGCTGTCAACATATCCCATATAGGTTTATGATCGCTAATTGGCACCCAAATACAAAAATAATCTTGAAAAATTGAGGCTTCTTCTTTCAAAGTAAATCAACATGTTCCATATAAATGAATCTGAAACTTTCAGCATCGCTGTTGCGTTTTGGGGTCATTTGAAAGTTTATTCATTTACATTCCATCCTTTTAATACCACTAGCAGGAGGAAAATGGACGACCAATTGACCTCTTTCTTTCACAGCTTTTTTCCTTTGTTCAGAGTTGATATTATGGCTCTTGTGCTTCTGTGCTTCAGAATTATTCTGTTTCCAACAGAAGAAAGAAAATATGAACGCTTTGTTTTTAAATGTATTTTCTTTGACTGCCGGCAAGTGCACCTGTGTTTACAGCCACAGGATAGCAGATTAAGATTTCTTCAGACAGTGGGTTGGCATTATCTGATGACCCATTGATATATGATGGTGTCATTATGCAGATAAAGAAATGTGTTTTTTCCCCTCCTGCCATTTTCAACAGCAGAAAACAGAGCAAAAAATTCTGTTCTGCAGTCACATCGATTACCTGATTTGTGTGATAAATTTCTATATACAAACAATTTGAACACATGGTAAATTCTGGCATATGGAGCAATTAAAAATGATCTCCATGGGATGGCTTGATAGCATCTACAGTTGTTCAAAGAAACTGGTCAAACAATACACAAATACACATTCACATCTATTGAGTTAATGCTAGTGTAAATTTTACATTATATTTCAAGTCTCTTTAGGGCATAGTTGAGCCATGTATGGCCCTCCAAATACTGTATTATTCAACTACAGCTCCCATAATTCATCACTACTGATCATGCCAATTGGAGCCAAAAGGAATTAGAGTGCCACACATCTGGACAACCACATATCACTTTAGGAGCTGATTTAGTCAATATGTAATGCAAACCAGATTGCAAACCTATTTTAGTGCAGTACTGTTACTTAGATGCCCCAGTTGGTTTGTCTATATTAGAAGAATGGAACATACATTCTTATTTAAATCAACAAGTAGGTCAATTCAAAGCCAGCTTTTGTTATCTTCCAATGATTTCTTCAAGTAAGCTGTTATAAAAAAGCAGGGGAGGGATAGGGAAGGAATATAAACAAGGCTGATTTGATGATGCTTTGTTGTACTATATAGAATGTTCAAACTGGATTATGCTTGATATTATGTACCTCAGTTCATATCCAGAACTGGGCCTAGAATATTACTAGCATGAAGAAAATAACATAGCAATCAAGTGTTATTTTTTAAAACGTAAAAATCAGCTGTATTGGAACTTGCCTCAATGTTTAAAGAAAACATATAGACCTCTTAGAAGATTTGAAACAAAAGGATGATTTTTATATTAACAGAGTTAGAGTTAATATTTATTTATTTATTTATTTATTTATTTATTTACTTACTTACTTACTTACTTACTTACTTACTATGACCAGAGGTGAGTTTCAGCAGGTTCTGACTAGTTCTGGAGAACCAATAGCAGAAATTTTGAGAAGTTCGGAGAACCAGTAGTAAAAATTCTGACTGGCCCCGCCCCCATCTATTCTCTGCCTCTGATTTTGATATATGAAAATGCCCACTGCATGTTCCCCCTTGTCCCATTCTTCCATCCCCACTGCATACATCTTTGATTTTCAGCACACAGTAAAACCAGTCCATTCTATTGTTGCAGCTTGGCTTAGTGCAAGCTGTGGGGTAGACATACAGTATGATAGGAATTCAGTCTCTAGAATCAACCACAAAGGACAGGAATAACATCTCTTGTTCCCTATGCATAGTCACAGGAGAGAAAACAACTAGTTTCTTGAGATTTCAAAATAGCTGGATTTCTCATCAGCTTGCAATGTGCCAATAGTGGCTTGCCATGGTTCCTGCTTGCCTAGCATTTGAAGTGGGCTATAATCCCCATGCACTAAAGTTCTGAGGAATATGTAAAGATAAAGCAGCTGAAGCCACTGGTAGAATGGTAACTCTGGTGTTTCTGTTTTTCTGTGTCCCAGCGCATCATAAATCTTTCCCCAATCCCCAAGGGATTACTGCAGCGTGTATTGGTTATATACTGAAGCAGTAAAGGGCAGATGAATGAAAAAGCTTATATGCTACCATGAGTCTAATATGCCTTACCTTTTACCTTTCCTATTTTGCTACCTTTTATTATGTTGCAGTGATTAATATTGTACATTTCTCTCACCTAACTTCCCCAGGAAGACTGCTGATTTTCAGCCTTAATAAATGAACTCCCCTCTTTCAGTAATCTAGAACATTAATAATGTGTTGGTCTAGAGGACTAAGCATTAAAACCTTTCCCAGTGGCTATTCCTTAATGAAACTGGGTCTCTGAGACTCAATACATAATCAGCTAAATAAAATACCATTGGAAATGGTATTTCAGGGCCTGCTGGGAAAAAGAGCTGTTGGTGGCAATTGCTGCAGATTCAACACGTGCAGGAGAGTGGTTCAATATGTAAGCTGATTGGCCATACTGATTCTTGGCCCTCAAAGCAATGCAACTAATCAGTAAAAAAAGAAAAATGTAATCCCTGAATTTATTTCAGTATTTTGGGTTTTCTGACACCTTCCCATTAATTGGACATTGACTTTATAGCCACAGAGATTAAAGAAAAAAAATCTATACTCATGTAGGGATACAATGAGAACAAAATAGGGACAGACTCAAATGAGCAATCTGTCTCCAGATGTGCAGTGATAGGATTTATTCTGCTAGGTAGAGATTCTATGGGAGACCTATTTATCATCTTAGCATTTAAATAGTGTGAATGTACCTAGCAACCAATTGCCCAAAGCTTAGTTTTGAAGGATGTTCTGTTTTCAGATTGAACAGATCAAAGAATCCTTGCAACATGGTAAGGGACAATACAGAAATATAACTCACCTATAATAAGCACCCTAGTAGATGGATAACTTTATTTGGAATTGACAAATGCTGCCCAAAGCAAGAATTTAAATTTGAATGTTGAACATGAATGCATGAACATGAATGCAGATGGAATGAATATTCTGAAAAGAGAAGTGATGGGTTAGAATTCAGTTGAGGGTTAGCAGAGAAAGAGGAGAGGAGAAATGGATCATTTTAGTTATGTTTTTCCCATCAATAACCAAAAGGATTACCTAAGCTTCAGGACAGTGATTAGGCAATAGCAATAGTACTTAGATTTATACACTGCTTTACAACACTCTCTGAGCAGTTTACAGAGTCAGCCTATTGGCCTCCACCAATGTCATTTTACTGACCTCAGAAGGATAGAAGGCTGAGTCAACCTTGAGCCAGTCAGATCGAACTACTGGCAGTGGGCCTGCAATACTGCATTCTAATCACTGTGCCACCAGGGTTCCCTCAAGGCAGCTTGAAAAGCACTTCTGCAGGAGACAATCCTGTAATAAAATTGACTATTTGTGGGGGAAATTGGTACTAAAAATGTGAACTTCACTCTCTTCAATTCTCCTGATAGAAGAAGAGTAAAGAAGAAAAATAGGGGAGAACAGCCCCTTTCCTCTCTCTGACTGCATGGGGTGAACATTGAGAGAGATCACTGTCAGAGGACTTACAGGAGAAGACTTAATTCCACTTTTTCCCTCTTATGAAGAAAGCTTTTGGAGCTGGGAAAACTGGTACCAAAGGACCTGTTCCCTCTTCTCTCTTCCAGTCTCCTGCTGTCCAGTGATTAGGATTAAATTTTACTGAGTATGATGCTGTGCATTCATGCCCTTGACAGATGGGAAGTGAGGATGTTTATTCCAGGCAAGTAGAATATGCAAATATCCCATTCTCTTATTTTCTGGTTTCTCCTAATTTTTATCCTGCCCTACAGAGGAGTGTTTGTCACTGGTTACAAAACCAACAGCAGGCAGCTTTCATTTCACTAGCAGTTCTGCTCTTTATCACAAGGAAATTGGCTTTATTTGGGTCAAGGGTGGTAAAAGCAACCTTTTTTGTGATTTGGGCTCACAGCCAGTTTTTTCAGAATGATATTCTAATATTTGGGATTTTTAAAAACTTTTAAATTATGTTAAACAAAACTGGAGGTTGTGATGCTTTGTGTTTGCTTAAACTGGAAGTTACTGTGTCATTGATGGAATTTGCCATCAAATTCCAGTGATGTGATGCTGGAAGACTGCCCCAAACCATGAGTGAACAGCCTTAATGATGATTACAGTCTTAATCAGTCCCCGACTTGAATTCAGAATTTAGCTTTAGTAAATGAATATCATCATCATTGTTTACTGACCCAATAATCCCTTGTGGGATGGAGTCTGAGTTTAGTAAATGAATATGCCTATTGTAATCGTCTTTCTCCCTCCAACCACCATACCTTCATGTGGATATCTGAAGAGTTGTAGTCAGGTTTTATTCAATATAACACTCCAAAATTTGAGATCCTTCTAGAGTTCAATTTAATCCTAATACATTTTCCCTTCAGCCCTCCAGACAACTTGTGGTGCTTATGAAATAGAGAGTTGTGAATGAAACTCCATTTCCTACTATATTGACCATGTATACATTCATCCGAAGGCCTAAAAAAGCATATGGGCCAAAGAAAAAGAGATAACTCAGGGATGGGTCTAACTTATGCTTTCATTCCCTTTTGTACTGTAGTTGCCTTCAGGACAAAATTGTTGTAGTATACATACTTGAAAATGAATTCCTTTGGGACAATCTTTCCTCAGAGAGTTGATCCAATCCTATGGGAAGGAAATTAAGAGCCAGGTCTTCCTCTAGCCTTGGGAATCAGGTTGAGCTAAATCCCCAGTTACGGTGTACAATAGGGTTGTCCAGCTTGGCAACTTTAAGACTTGTGGACTTCAACTCCCAGAATTCCCCAGCCAGCCATTCTGAGAGTTGAAGTCTGCAGGTCTTAAAGTTGCCAAGCTTGGACACTCCTGGTGTAGAAGAGGTCAGTTCTATTTGTTGTTTTATTGCTTAGTACACTAATGAGCTAGTTTAGTTTGTATTCATTAATTAGTTGATTAATTTGTTGTCTTTTTGAATGCCTGCTAGAATTACATAGATTGAGCTGGGCAGTCGTAAGAATACATAAATGTATACATTTATGTTGTAGGGCATATTGTTGCTGCTAAAGATTGCCTAATACCATTTATCTGCCATCTTATGTCAGTTACGACAGTGCTAGAATCCCACAGTAAAAGCTAAACAAGGGCAGTGCTTTCAATGTGTTACAATGTCTGCACCACTTCTGTTCTTGTAAGTTATTGTTCAACAAGTTTGTTGAAATTTAGCTTCCTTTACAAGTCCTCGGGGTTTTCAGAGGCACTCTTTTCTTTTCCTTCCTTGACAAAGAGCAGAGTTCAACCAAGAGTGAATGCTTTTGAAAAGCCTACCACAAGCCTTGAGTGATTGTTCCCATTCTTAGTATCAAATGATTTGTTGGCATGTCAGTTACAAGAACCACTGCTCTTTCTAAATAAATGAAGGTGATGGGGGTCTGGAAAACGGCTTAGAGATCCGATTAGATAAATATCCTGTTTAAGCATACATTGGGTTTTCAGATTCAAGCCATGGCCATGTAATTTTTCCAGTGAAGGAAAAAAAAAAAAAGAAGCATATCAGGGCCATTCAGGCTATCTATCTAGGAATTAATAGGGTTGACAGTACGAATGTACACTTACTGTCACATACATATCTTTAGCCATTGTGTTTGCAAAAAGATTTTGGTACTGCATTTACAGGCAGCAGGGGAAACTCTGCTGCCTGTAAATGAAATTCGCTGGTGAGAAAAGTAAGATTCTACATTTAGGCAAGAAAAAACAAATGCACAGGTATATGGCCCAATAGTAGTAACTGTTGAAAGGATCTTGGAGTCCTAGTGGACATTCACTTAAATATGAGCCAGCAGTGTGCCACAGCTGCCCAAAAAGCCAACACAGTCCTAGGCTTCAAAAACAGAGGGATAGAATCAAGATCATGTGAAGTGTTAATACCAGTTTATAATGCCTTGGTAAGGCCACACTTAGAATACTGTATCCAGTTGGTCACCAAGATATAAAAAAGACGTTGAGACTCTAGAAAGAATGCAGAGAAGAGCAACAAAGATAATTAGGAGACAGGAAGCTAAAACATTCAAAGAGCAGTTACTGGAATTGGGTATGTCTAGTTCCTTGATGGCGAACCTATGGCACACATGCCACAGGTGGCACGCAGTGCCCTCTCTGTGGGCACATGAGCCGTCACCCCAGTTCAGCTCTGCTGCGCATGCATGCATGCTTCCCATTGGCAATTGGTTGTTGGGTCTCTGCCGTGCATGCACGGCGGCGCGTGCGTGTGCAGGGTGCATGGCTCATGCATGGGGCCACATGCACATGCATGGGCACATGCATGGGGGTCGCACATGCATTGCAGTTTGGCTGGTCAGAAGAACTTTGGGCACTCGGTCTAGAAAGGTTAGCCATCACTGGTCTAGTTTAATAAAAAGAAGGATTAGGTGTGTCATGATAGTGGTGTGCCAATATCTAAGGCAGTGGTCACCAACTGGTGGTCCATGAGAAAATTTTGGTGGTCTGCAGAAAAATTATTTGCATTTTTCATATTGCACTAAATCAGGGGTCCTGAAACTATGCCCCCTGGGTCGGATACATGCAAGAACATTTGTGTTGCTGCAGAGAGTCTCTCCCTTCGGGGTCTTTTTGTGGGTCAGAGTGGGTCAGAAATTTTGACTTGGGGTCTACTTTAGCCTCCTGGTGTGGAGCTTTGGGCAAAGGCTGGAGGGAAGTGCCGCTGGTGGTAAAGAGTCAAAGGGCCTTGTTCCAGTGGGACTGCATCATGGTCTGTAACTGGCTGACCATCTCAGCCTGCTGAGCTTCTAGGCACCGGTACCTGGCCTTGCACTCCCTCAGGTCTTCCCTCTGCTTGGAAAGCCTATGCTCATAGTCCACACTGAGGTGCTTCTGTTGAGCCTCCTTCTCCGTCAGATCCAATTTGAACTGAGCCAGCTGTTTTACCAACCCTTTCTCATGGTGGCTGCTTAGCTCCAACAACTGCTTCCTAAGGAGTCCAGACGGGCAGGCGAGGAGTTGTTGGAAGGGGAATGGCAAGTAGAGGCTGTTGAGGTGCCCTTCGACATGAGTGACCTTGGGGTTGACCATGCTCACCCAGTCACATGACCACCTAGCCATACCCGCCCAGCCAGTCATTAGGCAGATCATATTAGTGGTCCGCGGGATTTAAAATTATGAATTTAGTGGTCCCTGAGGTCCGAAAGGTTGGGGACCTCTGATTTAAGGGATTGCCACAAAGAAGAGGAGGTCAACCTATGCTCCAAAGCATCTGAAGACTGGACAAGGAGCAATGGATGGAAACTAATCAAAGAGAGAACCAACCTAAGGAGAAATTTCCTGACAGTGAGAACTATTAATCAGTGTAATGGTTTGCCTTCAGTTAGTGTGGGTGCACTAACACTAGCAGTTTTTAAGAAGAGATTTGACAACCATTTGTCTGCAATGGTATAGAAACTCCTGTTTCAGCAAGGGTTGGACTAGAAGATCTCCAAGGTCCTCCCAATTCTATTATTCTGTTAAAATTCGGTGTAATATTTCTCTTTGTTTGCCTTATCTTAACAAGCCCAAGATAGCTAACGGCTTACTTGCTCTTGCTTAAATTATAAAATGCCCATGTTGTCTCAAAGTTCTCTATTTAATCCTTAGGAGGAGGAAGATTTGTGATAGTCTGCTATTTTCTAGCATCTGATGCTTCTGATCTTACCTACGAGAGAATATAATGCAGGATTTTTTTTCCCTGGGCATTCCAAAAACTGCAGCTCTCTCAGCAACTTCTTCCAAAGTGCTAAAAACAGTAGAAGAATTTTATTAAGTTCAAAAGAAAAACCATCTTTTTGGAGAACTATTTTTTAGGGAATTCTCTTAACTTCTTACATTATCCTCAACTAACATTAGAAATAACCGGAGGTGGCCATATCTTTATTTTCATATCTAAATTAGAATCAGTTACTATTTCAATGTAACGACTTTACTGCTTTAATATCAACCTGCGTGTATCTTCCAGCACACCTATTTCCAAGTCTTTCTGGCTTAATAAGGGCACATCTTGCGTATAGGTGCTCTTAAAAAAAGCTCAAAATAAAAAGAAGAGTCATTGTGACAAATTAAAAGTCCACTTATTTTTAACCTGGGTTCGAAGTGTGTCCAGGGAAAACTTGTAAGTAGGTGAAACTAACTGTACAATAGAAGTTTGACTTTAATATTACTGCAGCTTTTTTTGTTTCCTGTAGCATGTGGCAGTTTGTAAAACCTGCTAACCCTTGTTCCCTCAGGTTGTTCTATTCTGTTCTCACCTTTAATTCCCAGGGGAAGTAATACAGCTGAATAGAAATCTTCACTAGCAATGGATTTTCTACAATAGAACTTCTCTTTTGTATGGAAAATTAAAAAAAAATGAAGACAAGCCGAAATACCATTATTTTTGTTTTTTAAATGATTTGGCAGGGCAATTAAATCCCTGATCCAGATTTACCGTCCATGTTTTGATTCATATTTGAAACCAGTGGGAATTCAAAGGAGGGACTGGGTTTCTTCTTAACTGGCATCCCAAGTTAAGAATCACATTTTAAATGCTAAACTAGACAGTCACTTCCCACTTCTGTATTTAAGGAATGCATTTGTATGCTGACAGCAGTGTTTTTCTAAAGTCATTTTTGTGAACTCCCGTGTTATTGAACTGTTGAATATTTATTCTTTTGAATTGTTTTCCTCCTTCCATTCTTTAAGTCATATTACACACTCCGATCTTTCTGGCCGAGGAAAATCCATCACTTTTGTCCTCATGGGTAGCTAGAAAGATAATACATCCAACACTCGGCTTTAAAAATAAAATAAAACTGCAATTGTTTGCATATTGTGAATTTCTGCAATACAGAATCTAGGGAAAGCATACAGGCTAAAATAATATGAAGAGCTCTGTGTACAAAGTTATTGCCCTTAAGGACTAGCGCTGAACACAAAGTAGGTTCTAAAGTAATTTCAGTGTTGGTGTTGATCCAGGACAATTAGTTTGGCATTGAAAAGCCAAGGTGTCCTTAATCGGGCTTGCTAGGCCTAAAATAGTACATATCTTCCAATAAAGATGTTGGTTCAGGAAATTGGCTTTTGAATTTTGTTGAAATTTTATTGACTTATTCTGCAAACATAGCTTCATCTGTCACGTCACTTTCTACAACTGAAAAAGAAATCAGGTTAAGGGAAAACTAATGCTATTGTTTTGGACACTCTTGTCTATATTCACAAGTATTACAAGTAGCATCCCCCTATGAGATGGGCTTTGAATTAGTTTCATTCTGTTCTTCACAAGTTTTCACTTCTGTTCTTTGTCTGCAACAATTGTTCTTGTTTAGTAACATTTAACAGTACATATATTACAATATTACAATAATTGAACTGTTTTATCCTTGCCTTATGACTGATTACATCTTGCTTGGTTCTTCACATGTACAAAAGACCTAGATTAGATATTAGATCGTCCTGTTCCATAATGTTGAATTCCAATTTGCATGATCACTCCCCCCCTCTCCATGTAACTTTAACACCTTCTATCATTTCATCTCTGTTAGTAAGAATTAAGTCCAGTATGGCTGATCCCCTAGTACCTTTCTTCTACTTTTTGGGAGACAAATTTGTCTGCTAGGTTTGTCAGGAACCTGTTTGATATTCCACTTGGTGCAGAGTTTGTCTCCTAGTTGATGTCAGGGTAGTTAGAGCCTTGATTACTATTGAGTTGTGCTTTCTACATACCTTAGTTAATTGACTAGCAAAAAAAAAAAATCTATTTCCTCTATTTGGTTGGATGGCCTATGGTAAACACATACAGTATATGTGAATACATATAGATATATTTGTATAGATATACTTTTAAACCTCAAAATATGGACAGGATCAAGAAGGGGGAAAAAAATCTAAAACACCCCCCATTTATAAAATGCAATATAAAAATCAAAATTAAAGAGGGCTGAGCTAATTACTCAAAATATACTTTATTCATCGATAGTACTGATCTGATGGTTCTTTTTCTAATTATGCTGAGACTAGTGAAAGGCAGTTTGTCTGGTAAGCAGAGGAAAAACAATCATAATTACTTTGGATAACTTGCATGCTTAGATTTCTTTGTCTGAGAATTGCAGCCAAATAATATAATGAGTTAGGGCTTATTTGAAAGGTTCTCGTAGAATCTATGACAGATTTCTCTATTGATCACTTGGTGCTTGTAAATGTTATCCTTCTGCAATTGTCAGAGAGTATCAATCTACTTTTTGTCTCTTTTGCAGTTCACCGCTTTCTTCTGAACATCCTACTAAACTGAATCACTCTAGTTATTACCATTTATATGACGGATCTGTGTTGAAAGGTTCTTATGAGTTTCTGTCCCGGTGGATCATAAGATGGAGCTGAAGCAGGCTGTCATCCAAAACTGTATAATAGCTTTGGCTGGGAAGTACAAAAGTGCCACAGATTATTGATAGAGTCATATCTGCAGTTCTGCTGACAAACCTGATATATCTTAATACCTCAAAAAGTAAGAGTAAAAAAACAACAACAATCCAACTTCTTGGGTTCCTTCTAAAACATTAAGGATGCTGGGGATTTTTTAAAAATTTAATTGGATAATTCTTCTTATTACATTTACAAGGTTTGATGAATTTATCGGAACCTTATTTCTTATATCAACAACCAAATAGTAAGAACTAATTCCCAAGAACAATTTTAAAAAATGCATACTGTCTTTCATGCATAGTAACTCAGAATTGTAACATCATGTGCAATTAAAACATCCACACAAATCTAAAGGGGAAAAAAAACATGTTTCCAGAGATTAGAATAGAATAAACTTCATTATAAAAAATAAAACATTTCAATCTTGGCACAATGGAGATGTTTTTATATCTACCTAAATCCCGACAATGTGGATGTCAGTCACATTTCCAAGAAAGAGAATTCTGGCATCACCATTACAAAGCCCCAATCTGTATTTCATTCCAACAGATGATACTACAAGCAACTTTCCTGGTCACTACCAAAACAGAGATTTTCTGTTGTGAGGGAAGGAAATATTTGAAAAATCTTGATTTTTTTTTTTAGTATTTTAACATTAGCATTAAGAAATAAATTATCACTTTATTATTATAGTACAATTTTTAAAATATTTTTAGCTAATGTTAAATTGAAATGGAAACAAAACCTATAATTACAAACAAATTTAATATAATAATGCAAACTATACAGTATCAATTTATCAACTGCATAAATATTAATGGATCTGATTGGATAGAAGGAAGAGATTTAATTGTAAACCAAATATGCCTTTGTGCCTATTTTGCCAAGCCAGGCAATCAAGTGATCTAAGTAATACATGTTTTCTACTGCCTGTTGGTACTACCACTATGTAGGACAAACCAGCAGAAGACTAACAGAGCACATCCATGAACTAGCAATCAGAAGACATGGTGAAAACTGCTGGATTCTGCAACATTATCCTGGGCCACATATATTTGCCATCATTCATGAAGAAAACTCTTTAACTTCACAACATTTGGACAGACTTAATCATAGCTTCAGCTGGGAAACTGTTAGTATCCGCAACCAAGTCCAAAAATGCTAAAGAATTACTGGAAGCTTGGCATTCAGACAAGTTGGTCACAAACAGGCACATCGAGATAAACAATATTTATCTACCATTCAAAAGAGATAATCAAAAAGTAAAAAAAGAAACAAAAAGACCAAAACACCTCATCAGTAATCAACACCCTGATGAGCAGAGATTAACATTGAGATTAACATTAGACCAACAATCAAGAAGCAAACAATGCCCCAATCAAGGAACTACCAACTCAAACAAACAAGCTAACGGTAAACAACAACCCACCACTGCTGTCAATACCGACAGGACAAGCACTGGTATATAAAATCAGAGCAAATTCATCTCCCTATTAGCACCAATAATATTACCTGGTTTGCTAATGAAATGTCTGCAAGAAGGCAACCAAACTCAGACAGCATCAAGTTTTTTTTTTGCAAATGCCTTCAAGTCATGACTCTTGGCAGCTGCCCAGACTGGGCCTTGTAGTTTTCTTGACATGGTTTTTGAGGTAGTTTGCCATTGTCTACTTCCTTTGGAACATAGCCATTATCCAGAACTGTGTAATAATTCTCAGCAGGTACAAAGTTGCTGACTTTGATGTAAAGCATGAAAAGAATTTCTGTCAATATAAATATTTAAAATTGTGGGAGATACTGCTGTAAATTAATTGGTGAATAGAGAATTTATGGCTTTTGAGTTGTTGAACTTTAGCCTTCATCAATCCAATGTGGCATGCTCAGTAGTGAAGGAAGGTGGGTTTTAGTTTCTTTATTTCACAGTTTATGATTTTGCAGGCTTCACTTCTCAACTGCTTACCAGCCAACTTTCCTGTATCCCCCAATCACAATAATTAAATACAAAATAATGTAAAGTTTAAAAACATTTCAATAGCCCTAAATTAGAGGCGTAGTGAGAATAATATTAAAATACAGCACATCAGATTGAAGCAAGCAGTAAAAACAAACAATATTTGCAAATGGATTTCTATAAATACCTGTAACCAAGAGATTCCTAACTGTTCTGCATTTTTAGAATCACAGTTTGTAATCAGTTTCTTATTGCATAAAATTTTTTACAAGGCTTTTGTAATAGATGCAGAATAGTTCAATATTCCAAACTGATATTAAAAAATCCAGAAATGAAGCAAGATTAAAAAAAACCCCTCCTAAATCTTAAAATCTTGAGTATTCCTTGGTAGGATAAATTTTGTCAAGAAAAATAAATTGCTTTCTTTTAAACTGACTGCATTGAAATCAAATGAACAGAACACAGGAGGTTGTAATTATAATGTGTTTCTGATAAGATAAATATCTTGCTATGGCTAATCAACATAGATGCTTTGAATGTAAGTTAATTTCCTCTATGTAGTTAATGCTTGGGAGGGCCATCAAAAGCTTTCAGGAGTAGGGTTTTTGCAATTGCTATCAATTTTTTTTTTAAAAGTCAACACTGAAAGGCAGAAAGTGAAAATAACAAAATTACAACCATTTAATTTCCATTATTTTGTAGCAAGTTATGGAAATGAGCGTGGATATATAGAGCAAGAAGCATGAGAACGAGAAGGATGCTAAAATAACTTTTACAGTGTTAACTTTTAGTAGGGAAAGGAAGAAATGATATAGTCTGCAGGCAACAGATGAATTTAGTGTAGGAAATTAATGACAACTACTTAATCTTGCTGAGGCCATTTCACAGTTGTATGACAGATCCAATGAATGCATACTTAACATTGCTGCATAGTTTGTTATGGAGAGCAAATGTTTTCACACAATGCTGACAGAATAAAGAATGATGTTCATAGCTGGGTTTTGTTTTGTTTTTTGGATACCTATGTGCTTATAGGTCAGGATCACCCAATTCTTCCTCATGTGTGTAGAACATCTACAGTCTGATGAACATGATGGAGAAGTTTGTACAGAGGAAGAATACTCAAGAATTGTCAGTAGTTCCAAGGAAATTTTTTTATTATATTTCATGTCAGTTGATTGTTATCAGCCCTTTGAAGTTGTCCAGATCAGGAAGGAGACTGCACAAGAAGATTATAACTAAACTTTATTGAGATCAACTTATTACCAAATGTTGTGTTTTTCTTTCCCACTTCTTATACTCAAGAAAGTCAGGGAGGAGCTAGCCTGAGTCTCTTTCTAATACTAATTATTTTTCTCCAGGTCCTAGGAATGCTTTTGCTTTTTTGTTTTTGTAACAGCATCTGAATAATAAGGTTATCTCCATGGCTTATTATTATAATTGTATACAGTGTCCTTTAAAGAATAAAAAATACATCTGAAATAAAGATATATATTGTAAAGAAAGTTATGCTTGCTAAAAATTGAGGGCTGTTCAGCCATACACACTTTTTCCCCAATGTAGAGCTTTGTAAATGTGTCGGGATTGAAATTCCTAGGCTGGAAATTCTAAAATGTTCCAATCCCTGGTGTTAAGAAAGGGTGCAATAGAGCCTTGCTTTATTGATTTGCAATGGCAATGCTGACAGTCACAGGAATGGACAATTTGCACCCTAAATTCAGGTAGTGCAATGTCTTCAGTCAACTTTGTACAAATTTAGCATGGCTAAATTTTATTTATTTATTTGTTTGTTAATTTGCGTTTGCAATATTTCTATCCTTCTGATCCCACAAGGGATTCCAGCAATTTACACTAACTTCATCTACATTCAGCAAACATAATGATATAAAACAGTTAAAAATGATCAATCAACATCCCCACTGTTATTCACCACTACAGTAAAAAATAAAAATAAAATCTCAAGATACTGTGAATGAGCTGAATTTTAACTGATTTCCTGAACATCATCAGGGGAGGGTGTCATTTGGCGCTCCAAGGATAGGTTATTCCAGAGGGTAACATTCTTAGATTCCTCTTACTTTGATGAGAGGAAGAGGTGCTTTGCTGTGCTTTTTTTATTATAGAAAAAAAAAAGGAAAATGCCTTTCTAGGCAAGACTTATCCCTTGAGTTGATAGAAGCTGTTGAGATGGGAATTGGTTGCTTCATTTTCTTCACACTTTCCTTTGGCACCATTTCCCTTATACCGCTTGAAATAATTGTGCTTGCCATTTGTCTTAATCGTGTAGATATAAAATAAATTTCCTTTTCTAGTGCATTTTTGCAGAGTTTTCTATGGTGCTTCTGAGTTGCGTTCCATTATCGATCCACTTCATAAATTGATAGTCTCTCTCTCTCTCTCTCTCTCTCTCTCTCTCTCTCCCCCCTTTGTCATGTGTCTGTATTCCTCTCTCTTTCTCCCTGGTAATATAGTGCAGCATTAAAAAAGCAGGAGAGTATTTTACAACCTTCTTACTGCTGCCCACAGGGTGCTATAAATGCACAAACTGGATATAATTGAAGCACATATTAACTTACCGTCTGTTGTACAGGAAGAGCATAACCAGGCTGTTAACGTGCACTGTGTTGAAACTCTTTTAACTTGGGGGTTGCGAATTAGCTTGCAGGAGTAATTTGGTAAGCACCTGGGAAATTGCAAGCTTCATTTCCTGCAACGTGGAATATGATTAAAAACAGAATATATTATTATCATGGGCACCATTAAAAAATGTGTAGACAGCATTCCATGATGTTAAAATGGAAATTGGAAGTTGTATTCAAATGTGGAAGATAGTGCATGTTAATTATAGCCTACCACCGCGCATTGAAAGTGCAATTCAATTATTTGCTTTGTCAAGCAATATTTTGATTAACTTGAACTTTAATTTTGTACATCTGGTGTTTTTCACAGTGGGATGAAATCAGGGTTGAGGTATATTGCTGCCAACAGCATCCAGAAACAAGAGAAAGAACATATGCAGAGCCACAGTAAACCATATTAAAGCACAGAGAGACAATCTTTTTGAAATAAAACTAAGACCTTTTTTTTTAAAAAGTCCTTGTAATCAAAGAAATGAATCAAGCTGAGTATTGATGGAGAAGAGCCTAAGGTTTTGTTTATCCCATAGACTTTCACAAGCACTGGCTATCATTATACAATTACACCACTCTAATTGCTACAGTTAAGTTATTATAACCCTTAGGTTTAAATTCACAAAGTAAAATACAGTTCAGAATGTGTGCCAAGAAAGAGGAAAATACATTAAAATGCTACTTAAATCTTTTGAATTATGGATGTTTTGGAGGTGTTAATGTTCTTTATGTTTTTTCTCAGTCTATAAAAGCACAATTACTATAATATCAATAGGAAGACAACAGATAGATTTTAGCAAGGATGTATGTATGCAGGTATGTATGTATTATTTATTGAATATATACAATGCACCCTCCAACTGACAGATGGAGATTACCTTTCTACAAATAGAATTCAATGAACAGTAGCTAACAAGGAATAGTATTTTACAAGTATTACGGTACAATACCATATAACAAGAGCAACATATATTGTATATAAAAGCAACCTTGTGAAAAATGGCCAAATAAAAGAGGAGAGCCAAAATAAAACCCAAACAATGAGTAAATAAAACAAAATGAAACATCAAATGCCTGTTGAAACCAGTGCCAAAAAGATTAAATTTGGGCCCTATTTAAACTGGACTGAATCAAAGGCTGTCTGATTCAGCTCAAGGCCAAACAAAAACAAGATTTAAAAACCTAAAGCTTTGTGAACTTCCCATAATGTAATATATTTAGAAATATCTATAACTTTTTTTTTCCTTTTAGAGGGAATTGTATGAGATTTTCAGGTACAGAAGACATAGTTTGGATGGAAATATTTCACTTCAAGGCAAAGAGAACATATCCGGAGATGGGAGAATTATAGTCATTTAAGATGCTAAGCCAAACCAAAGAGTAAATTAATGTATTATGCCTCCATTTTACCCTGTCCATCCCAGAGCTTTTTAATTAGGTAGAAAGGAAAAATTAAAACAAATTACTTCTTAGGTTCAAATTCTGGTTTTTGAAAACCAAAAATGGCTGCCATCTGTGTCCGGATTTAGTGTGTTCAGATAACACACTAAATCCAAGGTTAACTCTACCTGTAACAAGTCAGGTAATCTATGTACTTCTTAATTTTTATGATACCTTAGGTTAGTGTGCAATATCTGGCTGAGGTAAAGATGATAGAATAGCACTGGCCTCCATGGGAAGTGGGCTTAAAAAAGAGGAAGTCAGGAGAACGGCACCATTATAAGTCCTGCCTCCAATTTTACAGTATTAAACATGTACAAAAATACTTGTTTTTCTATGATAAAAGTAGAACCATACACAAAATGAGTGTAATTGCAATGCCACAACCATCATCTTGCCTCTTCCCATGAAGGCCACTCCTGAATGATGAAAATGGATGTTTGTTAAGAAAATGTCCAGCCTGTCAACAAATGCAATTTTGCAGGCACAAGGAAAACAGGGGCATTCTCCAAATGAATTAGAAGTTGACCTTATGCAGAGATAATTTTTTTTCTTTCAAACAATAGACAAAATTTTCTTTTTGGATCTTTCTTTGCTATGGGAAGATACCAACATTTCAAATAAACCTGATGATCAAGACAGGGGGGAAAAAGATTTGTTTGTCAGATCATTTCAATCTGTTGCCTTTGCTATGTTTTTTTTAAAAAATTGATTTATATGCCGCCCTTCACCAGAGACTCAGGGCATCTTACAATGCGTTAAGCAATAGCCTTCATACTTTTGTATATTTATACAAAGTCAGTTTATTGCCCTCACAATCTGGGTCCTCATTTCACCTATCTTAGAAAGGATGGAAGGCTGAGTCAACCTTGAGAATGGTGAGATTAGAATTTGTGTAATTGCAGGCAGCTGAATGTTAATCAGTGCCTTAGTCTATTGCACCACTCAGGCCCCTGATTATTTTTGGAGGAATAATCAAGATAGAAGGAACATCTCAAACCTTTGCAGGTAGGCAAAATGGAAAGTGTTGGCTGTGAAGCCCAAGTTCTAGGCTTTAATCAGAGAATTTGGAAATGCTTGAAAGAATATGAGTAATTCCACACTGTTTATTTCATTTGAATGCTCTTTGGTTTCCAGTTCCCATCAGTGACTACTTCTTATACTAAAATTTATTTCCTCTTTATATTTGGAATCATTCGCTCAGCCAGTCTGAAATGTGTGTCTCTACATGCTGTAGGAATGGAGGAAAACGAAGACAGTGAATATGCTTTTACTGAGTTAACGTTGTCTACTCCAAACTTTCAACACGAGCCTAAAGTCATGGTTTATAAAGGTTAGTTCCTTGTGATTTGTGTATTGACTTTCTTTAGCATTTTGAAAAAATAATGTAGCTTATAACCTTGCCTTTTAGAATAAAGGGTAGCCTGAGGGTTAAAACTGTCTAGTCCATTTTTTTCCAGTTTGCTTGGTGACCTTTTCCTGTAATTCAGGATGTGGCCTAACATCTGTCAAACCTTTAATTTTGGCAGGTCATCTGACATGCCAGCTGGAAAGGAAATCCATAGCTAAGATAAGTCACTAGAACTTTTATTGCCACCATTTTTCACTGCTTAGCTACTATCTCTGTTTTCGTTCTTTCATACACTTTTGATTTCCCTTGCATCACAATTATTTTCATTGCAACTTCCTGCAAACTTGAAAATAAATATGCTTCATTCTGAAAAGAAACAGCTAAGAGACTACATTTTGCTGATCTCTTCTGATCTTCTTCTTCTGAGTGGCGTGACCTATTTTCATAACTGTTATTGTTTCTCTCCCTAATGGATTTTAGAGTAACCTCTAAATTATGTGCTAACATAACTGGTAATATTCAGATACTTTCTTTCACTGAGTAGGAGAGCAGGCAAATACATGGTGATGAACCTGGAAAACAATATAGTAGACAATATACTTGCTATTTTGGTTGTTTTTTTCCTGGATTCTAATTTGTCTTAAAAAAAAGATTGGCTTGTAGCTCATTAGCGTTCGCCCCCCTCTCTCTTTGAAAAAATATGACCCACAGAAAAAGCTTTCATGTATCTACTAAGAAATACTGTCTGTCAAAAATATGTCAATTTCCTTAAAACCTAATGTTATTGGTAAATAAAATTTGTGCCTTTTAAATAATTGTAGAACCAATTATTCTACAATTGTAGAATTGTAGAACAGAAAGCTCTCTTTTTTTCCAATTTTTAGAACCATAAGAATACACCCTGATTACATGAGTTCTACCTTTGTATACCCTGTTTCATTTTCACTATCAGTAGCACATCCTATCTATCCTACTGAACTTTTTTTCTAAAGGAGTTGCATGCAGAATTGTTTGATTTTCTGTGAATATGCCTCAATTTATTGCTCTTTCTGCAGGTTTCTCCTTTAAATCTGTATTGACCTGGTATGTATGAAATTGTGCTACAGTGATAACACAATGCATTTGAGTAACCACTCTGCATACTATTAGAAGCTTGTTCATATTTAATTTTTTCTTAAGACAATAGTACCTCTAGAATTTTTTCCCATTAAAAATAGCAGTTTAAAATGTATTCTTAAATGTTAAAAATATTTATGTTAAGAGTCTTACTGATTCTTTCCTTCTGTGTTCCACAGACAGCTGGACCATCCGTACATTGTTTAGCCGTTTATCACATTTACAATGGCTGGGTACCTACTGAAACTTAGCTTAGCTTAACTTGGAGAAGGGAGGCAATTGCGGTATTTTTCACATTATAAGATGCACTCCCCCCCCTCCAAAAAAGTGGGTGGAAATGTCTGTGCATCTTATAGAGCGAATATTGCAGTGGGGGGAGGGGGTTAGTGTGGCGGTGGCGTCTGCCACTGCTGCCTGTCACCACTACCACCACCTGTCACCTATGCTGCTGTTTGCGGCCACCAGGGAACATTGGAGTCTTAGCTGCCAAGCAGCTGATCAGTGGTTGGCTCGTCCTCTTGGAATATCACTGATCAGCTGTTCTAGGTGGCGGGGATTGCTACCATTCACCGCTGTTTGCCACAGCTGTTCACTGCCACTGTTCACTGCATCATTGCACCATTTGTGGTGGCAATAGGTGGCAGTGGCAGCAAGTGGTGATGAGTGGCTGTGAGCGGCAAACAGCGAGCAGTGGCAATAGGCAGGGCAGTGATAGGCAGCGGCAGTGATCCCAGCTGCCTAGAACAGTTGATCAGCAGTATTCCGGGAGGCCGATCCAACCACCATACAGCTGCTCGGCAGTGAAGGCTCCAGTGTTCCCCAGCAGTAGCAGCAGTTCAGCTTAGTAGACTGGTGGTGGGCACAATGGAGCAGAGCCCTGACGAATTACATGCTGGGGCTGCTATAACATGCTGAAGCTGACCAGGTTGTTTGCTGTTTGCTGCATGGACACTAGCCAGATGAATATCGAATGGATGCTGGGAGGGAGAAGCAGATTTTTTTTTCTTATTTTCCTCTTCTAAAGCTAATGTGTGTCTTATAGTCCAGTGCATCTTATAGTGTGAAAAATATGGTAATTGATGATTTTTCCTCCCATAACATCAGTAAATCAGGCATATTTTTCACTATCTCATTTCTGTCAAAATGTTGTTCATATTTCTTTTCATGTAATGCTCAGTCTTAACTTGAACATATTAATCTCCCCAGTAAAGTTAACCATCCCACTAGGTTATTTTGTCTTTGTATATTTTCACTATCACAAATTTAGATTTATTGTTATTTTGTCTATTTGTCCTCAACTTTTCTCATTCTGGACTTAAAGTGAGTCCTTTTTTTTTAATGATCCCACTTCACTATAAGTTCATTGAGTCATTTCTATTGATCAAACAAGAGATCTGAATCAGGAGTAAGTGCTTCCATGACTTGCTTTATTAAGGTTTTTACTACTACTAGACAATTTAACTGCAAGAATAGCAAAATATACAAACAGCCTAGAGTAAGAATAAAGGACATAGTGATCTTAATCCATCACTGATAGTATAACCCAGGGATGTCAAACTCAAGGCCCGTGGGTCGGATACGGCCAGCGGGGTGCTTAAATCTGGCCCATGGGGTCACCTGGAAACAGTGAAGGACTGGCCTGCAGTGCCTCTGCCAGCAAAAACAGAACTTGGGAGGGTCACATGCAGGTCTCACAAGCTCCGTTTTCACTGGCAGAGGGTTGCAGGAGGCCATCACAGTAAAAAATGGAGCTATGCGTGGCCCTTTCAAGCTCCATTTTCACTGGCAGAGGGTTGCAGGAAGGCATCACAGCCAAAAATGGAGCTTGGGAGCCTGTTTTTGCTGGCAGAGTGCTCGTGCCCCCACAGGCTCCCCCGACATGAGTGATGTCGAGCTGGCCACGCCCACACTGGCCACATCCACCTTAGCCCCCTGAGGTCAAACACAACCCTGATGTGGTTCTTAATGAAATCAAATTTGAAACCCCTGGTATAACCCAATAGTCCACAAAAAATGTGTGAATGTTTTATCAATTAGAGAGCCAGTTTGGTTTAGTGGTTGTGGCACAAGGCTAGAAACAAGGAGAATATGAGTTCTAGATCCATTTTGGGTACGAAAGCCAGCTGGGTGATTTTGGAGCAGTTATTCTCTCTCAATCAACAAGGTCAGGTCTCAGGTGACAAGCCAGTGGGTCAATTCATGTCACACCAAATGGATAAACAAATGGTTGATCTGAAAAAAATGGGCCTTGCACTTGTGGGAAAATGCTAGGAAGAAAAACAAATCCCAGGTAATGCTTCTGCACCCTGCACAGAAGGACACACCACAATCTCTGTCTTTTAACAAGTTTTAGCCACTATGTGGTAATGGGGTAGTGTCTAGTCTTGCATTACAAAATATATCTGTACATTATTTTCTTAATGTTTAAAGTCATTGTGGGACCTTCAGGCAGTTGTTGCCTTCAGCCCAATCATGTTGTGAGGATAAAATAGATATTGAAGAGTCATGTACCCCTATAGCATTCAAATACTACATTGTTTTCTCTTTCCTTTTTCATAGAAAAGGGGAGAAACTAATTGGACTAGAGACTAAGACTGATCTTTTATTACTGTTCTTGTCTTTACATCCGCATGAGAGGATTTGTTGTCTGTTCTTTTATTTTTCTTGATGGAGACTACATTCCTTTAATATAAAGAACCAAGATCAAAAGCATCTATATGAGGAACAACTCCTCCCTTGTCCACGAAGCTCATGAGGCAGAGGTACTAAATTGTATGAAGTGGAAAAGAGCTGTGACCTAACCACACACAAAGGATTCCTCGTTCCCCCTCTCATTCATATTATCATTTCAGCTATTCTCCTCTCCATCTCTTTTTCCTGGTATTTCCTTTTTCAGTCTGGACTTCTGAAATTTTTGTACAATTAAAATGAGGAACAAAGGTTGAATGAATGAATATTTTATTATGGTTTTATTTATGTGAAGTGGAAAAAAATCAAGATAAAATATCACAACTGATGGTGAGCAATTGTCTCACTCCTAGAGAATGTCCTTTTTACGTATACTACAGCAGTTAATACCACATTTCTCAGGTAACACCTTATTTGTTCTTTCTGCTAAAAAGGTGGGGACAGATACTTGACTTTGTGGAAAATTAAAATTCTGTGTGGTGTATTCGTTATAGATTTAAGACTTCCTTTGAATTAATTGACTGGGAAGTTCAGCTTCAGTTAATCTTGATTGTATGGGCTTTGTTTTGGTATCTTAGTTTAATGTATGCCTTATGTCATCCTGGGCAAATCCTATTCAGTGGCTTATGAAATTAACCTTTTTTTATAAAACACTGTGGGCCATCATGTAAATACAGAATATTTACAAAAATATGGAGCTGTCAGAGTAATTCAGAGCAGCATAAATCTGCAGTTTACCAATTGGGATTCTCAGCTGGAATTTCATGGCAAATTCAATGAAGCTAACTCACAAGTATTTTATCTTTCAGAGGTTATCATCAATATTTGTAACAATTTGAGCTCCTAAGCATTCTCCTCTAACTGTAGGCTCAAGATCCAAAAAGAAGTTGAGAGATTTGAACAATGGGCCCTATCCAACAAAATTCAATTCATTGGTGAGAAAAGTAAAGTTTTACACTTAGGCAAGAAAAACCAAACGCATAGGTATAGAACAGTAAAAAAATCTATTTTTTTCACTACCGGTTCTGTGGGCGTGGCTTGGTGGGCATGGTGTGGCTTGGTGGGCATGGCTTGGTGGACATGGCAGGGTAAGGATACTGCAAAATCTCCATTCCCACCCCACTCTGGGGCCAGCCGGAGGTGGTATATGCCGGTTTTCTGAACTGTTCAAAATTTCCGCTACTGGTTCACCAGAACCTCTCAAAACCCGCTGGATTTCACCCTGGTATAGAATTGTAATCAACAGCAGTAACTATGAGAGGGAATTTTCTTAATATTCTGAAATTGGAATGTCCTTTCCTGAGAAGGTATTTTCCATGCTCACCATGAAGTGAAACTCATTGTAACAAAGAACACTAAGCAATTTATCTTCCAGGTGGTTTCTAAGGCAGTTTTTCACTTCTTTCAAGGATAACCCTTGAAAGACAAAATTGGTTGAAGATGAAGCACAGCAAAGTCAAGAGATAGGCTGCAGGCTGGCCCAGGATTTGGTTCCAGTATTAAAAGAGTAGAGTCTGTCATACTTTGCTTTTAATTATCTTACCATAAAGCAACAAAAGATCCATTAGTCCGGAAGTGCCTAATCTGAGGTCCCTTTGGTGCAGCCTCCAGAGACCTTGACAATATATTATCAAACTGTAATTGTAAATGTGATAGATGGAAAAAATTATCAAATACATGGCTGGCAAGTGATCATATTCAATGTACTTAGTTCTAATTAAATGTAAATTAAATTTACTTTTTGCCCTTGTCCTGTCGACCACTTTATGAAGTGTGGCTTGTAGTATGCTATTCAGCTATGGCTCAAGAAATGTTGTGCATCTATGCATTTGGCCATAGCATGATGTAATCTTCTTAAAGAGACCCATGTCTCAACATACAATGTAAACACTACAAGTACAAGCATAACATGCCAATATAATTTACCATGTCTAACTGACATTTTAATATAATTTTGAGCTGCTAGAAAATATTCTGGAATCATCTATTTTATTCAGTGGTTAAAAATGAACAAAGAAATCTTCCATAGAACTAACAATACAAAGTTATTATTTTCAATAACAATGAACTCTTTCCCAATCTCTTTCCCAACATTGTCCACAATTTGCATTTTAACACAACTATATTAGAAATGTACTATAATTCAAATGTATCTTTTTGAAAGTTTTGTGAAAATCTACCAAGAAGTCAATCTGAGAGAATCCCTCTACTTTTGAGGAGAAATCGCTAAGATCTACAAACCAGCCCAACCTCAGATATTACTGTATACCTAGTTCTCTGTCTTGAATAGATGCAGTAGTGAATTGTATGGCAGTCAGATCATTTCTCATTTTGAATTTATTCAGTGCAGAAGAATTAATGTATACTTCTGAATGATAATCAACTTATTTTTCTAGTAACAGTAATTGAATAAGGACAAATTGGCAGATAACGTTTACTAATTTCTTCTGCTTCCTGATGAATGTATTTTCTTCCCAAAATCGTCAGTGAGGTTAAGATCATAAGAATGCTAACCATTGCATATCATTTTCAGGGCATTTGAGATATTTCAGTGGCAGGAAACAGTTGCTTTTTTGCTCTTCAAAGAACCAATGAACTGCAATTTATATAATAGAATTGCATTTCTGTTGATTGTGATACATAATGGCATGAATAAAGGGGACAGATGACTAACGCCAACTGATAGATTATTCTTACATTCTTTACCTAAATAAGGCTTGTATGATCAAATACTGGCTGTCACCCTGTTTCCTAAAGGTTGCAATATACTTTTGGACTCCTAAAATTTATATTCGCCTCTTGATATATTTTACATTCTTCTTTAAAACTGTATTCTGAAAAATTCCAGCTTACATCTAGAAATTCTTCCAAGCAGGCTATGCCAGATGTCCTGTTTAAGTAGACTAGATTTATGTAGACCAGTTTCTGGTTAAGTTGACTACTTTTTGCCATTTGTTAACCTGTTGAAATAAATAACTAAATATATTACATGTAAACTCAGGGCCCATTCTGAACCATTGATCTTGCAATGTCCGTAAATTAGTTTCTTAAAAATGTTTCTTACAGTGATGCACTCAGAAAGAAAATGTCAAAAAATTAGCAGGAGTTTGTTATCTTTATCGGTTGTCATCAATTCATCATATTTCTTATAAAAGTCTAATTCAAAATGAATGTCACAGATAAGGGAGAAATAGCAGTAACATGGTAACAAAAGTACATATGAAAACATCTGCATATTGTTGTCTGAATAAGCTTCTAAAAAGAAGTGCTTAACTTGTAGTTGAATGAAAACAGGCAGCAAATGAGTCCAGGAGAATTAAATTCAAAACATAAACTCAAGGGTATCTACAGAAGTGGTCAATGAGGGCAAATGGTGGGTGTGATTGAAGCCTCAAATATTTTGTAATGCACTACTCTGGAATCTTGATAGATGTCAGCAAACAATTGTCAAAAAGAATTGGCCTGATCAGCAATGGTTTATGGAAACTGTCACACTGGATGAAATATGTACAATCTGGAACCTATACTCAACCTCCTAACTGCCTAATTGTGCTTTTTTCAAGCAACTGGACTTTTTTGGCAACTGGACTTCCTTGTTTTTCTTTGAAGATGTTTCACTTCTCATCCAAGAAACTTTTTCAGCTCTGACTGGATGGTTGGGAATGGAAGGATTTGAACTCATAGCAAACAGCTGGTCATTTGCATTCTTTTAGCAAATCATTAAGGCCACCTGGAGTTTATCTGCGTTGTCAAGGTCACCTGAGTGGTGTAAATGGGTGTGGAGGAAAACAAGAAAGTCCAGTTGCCTCTTGAAAAAAGCACCTTTGGGACAACCATGACCTGAATGACTGAGAATCTCCATAGACACTAAGATTTGTGAATTTCCAGATGTTCCTCAATTGTCACCAATATTTGGTAAACAGTAGACTGGATCAGGTAGAAAAGTGTAATTATGGAACTTAATCCAAGTAGTAAAGCAACATTTATTTTTTTACACTGAGCCTTCTCACATTTTGTTTTGAGCAAAGTCCAATTCTTTCTTCCAGGTTTCACCTTTGTGCTGATGAACAACCTCGATGAGCTGTGGTCATAAAAAAATGTTCCCTCAGAGCCTGTGTAAATTGAATGCTGGGGCCTTTATATTAAAAAGATGGGGGGACTGGAAACGGCTTGTGGGACGTGCTGGTATTTGATGTTGGAACTTCACCAAAGGTGAGATAAAGGTCTGAGAGAAATTAAGCTTGTTCTTTACCCATGGTGCATTAGCTGTTAATTTCTGGACTGAACTCTGCTATAGTGTTCTCTATATTAAACTCCCTTAGAGCATAGTTCAGAAACTTTAGTGGTGGCCAGATTGTTCTCAGTGGGATGTTACGTCTGTCTTAATTTAAATTAGCTGTCTATAGGTTCCAAGCAAATGTTAGTTATTTAAATAGACTTTAAAGTCAGAGTGGCAGCATACCAGTACTACTAATAAATAAAAATAAATGACTAGTGATATCAATAAACCAGTAACCTAAACAATTTTATCTGCATGGTTTTACTGCTAAACCACTGATTAACCTAGTTAAGAGCAATCAGTCTTCAAGTATTTTCTCAGACATTACACCTATAAACATTAGGGTCTTTGCAAGCCTTTAAGGAGGCCATAGAAGCTCACTTTTTCAGTCAGATTTTAAAGAACTTTTAGTAGTTTCAAAAGGTTTTACTATGAAAGTTATTGTGAATTTGTTTATTTTGTCATGTATTTAAATATTTAAAATATTTATATCCACCAGTTGTGTTACTTTTGTTTAGGGCGGAATAACAAGAGAACTCTATGAGGGCAACTGAGATGGAAGGAATAGCTGTTTCAATTCTGGGGGCGATAGTGCTCATTCTGTGGATATGGGTTGGAGAGAATGTTTGTTTCAATTTTACTTCAAAATATCAAAAGAGTGTGTGAGATTTTCCAGTTTTACAAAGACCATGCTGTTCAACAAGGATTTCCCACTAGAAGCCATTTTTGAAGGGCACTGAAAGCTTTGTGGAGTCTAACACAAAGTGCAGAGAAGAGCAACTAAGAGGATTGAAGTCTGGAGACTAAAACATATGAAAAACAGTTGCAGGAACTGGGTATGGCTAGTCTAGAGAAAAGAAGGACTAGGGGTGACATGATAGTAGTATTCCAGTATTTGAAGGGTTGACACAAAGAAGTCAACATATTTTCCAAAGCACCAGAAGGCAAGACAAGAAGCAATGGATGGAAACTAATGAAGAAGATAAGCAACCTGGAATTAAGGAAAAACTTCCTAACAGTGAGAACAATTAACCAATGGAAGAGGCTTGCCTTCAGAAGTTGTGCACGCTTCATCACTGGAGATTTTTAAGAAGAGACTGGACAGCCACTTGTCTGAAATGGTATAAAGCCGTGATGCTGAACCTATGGCACGCGTGCCAGAGGTGGCACGCAGAGCCCTCTCTGTGGGCACACGCACCGTCACCAGCTGCTCTTCTGGTTTCTGAAAAATGGCCTGAAAATGGCTGAAAAACAGCTGGAAACTGCCAGAAAATGGCCGGAAAATAGTCCCCAAAACAGCCTGAAAATGGGTCAAAAACAGCTGGAAAATGCCCCCCAAAACAGCTGGAAATTGTCCCGAAAAAGGCCCCAATATGGCCTGAAAATGCCTTGAAAATGGCAAAAAATTAGGCCGTTTTTGGGGCCAAAACGGCTTGAAAACTGCGTCAAAATGGCCTCAAAACAGCCCAAAAAATGGCCTGAAAATGGCCTAGAAAACAGCCTGAAAATGGCCTGAAAAACAGGCAAAAAACCAGTGTGTGTCTGCTGGCCAGCTGGTCTTTGGGTTCCAATGCTCTGGCATGCGCACATGCACGCACATTTTGGTTTAGCACTCGGTGCCGAAAAGGTTTGCCACCACTGGTATAAGATCTCCTGCTTGACCAGGGGGTTGGACTAGAAGATCACTGGGATACTACTATTTCTTAAGTCCTATTTCTTTTATTTGAAGGTTGAAGTGTTATGACCTATTTAATTAATATTTAGTCTATTTCCCAGTGTTAAAATATTAAAATGCAAAAGAAAGAAAAACAGTGATTGCATTGAACACAAAACTCTCCTTTTCAAATAATTTCTCATTTTATTGGAACCACTATTAAACTGTGGTTCTCCTTTTCTGTTTTCTTGCTGAATACTTTTTTTTGGTACTCTGGTAATCTTTTGTATGAACTGTTGTCTTTTCCTCGTTGACCATCTATCAGCTTAATCCTCTCACCGAATTGCTAAAACCATTGACCTCTTTCATAACTCTGATCCTATAAAATTATTTTTAAACACTTTTGCTGACTTTCTGCCAGCAGAAATTCCCCATGTTTTCCTGAAAGCCTTTCTGACTTCCGATACTTGCTCAGGACTTTTGTTCCTCCCGATCGACCAGACTCATTGTCAGAGGTCTCTTGTCTCTTTAAATAGCTTTTCTTCATTTTCATTGCTGAGCTGAAGGCTTAGAACTGCTTCTTGGAATACTTATATAATATTACCTCTCTTATTTTCTTCATATGCATCCTAAAAATTTGCCTTACAGGAAAATCCTGTACATAGCTATTTAGAAGTGCACCACGGTGAGTCCAATAGCACTTATTCTCAGACAGAACATGTAGCCTTCATTATTAATCTACCCAAGCCAGAATTCTAAACAGAGAAGCTATGGAGACTTCCTTTTTCATTCACAATCATGATTATTCATACTGGGTGCTATAATACTTCACTGCAGATCTTGATTATCTTTCATCTCATTAAAAAGCTGTTGAAAATAATTTATGATTGAGTTGCAAACTGATGATGAAAAATCCATTTGAGCTAATGGTGCAATCAGATTATATTATATTGTTCAATTTTTATTGGTCCTGATAAGAGGGTACTGGATTAATTATATCTCCATTTCACCATCTCAGTAACATGAAGAAATACCATTACTATGATAGGAATTATTTCATTTAGAAAGAGATCCAGCTCTATTTTAATTACATTATTTCATGGGGTGACAAAAGGAGGACAAGCATTTACTTTTCTGCATTTGCAAGGAAGATATATTTAAGTTGATTTCAGGAACCAAAGACATGGAATTTCCAATGTGGAATGCCAAAGCAAGCAACAAAATCACTGTACATGCGTTAGGAAATGAAGTGAAGCTTCATTAAAACAAAATTTAAGGCATTCATATGAACTATAACTATTTTATTTTAATTTTAAAACAATAAATCACTTGTATCCATATTTAGCATCTTTCATATTCAAATTTCAGTTTGGAAAGATAATGCAGTGGACATTATCTTCATGATCTGAAATGGCCCAGTCCAGATACAGTTATGGTATGTACAGGTAGTCCTTGAGTTACGACCACAATTGAGCCCAGAATGTCTGTTGCTAAGTGAGAAAATTGTTAAGTGAGTTTTGCCCCATTTTATGACTTTTCTCGCCACCTTTGTTAAGTGAATCACTGCAGTTGTTAAATTAGCAACACGGTTGTTAAGTGAATCTGGCCTCCCCATTGACTTTGCTTGTCAGAAAGTCACAAAAGGTAATCACATGACCCCGGGACACTGCAACCATCATATATATGAACCAGTTTTCAAGCATCCAAATGTAAATCACGTGACCATGGGGATGCTGCAGTGGTCATAAGTGTGAAAAATGGTCATAAGTCACTTTTCTCAGTGCCATTGTAACTTTGAACGGTCACTAAATGAACTGTTGTAAGTCGAGGACTACTTATATTCAAAGACCATTTTAAATTATGGACAACTAAACAACAATGAACCGAGCAGGAGAAAGATCTTGCTAACATATTCATAGTATACACGCTGCAGATTTTCTTGATGCAGGAAACAATACTAAACCAAACAAATCCAACTTTAATTGGAGAACTCTATTGTCATACATCATTACACACATAAAATCATTTATTATCCATGCCAGTGCATGGACAGCAAGAGGCATTTCTGTGGGTGCATCTTTATTAGGAACCGGATGTGCTTTGTCTAAATTTGCATCCTCTTATGTAGAAAAATAGATCTCAAGGACAGAAGCCCAAGCCTATGAGAATGAGAAACCTGTGACTCTTCAAATCAACTGTTGTAATTATATTACAATTGCAAGATCTCTCACTAACACCTACAGGGCAACAGCTGTTTCTCACCAGGTCAAAACCTTGCAATTTTATTTTTGGGATGGTGAATATTATCGTCTGCCTTCAAGGCGCATCAGCTCTGGGAAGGCTTTTCATTTGTGAAGAAGCTTGTTATATATTCCTTTATCAGGAGGCCATGCTTGCTTTATACATATTATACTATAAAGCAGTGGTGGAATTCAATTTTTTTTTACTACCGGTTCTGTGGGTGTGGCTTGGTGGGCATGGCAGGGGAAGAATACTGCAAAATCTCCATTCTCACCCCACTCAAGGGAAAGGATCCTGCAAACTCTCCATTCCCACCCCACTCTGGGGCCAGCCAGAAGTGGTATTTGCTGGTTCTCTAAACTACTCAAAATTTCCCCTACCGGTTCTCCAGAACCTGTCAGAACCTGCTGAATTTCACCCCTGCTATAAAGATTGAAAGAGTCACATGATAGTAAATTACTAAGAAGTCCTGATTATAGACTTCTAGCAGTTAAAGGCACATTGTAAGATTCTTTTTGTAGATCTTGATCTGACCTCTTGATCTGTTCCCATATATTATCTAGACTGATCATCATTCCTGTTCTTGTATATCCTATGTCAGTAGTGGGTTCTACTTACCTTCGCTACCGGTTCAGAATCGACTTGCTTTGCTCACTCACAGCACTTTTGCGCATGCGTAGAGTGTCTGTGATGATGTCTGGGCGGGTGGGGGGAATCTCTTACCACCACCACTACCGGTAAAAACCTACCACTGCCCTGTGTCTCACATCATGCCTGAAATGAAGTCCTTTTATTACAATCCTGGAAGTGCAGCTGCTCTCAGTCACTTTGAGTTCAGTGGTTTTGTCTGAAAATCTGAAGGTGTGTCATAATGCAATCAGTGATGGCATAAGTAATCAGGATATATTCTGACTGACTTATAATTGCTGAATTTACTTTATAGTTGGCATGCTCATATGATATGATACAGAGCCATTGAAGAATTTGATTTTTGCCCATGGTGATATGAAATAACCTAAGCTTCATCGCTTAGCTCATAAACACTTCAGTGAAGTGCATTTAGAACTGGATGTATTTCAGAAAAAAACCCATTAGAGATGTTTCTTTTAGATCAATTCGTGTTTAGTGTGCAGATAAAAGGCACCCCTAGACAACATGTGAGCTTTGTTCACTGCCAAACCTGGGATGGGATGCCCCCCCCAATACCTGTGAACTCTTTAAAGTACCCTTGAAGAAAACATTCAGAGCAAACTGAATTAACCATGAATGGTGAGGAATCAGACAGGGCCCAGTGACCCAGTAAACCGAATTATTTATATTCACTGGTCATATCTCAATGCCAGCCTAGTAGGAAGATAGAAGTAATAATAAGAACTCTCAGATGGGTTTATTTCAATGTCATGCAGTAATTTCCACAGTCTCTGACTTTTTCTTAGTCTTTATTTTTTGAAATGTAGAAGGCCAAAGCTATGGTTCTGCTTTTGCTCAGGCCTGCTCAGCAAACTCCTAGTGCTTTGCTGGGAGTTCAATATCACTGTTTTGTCATTTGCAAAAAAAAAAAAAAAAGTTTTATCTTCAAAGTGACTTGGTTGCTTTAGGTGGGCCAGTTTGGGCTATAAAATCAGAAGCAATTTTTTAATGTTTATTTATTTCTTGGATTTATTTCCTGCCTTTCCTCCAAGAATTCGAAATGATGTATACTGCACACCTTCTTCATATTTTGTTGCACAACTGTGGTAGGTTGGGCTGAGAAAGACTGATCCCAAATCATCCAATGATCCTCCATGGGCAAGGTGGATTTGAATGTGGGTCTTCAGTTTCTAGATTAAATTCATAGCCAGCATTTACACTGGCTTTAAATAATATGTGGTTACTCATTTTCAATTAATATTATACAACTTAGTTGTATAACACTAAGTTGTATAACACTATAGTATAACTCTATATGGAAGCAATGTGCATTAGAAATGACTGATCCAGCTGTCATCCGTTATCTCTATCACTTCCATCGTCATCATAATTATCATCATCCCCATCAAATTGGTTATCAAAGAGAGAGAGAAAAAATTAATTGGGTAGAGTAACAGTGCACATTCTTCAGCTTTACCTCTGAACTATTAATGCTACTCTGTGACAATATTAGGAACTCTTATCAGTTAGAATATAGTGGAGTTTCCAAGGTTATTCTTCACAGAAATTGCCAAGAAGGACGCCAGTTACCAATTGGGCAAGTTTGGTCTGATGGCAATTTTTGCTGACTGGATGGCTGTTGGAACTTGCACAATTTTTTGAATTCATTCACCTTGTTGAAAAGCATCCATCCAGGCAAGGAAGAAGGATAAAGTGTGGAGTTAGCTTGAAATCCCTGCACAACTGTGTAATGGCTAGGGCTGACGCTCGCTGAATTCCCTAGAGTAGGCTGCCAGACTGGGGAGATTCCTGAATTATAGGCAGAGCAAAATAAAGTAGTTACCTTATTTTTCGGAGTACAAGATGCATCAGAGTATAAGACGCACCTTGGTTTTTGGGGAGGAAAATAAGAAAAAAGCTGATTGGCAGGTGGATCAGCCTCCCAGAATACCCCAAATCAGCTGTTCCCAGAGGTGAATATTAGCAACAGGTTTCTTGGTTGTAAGTTCTGTGCCTTGCTTTTTTTCCTGCCTCTGAAAGCCTCCGAAACAGAGCTTCAGAAAAAAAGCCTCTGAAGCTCTGTTTGGGGGCTTCTTTTCTGTAGCTTCTTTTCTGATGCTTTTTTCAGCCTCTGAAACCTCCTTTTGAGAAGCTGGGCAGGGCTACATTTGGAGTATAAGTTGCACCCAGATTTTCATCCTCTTTTTTGGGGGGAAAAGGTGTGTCTTATACTCCAAAAAATACGGTAGCTTTAGTAGAATTCTGCAGATGTGGTTCTGCTTGTTTGCACCTGATACCTATTTGACAAGGAGGGCAAAGGAGCAGAGACAAATAAAGGGAAGACTCCTCACTTAGTCAATTGTTTATTAGCAATTGTGTTTACTTAAGAGACAAACACGTGTGTTTAAGGGAACCTTCTTTTTCTGTCATTATCTTTTGTGTTTCCTTCTTTACAGGATGTAGTTAGGATAGAAGTGTCCTCTGGCATATTTTCAATAAATATTAGAATATTACAAATGCTTATTAGCATTCATTGATAATTGGGCCAAGCCCATACTCTGCATCCAAGACAACTATATCATGAGCATTTCATTTAATGTTCCAGAACTTACTTACTCAGTATCATGTCATTATCTTGCTTATGTTCAGGAGCACATCCTTTAAAAGACTTTTTCTGAATTTGAATCTCTACAAGGTACACTCTGAGGAAAATATTTTTTTATGCTAGCACATTATTATGGCGGTAATAATGTTCAGTCATCATAAGGAACATTCTCTATGCTTTTATTAACAATCTGCAGATGAAAGATTCTAGATTCATTTACCTTTTTCAAAGTTTGCTGGCCTTTTGCCTTATTTTTCTCATCTTTTGTGTTTAATCCATCAAACTTCATCAAAGGGAGCACTGTACCTGTTTCCTCAAGATAATTAAGTTGATATTAATAATATCAACTTTTATTAATATTATTAAACCTTTTTAATAATATTATAAAATTTAATCTGTTTTAAATTATTGGGGTTTTAATATTATCTATGGCCAAATTTATTTAATTGGGTTTTAGTGTGTTTTAAATGTTGTATTTATATGTTTTATTTATGGCTGTTCACCGCCCTGAGTTCCCGGGAGTAGGGCGGTATATAAATCAAATAAACTTGAAACTTGAACTTGATATAAAATGTCTACAGGTTAGCACTCCTGAGATACTCTTAAATATGGCCTAATGTCAAACAGCATTCACATTGTTCCTTATATTCTGTATAACCTTCAATTTTCCACCATTTGGTCAGAGCTGAAGAAGCTTCTTGGATGAGAAGTGAAATATCTTCAAAGAAAAAACAAAGTCCAGTTGCGTCTTGAGGAAAAAAAAGCATATTTGGGACAACCGTGACCTGGATGACTGAGAATTTTCATAGACATTTAGAAGAAAAATAACAAAATTGATTGGTTATATCATTTTGTCCATATGGTGCAATAGAAAGAAATAATTGTCATCAATCTTGATCCTGGGAGATTTTCCATCATGTGTCCTAAATATGAGTTCCAGCATAATTCTCGTGTCTTCTCTTGCTTTAAGCCAAGAAACTGAGGATTCATTCTGAAGAAGTATCTCATATTTCAGCATAATCCATTATTTTTTTTCTGCAAACAGGGAATTTTCCCTTTGAAAAGCCTATGAAGTCCTTTCCCTCAGTTTTTGAGGCTTCATCCAAGGCCCAGAAATAACATCAATGGAAATATCATGAGATCTATCCTGAAACTCCAATAAAAAGACCTTGTCTTAACAGGCTTGGTTCTTTCCATCACATCCCTTCTTATCTCTATCCTCTGCAGCTTTCTTCTAGTGGTGTTCTTGATACTGTTCCTCCTTCAAGCATTTCCTATGGCCATCTCAAGAATACCATAATATGTTGAGAATGGACAATTTTGCCTCTAGACTTTCTCTTTTAGGAAAGCAATCGGCCTGAACTTGCAGCATGTGTACTCCTTGTCATCTTTATGGAGGAAAACAAACATGGCATATCCCTGCAAGTCATGACAGCATTTTCCTCTGTCTTCAAACTCGTCAGGTTAATGAAAAAAAAAATCCTCATCTCATATGATTTCTCATACACTGACGCATAAAATTCACCTGAAGATATATCTGCTATTGACTTTCCAGAGAAAAGAAAAAGGGGTGTTTGTTGCATTTGTGGTTGTGGATTTTCCTATTGAGTTTTTCCTTCCAAACTCCTGATTGTTCAGCTTATTTTCTGAATTATTTGTACAATAAATATAAGTGTACACGGGAAAATGAGATGAACAATATTTACACATGGAAATTCCAAAAATTAGAGAAAATTACATGGGATGGAATAGATTCTGCTGGAGGAGGAAATGTACATTTTAGTCTTTAGATTTATATGCAATTGCCTGACATAATTTATTGTGAGAAATCATTAGCTAACTTGACAAACTGTAGCAACACGTTATAAAGAAAGGAATGCAACGTAATCAATCATTAATTCACGTTGCCTGGTTAGAGGATTCAGTAATAAACATGTAGTTCCACTGAACAGATAATCTTTTGGAAATGTTGATTGCATATAATCCACAAATAATGTACCACCTGGATGTTTTTGGTTAAAAGGAAAAATGTTATTGCAGACCATCTGTTTTGCAGATGCACAACAATAAATATATAATACCCGATACTCAAATGTTCATTGGAAACTATTTTTTTACTGTCTATTTTTACTAAAATATGTGTCAGAACACATGCTGTGTATATTGTGTATGTCTAGTTCTTTCTAGTTATGAGGACACAATGATGGGAAGCCCATCCCGACTTGAAAGATTATGTTACTAAAGATGGTATAATACAATTACTCTTGATCTACAATATTGGTTTCTTAGTCTGATCTAATTTGTATCTGCCTCAGACATTTGCAATAACTAGACATTTGCTAGACAGTTAGCTTTTTGGCCTAATATAGAAGGGGCAGCTACAGAGATATCAGCATCTAAAGGAAATGACCTTGAATATGCCCACTAACTGACCTAGTAAAATAGGTTCAGGAAAAGGAAGTCCTACAAATAACCCGGCTCTGTGCCATTTAAGGATTTAAAAGTGATAATCAGCATCTTGAACTGTACCAAGAAAGTAAATGAGAGCTAGTACAGCTCATGCAACAGCACTGTAGCTCTGGACAAGCATGGGATACCAAGCATTGCCTTCATGACTACATTATGAACCTGGTGAGAAGACTTATTTAATTAGCTGTTTTGAGCCACCTAGGACCATTATGTGACATAGATGGCCACATCAAATATGTGTTCAAAGAAACAAACAAACTTAAACATCTAAGCTAAGCTTCAGATCCGGCTTTTCTGGATATCTTCTAGCCAAATACTAATAAGATCCAGCCCTGCCTAGCTTTTTGAGTTCAGCCAGTGTTGGCTAGATGTCATCATCTTAACTGGTCACATATTATTAGAAAAGAATGCTTGCAAAAATTCAGATGCTAAACTACGATGTATGCAAACATGTGTATATTACTGTAGTAAAACAAAGGGTTATTTGAACATCACTCAAAAAATGTCACAATCTAGACCTGTGAATTTTTGGGAAGAGACACCACTACATTTATAATGACTTACAGTAAAAAATGTTTTTGAATTTGTTTCATTGAACTTGTTTCATTGAGTAGCCATTTTTATAAAGGTTTATGATATCTGAGATATCTCTCAGTGTCAGTGATGACCCAGGGCATGGCATAGAGATAACACAAACAGCTGGCAGCTCAAACCCTTTATTGCTCCAAAGCTCCCCAAATGCTCCAGTGTTTCTGGCAAGTCCCAGAGCAAAGTGAGAACAAACCCCAACACAAACCTCAAGCAGCCTCTGGCTGCAATTAGTCCAGTCCAGCACTGTCTGCACCAAGGCTGCATGGCAGGGGTGGGTTCTACTTACCTTTACTACCGGTTCACAACAGGGCCGCGCGCGCAGAAGCATTTTGGTGACATCGGGGCAGTGGGCGGGGCCTTCCACTGGTTTTACTACTGGTTCTATAGAACTGGTGCAAACCGGGGGCAACCCACCACTGCTGCATAGCAATAAATCCCAAATGTCTTTGGCAACACAAGAGTCAAGCAAGGAGTTCAGGGAGCAAAAGATTCAGATAATTAGTCCAGAACGCCAACAAGGAATGCAAGGACTCTTGGCAAGTTCAAATGTCAGCATACAACACTTCAAGAACTCAGAGTTTGTTCCGGACACATGCCCCTCCCCACAATGTCTCCTTAAGTCTCATTCCCCAGGTGTTCCTGGTGAAGCTCCTCACGCATGACTTGCTCTATCTGCACTGATCACACCTTCTGTTCATTCTCTGAGCCCTTGCATCAGGAGGGGGTGGTTCTTGCTCCTCATCTGACCTCTATCTCTCCTCCCTGCCTGCAGGCCTTACTAATTCTGAACCGCCTTGCCTGGACTGACTCTGCCCTTCCCCAGTTTCCTCCAAGGCCAATGGAGCTGCCCTCTCACTCATTGTCAGTTCTTGTTCCAGCTCATCTTCCGCTGCAGATTCAGACTCCGATGGGGGCATGACAGTATCATAGATTGGGACAGAATTATTGTCTTTGAGAATATGTGAAACCTATCTTCCTTTTAAGCAAGCAAACTTTATCTTGACAATTATTTGAAGATTTCCTATTTTTTTAAAAAAAATATTTTGATAATTACCCAAGGTGTCCTTAATGTACAAATCACATCATTTCACCACAATTTGGTCAAATTTTCATTGACCTATTTCCAAATATATATATACTGAATAGTACACAACAGAATGAGATCCCATTATGTTCAATATGCCTTACTTGTTTGAAACTCTGTTGATTGTGGTTCAAATACATTAACTTTAAAAGCGTGTCTACTTATCTGCTCTGCACTTTGGCTTTTATGAGGCCAATACTTCTAATGGAATTTATCCTCATTTCCCATCCATTAGTGTTTGTCATTTCTATAGGTCATTGTATTTAGTTTCTGTTAAGGTTAGCTGATATTTCTCCACCTGATCATTGTAAACATTATTCTGAGACTGATAGAAACTTTCCCCCTTTTTTCTTTGAGAGAAGCCTGGGGATGATAATGATTCTAGTTTTGTTCATCTGAATTTGAGATTATTTTTCTGCTAATCCAAGTATAGCGAGAAGGAAATTTATTTTATTTATTTTTTCAATTTATATGCTACAATGAATGCTACAATCCAGCTTGTAGAATCCTCATGAAATTTCTGCTGTAGTAAAAAAAAAAAATCTTCAAATCCCCCCCCCCAAATTGATTTTATCTGACTTATTTATCAGATAGTCAGCCTGATCTAATTAATCTCTGTAGCCACTGGATTTCAAATTTGAGAAGGTGATTGAAAACTATAATGACATTTATGTGCAGTGCTACCCTTGTCCCTCTTGTGACAGTTGTTCCTTTGCCCACTTACTTTATAGAACTCCATCTGTTCCTCATAATTCCTTTTTCATACCGCACATCTGAATGAATATTAATTGGCCTCTGCACTTCTTCATAACCATTATTGCTTTCACCATCTCAACTAGGTCAGATGCTTTTTATCTTATACAATCACTGCATAATAATCTTGGGTCATGTGGCAATTTTTCAGTAATGTTCCTGAAAGAATTTTTTTCTTCATTATTCAGTTGTTCAAAAACATATTCATATGAATATTTGCATATTGCCTATATGTATATGTCTTAATATTTTTGCTACTTTAATTTATTCTTATTGCATAACATACTAAAGGAAGAAAAGGAGAAAAGCATTAAAATCCTTCCTTCCTTCCTTCCTTCCTTCCTCTCCTCTCCTCTCCTCTCCTCTCCTCTCCTCTCCTCTCCTCTCCTCCCCTCTCCCCTCCCCTCCCCCCTTCCCTCCCCCTCCCCCCCCCCCTCCCTCCCTCCCTTCCTTCCTCCCTCCCTCCCCCCTCCCTCCCTTCCTTCCTATCATCTCTATCCTTTCTATCTCTATCATCTCTTTCTCAATCACTAACTACTGTATATTTATATATCTTTCTGAATGCTTTAAAATTTATTAAAATTATTATTAAATTGAGTTGAATCTTATCCACCTGGAATCAAATTGATCAACCCTTTCAAGATATTAATAAACAAACCACTGCAGAGACTGAAAACACATGTTTTCAGTCCAGAATTTTATGTCCCATTTCTCTCCAAACAGGCTAACTTGGTCCCATTTCTCTCCAACCAGTCTAACTCCAACCAGACCATCTTTATCTGCATTCCCAGTTCAATAACCCCAAAGTTCTTAATGAACCAATACACTGCAGTACATAATTTAGTATCTTTGCATTTTACTCCTTGTGTCCAAACCATGTGGTCAGTTTTATGATGATTAGATCAAATAAAAAACTAGGGCAAGACCAAATATATGAAGATGATTTTTTTGATGAATTAATCTGATTTTATGGTAATAAAATTACCATAAAATATTTAACCTTTATTAAAATAAAAAACACTTGAATTTTCCAATAGGTTTTCCAAATCTGCCTAACAATTTTGTTTGTAGATGATCAATATATGTGTTATTAATAGTCTTCAACTATGTGTCAAAATAAATTATAGAAATAATTTTAGGTTTTAAAATGCTTTCCAGTACGGTAAGTAATATAAGAAGTTTCAGATAGTACAAGTTTGTCGGGTCTAGTTTAAAACAATCGAAGACTATTTTACTTGAATATATTCCCATTCATCACTTTTAGACATTCTGCATTCTTTCAGTGTATCCATTTTTTGAAGTGATCGTTAATGATAAGCCAATCCACAGCACTAATATCATTATTTCCCCCCAAACTCCAAAAAGGATGTACCTGTGATTTTTAAATTGGAATATTCCAAATAATAAACTTTCACCCCCCAATTCTCCCTGTATGTCTTGTGACCTTTCACGTTGGAAAAATAACCGCCTGTTGATTGAAACAAGAATCAGGCTCCTGGCATGATACCAGAATGTTAAGCAATAAATTTCAAACTGTGCCCATAATATAAACTCCATGCCAAAGCTCAAGATTCAGAAAATTAATCTCCATCTTCAGATGCAACTTGTAAAATAGGTCCATCCCATATTTTGCAACAATTTATCTATTCATTGTCTCAGAGAAATAACCTCTCTTAGAATTGTAGTTCAAAGTGTTGGTACAGTTGAAGTGCAGTTCACGGGCCTCGTTATCACCTATAAAGTCCTCCATAGCACAGTATGTATATAACACTGTATGTAAGGGCAGTGGTGGATTTCAATTTTTTTTACTACTGGTTCTGTGGGCATGGCTTGGTGGGTGTGACAGGGGAAGGATACTGTAAAATCTCCCTTCCCTTCCCAATCCAGTGGGAGTTTACTGCAAAATCCCCATTTCCTGCCAATCAGCTGGGATTTGGGAGGCAGAGAATAGGTGTGGGCGGGGCCAGTCAGAATTTTTACTACCGGTTCTCCAAACTACTCAAAATTTCCGCTACCAGTTCTCCAGAACTGGTCAGAACCTGCTGAAACCCACCTCTGGGTAAGGGCCTACTTACTTACAGACTACCTGCTTGAATTGTTTCTGCTTGCCCTGACAGAAATTATAGAGTAGACAATGCAGCAGGCAAGACCAATTTTGGGGAGTTTTGTCTTCTTTGTCACAGCGACTGCTCTATAGAACAATATTCCCTCCAAAAGCCAGATGTTCTTAACCATATTGACTCTTCCAAGACATTAAAGACCTATTTGCTGCCTCAAGCATTTGACCAGGATATTAAGCTTCTAGTGGTTTATTTGGTAGGTTGTTGTTCTTTGCTGATTGTGAATATATTTAATATTTAAGTTTATATATATATATATTTTTAATCTCATAGATATGTTATATTGCTTATTCTAACAAATTATGTTGGCTTGTCTTTCCGTTTTCATCTTCTGTTCATTTTCTAGAGTCACAGCTGTGAGATGTGTGACTATATATATATATATATATATATATATATATATATATATATATCTAATTTAAATTAATCAATCTAGAAGTAACATTCATCTTGACACCTATGCTTTCTCTTAAATTCTTGGGAGATTTTAATAATCAATTTATATCATTTGATGTAGAGTCTAAGGATAGTGACCTTGACAGAGATATGGAGAAGCTGTTGCTTAGGCAAAAGGAGCTAAAGCAATTTTTAAGACCAGAAAATTGATTTTATGGTCTGGTCTACCTGCCTACCTATTAATCTATTTGAAATATTTAAATAAAAAATGATTTTAGCATTCTAATCCTGAACTATTTAACATAATTCATGCTGTAAACAAATCCAATTTTTAATACATTTCAATAGATGTCTTAGATCCATTTGAAAGTATATTTGACTTATGAGCTGTGGTGGCGCAGTGGTTAGAATACAATACTGCAGGCTGCTTCTGATGACTGCTGGCTGCCTGCAGTTTGGCAGTTTGATTCTCATCGGCTCAAGGTTGACTCACTCTTTCATCCTTCCGAGGTTGGTAAAACGAGGACCCAAATTGTTGGGGGCAATATGCTGACTCTGTAAACCGCTTAGAGAGGGCTGTAAAGCACTGTGAAGCAGTATATGAGTCTAATTGCTATTGCTTTTCTAGTTGATTAAGTAGCCTGTTTCTTTATCATACTATTATACAACATCTTCAAACTGAAGTAAAGAACCTTGATAAATATCAACAAAGCCTAAAATGCCATTCCTTACAAAAATTATTTTATGTTTAATTCCTGCCAGATTTACCCCCAAAATATTACTTGATTGCATAATGAAAGAGGCCAAGCAAATTAAATATAATGGAAGAACAAAGGTATCTTTCATACATTCCTCAAAACAAGTGAAAAAAAGTCCAGTGATAATTTTATCTGAAGAATTAAGTCACCAAATTTTATCCACCTGGTAAAACAAGAGAAAAAAACAAGAGAAATCCATGTTTTAAATCAAAACATGTTTCAAAAATTAATCTGCAACATATAAAAGGCTTTTTCCAGCTTCTAACAAAGCCATAATTTCTGAGCTCTCTTTTAAAATGCCAGTCAACAACCTATATTATCTGAAGCTTGTCCCCTTTTGTAAAGCCAGATGGTTCAGAATGAATTATCAGGGGTAATGTAGTTTGCAATCTCTGTTGCTGTCAAATGTTAGCAACTACATTTAGCAAAGAAACCTGCCAGTAGTTTAAATACTCCACTGAATTTTTACTCACCTTTGGTATTATTGTTATATAAGGTTCATGAAAAGAAAAAACAAAAATCCATTTAGGAAGGTATCATTATATATCTCCAGCAATATTAGAACAAAAAATTCTATGTATGTTTTATAGTTGTCCTATAATTAATAAAATAACTCTATTAATCCATGAAAACAACAAAGGTTTTCTTATAGAATGAAATATATGTCTTATTGTATAGGAAAGTCTTTGCTATTTTCATGGATTTAACACTTTTTCTTCTTTTTTCTTTAATGATAGAAAGAAGCCAAATTGCTACAGCCAAATTGGCAATCTGAGATTATGAAATCTTCATAAGAATTATTTTACTAAAAAATACTTTACTATCAGGACACATTAGGTTAGCACTAAACATTTAAACATAAAAATGGAAAATGTTGACTTCCTGAATTGAAGTCATTATATATCCTAAGAGGCTTTAAGTATAAAAATAATACATTCTTGCTATAGTTTCAAATCTAGAAGCCAGCATTTTAGAAGCCAAGGTCTTCAATCTTTATTAAGCCAGAATTCTGCTTTATCCACGGTCTGCAGAATTAAAAAGAGAATGAACTGGAGAAAAATTAGAAAATAGAAAGACTTAGAAATTGAGAAAAAATGACTGTAGTAAAAGAAAACGATTGTGCTAAAAGAAAGCAAAGATAGTACTAATAGTATCAGATCCCTTGGGTGATTATTATTTAACACAATAATATTTGAATTAATTTTGATTCTGGCTAACTACTTGTTATTTGTCCAAAATTTGTTTAAAATCTCTAGGTAATTATCTGATCTGTCTTTAAACAAAAATATGAGCTAAGCATCTATGATAATCATTGGGTTGGACCAAAATAATTTTCTTAATGTTTTCTCAAAGTTTTCTCAATGTTCAAAAAGTAATCAACAATATTAAAAATAGTCTTCAGGAAGAAATATTTTAGAGATATATTAATCAAAATTACTACATTCCTGGTTGATTTTTAATTACCATAAATATCCATCTAACCAAGCTATCTCCTTGATAAGAAATTCTTCTCATAAAGTTTTTGGGGAAAAGAAAGAAGACAAAAGAAAAGAACCAAGTTCAATCAACTGAGCATTCTTTCTTAGTAACTGAAATTCACTTTCAAAAATTCAGAAGAAAAAAAAGATTATGAATATGAAAAAGTTAAATAATCATTTATTTTATATTAATGACATTTGTGATACACACCTGGCCCAGGAATCTTTTTGTTTTTCAGATTACTGTCTGCTATTAATACACATAAAATGGTACACTTGTCCACAAGTCAAGATATAATGCATAAGATATACTGTATTTTTCGGAGTATAAGATGCACCTTAGTTTTTGGGGAGGAAAATAGGGGGGAAAAAATTCTGCCTACCAGATATTCATCTGGCTAGTCCTTAGCTTGGTCAGCTTCAGCACATTAATTTGCTCGCTGGTTTTGAGGGGTTGGGGCTGATTGGGGCTGAAAAACAGCTTCAAAAGCACAGCTGATCCTCAGAGGGAGCTCCAGTGACTAAAGCAGGTGAAGTATGGAAAGGGTAAGAGAAGGCAGCAGTTGTTCCAGGTAGCCATTTTGGGCACCACACGTGGGGTTATATTCAGAGTATAAGACACACTCAAATTTTCAGCCTCTTTTAGGTGGAAAAAAAGTGTGTCTTATACTCCGAAAAATATGGTAAGTTGAGATATTGGAAGAATTGGGTACAATTACTAGCAGTATTTGTCCCCCCCCCCCCCCGGGAATAATGTTTATGTTTCTATTACTAAGTATCATAATATGTTTTGAGAAAGAAACTGGAGCAAAATCTACTGTATATGTGATCTATCAAAGATTTAATATACTAGAATCAATATACTTGAATGGAAGTCAAGAGCATGCATCTAGAGAAGCTAGTTTCCCAGAAAGTTTTGTTTTTTCTAGTCCCGCCCCCATAACTTAGTTTATTTTGAATTGCTTATGAATGGGTTCAGGATCGGTGGTTGTACTGTAGCGTACTTATCTGTATACTGTTCAGTGCAATCTTCACTACAAATTAATCATGAAAATAACTTTTCTGTTTGCTACAACCTCTTGTTTCATCTTCCACTTTTCACTCACTTCTTCACACTGTGAATGGATTAGTTCCACTATGCTTTGGAATACATAGTTTAATTGTCATTGCTTAAGTGTGAATATTTATGGTAGCAGTTTTATTTATTCAAAATCTCTTTGGGATGCTTAGGCATTATTCTTCTACTCTGCTTAAACAGTTCTGTGTTGTGGGAATATGATGAGCGTATTATGCCCTATTACATTTTAAGAAACCTTTTTCTTAGCTAGGTAGAAAGATACAATGAAATTATATTGGGAGAACACTGCAACTGGTAGCACTGTTGGTTTTCCTTTTATTGCTTCTACATTTGTATTATGGAGTATGATAATAGATGTTTTCAGGATGAAAATAGGGATCAGTTCAAGAGTGGAATACATCATGTTTGTGAATCACAAAAGATGTAAACTAATCAACTGACCTAAGCAGTCAAGGCCATAGGAGATAGATCCCTAGAGAGATGGAGGTCATTTTTCATACAATTTCTCCAGATTTTGCTATAACTTGGTTTTTTTAAAATCATCTGGCTTTTATAAGTTTGTTGTTCAGACTAACCTAAGTGACACTAAAGATGCTGACAACCTGAGTTTCAAGATGTTATTTTAGAATGATCCTACAACTAAATTATGCATCTGTTTTTTTTTTTAATTCCACATGTTCAATATTTTCATGAAACTGATTCAGAATTACACATAGTTCATACAATAAATGAAAGTATTATCATAACTATTCTGGATTGAAAAATTGTACTTTCATACAAAATAATACTGTAGAAGCAAAAGAAAGAGAAGGAAGGTTGACCTAAAACACTCACTGGAGACTTTGATCCACACTGAGAATCCAATTAGTGTTTCTTAATGGTCCTGCCTTTAAATCCATGTTGGGCACATAGTATAAAATAAGCATTTACTTCCGTGGGTCTTAACACCTGAAAATCTGGCATTATATCTGGTGTCTCAGCAGATGGCAGCACCTACTTGAACTTGACTGATCTTAGAAGTTAAGAGCTGGTCCCAATTACTACTTTAATGGAAGACTGCCTGGAAAATTGGGGGAAAAAATCCTTAAAGACGATAATGCTAAACCATTTCCATAACACTGCCAAGAAATTGCATTGCTTCATTCATTAGAATTAAGTTCAATTTGAGAGCATCTTTCCGTTTTATATCTCTTCTCCCTTATAATTGTTTTTATTGATTTTATTATAGCAATTGGAAGCTGCCCAAAGAAACTAAAAGAGTCAATGGCATTTACATTGTCTAAATAAATGTGTTTGTATTATAAATGATCGCAATAGTCCATCCCATTTCCTGAATGTATAGATTGTGCTGCATGATAGTTCCAATAGAAAAAGATAGGATCCAATGCTAGAATTCCTAAAGAAGAGCAATTGTCCTCATTGGTTTTACAGTCTTAAAAACTTTAGTTTATATATATCTGGAAAGATTCTGCTACCATATTCTGCCCCCCACCTGCCACATCCCTGTTGTGGTCCGCCAGCAGCCTGCGGAGCTGGCAGCGGAGTCGGACAGTAATGAGGCTGAGGAAGAACATGGGCCAGTCCTGGAGTCTGGGGAAGGCCCAGATGAGGGGTCTGCGTCAGAGGCAGATATGGGGCCAGGGCCATTGGGGAGTGAGGTACAGACTCCAGAGCCTCCAGAGACTGATAGGAGTGAGGCAGAGGACAGGAGGAGCGTGTTCCTAATGCATGCATGAGAAGAGCTGCCAGAAGGCAAGAGCGGCTCAAGCAAAGAGGACAATTTGGGAGCAGGGCCAAGAAATGATTGGCTCCTCCCATAAGGCTTAAAACAGACCAGCAACAGCGTTTGGGCTTTGCTGGAAAACAACGTTGGTAGCTTCGTCTTCTTCTTCATCTACATCTTGTATTTATTTTTGTATCTGGGCCTTCTGAATGTTTGCCAAGAAAGCCCTTTGGCAGTTTGCCTAATTGGACCGAGGTTTGCGATAAGACTGAGGAATTTGTGTTGGGAGGAATATGTTTTAATTTAGTTGAACGTCGCTGGGAATAAAGTAAGTTTCAGCTGTTCGAATAAAGTTTTTTTTTTTAACAGACTGGTTTTCCTACTACTTACTTAGGCCTGGGTCACAACAATCCCCAAGCCATCTTCACTATATGTTAGATAGGAATTCATTTGTGTAAATCTACTTGTAAAAATGTAAAACTATTTGTAGTTAAATTGGATGACTAAAAACAAAACAAAAACAAACAAACACAAATACAATCTTTCATCCTAAGAAGTATTAGCCATCCAATATATGCTTACAATTTTCAAGAATTGTTCACAGTAGGTAGTGTAACAAATGGGAGTTTAGTAAATAATCAACATATATTTCCTTTCCAAAATCAGTATGTCATTTTTAAAAATTAATTTAGGTCTTTTTCTTTTAAAGTGTTCCATGACAAGCTAGGGATAGCTTGTAAGAAGTAGAAAAGACAGATGTTACACATTATAATTGTAAGATTATCCAATTTTAGTACTACCATATCACTTTCTAATGTGACAAAGAACTATCTACTTAACGTGGTCTGTTATCACAGACTCTTAATCTAAATTTTCTTTAATTGTTTAATCCTGAACACATATTTTTTTATCTTTTTAAATCAAGGATGCATTGCCCATATCACCTTTTAGATCCTCCAAATGTTAACCTTAGAGTCAATGTTGTTGTCAAATTAAAATTTGTAATATTGCAGAAGAGAAAAATCAAACTTCTTGTTCTTTTTCTTCTAATTCTGGCATTAACATGTTCCACCTTTGCTTTTCTGCTCAATGGTCAGTCTCTTAACAATATACAATTAAAAAAATCAAATACCAGATCTCTAAAAATGAATAGATTCCTAATAAATGTGGCTCTTTTGATCTATACAAACAAAAAAAAATCTCAGTTTCAAAAATACAATATGAGTGATGGAAAATCTTTTATTATAAAACTGAGGGAGAGTATAGAGTCTAGTAAAAGCAAATGTTAGATTGCATGATCTGATATCCACATGTGCAATCTGACTCATCCTCAGCTGTTCTACCCTTTCTGGAAAAATCCTACTTTCAGAAGAAATGTAAGTTGTCTTTTCCTAATTCCACTGACAATAGATTCCTATTGGTGGAGCAGATTAATTGGAGATCACTTTTAGTGTGGGCCTGATCTATTCAGTGTAAATGTAAACCAGTGGAAAGCACTTGCATTTCAAAATGCTGGCACAATAGGTTTGCTTGGTGTATGATTAAGAAATGTTATACTCTCGTAATTAATAGAATAATAATGGATACTACCACACCATAACAGTAATTGGTACAGTTGAGAATTTCAAGCAGATATTACTCATGATAACCTGAGAAGGACTAGTCCTCTTATCACATGTTTCTATGGAGAAAAAATCCTCGCAAAACTATTATTTCTGTAAAGACAATTATTTAATTTGTTCACAGATAATGGAGAATGCAATGCTGCTAATTATTCAGATCATTATAACCATTGGTTATTAACCAAGTGTGAGTATTTCATGTAACTCATATAAATGATCAGGTTACAGATTCTCTGGACTAACAATATAAAATACTGTATATCACAGCATTCTAATTCCATTATAACTTTGCACTGAATAAATGAAAGATCCCAACATTATATAAGTGGCAATGGGAGTGTTTATTCTTTTATTCCTGAAAATATAAAATGGAGCTTTGTTTACAGCTTGGCTATAGAAGCTCGGGTCTCATTTCAGTGTCATATATTTTTGAATCAGAAAAGATAATTAAATTTTCTCTCCAAAATGAGGAGGCAAAATAGATGCCCCACAGAAAGGACCATGTTCCAATTCCAGCTAAATGCACCTTCAGTTGCAAACTATCAGTAAAGAAATGGGATTTCTACCTCCCAGGTTAGAAGCTATAATTCTAGGATGAATGAGGTCACAGGGTACATTCTCAGTTTTGCAACAGTTATTGCCAATTAATCAAATGTTTTTTTTCTTCCCCATCTCTTTTCTATAAACAAATGGTTCACGAAGCTCCAAAACACACTATAGTATGATAAAAATACAGGTTTTATTTTTCCTGTGCTATTAACAACTTACATTTGTGTTTGGGTTTGTTATTCATTTATGAAGAGGCAATGATTCCATAAATTAATTGACTGCATTTATGAAGATCAGCTTGGACTGATCTCTAATCTAAAACCAGAAGAAATTTAACATATGCAGGTAATTTACTATTACTCCAGATTATATGGGTAGGATTAACTTTTTAAAATAATACTTTGATTAAAGATTACAATTTATAACAGTAAAAATGAACACAAACTAAAAAAAGGATGAAATAAAATGTTAAGAGTTAATTATAAATAATTTGTCCTGTGGGAAAATGATTTTCTTTTGAATTATTTAAAATATTTTAAATTTGATAAATTTCAGAGGGTGGGGGTGGAAATCGTATGTCAGAGACCTAAAAAAAAATAGCAGCTATTTGGGTATTTGGGTAGCATTGATGTAATTCTTTTCTTTTCTTTTCATGCATTGGCAGTGCTGTATGTTGATGCTGATCCATAGTTTTCTTGAAGCTATTCTCTCTCTCTCTCTCTCTCTCTCTCTCTCTCTCTCTCTCTCTCTCTCTCT
>WNWU01000003.1:14674114-14704099 GCA_012654045.1 Ptyas mucosa
TCTCTCTCTCTCTCTCTCTCTCTCTCTCTCTCTCTCTCTCTCTCTCTGTGTGTGTGTGTGTGTGTGTCTTTCTTTCTCCCTCTCCCTCTCCCTCTCCCTCTCCCTCCCTCCCTCTCTCTTTCTCTCATATCTCTTTATCTGATTTTTAGGGATTATATATAATTTAAAGAAATACAATCACTGAAATGGATTACAGTACTCCCTGTGTTGTATTTTAGTTCCATCACTTTGAGGTGAAATTTCCTTATCAAATTGATTGCATGTAGTAACTGTTTCAATTTGCAAAAGGATATTATTCAGGTAGTCATATAGCTGCCAAAGCTTGTCTGAATCATATCCTTCTTCCAAACTCTGTTTTTTTAGTCAGGAAAAAAGAAAAGGCAATTAATACAACCAGAGGTGAAAGCAATAGACAAATGGCTTATGTATAGAACATAACCAATTTATGCAGAAGGGTCCAATTCAATTTCCTTGTACCTCCAGTAAAAGAAGGAAAAAGCCCTGCCTATAATTTTGATGGTCACTGCTAATCAATAGACCAATAGACCAAGAAAACCAACATCTGAAAGTATCCTATATATTTGAAGGTAACATGAAGAGGATGAGGTCTCTCCTATAAATCCTATTTCTTCTGTATTGCCTGTACCATAACTGGAAATAGCCCCCAAATAATAATGCAATAAAAAAGAAATGGTAACAAAGGAGATGATGATAATGATGATGATGATGATGAAAAAGAAGAAGAAGAAGAAGTTACTATCACTATTTGTTGCAGAAGAAAACAGTTACCCACCAAGACTGTGGCAATTTAAACACAAATTAAGTCATGCTGGAGTTGTAAAACTATTGCACAATTTTTCTGACAGGAGTGATTATCCCTTCCCACTGCACATTCTGACACCACATCCCACTCCACTCTTATAATGCAGGAACACAACACCAGCTGTCAAGCAGATTCTTTACTGCTGACAGGTGTAATATTCCCATCCTCCATTATGCATGCACACACATTGGACCTTTCCTGAACTGAAGGGAAAAAAAGTGAAACAGACATTGAAAAGAATTTCTTAGATCAATTAGATTAGATTATATGTCATGCCTAATTTATATACCCGCCTTTTGTGAAAGAGGAAATCTATGTTTATTGTCAGAGGTTCTTGTCAAACCTGTCATAAGCATTGTTATAATATTATGCTAGCTAATATCATCTCTGTGATTTTGACAAAACAAATATAATTGTTATTTAAAATCACCTGTCAAAGTTCAGCCATTTAACAAAGAAAAAAGAAAGAACCCTTCTTCTGATTGTCACAGGAGTATATTAAATATTACTACATCCAGAGGATTGAAAAAGAGCAAGAAATAATTACATAACTTGCTCTCAATTGTAGGTCTTGAGTGAGTTTATGGATACAATAATCAACCATGTGATATGTTAGATCCACAATAAAGTATAACTACAAATTTTACTAGTCTTCAATTTATGTAGGTAGGAGTTATATACTGCTGTTTCTTTAAAAAACCCAATCCTATTTTTGTTGAGGTAATGAAAAGACACTCTGAACTTCTAGTTCACAGTTAATAACTCTGCTCAGTTTTTTTTTAAAAAAATTATTATTATTGTGGTAATTCAGAAGCCATTGGGAGCTGTGATTCTCTCTTTTTAAAAGAGGAATAGTTTGAAATTGTCTGGTGACATGTTCTATATGTCTTCTTGTACTTTTTTGGCTGAATAGGTTGAACTGAGATGACTAACTTTTATGGCACACATTTCTATCGCATGAATTCATGACTTCACAACTGAACCTTGGACATTCCATTTAAAAATGTTGATCGTAACTGTGTGAACAGTTTTCTATTATAACCATTACATCAAATCTTGCCCCAAAGTAACCGACTATAGCTTATTATGCATGGCTTAATGGTACAATAGTTCATTTTATAGTTAAAAGAATATCATATGTATTTTCCTTTTGATCCAGTGACTCTTGAAGATACATCTTAAATATATATTTGAACCATCTCCATTCTTAAGGATCTTTTCTACTCATTTTCATGAAAGGAACAATTTATGGCAAAATAATGTGTGCAAACTTTCTTTTTAACTCCTGCCTCTTTGATGGGTTAGTCTCAACTATAAAAAAATCAGACTTTCATGATGCCTTCTGTTGGATTTAACTGTGAAGCCTGAAAGGTTGCAAGTCACTGACGAAAATAATTATGCAATACTTTGGCCACATCACAAGCTACTTCACATAGAAATGTAGTTGTTCAAGCGCATCAGATATGAGGAAATCAACTTTCAATAAGCTTAGATAAGTACTAGGTGGGATCCTGTGGACAGAAATCCTCATGCTTAACCAAACAAATACAGGAAATGTGGAAACTTCACAAAAATAAGAACTTGAATGTATAATCAGATGCAATTCTAATAAAAAGGAAAACAGGATGGGTAGTCTAGGAAATCATTGTGGATGCTTAAGGATTTTTTTGTTCATAACTTTATGAAGATTATTCTTGATTACTTCAAGATTATGAAGTAAGCTTGTCTGTTTTCCATATAAGACTATATAAATGTTTATTCTGTTTTCTTTGTGAATTTTGATAGGTTTATGATATTTCATTGCCACACTAATTGCGTGCAGGCCAGCAGAATTGAGGAAAATCCTTCTGTGTTGTTTTTCATCCAGAAAAGGACTTTCAAAAATTGCAATTTCTATATCTTGATGGCACACACCTCAGATAAGTAGAGTTTATTTATTTATTAAATTTATATCCTCCAGTTCTTATGAAGAGAACATGAAGTGTGTCTAACCAGTATTAGCTCTGAGGTACAGTTCTTGCTGTAGGAAAAAGAAATGGAACAATAATGGGAAAAAGAAAATTCTTATTCTTTAAAGCCTAGCAACCTGACATTTAGAATGATTGGAATTACTGTTACCAGACAAAACAGTTCCATATGATGTAAATTGCTACACCAATTCTTGACATTAATATTTCTGCAAATTAGAATGTTGGAGAATCAGTAGCTAATCCAATCCACTTCCTTTAAATCAATGTTTTTCAAACTTGGCAACTTTAAGATACATGGACCAACTCCCACATATCTTAAAGTTGTCAAGTTTCAAAAACACTGATTTAAATTATACCATTTGGCAGCTCTGGTTATTCAGCTAAAGTGAGGGGAAAAATGAAGATAGTTTGCTTTGCAGACTTTCATCTGAAACCTCAGATGTGGGCAGTTAAATAACTCTTATATCTCCATATGCAAAGAAAACTTTTCTATAGCTTTTTCTATAGAACTATCTTCAGCAGTGCTTAAAAATAATCCTGAACATGCATGCAATACCAGATGGAAATCAAAAGGCAAACAGGAATGCTACCTGGGAGACCGAGGGAGACAAAAGCTACTTGGGGTAGTGTTTTGAGCAAGCTTTAGAAGAAATCTGAGGAATTTAGGGTCATATAAAGGCATATTAAGAGCTTTGATGAATTAAAACTGGATAAAAAAAATGCAGCCCAGCAACATCTGCTTGATCTCTCCAGTGGAATACATTTCACTGAAAAAGATGGAAAAATTATTGTTGCTGTTGTCAGGCAACAGGACAACATCATTTGATCTCTCCTTTTCTGATCATAAGAGATAAAACATGCCAGTCCAAGATGATCTACAGTGAGATTTTAAAAAGGAAGTTCAAATACTACAGATTTTTAACTCTTACAGATGATATATTTTGTGCTAGAAATTTGATATATATGTATAGTTGCCATTAATGACCTACAAATCTAGGATTCAGGCACACGAAGAACATTTTGAGTCAGTGAATTCTGCAGAAATAATAAAACTAAATGTGAGATAATTATCACATGAATTCTAACCACTTCTTTTTTCTAATTTAGCATAGCTTATCTCTCAGCAGGTTAATATTTAAAAAACATTCCATATTTCATAAGGATTAACTCATGCTTAATCTGGTGTTTAGTTTATTGTTTAATGATTAGTCTAATGACCATACCAAATCCAATAAGATAAAATAGAATAATATGGTGAAAACATCCTTTGAGAGAGAAGACTGATGTCTGTCGAATAGGAAGCCTCCAGAATAAATACATAAAGAACAAAACAGGTAAGTATATTTCAGGGTTTCTTAGTGTATATCTTGCTGTTTTGAAGTGACAATAAAGCAAAATAGTAGACCAGGTTTCTTTGGGTTGGATTTGTAAAAATACAAGATGCCTTACATTCTTGATGCATGTAGAAGATAGTTGGTGCTTGGATTACAGCATTATTATCCATTAAACTTTTTAAAAAATATTTTTTATATTTTATTCAGAACAAAGTTAAATACAAAATACAAAACTAAATAAAAATCCAAGAAGGCGTAAAAGGAAAAAAAACCCACACAAAACGCAAAGCAATCAGAACATTAAAAAAGGTGCATCAAATAACAACACATTATACACATATTATCCCCCCTACTTGAATATTAATATATTACTACCTCTTGTGAAACAGGCCCTTTCAAAAATTTTAAACTACTAAATCTATTAACAGTTTGTTGACCTGTATTCTATATGTTATATTAGTGACAAAGTAGTTAAATGGAAAAATAATAGTAAAACAGAACAAAGTTAAAGTTTCAAATCTCTCTGTTAACAAAGTGTTATTGTACTCCACTCATATTCTACAAGATTACTATGACATTTTAACTATCCCAGATTATCCCAAAGTTATAAATAAATCGTCTTGGGTCCAAAATCCATGTTTGTTTCCTAATATCTTCTTTTGTCAATTGTTGTTTAATTAAATGTAGTAAATTCAGTCTCCAGAAAAGGTCTATCTTCAAGTCAGAGTGCAAGCAGAAATAATTAGCAGTTAACGGCAATAAATCCATCCAGTCTCCCTCCATCTTCCTAGAGCGGGTGTCTGGAACCTGCGGCTCCAGAGCTGCATGCGGCTCTTTCATACCCCTGCTGTGGCTCCCTGTTGGCTGAACCCATCACTGGCTGGCCCCGCCCCTCACCCTCCCCTCCCTGTCACTCCTCACCTGGCTTGAGAAGGTAAGGTAGATGGTGGTGGAATGGAGACTTGCTCCATATTCCAGAGTGGGAGTGAAGCACCCCTGTACTTCCCATATCTCACAGGTGCTTCTTCCGGGCCTTTTTGGTGCTGTGTGCGCACCTTAGTCACTCAGGGAGATGTGTGACTTGCTCTCGCCCTGAGACATTGGCCCAGCCCAGTTGTGGTCAATGGTCTGCATTGTAATGGGTTCCAGGAAGAGGAGGGGACACTGTCTCCCCCATTGTGAAGCATGCTAAATTTAACTGTGATGTGCAAGGTGCTGGAAGAGCAGCGGGCAGGCTATGGAGGTGGCAACAGCAGTGGCATAGGCCGCAGCCAGGCCACAGCCAGTGTCTTGGGGCAGAGAGCAAGTTCCGCATCTCCCTGAGTGACCAAGGTGTGCATAGAACCAACAAGGGCCAGAAGAAGCGCCTGCAAGGTATGGCAAGTACAGGGGTGCTTTGCTCCTGCTCTGGAATATGGAGTGAGTCTCCATTGCTCGCCATCGCCCTTACCTTTTCAGGCCAGGCAAGGAGTAACTGGGAGGGAAGGATGAGGGGCGGAGCCTGCCAGTTGTGGGTTCAGCCAACAGGGAGCCACAGCAGGGGGATGAAAGAGCTTCATTTATCTGGGAACCTGAAATGACTCTTGATTTAAATATGCTAAAAAGCACCCAAAGAAAAAAAAAGAACAACATCAGCAAAAAGCCCAACCCTTGCCTGTTTTTGGAAATGGTTCAAGAGGGAACACACACAGACACAAGACAGAGAGAGAAAGAGAGGAGAAAGAGAGGAAAATGAGAGAGGGAGAGAGAGAGAGAGAGAGAGAAAGAGAAAGACAGAGAGGGAGACAGAGAGAGAGAGAGAGAGAGAGAGAGAGAAAGAAAGTGAGAGAGACCGAGAGACCGAGAGACCTGTTTCCCACAGAAAACACCAGGAGCCACAAAACCTGGGTAAGCGTGGCAGGGGTGCATGTGTGTCACGTGACTGGGTTGGAGTGAGTGATGTTGAGTTGCCCACACCCTCCCGGTGATTTCTTTTCTGTGGGAAACGGGTCCAAATGGCTCTTTGGGTATTTAAGGTCCTAGAGGAAAGAATTCCTTCCTAGAGGAAAGGAATTTGTCTCCCTCCCTTCTAGCTGAACCTGTAATGATGGAGAAGTATAAAGACTTAGATTTCAGAACAACAAATGAAATCCACTTCGCTGGTTCTTCAGCTGTGAGACCATCTTTGATCTGAAACTGGATCAAAGTCCTTCTATGTATCTTTATCCAAAGGTAAAACTTCAGATTTGACCATTCTTTGAATAAATATTAAAGTTCAATCTGGTTTTTGTTAGAGAAATTCAGGTAAAAGCTGCATATTTCCCCACCCTTCTTTCTTAGATTTCAGACTCTGTTCAGCTATTTTAATCAGTGAAACTTAATCAGGGAATAAAAAACAATATTTCCTCTATATTTCAATCCAACATTATAAGACAATTTAATAGGAATAAACTCCAGATATTTTGCAAATTCAAAAAATATAGAATCCAGTGGTGAGAATCTAATATCTCTTCACCACCACCACCAAGGTTGCTGTGCTTTCCATTCAGAAGAGCCAAAGGTTATCCAGAACAATATATATAACACAATAAAGTCAAAAAGTGCTGAGAAAAATAAACTGCTTGACAGGAAGGTGGATACACCCAGTGATTTTTCAATTGCTTCCAGAGACAATTGGAATCTTTAAGACCCTTCTTCCCCACTGGGTTCACGATCATCCAAGAGTGGTCTTAGGTCACTCCTAAGTGCTCCCATTCAAAACCAGGTAGCAGCACTGCCAAAGAACCAGCTTTAGCAGATCAGCAGTTCGCCAATAAGAGAGAAAAAAAACAACCTCTTACCGTGCAGTTGCCATCTTGAAAGGGGAGTCTGTTTTCATTAACCTGATTTTCTTCTCAAGAAGTCATTAATTAGGAAAGAAGGAAGGAAGGGAGGAAGGAAGGAAGGAAGGAAGGAAGGAAGGAAGGATATATGTAGCCATAAGTATAACCTACCTACCTACCTTCCCTCCCTCCCTCCCTCCCTCCCTTCGGAAGACATAACCTTTCTCCTTTCCATGAATAACTTTTCTTTGAAAAATTGGAATATCTATGCAGGAATCAAGCATTCTGTACTCATTAGGCCCTTATGCACATTTTTTGCACTGTTCCCAGCACATCCCTGGGAATCATTTTGAGAAATCTGCATTTTTCTGCCTATACCCCAATTTTCTGAAACCCATATAATACTGGACCTTTTGGGCAATCTGCTTTTGTATTCTGTTTCCTAATTCCTCTGAATCTCTAGGCATCCTCTACTGCTAACTATGTTAAGAAAGAAATGCAGGCAACCTTATTAGTATACTAACCTCTCTCAAGTTAGCTTCTAGTTCACAATCCCTGAAAAACAAAGAAACAAGATCTAGTCTCCCCCTCATCCCAAATGCATGCACTGATGTCTTATATTGCCTCTCAGCAATCAGACTCAAATGAACCATTATTTTTCCCAGCCTCTCAATACACATAAATGCTAGACACTACAATCTATCACTGGTTAGATCTAAGGCTGCAAAAATGCAATTTATTCTATTTTTCTGTAATTGCTGATAGCAGAGTCTTTTTAAAATAGGAGGAGTGGTGTGTTCAGAGCTGTGTGCACTCCCCTCTGTAAAAATGGATAATGCACCTATCATGTACTAAATAGGGCAAGGGTGCTATTCATCTGTTCTCTTTTCTTTTGTAAAGAGTAGGGATAAGGAAGTTTTTGTTACATTGCACTTAAGTCCTATGGTATGGTGTTTTGTGGTATTTTATACTTTTTTTTTTATCTCGAGAGGAAAAAGAATTAGCTCATGGTGTGCCCTGCCTGCTCCCAACATTTTTAAGATCAGCAAAGTACAAATGTTTGAACATTGACTTCACTTTAGTTTGTGAGGAGCTGAAGGGCAGAACAAGAAAGAAAACTATGCTGCTTTCAACTGCTTTTTATGCAACTCCTATGCTTAAAAAAAACAAAAACAAAAAACCCCAAAAACTTAGAAGCATGGGATCCCCATTGCAAGGGGGGGATGTGAGGATCAGTAAAAATGTAGCCTGCATTACTGTGTGCATTTCATACAGCTGTATTACATTTCAGTCTGCTAGGTTTTTTAAATGGCTAAAAAAAATCTGTAGAAAACTCCATTTGGACATTTTGTATGATTCTTCCCCTCATTTACATAGCTGTTAAAGTACGTTGCCAAATAATCTTTTTTTTAAAAAAATGCAAATCGCCCTGCTTTATTCTTTGATCTGCAAATTTCCCCAATGCATGCTTCTCTGAAATAAATTTCCCTAGTGCACAACTTTTTTTAACAAAAAAAAATCCCATCAGTACCACAGCTTTATGTATCATTTAGTAAGATTCTGTTCAAGCACATCTTTTTGAAGGTTGTTTTACTTGAGAAAAAATAAATGCTATCTGGACTTCTGTTGATGTCAGCATCTGAATTGCTGGAAAGCCAGCAAGGGTAGAATGTCCAAATTTACTTTGTATAAAATCTGTGGAAAAATTCTTTGATACCCCTAATATAAATTTCCCAAGGAGAAGAGTTTCAAAGAATCCAGGTCAGATTTGGTTTGGAACCAGTTGAGAGATAAGGATCAAGAGCTTCTTGCTTTTGACTCATGGTTGACATTGGAATCTACTATGAGATCAGAATCTCTTAAGTTGGATTTGGATAAGGAAGATAAGGAAGAGTATTGATGCCTTTGAACTTTGGTTTTCAGAGAACACTTCTGAGAATACTCTGGACAGCTCACAAAACAAACCAATGTATCACTGAACAAAAATAAATCAAGAGTTCTTCAAATCAAGCACACATGATCAGGCTCAAATTATTATATTTCCCACACATTGATACACTATGTGAAGATGTAGCTCTCTGGAAAAGATGCTGGGTAATGCGGAAGGAAAGAGAAAAAGAGGATGACCAGCAGCAAGGTGGATGGACTTAGTTACACTGGCAATGAGAGCTCCATTGGAAGTCCTTGAAGACCAGGATAGGGAAAGATCATCACGGAGAAAATTTATTAATGTGGTTACTAGGATTTGAGAATGACTTGATGGTACATAATCAATCAATCAATCAATCAATCAATCAAATCAATCAATCAGTCAGTCAGTCAACCAATCAACCAATCAAAAGTCTCTACAGAAGCTCTGTTTTTTCCCTCTATTACATTGTGTACCAGGAAGCTCAGTCCTGTACCAGGAGGCTCTGACACTCATGTCCCTGTGACTTCCTGTCTGAACAACTGTGACATGCTTTACAAGGGGCTGGGTTCATTTGGAATCTTGGGTTCATTTGGAATCTTCAGTTGGTACAGAACACAGCTACCTGGGTTCTAAATGGTATTAGCCTTCCACCACATCTAACACGCTGGTTTGGGGACTGTAGTGAGTTTCCAGGTACAATCCAGTTGCTGGTTGTCACCTTTAAAGCTCTTAATGTCTTGGGACTGAGTTATATGAGGAACTGTCTTTTCGCAGTTGTTTCTACCCATCTGATCCAGTCTGGCAGGGTAGTCTCTGTTCTCATAAACCAAGGAAGATGCCTTCTCTGCTGTAGGTCCAGCCCTCTGGAACATTCAACCTCCAGATATTAGGATGGCCTTGATTCTGCTGCCCTTTTGAAAAGTCTTGAAGACCTGGCCAAGTATCTGAGCCTGGTAACCCAAGTATGTATAAAGCCCCATTTACACTAACAAATTATAATATCTCTTGGCTGTTATTTGTATTTTTTTTCTTTTTTGTGTTATGCTTTAACTGTTTTTATTTATTTTTTTTAGAATTGTTCACTGCCCAGGTTTGAGATGGGTTTCTATATGAATGAATGAATGAATGAATGAGAGAGTGAGTGAGTGAGTGAGTGAGTGCCTGAGTGAATGAATGAAGAATGAATGAATGAATTACAGTTACTATCAAGGCCCAAAGCTATAAAATTTCTCTGTAGCTGCAGAACATTCCATATGATAATTCAGAGTCTGACCTATCTCTGGTTTTGTTAGGCTAATACTTGATGATACTGCCCAAGCCACTGAACTGAAAAGAAATATAAAGATATTGTCAGTTAGATCCCACTTTAATGATTATTTTAAAACTAATGCAGAGTCATTTTGTAAGGTGGTAAAGATAGTAGAGGTTGCAGAGCAGAGGTGGTATTCAGCCAGTTCAGACCAGTTCGGGTGAACCGATAGGGAAATTTTGAGTAGTTCGGAGAACCAGAAAATCGCACCATTGGCTGGGCCCACCTCACCCTGTACCACCCAGCCCTATATATCTTGCCTTCACCACACAGCCCAGCTAATCTTCGTGCCTCGCCCACTCTGCTCACCAAAGGTAAGCATGCAGCCTGCTCGCCCTTCGCCTCAGGTGAGGGCCCAGGGATGCATCATTCCCCAGCTCCGGCCTTGCCCTGGAGCCTCCTCCCACTCACCATTCACCTCGGTTGGGTCAGAGAACCCACCATTCCCTCACTCCGGTCTTGCCCTGGGCTCTGCCCACATGCCACCCCCACTCTGGCCTCAAACTATGACCCCCGGGACAAAGCAATTTATTCAGTCTGAGGCCTCCTGCGCTAGGCTGATGGGTTGCAGGGGTGGGGGTGGAGGGGGTACAGGAGGTCCAAAGTGGTTTGGGAATGGACCGGATGGTTCTTCTTACCAACAAGAAGTCCCATCCAGAAAACGCTGCAGTGGACTTCTTGCAGCTGCTTCTTCTGTCCCTTGCCAAGCCTTGGTCACTCGCGGAGACACTTCATCTCCGGATTTGCAGCTGCTTCTCTCCACTGCTTCTCTTGCTGGGAGAACATCTTGTGCAATTTAGCAGCTGTGACCCGCCACTTTCCTCTAAGGACCATCCGGAAAGCGCTTCAGATGAGAGAAACAGCATTCAACATGGCTGCTGCTTCTCTGTGCCGTAGCGCTGTCTGGATGGGACTTAGAAGAAAGAGGTGGCTGCTAAATTGTACAAGACTCTCTCCCAGCAGGGCGGAGAGAATCAACTGCTGCCCCAGAGAGCAGAGATGGGGAGCAGGCCCTGAAAGACTGCTTAGTTGAGCCTCACTGATGGCGGAAGCCGTGCGTGTATGCATGCGCGGAAGCCATGCTCATATTTTCAGCGAACCAGTAGTGAAATTATTTGAAACCCACCATTGTTGCAGGGCAATATCTGGAGGGATTCTATATGGGGAAGACTGAATTATAATACAGAAAATAATTATGGCAAAGCAGAAAGATATACAATAGGACCACAGAATCTGAAAGAACACCTCTCCTCATACATCACAATTTTACATAACAAATACTATGGTAGCAGCATTATTATCAAACTAAATCTATTTGCTCCATTTCTCTCTGTCAGAGAGTTTGTGGGTGGGTAGCGGGGTTTGAGGGTAGTAGTGGTTATACCAGGTCTTTTGCCATGAAAATTTGGTGCCAATTTGAAAACAGCTCCAGAAAAACTGTGTTCTTATAGCAAGATATATGTTGGACAGTTGAACCAATTTCTGTCTCAGCTGCAGCAAAAGAGAAATAGTAAAACTTCCATTTTCAAGCATGATAGCTCTGTGGGGTTTGTTTTTACAGTTCATGAGAGCTCTTTATTCTCATTGTATGAACTTGGAACTCTGCTAGATTTGGCAGGCAACCTTACCGGCACTGAATTTAATCCATCCAGAGTATTTTTCATTAGTTTCACAATCTCTGTTAAGTTGAAAGAGTTTTTCCCTGTCATACAAGCTATTTTGTTCTTGATCTTTCCAGGTAGTGGCCAGCAAGTTTAAAATGCCTGCAGCTCTCTCCTTCCCCTCCCTTCTCCTTTGCTCCACATTGATATCTTTTCTTTAAAAGCAGACTGCAATCCAGATGAAAAATGAGTCAGATGCTAAACATATGTGCCATGTTAATATCTCAAGTTTCAATGAAAATTTATATGAGGAACAAAGGACATCTGCAGGCCTAGCTTTCTCCTTATTTCAAAAGCTCAGATACTTAAGGAAATAGCCAAGTAAGACAGCAGGTATTGGAAACATAGGGAATAGGATGACATCCTTTATTCACAATGTTTAATGTGCTTAGCCTTATGAGATTATCCTAGCATTGGATCATAGCATTGGAGATATAAGAGGTAAGTCGCTAGAGATTCTCATTTGAGACTAATATACAGAAATTAGCATAGTACCACAATCATTTTCAGAAAGAAAAAATGCATTATTCATGAGTTAATAATGCAAAATTTAACTAAATACTAAATTAGATGGCTATGTAGCGGGCTTGAAAATATTACTTGAAGAGTACTTATCAAGTACTTTCTCATCAGATTGGAGAGACATATTAATGGGATGCCACAAAGATCAGGCCTGGGTCCTCTAGCCTTCAGTATTTTCATTAATGACTTGAATGAAGAAGTGGAAGGAATATTTATTAAATATGCAGATAACACGAAATTGAATGAGTTCATTAATATCCTAGAAGAAAGGAATAATGTTCAAAATGTTATTTATAGGTTGGCGAACAGGCCAAAAGCAAATAATGATATTTAACAGTTCTTCATTTAGGAAACAAAACTGAAACACATATGCATAGGAAAGGGGATACCTGTCTATAATGGTTCTTGTGAAAAAGATGGGGAAATATGATTGGCTTGCAAATTGAACATAACTCAGCAATGTCAGTCACCTCAACAACAATCAAATTGAGACTGCATCAACAGGGTGTGGTTCCCAAAGCAAAGACATAACTTGTTCTAGTTTATTCTGCTTTGGTTAGAACCCATCTCATATTCTGGGCATCACATTTTAGGAAGCAAAATTTGGAACAGGTTCATAAAAAACTAACAAGAATGATTTGGAGACTAAATCCTATGAAAAGAATTGAAAGCAACTGCACGTTTTTAATTCCTGAGAAAAGATGAGTGATGTTGGAACATGATAGCCATTCTGAGAGAGAGATGGAAAGTATCTAAATGTGATAAATTAATTAAATAATTAAATAAATAATAAAATGGCACTCGTCAACTGCTTAAAAGGATGTCCCTAAAATAATATTAAGACTTTCTTCTTTGGGATATTTAATTCCATTATTTAAGATATTGAATAATGGAATTAAGTAACAGGAATGCAGATTCTCACATTAGGAAAAATAAAAAAACCTTCTTACCTGTAAGAACAGTTTGAAGTCAAAGCAATTACCCAGAGAATGACAGATTCACTTTCTTTTGAGATATTCAAGTGAAGGCTAGACACCCATCTGTTGAGGAGGCTTTAATGTGCTTTCTGCATTTAGTAGCAGTTGGACCAGTGGTGGGTTTCAATTTTTTTTACTAATGGTTCTGTGGGTGTGGCTTGGTGGGCATGGCAGGGGAAGGATACAGTAAAATCTCCATTGTCACCCCACTCCAGGGGAAGTTTACTGCAAAATCCCCATTTCTTCCCGATCCGCTGGGACTTGGGAGGCAGAGAATAGATGGGGGCGGGACCAGTCAGAATTTTTACTACTGGTTCTCTGAACTACTCAAAATTTCCACTACTGGTTCTCCAGAATTGGTCCGAACCTGCTGAAACCCACCTCTGGGTTGGACTTGATGGCCTAAATATCTGTCTTCTTTCATGTTTCTATGATCTCCAAGCATTCATCAGGTTAAGTGAGGGAATCCCCTTTAATCCGATACTTATTCTGAAAAATAATAACTTGCTCTACACACAGAAATAGATGCAGGAATTTGGGGAGGACACTGGCAGCAATTGGCAGCCTCCCAGATTTTTTTAAAAAAGAAATCTTCATTTCCCCCTCCCCCCCCTCCCAGCTATTTCTGTGTCGAAAGGAAAGCTGTGGCTGCCACAAAGCCTGGTCTGTATTTCCAACCTCATTTGGTCCCTTTGGATGTGATGGAAGTTTGTGGGAATGGTTCTTCTAGTTGACATGTAGAGGTGGAATGCAAAGAATGGCATTTTCTTGTTTTTTCAGATAGGAAAATATTGGGGGCTGGGCTTTTTGCTTAAAAATGAAAACAATGAACATGTGGTGGCATTGATGATTATATGGGATAGAATATAGAAAAAATATTATGATCTACCATTGAAGAAAGAAGTTAAAATATAATTGTGCATATAACTGAAGAACATCAGAAGTATTTTTTTCTTTCTATTTTTCTTCAACTTTTTCTTTTCTTTTCTTACACTTTTTGCTTTGTCGTTGCTTTCATTTTCTCCCCTCCCTTATTTTATATTAGTTTGTATTAATTTTTTTATCTTATTTTTTAAAAGGTTCAGTAAAATTCATTTTAAAAAGACAATTTTGGGGGGCAATAAAATAAATATTTTGTAAAGAGCACATTTATATGCCAGAAAGAAATACACTAATATTGAGATTCTGTGACAGCTTTTGGTTTGTGTGAAAGGATGGAAGTAACAGACTCCTAATTTCTTAGGAAGGCAAAGCAATACTTATAAAATAGCCTAATAAAAAAAAGTACAAGTATAATATTAATCTATCAATTGTGCCTGAAATCAACAGTAGGATTAGCTATTTAGATTCAGTGTGATTAAGGGAATACATTTTCCTGTATAGTTCCTTTCACTTTTGTGTGTGTGTGTGTGTTTTCTAGGTCCAGCTTTAAGATAAATTTCCAGACAAGGAAAGCATCTCAAAACAACAAAATAAATTGAAAGAGATGTACTTCTCTGTATAGCCAGCATTCTAGTAACACATAAAGGCTTCCCTGGGAATTAATTAAAGGCAGATGAGCCTCCCGTCAAGATAAAGCACCATAACGTCAGCTGGTATGAACATTCTGTTGAGGGAAGCAAAATGTGTGCCTGAAGCAGTTCACAAACAGAATAAGAAGTACATTTTCAAATTCCTAGATTCACTTAGAGTCTTGATCATATTTTAAGGAGTGAGCAATGCGTAGTTGTGATCGTTCAGTGTAATTCACAGAAGAGGAACTACAAGCACAGAAATATGATGAAGCTTCCCAAATTGTCTAGTTGCAGGGGATTTATTTGAAATTCTGAACAGTTTCTTGGGAAGGTTCAGAAATAAAGACTCTGCTATAATTGTATTTCTAGTGATCAGCAGAGAAGCCATTTTTATGTATACCTTGTCATATTGTCTTGACATTTTTATATTTGTTTACTATTCTTTCTTTTACTGTCCTAATTATTATTTACCTCAGTTGCCTGGTTTTTCCACTTACCCAATTTACTTAATAATGCCAATGTAGACAAATAATTTATTCCTGAGAATGTAGAGAATATCATTTCAAACTACTTCATTCCATTGTTTTCCTGTTGTATTAATTTTGTTTCTTTTTCTGAATATTTTCCCCTCTTTCTGACATACAGGCAAAAAATTTGATAAACTGATAACTCAATGTATAAATTAACTTTTTACCCATTGATGTAGTTTTTCTTCTTCTTCCCAACAGCAGAAGTGAGAAGAAAAACTTTGGAATGGTTACTTGTGGAAAGAAAATGCTTCATTTTTGTTTATATACTCAACATACCCTGAAGGAGGATAAAGAATTGGCATGGTGGGTAAGAATTTCAATAGGCCACAATATAGCTTGACAGGATGGGGAAGATGAGTAAGATAGGATGAATAAGCACCCTGAGGTAATTTTAGGAAGTCAGGAATTATCTTTTCAATGTTCTGAATTCATTTTGAAAATGGCTCACAGCAGATAACCCCAATTTTGGGATATATAAATAGTTGACAGGGCCTCTCTCAAGACTAAATGATACAATGCATGATTAACAAGTTAATGCAAGTATGTAATAGAGCATGTACAAGCACACATGTATGGGTTGTGGTGAATTGAGCCTCACTGACTCGCACAATGGTGTGTGTGTCTCTTAAACCCATCACCCACAATTTACTAAATAGCCCCTGCTCTGCACAATTTCCAGGAAAAGCTGCCACATGTGCCACATATAACTTGACATGAAAAGAAGCTTGTCATATAGATCTGTACTTATGAATAACACACGTTTCATGTGTTAATATATCTCCTTTCTTCATTTATATAACACCGAGGTTTTACTTCCTTTTACAGGGTTATGGGTGCCACTCAATTGCAACAAAACATCTTTACCAATTTTTCCCAATTTTCTTCCTTTTCCCACTAGTCAGTCAGTACCTAGTTACTTTCTGTTGTATTCAAACCTGTTTATTACGCTTGCTCCCTTCTCAATAATACTTTCCACTCTGAAAATCACCATCCAAGCTCTGATTGTCCCCAGAGGTGCGATTTGCAAAGCAATATAAAAGAGAATAAGTACATACTCTCTAAACTCGTCCAGATGTTAAAAAACAGGTTAGATTTGCTTCTTTGTTGTTGTGTATCTTTTTGTATTCATTTGTACCTCAGTAAATTAGATGTTAAAACTAACTTAATTGTTTGATTCACTCGGTTTGCATATTTATACTGATATATACCAATTTTTTTTAAAAAAATCACAGTATAGCATACCAAGTAGAAACAGTAGGAATATGATCTAATTTAAAGGCATCTTCCTGTGGAACTGAAGGATTCTTAACCCACCTAGTTCCACAGTCTGCTAAAAATACTGATAAAGCAGTGTATAGTAAATTCAACAATAACATAATTAAATTCCAATTCAGATTTTTTTAAAGTAAAAAATATAGAAGTCAAATGGATAAACTTTCAAGTCCCCATGGCTAGGCTGGATTCATGAAATTCAGCATAAACGAATTATCAGACATTTCCTTGAAGTGCCAGATTACCTGTATGTCACCTACAATTTATCACTCTGTTGAGTTTTAGAAGGGGATGGCAGCTCAGAAAACTAAGATTCAACACTTTACATAAGTGCAAAGGAATTTTTCTCTTGCTTGCTCAGCCTGACAACACAAGGGTAGGTTTTGAGTGTGTGAGTCTCCTTCACAGCCCATTGAAGCCTCACCGCTTCAGAAGAAGGTGCAACACAGAATAAAAATACATGTAGACCCTTTTTCCACAGGGTCTCTGCAGTCTAAATTTTGAAGCAAACAAACAAACTAAATCACCCCCCCCCCAAAAAAAAAGACTGCAGTGGACACTGCCTGTTAAAAATGGCATCATAGTAGTGAGCAAGATTAAATTTCAAATGTATTTTATTTTGGCCCAAAATCAACAGAAAGATACAGGTAATCCTCAATTTACAACCACACTTGAGCCCAAAATTTTTGTTGCTAAGCAAGACAGTTGTATTGTGAGTGTCTGACCTGTCCCAGCTTAGGGATTCAGGAAAGAACGACCCTCAACTCCATTTGTAGCAAAACGTATGTTTTTACTGAAGCTAAGTGGTTACAGTGTAGCAAAGTCAAATCTGAGGAATTCCTGTGTAAACCTGGTAATTTTCCCTTCTCCCAGAACCGCTCCCCATGGTCATCTTGGTGGTGTCCAGTAAGGTTCAAATTAGGTTTTTTGGGAACAGTTCCACATTTTGGTGCCCCTTGTGGCGGTGGGGTGCGGGCATTTACATTCCTTTCCCAGATTGGTGTCCTTGGATCTTTCAACCATTGCATTTGGTTGGCACCTCTGGTTCCTGTCATCCCCCCTCCCTATATCCTCCCATTCTCCCCTCCCCACAGTTTATGGCAGACTGCCATCAAAGTGAAGAGAAGCTGGGCTGAAGTGGTTTGATGGCAGATCTGACTGTGAGTTCTGCATCATTTTTATGACCTTTCCTGCAACAGATGTTAAGTGAATCACCTTCTGGCTTTGGTTGTCAGAAAGTCTCAAAACACAAAACTCCTAAAACTTTAGAGAACTGAAAACTTCAACCCCACAAAATACAATTCATATTAATATTACAATTAATTATAATAGCATATTAGGGTCAATATATAATGAATTAATCACACATTTCTATAATTTAAAATGATACAAATGACACAATATTATTTTGTGCTGTCTATTATAAGAATGAAAATGAGAGTAGTAAAATATTCTATATTGGTAGTGTATATCAATTGGCTGTTAAACAAGGTGACAAGCACAGTAAACATAATAGACATAATTACAACAGTGCAATTATACAAGCAATGCTTTTGTCAGATCTGCTTAACTCTTACTGGTGGTCAGTTCCCAGCAAATTTTACAAGCTGTTGGGGAAAAGCTTAGCAAAGCTGTATGTCAGAGTACAATCACATCGAGAAAGAAGAACAAAAACAAAACACTGATCAGTATCACCAGGGAGCCTTGTAAGTACTGGAGAGATAAGAGATATTCAAATGTCTCTGTAAAATGAGCAGCAGAGATGTTTGATAATCTCAGTGTGCCAGACTCTCAGGGACCTGGAAACACCAGAAAAAGGAATCTCCCCATGTTTTCTCATATGGCTATTTAGGCCATTACAACACGTCACAGTGAAGGGCCCTCTACACTGTGACACTTATATCTGTTTAAAATAAGCCACAAGGTTACTAGGTAACCTTGATTATAGGAGGATTATCAGTCCTTTTACGTTCTTTATTTTCTTTTTTTTTTTTTTTGAAAGAAGTGATCTGCCTTTTTCATAACCCAACCCAAGGAAAAGAGTTAACAATGTGAGCTTTGCTAACAGCTTTTACAAGGACTGGAACCTGCTGTTAAGGAACCAAGACTCTTAGGAGAAAAAAGATAAACTGAACTGGCTGCGGAATTCTGGGACTTGAAGTCCACACACCTTAAATGGCTGAAGTTAAGAAACTCCGACTTAACAGTTGAAGTACAACTTGGGATCTGAACTTAATTGTCCAATCCAATCTTAAAATATTGGATAGGACATCCCACCTGATCTCATCTCATCAGAGCATCACAGTCTGAAATTTCAATACAGCAGCACTTTCACTATGGCAAAATCTAGCTGTTTCCATCATTGTGCCAATTAAGTTTCCCTTCTTTTCCACCAGTTTTTCTTTCACAAATTTTCCATTTATGCTTATGTTAACTTCCGCTAAACCTCTTAATTCCACAAGGGCAGGACAGTTGCTGTCTTACAATTCTTGTTCACTTTCACTTTATTTTCATTTCTTTTCTCCAAATTCTTTACCTTTCTCTTGGCACCACCAATGGTTCTTGCTGCCTATAGTTATCTCATTTATTTCTGGGGGTTATTTGAAATTTACCAGGCAGGGGGGAACCCTTGATGACAAAATCAGTATGTTATCATTTCTGGGTTGGATTGCTTTCTCTCTATTCCCGAATTATGAAGTTTCCTTCTGTAGGTGCTATGGTACTAATTTTAATGCTAAAATTTAGGCTGAGAGACTATGAAATAATAGATGAATGAGTTCACACAAAGTTCATTTCTCTCACTGCAGATTAACTAGAAAGTGCTTTTATACTTGAAGGATTGCAGGATAAAGCTTCCTAAAATCTTGAATTTCTATGAAGAAATGTATTTTTTGACAACCTCTTTTCTGAAAACCCATCTCTTTGATTCAACCATTCCGATACCATAAGCAAGAATATTTTTTTTCTAAAGTAAATTATAAAATAAAATCAAGCGACAGCAGAAATAATGGAACAGTTCCAGGATCTTCCTCGGAACATTTTCCTACCCAGATATCTGTAAAAGCATTATGTTGCCTACAAAGTATTAAATAATAATATGCTATTGGGATCTCTGGATTATCATTGCAAAAAAACATTTAACATTTTCCATTGCCAATCAAAGATAGAAGCAGTCCTATGGAGTAGCTATATCTTCCATGTATATCACTTTTACATTTAGAATCCCATTACTTTATGAGCAAAAGCTGTAGCTTCCAACTCAAGTCAATTTTGTTTTCTTGCTCTTGCTGTGTGATCCCCTAAATATAGAGTGCATTGATTATTTCCATCTAAGTATTAGTTTTTATTAATGTTTTAAAAATACAACGGCAAACATTTTGGAACCCGGGTACAAAAGTAATTTTGCCTCTTTTTCAAGCACAGCATGCTTTTCATTTATGTTATAACAGAATAACAGAGTTGGAAGTTAATTGACAGTTCCATGTCTTGTGAGTTAATGATACCTTAAGATTATGAGAGCAATGAATATCTTTGTGCTCCAGAGTATTTTAAATATTAATTCAATTTTAAAGGCTGCTCGTTTCTCTTGAGTGTTTAAAATGAATAGAAAAGTCTAATGTGAGGAATAAATTATATTACCATAGTGAGTTTTGCAAGGTTGCATAGGAAACAAGTAAATTCTTAGTATTTCAATCTCACACTTGATATGTACATGAAGACAGGGATACTTTTTGGTATAATCCAGGATGATTTTGTGATTAATACAAAACTGACTTTTTTGGGGGTGGGGGTGGAAGGTGGAATTTGCTACAGGATTCCATTTTTTCAAACATTTATTTAACCATGCACACACACACAAATACAATACCATGATGCAATACTATTTTATAGATTGATCATATGCCATCCTATCTGTGTTAACTCTTGGCGACCACTTGGTATTGATTGATCTCATCCTAAAGCTTCAGGTTTTCCAAGGGGCACCTATCAACTTTTAATTGAGTCCATCCATCTTGTTACTGGTCATCCTCTCTCTTTCCCTTCCATCTTTCCAAGCACTATAGATTTCTCCAGAGAGCTAAATCTTTTCATAATGTGTCCAAAGTGTGTTAATTTGGGCTGAATCATTTGTGCATTGAGTGGAATTCTGGCATAATTTAAGGGGCCTGGTGGCTCAGCAGACTAAAGCAGTGTTATTAACTGTTATTAACATCAGCTGTCTGCAATTACTGTAAGTTTGAATCTCACCAGGCTCAAGGTTGACTCAGCCTTCCATCCTTTCTAAGGTAGGTAAAATGAGGACCCAAATTCTGGGGGCAATAAGCTGACTTTGTATAAATATACAAAAGTATGAAGGCTATTACTTAACACATTGTAAGCCGCCCTGAGTCTCCGAAGAAGGGCGGCATATAAATCAAATTTTAAAAAAAAATACCATGGTATTCTCAGGGATCTTCTCCAACATCAGACTCAGAAAGCATCACTATAGTATTCTTTTTATCATGCTTCTAAGTCCAGCTATAGCAGTCACAATGAAAACCATTGTCTGCATAATTCTTATCTTTATACTTACATTTATGCCAACATCCAAATGTTTTTCCTTAATCTTCATAGATGTCTATGGATATTCATAGTCATTCAGGTCATGGTTGTCCCAAAGGTGCTTTTTCAAGAGGCAATTGGACTTTCTGGTTTTTTCTTTCAAGAAGTTTCACTTCTCATTCAAGAAGCTTCTTCTTACAATTTATATTGATATTGTTTCCTGATTACTTATTTGTAGCCTATGACTATCATTAAGTGTTGTACCTTATGATTCTTGATGAACGTATTTTTTATTTTATGTACACTGAGAGCATATGCACCAAGACAAATTCCTTGTGTGTCCAATCACACTTGGCCAATAAAAATTCTATTCTATTCTATTCTATTCTATTCTATTCTATTCTATTCTATTCTATTCTATTCTATTCTATTCTATTCTATTCTATTCTATTCTATTCTATTCTATTCTATTCAGAGGTACTCCACTAAGTGCTAGGTTTGTGGCGTATGGAAGTTAAAGTTGGACTTTGAAGAAGCAGGATAGAAAAAGTATGGATGTTTTTGAATTTTGGTTTTCTTGGTTCTCAATGGGTTAGTCCCATTGTCTTGAGTTATTCATTTGGGGTATAAAGAATTGCAGCTAGCATTCTGTCAGCACCACTTTGTAGAACAGACCATGAAAACAACTCCACAGGAAGAATGGATAAAACTTCTTTCATTGGGACTGATTATGACAACACAATCATGCAAGTCTGATTGTGGTGAACCTTTTTCATTTTATAAATTAGTGATATAGACGAAGTGTATGTCTCAGCCACTTCTAAATGTTATCTGGACAGTCTGATGATATAACTGATATATTTTATGTAAGATTAAATTTTGGATATGTAGTAATATCGTGAAGAGAGGAGAGGGCACTAGGGATGCAAACTGACCGATGTACTGTCTGTACTTGATTGAATGAATGATGGTTGTATGTTTTATTTTTATTTTTTGTTTTAAAATAAAAAATGATTTGGGAAAAAAAATAAATGTTATCTGGACAGTCTGGATTTTTTTAAAAAAAATCAGCTCCCCCCCCTCCCCCCAGCCAACACTTTCTACATAACTTCACCAAGCTAATCTTCTTTATTCTGTACACATTATCTGTATCACATTACCAAGCAGCCACTGACATTTGATAATCCTCATTGGGTGCTGCACAAAGTTCACAAAGGCTTTGCAGATTTCTGATTGACCTTGGTTGCTACATTTGAACAAGGCCACAACAGAAAATCTGAACATTTAGGTTCTATTATTGTTGATATGGACCTTCAAGTCAACCTTGACTCCTGGTGACCATGTGGTCATATATTAATTTTTTGACAATGTTTTAAGAATTCCCAGTACCTTTTTCCCAAGGTGTAGAGGAAATGACTGCTCCAAAGCCACTTAACTGGTTTTGTGCTTTTTCTTTTTTTAAAATTTGATTTATATGCTGCCCTTCTCCGGAGACTCAGGGCGGCTTAGAATGCATTAAGCAATAGCCTTCATACTTTTGTATATATTTATATAAAGTCAGCTTATTGCCCCCACAATCTGGGTCCTCGGATTGCTTGAGGAAGAACTAGGTTTCCAACTATAAGCTCTATTATTTAATATTAGCAATTGGGCAAGGATATTACCATGTACAACATCTTTTTGGCATAACTGCAGTTTGCTGTGAATGTTGCTGCTTATATTCCGTATTTTTCGAACTATAAGACGCACCTTTTCCCCCCCAAAAATAGAGTAAAAATCAGAGTGCGTCTTATACTCCAAATGTAGCCCTGCCCAGCTTCTCAAACGGAGGTTCCAGAGGCTAAAAAAAGCATCAGAAAAGAAGCTTCAGAAAAGAAGCCCCCAAACAGAGCTTCAGAAAAAAAAGCCCCCAAACAGAGCTTCAGAAAAGAAGCCCCCAAACAGAGCTTCAAAGGCTTTTTTTCTGAAGCTCTGTTTCGGAGGCTTTCAGAGGCAGGAAAAAAAGTTTTTTTCTGAAATGGAGTTTTAAAAGTTTCAGAGGCAGAAAAAAAAGCAAGGCACAGAGCTCACAACCAAAGAACCTGTTGCTAAAATTCATCTCTGGGAACAGCTGATTGGGGGTATTCCAGGAGGCCGATCCACCTGCCAATCAGCTTTTTTCTTACTTTCCTCCCCAAAAACTAAGGTGCATCTTATATTCCGGTGCGTCTTATACTCTGAAAAATATGGTAGCTCTATTCTCTATATGGTTTGATATCTAATATTTTAATGCAGGATTTAGACAGCAACAGGCAGAAAAAATGAAATTGATGATTGAATCCAGATGGAACATGAAAAAATGAGCTGATTTCCCTATGGCTAACATCCTAAGATAGTTCAGCAGAATTTGCAGCCTACTATGATTTCTTGGCAACTGTGGGTAGAAAAAAGTGAAATTTTCACTGAAAATAGGAATTATGCAAACATTTTAAGAAAGTTAGGAAGGGTGCTTCAGCTATTTGTTTTCCCTGTACTTGGGAAAGAAAGGCATAAATGAATTACATGACATCATATAGGATAAATATTTTGTTCAAGAGGATCTGTTCCCAAACTGGTCTTTCAGGTACTCCAATGGTGCAGCCGTCACTTATGTAACTGAATCCATCCACCTTGAACAAAAATGTAAAGAAATATATAAGTGACATGACATGACTGATTCCCCTGCTTTTCACCTTATATTTATTTATAAATCTTGCAAGCCATTTATAAAATGAAGAAAGGACATTTTGAAATTTATTCTTTCATTTTCTATTGTTTCACAGGTACAGTAGATTTATTTCCAACGTATTGGAGAAATCATTCTTCATTTGCATTCTGAGATTTTTGATAACGTGGGTGCCTTATATTTGCTCCCTTTAGATTCTACATACTGACATTTTGGTAGAATTGACAATTGCGCTTCCATTTTTTTAGGGATGTTTGGGCAAAACAATCAGTTTCTAAGCCTCATTAAAATAAAATTCTTGCCCCATGTGATCTGAAAATGGATTTTCATGGGCAGTCTTTCCAACTTGTGAAATAATTTTCAGATATACCAGAAGCTGCTTATGGGAACTGTTTATATTTTTAAAAAGCTTGACCTTTGCTAGGTTAAATACACCACTGAGATTTTGCAATGCTAAGCTAACTTTATGTATCTTGAATCTGTACTGGAATTGTAAAAACTGGTGGTAAGGAAATAAGCTATAACAATTTGAAAATAAACATAAACTCTTTGGGCCACTGTTTTTCCTAGGGTTCTCCAAAATGGTCTATGTTGACCCCTGGGGGGTGTGTGTGTCAAACTGAACATTTAAAAATGTATCACAAATATCATTGGCGGGAGTTGATGGTCGATACAGGTTGCTGCCAGCATCCTAGATATCAACCAAGTATCTTCTTAAAATGTACAATATTCCGAGTGGCACAGTTTTTTGCAATTCCGCTGGTGTTATTGCAGGAAGCTGCAATTTCTTGATGTATTTTGTAAAATTCTTGGACATGGTACCAAGTGCCCTGATGACAATGGATATCACTGTTACATGTTAATCCATAATTGCGTAGTTTCGATGGCCAGGTCTCAATATTTCATGATTTTTCCCAGTTCTTTTTCTTCAACTCTGGTGTCTCCTGGTACAGTGATATCATCATCATCATAATCATCATCATTGAGTTGTTATTATTATTGTTGTTCTTGTTGTTGTTGTGTGCTCATTCATTTTGAGAACGTTGTGTGGAGGGTATATGGAAGTGTTTGGTGAATGGCGATGTATATCACTCCTGTTCTATTAGATACTCGGTGACATTTGATTCCATACTTTATTATATTCTTTGGTATTGGTAGAGCTGGAAGAGTTTTATGATGATTCCACAAGCATCATAAAATTCATCTCAATAATTATCAGGAATGAGCTAAGCTCTTGGTTGCTCCAATTTGGTTGACATAGAGGTAACATAGTTCTCCCAGCTAATCTTTATCCTATATAAAACTGCTGGGAGACGTCATTCATCAGTTTGCAATGAAGTGTCATCAGCATGTTAATGAGTCTCATTTCTATATTTCAATCAAGATCTGTGTATCTAGAGGCCATCTATGAAAAATAAATTCAGATTAAATCATACTAAGATGAAGTTGCTATTTATGCATAAAGAACTGGGCTATCAGCAGTGGTGGGTTGCCCCCGGTTCAGACCAGTTCTCAAGAACCGGTAGTAAAACTGGTGGGAGGCCCCCACCCACCACCCCAGATGTTGTCATTGGCAAACTGTGCATGCTCAGAAGTTTCTGCACATGCGCAGAAGCTAGGCGCACCCACTAGTGAAGCAAGCACGCTCGCGCAATACCATTGCAAACCGGTAGTAAAGGTAAGTAGAACCCACCCCTGGCTATCAGCCCCAGTGGTTGCTCTAGACTGGGGTCACATTGCCTTTGAAAGAGCTAGTTTGTGATATGGGAGTGCTCCTTAACTTGTGGCTCTTGTTGGAATATCTGGGGAAAGACTGACACCAGAATGCCCCAATGACCAGCTGCCAAGTCTGCTGAAAATTTTGTTCCATTGAATATGCAAGCCATGTGGGCTAAGTATCAGGCTTTATCGGTAGGGTCCCTGCAGGGATATATAGGGATATATACAATATATCCTTTAAATATGTTACAGAATTGTATAGTTGTCTAAAACAACTCATGAAACCCATTGTTAGTGTAATCATACATAAAACACCCAGCTTAATCCTATTATACAACTTTAATACAAAAAGGGGGAAAACATGTCCACTATGAATAGAGCAAAAAAAAAAAAAGCCCAAAGCATTTTTGAATATTTCATGAAGATACATAATTTGTTTCCTTTTATATTAAAAATGTATTATCACAGCAACAATGATGCACTACCAACATATGTGTGTGTGTGTGTGTGTATAAAATGATATAAACAGTGTGATTCTTCATGGCAGGATATAATATAGAGTTATCTTCTCTGTGTTTTTTTTTTTCACCACACAGGTCTTTCTTTTCAGGATATTTAGACAATAAAGCAACTTGAGCAAAGCTGTCATAATAATAGCAGTGGTAAATATTTAAACATGTATCTTTGCTGGGAGTGAAAAATAGAACGTTATGCTTGGAATATACTTGAAGAGAGCAATTTGAACCTTCACTGAATATACAGAATATTTTTATATAGTTACTTATTTTTAATCTATTACTTCGTCTGCTGCTTTATTCATAAATTTACGTGGCATCTTTCAAACCCACAGCAATAAAAAGACAAATCTCTTAAAATATCTCCTTCCCCACCCCATTACCATCATCTAGTTATAAAACCATCAAGAAATGCTCAGCTTGATTAAGCCAATATATTTGGCTTTCAGCTTATGTTTCGTGAAGTCCATTTCAAACAATGTAGAATGACCTGGAGGAAAGGAGGAATGAACCATTAAGGAGAGACTTCCAGGAGGCATTATAAGTCCCAAGAAAGAGGAGAGCATGGGGAAGTTATTCAAATGACTCCCCACTCCAATTTTATTTGATGTAATATTCCAATAGTCTGTAATTTTACCCTAGTACAATAAAAAACATTTCTGAAATCTCTGCAGTGCTGTTTGACCTGGACTACCTCAAATGATTGACAGTCCAGCAGATTCATCCCTTGCTGATCTTTAAGCTTATACAGGTAGTCCTCCTTTAGTGACCATAAATTGGGAATGGCAACTTGGCCATTAAGCAAAGCAGTCACTAAAGCGAGACTTAATGTGCTTATGACCTTCCTTAAGCTTTTCACTTTACAAACCTGCAAAGGTTGCAAATGTGAAGATTCTTCATAGTTTTTCATCACCGTAGTATCTGTAAGAAGTTATAAATGAGAAAGTCACTAAACAAGAACTACATATAGTTCTTTACTGTATATGTGAAGAAATAACTAAATATCGAATGCTGGCAAACCCTGAGTACTGAAAGAATATTCTTTAATTTATTTTGTCACCGAATCTTATGTATCACCACTACAAATTATAAATGGTACTTCCATCCCTCATAGAGTGGATAAATGTGGCACTGGTTTGAAAATAAACCATGAACAAATTGTACACTAGTTTGTTTCCTTATCTTTTCTAACTAGCCAGTTGGTAAATCCTTTCTGTTCTCTCTCTATTGCTGCTACTGTCAACTGCCCGACTAGCAGATCCAATAGAAGTAAACATTCTCAGGAGCTTTGAATTCCCAAAAATAAAACCTTATTGGTGTTATGGTCTGCTGGCGGCCTGTGGAGCTGGAAGCAGAGTTGGACAGTGAGGAGGTTGAGGAGGAACATGGGCCAGTCCTGGACTATGGGGAAGGCTCGGATGAGGGCTTTGCATCAGAGGCAGAGAGGGGGCCAGGGCCATCTGGGAGTTATGTGTTGCCTCTGGAGCCTCCAGAGTCAGACATCAGCGAGGCAGAGGAACAGGGGGAGCCTGTTCCCAGTATGTGCATGCACAGAGCTGCCAGAAGGCAAGAACAGTTAAGACAAAAGGGATGACTTGGGAGTAGGGCTTGGAAATGATTGGACCCTCCTATAAGACATAAAGGAGGAGCAAAGGCATGTGAACTTTTGCAGGAAGCAACTTTGTTCATTCTTGTCGGTTTAAATTCTGAAGCTCCGTTTTGATTCTGTGCTCCATATTGCCTTGCAAAACTAATTGCCAATTAGGTCTTTGGCAATGTGTCAAGGGAGATAAAGGTGGGTGCTTATCAGCCTTATCCCGAAGGACTGTGACAGACTTTTGTCAGACTATTTACAAACTATTGGTGACTCATTACGGGCTGTGAATGAACAGAATTCACAGCTGTTGAAATAAAAAGAGAGTTTTTGGGACTAATCGTGTGCTTTTTACTGTCTCAGGAAACCTAGGTCAGAACAATTGGATACACCATTTCACCACTGAAGAATCAAAACCAGCTCTGGTTTTCCCCTGCAAAGGCTTGCTTAAACAATAGCTTCCCTTTCTCCCCACCTTGAGTGTTCACATTGTCCAATTACGAGCCATCCTTTTGCTATGGGAATAAGCCACCTCCTTCTTAGGCACCTGCAGTAGTGACCTTGATGGTCTCCAGACTCTCACGATTCATGTGCAAAATCTTACATGGTTGCTCAGCTTCAGCTGCATTCATTTATCATATTTTCAGCTATCCATCAATCTACTTTTTGAAGTAAGCAATGTTATTGCAAAGAAAAATAAGGTAATAAATAATAAAGCAAATTAAAACAAAGGTATGGGATAAGAAAGAGAAATATAGCTAAATCTAGTTTACACTAATATAAGTCAATCTGCCACTCTATACCTGTATAAACCTGCTAATCCTCCTTTCTTTGGCCTAAAACTTTCTGAAGCTTCTCTTTGGCCCCTCCTTTTGTATTGAATCATGTGCAAATTTTAACATCTTCTCCTTAACCCCATTCTATCAATAACAATACTGAATAACACAAGCCTCAGGGCTGAGGCACTCCATTAGAAGTTACTCTTTTAATTTGATATGTAACCCTTGTGAATGCTGTTTAAGTGCAGTTGTTTGGCCAATTATCAATCCATCTAAAAGGATCCATGCTGTTCTTCCTGTATCCTTGAGTTTATATTTTATTGATAAGATCTTCATGAGAGATTCTGTTGGATGCTTTGCTAAGGTCACTATATCCATGGCATTTCCCCAATCTGTTACTCATTAAAAGCAGAATGTCTGCAAAAACGTGAATAAAATCTAAATCAATCAATAATCAATGACTTTTTGAAAAATAATATTCCCTTTTAAAATCAAGGAAATATTCTTGAATCCCAACCAGTGGTGGGTTGCTGCATGGTCACAAGGGTTTGGGCGAACCATGAGCTCTGATCACTGGCTAGGCTCACCCACCCGCCCCTGCTATCCATATGCTATCCATTTATAATTTACTTTCTGGCTCATTGGTTGGCCCAGCTGTGTTCCGCGCCACTCTTGCTGTTCTCACCAGAGCTGCCTGAGCTGATTAGGAGCCTGTTTGAAGCTCTGTTTCTCTCCCAAAGGGGCACATGCACACGTACATTCACAACTAGTGAACCCTTTGTTAAAGAAAGTGCAACCCACCTCTGATCCCAACCTCACTGTCCATAACTGCAGAACAAAAGAAGTTATGTTTTAAAATTCATGAAGACTCCATGTTTTAAAATTCATAAAATATGTTACTAATGACTGTTTGAAAGCCAAAATGAAATAAAACCTGTATTATAATATAGTCTTTTTTTCTTACACACATACTATTTTAGTTTTATTTTGTTATAAATGAGATTTGGTCAATATTAATTCATGCTACATCATTTTAGAGCCCACCAGGGAAATGCATGAAGCTGGAATACCAATAGTTCTTTCTTGGCTACTATTTCCATGCTCCTATTCCAACTGTAGTATCCAAAAGGTAATATTTTTGAACTAGAATGTCTTTGGTGAAATCATATTTCTGATACGCAATAATTATAAGTTTCCCTTGAATAGTAAAACCCAACATCCTGTTAAAAAGCATTAAATATTTATAGTTTTATATTTAAGAAAGCCAGTTGGGTGTAGTGGTTAAGGCATCAGGCTAGAAATTGAGAAACCATGAATTCTAGTCCTACCTTTGGCATAAAACCAGTTGGGTGACCGTAAGAAGAAAGCAATGGCAATCCAGTTCTTAAATCTTGCCAAGAAAACTGCAAAGATTCTTCCAGCCCATCACCAGAGCAAAAGAAAAAAAGAAAGAAAGAAAGAAGAAGGAAGGAAGGAAGGAAGGAAGAAAAAGAAAGAAAGAAAGAAA
>WNWU01000003.1:14706854-14720962 GCA_012654045.1 Ptyas mucosa
AATAAATAAATAAATAAATAAATAAATAAATAAATAAATAAATAAATAAATAAATACATACATACTTTTTTTTTGTTTATATAATTTTTATATAACCTGGTTGTTTGTTTTGATTTAAGATAATAATGTCTGTTGTGTGAGAAATTTAAAAAAAGAAAATAATAATTGAAATATCTTTTTATAAAGATATTGAAAATTCAACATATTGTAAACCATAATATTGTATATTCTTAACCAATAAAAACTTTTATTATAAAAAAAAATAAAAAAAATAAATACATACATACATACATAAATAAATAAATAAATAAATAGTCTAGAAGATCTATCTCCAGTGAACTTGCAAGAATACAATACAAGAAAGTTACGTAACAAGAAAGTTACCGGCATACTTAATTAACTAATAATTATTAGAAAAGAATTCAGTACATTCCCTGCTCCTATTTCAGTTCTTCATCCTGAAGACTTCTTTACTAATTAGATTTCAGAAAGTCCAACCTTGAATGTAAGGTATGATTTAAGAACCACATTGGCGTTTGATTTATTGTTTTGCATGCTGTATTATGTATGCTGTAAATGGAAAACTTGCAATTTTTTGTGATGGCTTTTCTACACATTCTTGAAACTCTAAACAGACTTCTCAGTCAATCCATTTGTGGCTGAATAATATAGTGTTGGTATTAGAATTTTAATTGCATTCTTTTTCAAGAATGTCTGAAGCTATACATTCAGTTCCTGACTACTCTCAAATTTTTCCCTAACTCCTATACTTCCAAAAAATTCTCCTGGTAGATCTACAGCTACTTTGAACTTATGTCTGCCACAATTAAAAGTCTATGCCCATAAACAGTCCTTCAAAATCTAAATTACTTCTTTGCTTTGGCAAGGTAATCCATTTCTATAGGTGAAATACTGCTGTTATTGGCATCTTTTGAATATATTGAAGTTGATTTCAAGCTCTTCAGTTTGTTAATCTATTCCCAATTTAGCTTTAATGCCTTTACTACTACATGATGTTAAAAAAAAAAAGCTCCTGGAGCACTTAAGTTTTCAGCATGAATGGTAGCTCTCATACTCTTCACATAACACAACCTCTGCCAAGTGTAAATTCATCATAATGCTGGTGTTTTGCCATATGTTCCAGCTATTGTGTTGTAAACCTAAGACACTGTTGCTCTCTACTTGTGGCTCTGTAAATCATCTAAATTGTGAAGGGAAGTTTCTCAAAGGAGTCACCTTGCGATGTCAGTTTTTCAAACCATTTACCCTGTAGAGGTAAATAAGATAAACCCTCCGCATTTGCGTTATGTTGAGTTTTCCTCAATTCTATTTTGTATCTGTGTTTTTCAGTGAATACAAGGCAATGTGGCATCAAAGCCATTGCTGTAAATGACATTCCTTTTTGAAGTCTAAAGATTGACTCATGATCAATGGCAAAGTTAGACTTTTCTATACAATACTGGTTGAAAAATCAAATGCCTAGATTGACATTCAGAGTCTCCATTGGTTCATGAATAATTATTTTTTATAGCTGTGAGTGATCATGATGCAAACGCTACTTGGCTTTCACTGCTATCTTTCCTTATATGTGACATAACAGTGCTGATATCATACAGTGAGGCAACTCAAACCAATGACAGCAGTAAGGGCAGGTTGTAATGTGTGAGCACCATTTCTAATTTTTCAGAAAATTAGTATTAGTATAGCTATGTAGCACTGAGTTCCAAGCTGTCTACAAAGTGCTGGTACAGGTGCTAACTCCCCAAATACATCTATTACAATAATATAACTTCATATTATATTTATGGTGGGGAAGAATGGAATTTTACTCAACATACAAATAAGCTTCTGCTAGGTTTGTTTGACTGAAATGTTGTGCCCCAGTGAGCTTAGCAAGATGTCTTCGGTTCAAGGAAGAAGGATGCTCAAGGATGTAATAGTGGATTCAATCTAATTTTAAAGTCCCAATAGATCTTGACAGTTCCATTTTTCTTCGTTTCTGGCATCACAACCATAGCCCATGGGTGTTGTAGTCTGCCAGCAGCCTGTGGAGCTGGCAGCAGAGTTGGACAGTAAGGAGGCTGGGGAGGAACATGGGCCAATCCTGGAGTCTGGGGAAGGCTCGGACGAGGGCTCTGCATCGGAGGCAAAGATGGGGCCAGTGCCATCTGGGAGTTATGCATGGACTCTGGAGCCTCCAGAGCTGGACATCAGGCAGAAGAACAGGAGGAGCCTGTTCCTAGTGCGCACATGCACAGAGCTGCCAGAAGGCCTGGAGATGATTGGCCTCTCCCATAAGGCTTAAAAGAGGAGCAAAGGCATGTGGGCCCTTTGCAGGAAAGCAACGTTGTTAATTCTGTTCCCAGTCAGTATCTCTGTTTGAGTCTGGACTCCGTGTGGCTTTGCCAAGTAGGTCTTTGGCAGCGTGTCAAGGGAGATAAAGGTTGGTGATTATCCCAAAGGACTTCTCCTGAAGGACTTTTTGCAACTAATTGGGTCTCAGCTGTGAATGAACATAATTCACAGCTGTTGCAATAAAAGAGGATTTGGGGATTACTCGTGTGTTTTAATGACTCAGGAACCCTAGATCACAACAATGGGCTGCATTCAGCCTTCAGAGGAATTCCCTCAGCTTCTATCCAAACGAACCTGGTCTCTACTTTTTTGGTGTGGCAAATGGAACTGGACATGCTCTGTAAAACTTGCATGTGACATTATTCTTGCGAACCTATTACTGAAGTTTATATGTGCAGATGCTATCTTTGAGCAGAAATTGTGCATCATCCAGTATCTTTCTCAACTGCTGGTTTCTGTGATACAAAATACAGTATATAAACATAGTTATACTGTATATAAACTGTTGAAGGACCTCTAGTTCATCAATATCCTTATTAAATCATAAATCCATTGTGCTGGTCCAGCCTGTGTATATAACATAAAAGCCCAATATATCCTGCTGATTACTGTATTTTACAATTACAGTCATTCAGTATAAGTCTGTAACTATAAATTCTGATAGTTTTGGATTAGCATCCTTGAAGTGCTGCTCCAATTCAGTTTGTGCTAGCCTATAACTGGTATAAAAGTATGTATCAATTACATTGATACTCACTACTGGTATAAGCCATATTACTGCTGGCCTCATTTCATATTTTATGCTATAAACTGAATTGGCTCTTCCTGTTTAATTTCATGATCAGACTCTTTCTCTATGGCAGGCCTCTACAGCAGATTAAAAATCATCACGGGCCACAAAGGAGTAGCCATTAGTTAGCAGTGGGGCAGTTGAGCTTGTGATGGTGGTGACACTTAGAATGCCCAGCAGCATATTTTTCAGAATGGTGGCAGTGGTGAATTTATTATTATTATTATTATTTAAAATGCCAGCATGTCTTTGACAGGCCACATGCCTGTGGATCTTATTTTGTGCAGGCCTGCTTCACAGCATGGACTAGTCTTTAAACCAGCATGGAAAGAGGTCCATTTTCTCTTGAAGAATAGGGTCTGTGAATATGTCTCACCTATTGCCTTTTCTTCAGGTCTGTCCTTTAAATGTACATTGAGCTAGCATATGTGAACCTTTGCCACGATGATAGCACAGTTCATTGTGACCTCTCAGAGTTTGTAACATTGTTTCTATACTTCTATATTACAGGTTATTCATATCTGCTTTTACTCCTGACTACAGCTCCACGGTATCTCAAGCAGTTGCGTTTCCATGGAGACAGTAATTTTCAAATACTGTCTTCAAAATATTAACTCTCCTTCTGTTAAGATGCTTCTTTTTATTTTGTTTGTGTTTTTCAGAATAACCACTGTTATTCACTTTAGTTTAAGCAGCTTTTCACATTCGGCTGCATGTACTGCAGTTCACTCTCCCTCTCTGCTTGTTCTTACAAAACTGAAATGTTCTAACTTAATAGTTTGGACACCAAATGTTCCTGCATTATTTTTCTTGAACTTCTCAGTAACCTGTATACTTGCTAGCCACCACATCAGTAAAACAGGAAACATGGTTTTAGAAAGTACTTCATTTGCCTCAAACATTGTTCAGGTACCCTTTATATAATGTCAATTCATCTGAGTTAGCATCAGATACATTAATTTTTTTTCCAGTAAAACTAGGCATCCTGCTGGGCAGTTTTTACTTTTAGCTTTACTCACTGTAACCAATTTAAAATTATTATTCTTCGTGGTTTGAGGTTTTATTCTCACCTCTTTCCCATCTGGACATAACACAAAAATTTAGAGTCTTTTTAATTTTTTAGTAATCAATCCCCATGTTTTGCAATTGTACTAGTTTACGAGCTCTGTTTTTCCTCCCCTATAAATTGATCAATTGTCATAATCAATATAGATTATTTTGTCTCAGATACCAAAATATGCCAGGGAATATCCCGTGTGGAAAACTGTAATTAACTCTATGGAGATTCTTAGTCACTCAGATCATGGTTGCCCCAAAGGTACTTTTTCAAGAGGCAACTGGACTTTCTGATTTTTCTTTGAAGACATTTCACTTCTCATCCAAGAAGCTTCTTCAGCTTTGACTGGATGGTGGAGTGTTATGTCCTTATAAGGACATCCGGCCGGGGATTGGTTAATCCTCCGGGCGGGAAAGTTAAACCGCTGTCATTGGACGGCTGGTCTGCCGGAGCGCTATAAAAAGGGCTCCGGCAGCACAGCCGTTTGTCTGTTCTGACTTAGTTAAGAGCTGAATAAAACTTGTTGAACAGACCCCGCTGGTCTTGCCTTCTTTCCTGCGCCTGATCTAACACTGGCGACGAAGGATTTGAAAAGAACCGCCACGCGGAGCTAAGTCACTCATCGAGAGCTTTCTCACTGAGCTGAAGTCACTGAAGATGGAGGCGTCACAAGCCGCGATGGCTCCGATCTCCAAATTCGACCCCAGAGTGGAGAAATGGACCTCCTATCTGGTTCGTTTCCGCCAGTTTCTGCGGGGAAACAACTATCAAGACCTCTCCGATGAACGGAAACGAGCCCTGTTCCTAGCGCATTGCGGCTCCGAGGTGCTTGAGATGGCCATCGACCTCGTGTCCCCAAGGAACATCGAGGAGATGTCTTGGGCCGATCTGCAAGACGTGCTGAAGGAGCACTACGCTCCCACTGGAACTCCCATTGCCAACAGATTCACCTTTCAGCAAAGGAATCAGTTGGAAGGGGAGCCCATCAAGGACTTTGTGGCAGCTCTGCGGCAACTCGCGTCAAACTGCGAGTTTGACAACGTTGAGAACGCCATCAGAGACCGCATTGTCTTCGGCATGAGGGACATGGGACTGCAACGTAAGTTCCTCAGCCGAAAGAAGATCGCGTTGAAAGACGTCGTTGAGGAGGCAATCGCAGCCGAAATCTCAGAAAAGGCGGCTGCCGCCATGAGTAGGGCTAAAGGGGTGCACAAATTGCACCGCCAACCTAAGAGCTCGTCTGAGGAGTCGTCTGCCAGCTCCTGCTCCGACGACGAAATGGCCGTTCACAAGGTCTCCCGCCAAAACCGTCGCGAGCGCACACAAGATGGCGCCCGGATCGAGCCCTGCGGCAGCTGCAAAGGAAGCCATGCCAGAGCTAAGTGCCGTTGGAGAGACGCCATCTGCCGACGCTGCAACAAGCGGGGGCACATCGCTGAAGCCTGCAGGGCCGAAGCACCTACCCCGGGTCCGTTTCCCCCCGGCTGGGGCGAGAAACGGCAAGACAACCAGAGACCATCCAAACGGTCCTCTACCAGGTCTCAGCAACGAGGCGGCGGCTACGCGGCGGTCAGAACTGAGCAGCTGTCCTCCGGCATCCACACCATTGACGATGCGGCCGCAAAGTTCCATGCCACCGTGATCGTGGAGGGAACACCCTGCTCTATGGAGGTTGATTCGGGATCGAACTACTCCATCATGGACTGGCACCAGTTAAAGCGCCTGAAACCGGGCATCTCGAGGAAAGACCTCAAGCCCCTACGGGCCCGTCTTGTCGATTTCGGCGGCAACCCTGTTGAGATCCTGGGGAGGACTTCGCTCCGGGTCACCTACCACGACTTCCAGGGCGTCCTACCCATCACTGTCGTGGGGCGAAACCGCCCGAGCCTGCTGGGGATGGAGTGGTTCGAGCCATTGGGGCTGTCTATCAGCGGGATCCATCAAATTCGTAGGGACGAACTCGACGCCATCATCGAAGAGTTCAAGGAAGTCTTCGATGGTAAGCTGGGGAAATTTGTGGGGAGACCCATTTCCTTCAATTTGGACAAAAATGTCACCCCAATTAGGCTTAAGCCCCGCAGGGTTCCGTTCGCCCTGAGGCCCAAGGTCGACGCCCAGATAGATAAGCTTGTCGCCCAGGGGGTCCTGGAACCGATCGATCATGCTGCATGGGAGACCCCCATTGTGACCCCGATGAAGCATGATGGGTCTGTGCGCATCTGCGCCGACTATAAGTGTTCCATAAATAAGGCCCTCCAGCAGAGCGCATATCCGGTTCCAGTGGTGCAACATCTGCTGCACTCACTTGGGAGCGGATCAATATTCGCAAAATTGGACCTGGCCCAAGCTTACCAGCAATTGCCAGTGGATGAAAAAACTGCGGAGGCACAAACCATTGTCACGCATAGAGGGGCATTTAAATGCACGCGCCTCCAATTTGGGGTCAGCGCAGCCCCAGGTATTTTTCAATCGTTTATGGAACGCCTTCTTCAAGGCATTCCAGGGGCGGTCCCTTACTTCGATGATGTCTTGATCTCCGGCCACTCCAAAACCCAACTACTTGAGCGACTGCGCATGGTTTTACAGCGGTTCAAGGAGAAGGGTTTGAGAGTCAGGAGAGACAAGTGCATCATCGGGGTCCAGGAAGTCGAGTTCCTGGGTTATCTCATTGATAAGAACGGCATTCACCCCACCAAATCTAAGGTTAGGGCTATCCATGAAGCTCCAGCCCCCCAAAACAAGACGGAGCTTCAGGCGTTTCTGGGACTACTGAATTTTTACAGTGTCTTCCTGAAACAGAAAGCCTCCGTGGCTGAACCGCTCCATCGCTTGCTGGGGAAGGCGGTTTCCTGGAGGTGGGGGAAGGAAGAGGACGCAGCATTCAGAGCTGTCAAGAACCTACTTTCTTCTGAGAGTGTCCTCATCCAATACCACGAGACGCTCCCCCTGCTATTGACTTGCGACGCATCCCCCTACGGCGTCGGAGCAGTCCTCAGCCATCAGTTCCCGGACGGGAAGGAAGCCCCCATCGCCTACTTCTCGAAGACGCTGTCCAGCGCCGAGAGAAATTACAGCCAATTGGACAAAGAGGCCCTGGCCATCGTTGCGGGCATCAAGCGCTTCCACGAGTACCTATACGGACGGAGGTTCACGGTCATCACAGACCACAAGCCCCTGTTAGGCCTTCTGTCGGGAAGCAAGCCCACACCTAACTATTCATCGCCCAGGATGACACGCTGGGCAATTTTTTTGGCCGGGTACTCTTACGAACTTTGCCACAGGCCGGGCAGTAACATCTGCAACGCTGACGCCTTGAGCAGATGCCCGTCAAAGGACTTAGTGGAGGACCCAGCCCCCACCCTGGGACTGCATCACATCGATGGCGACCTGGCTTGCCCAGTCACATCCGCAGACGTCGCGGCAGTAACCCAGAAAGACCGGACTTTGAAGCAAGTGATGTCTTGGGTGCTGCGCGGCTGGCCTGCGGGACCGTTGACCGACGACTTCAAGCCGTTTGCAAAGAGGCAGCAGGAACTGTCAACCATGAAGGGCTGCCTACTGTGGGGTGACAGGGTTGTGGTTCCCCAGGCTTTGCGCCTAAAGACATTGGAGACTTTGCACAAGGGGCACCCTGGCATCGTGCGCATGAAGGGACTGGCACGGAGCTACGTCTGGTGGCCATCACTGGACAAAGACATTGAGAACTGGGTCTCCAGATGTGATCCGTGCCAAGAAGTCCGCCCCGCCCCTCCGCAAACGCCTGTTGCGGAATGGGAAACGCCAAGCAACCCGTGGGCGCGAATACATATAGACTTTGCGGGCCCGATGCAAGGGAAGTTCCTGCTAATAGTGGTGGATGCCTTTTCCAAGTGGCTTGAGGTCATTCCCCTGGCATCCATCACTACTGAAGTCACTATTAGAGCCCTCCGGCGACTATTCGCTACCCACGGGCTGCCGGACATCCTTGTTTCCGACAACGGCCCGCAACTGACCTCGAAACCAATGGAGGAGTTCCTGGCCAGTTTGGGCATTCGCCATGCCCTCTCTGCCCCCTACAGACCGGCTGGCAACGGACAAGCTGAGAGGATGGTGAGGTTCACTAAAGAGGCCCTTGCCAGGATGGGGCCGGGCGATTGGCAAGAGAAGATCGACAACTTCCTCTTGATTCAGCATATTACGCCGCATGCCACCACTAGAAAGAGCCCGGCCGAAATGCTGATGGGCAGGAAGCTGAGGTCACCCCTGGACCGACTTCACCCCCTGTACCACTCCGAGGTCACCGCAACCGCGAGCCGCCCCCTCCGAGCCTTCTCCGCAGGAGATCCGGTTTTCGCGCGTAATTTCCACGGCCTGCCGAAATGGCTTAAAGGGAGAATCGAGAGCTCAACCGGCCCGAAGTCCTACACTGTCGAACTGCAAGATGGAGTGGTCTGTAGACGTCACATCGACCAACTCCGGAAGCGGTGGGAAGGGGATGGCGAAAACCACCCTGACGAGGTAGGACAACAACATCCCTACAAGGCAGGCCAAAACCACCCCGACGAGGTAGGACAACAACACCCCTACAGGGCAGGCCAAAACCACCCCGTCGAGGTAGGGCAACGCCACCCGGGCAGGGCAGGACAACACCACCCTTGTGAGGTAGCCCTGCAACACCCAGTCGAGGAAGGGCCGTACCACCCCAACATGACCGGCCAGCCAGCAGACCAGCTACCGTACTGCAACTGCCGAGTAGACAGGGGACTCCACGGCAACGAAAACTCACGCCTCCCCGGCAAGGCGACCCAACGCCACCCCGACGGCAGGGAACTCCAGGGAACGCCAGTAGACCGGGACATGCCCAACCGAGGGGGCCAACAACAACCCGGTGAGGGAGGCCTACGACACCCCTGCATGCAAGAACTACACCACCCGTCTGAAATCCTCCGCCCAGCTGACCCCCGTCCCAAGCAACAACGACCCGACCAGGTCGACCTGCACCACCCAGACAGGGTCGACCAACACAAGTCTAAAAGATACGGACAATTTGCAAAAAATATAAAAAACCCAAGGGACTTACCGGTCCACGACGATCGGCACCCAGGACAGGGAAGAGACCAACCGGACCAGCAGATATATTCCAACAGCGGGTCGGGAGGCGGCACACCGGAGCCGGTACCTGCAACGACCACTTCGCAGCCCAGCAGCAAGGCCGGAGGCGCACGGACAGGGCCGGCACCTTCAACGACCCAGCGGCAGGCATCCCAGGGGCGAGGGTCGGAGGACACCGGAGCAGCCACCTTCCAGACGGACGACGGAGAACAGAATGAACTGCGCAGGTCGAGCAGGGCTTCCAGACGTCCCGCCTACCTGCGTGACTACGTCTGTTGATTGACACGAGCTGAACCATGTTTCATCTAGGGGGGGAGGAGTGTTATGTCCTTATAAGGACATCCGGCCGGGGATTGGTTAATCCTCCGGGCGGGTAAAGTTAAACCGCTGTCATTGGACGGCTGGTCTGCCGGAGCGCTATAAAAAGGGCTCCGGCAGCACAGCCGTTTGTCTGTTCTGACTTAGTTAAGAGCTGAATAAAACTTGTTGAACAGACCCCGCTGGTCTTGTCTTCTTTCCTGCGCCTGATCTAACATGGGGAATGGAAGGATTTATATTCTTGCAGTCAGGCTGGTCATTTGCATTCTTTTAGCAAGTTGTTAAGGCCACCTGGAAGTTTATCTGTGTCTTCAGGGTCACCTGAATAGTTCAAATGGGTGTGGAGCCTTCTTGGAATTGCTGCAAGGACTGTATTGTAGACAAAGAATGCAAATGACCAGCTGTGTGCAAGGAATCATTCCATTCCCCACCATCTGTAGAAACTTCTTGGATGAGAAGTGAAACATCATTTAAAAATTTTTTTTATTTATATGCCGCCCTTCTCCGGAGACTCAGGGGGGCTTACAGTGTGTTAAGCAATAGCCTTCATACTTTTGTATATTTTATACAAAGTCAGCTTATTGCCCCCACAAACTGGGTCCTCATTTTACCCACCTTAGAAAGGATGGAAGGCTGAGTCAACCTTGAGCCTGGTGAGAATTGAACTCGCAGTAATTGCAGGCAGCTGGATGTTAAATGCTGCATTAGTAGGAGGCAATAGCCTCCTACGCCACTCAGGCTCCTTCAAAGTAAAACCAGAAAGTCCAATTGCCTGTTGTAAAAGCATCTTTGGGACTGTAATTAACTCTTTCATATTTGCAAATATTGCCAGAAAAGCAAAAACTCTCTGCAAATACAATGAATTTTAAATAAATAAAATTTAGGCCATTCTTTTGATTATATAAAATGGAAGCGAGACAAAGTATTTTGTTTGCAAAATGGATTGGCTCATTAGTCACTTAATGAGAGGTAGGATTTTAAAAACTACAAGCCAACAAAAGTTTGTTTCTCTCTGGTTTTGGCCTATATGTTTGTTTTGATATATGTATTTTAGAAATTTCACTATCATTAGAACAACATACCAAACATTTGAGGACCATTAATCCAGAAAATAAAACTCTTCTAATTGATACTGTTCAAACAATTGAACTAAAGAAATGAAGGAAGTTTTGGTTTAACATGGCTTCTTTGCAACTCTGTCTGTGAAAAGGGATATTGATGTGACTTTTTTCACTGTTACAAGTTCTCATTTATTTTGACTCCCTCTCTTCCTCTGGTAAATTATGAGGTGTAGCGGAAATTTTGAGTAGTTCGGAGAACCAACATATACCACCTGTGGCTGGCCCCAGGAGTGGGAAGGGAATGGGGATTTTGCAGTATCCTTTGCCTGCCATGCCCCCCAAGACACGCCCACAGAACCGGTATGGAAAAATGTTGGATTTCACCCCTAGATAAAATGGCATTGTTTTCCTCATTGGCAGCTCTCTTTAGGTCTATTTTGCTTTTTTCATATATATCAGGCTGGTTCCCTGTTGAAAAGATAAAAATGGAAAGATACAATAAAAATAACTAAGGATATTAAAATCATTCTTTAAATGTCAAACTTTCTGCTAACCTAGTTCCACTGCTCAGGTTTGAGATGCTACTTTTTAAATCCTCTATTAAATTAAGCAATCCTGACTCTATTAAACTAAGCAAAGCTTTACAAAAGTTCAACCTCTCCATTTCATCTTCAGGTGCAATTCCCCCCCCCCACCCCCTCCATTTATACTTTAGAAGATAGGCACAAGATCCAGAAAGTTATTGATAGACTTGAACATTGGAGCCCATTCAACAAAATGCAATTCAGTGGTGAGAAAAATAAGGTTTTACACTTAGGTGAGAAAAACTAAATGCAGAAGTACAGACTAAGTGGTACCTGACTCAACAGCAGTAACTGTGGGAGGGATCTAACTGCCAAAAAAGCCAACAGGGGAACAGTAATAAGATTATGTGAAGTACCATTATATATTGCCTTGGTAAGATCACACTTGGAATACTGCATTCAGTTCTGGCCACCACAACACACACACACACACACACACACACACACACACACACAAGGTTGAGACTCTAGAAAGAGTGTAAAGAAAAGCAATAAAGAAGGCTGAACATTTTCAGGAGCTGGGTATGCCTAGTCTAATGAAGAGGAGGACTATGGGTGACATGATAGCAGTCTTCCAATATTTAAGAGGCTGTCTCAAAGAAAAGGGGGACAGTCTATTCTCCAAAACAGCTAAGGGCAAGACAAGAAACAATGGATGGAAAAGAGAGACCTTGAACTAAGGAGAAATTTTCTGATAGTGAGAACAATTAATTGCTTTCAGAAGTTGTGGATTTTCCATCACTGAACGTTTTTAAAAAGAGACTGTATAGCTATTTGTCCAGAATGATATAGAATCACTTGATTGGGCAGGGGGTTGGACTAGAAGACCTCCAAAATCTCTTCCAATACTATTATTCTGTAGTCTATTATTCGGTAGTTCCAGCATCATTAAATCTCTGCAGGCCTGAAAATCAAAACTGAAAAATTATGGCATAAACAGGCCATGGTGATCCCAGTGGTTATCAGCACACTGAGTGCCATACCAAAAAATCTTGGATGGTACTTAGAAAATCTGTGCATTGACAAAATTTCCATCTGCCAATTTCAAAGGGCTGCACTGCTTCGATCTGCACATATACTATGCCAATACATTACAACATCCTAGGTTCTTGGAAAGAACTAGATGCTATGTAGGCCAACACCAGTTAAAGAACTTGCAGCTATGATTTGAAATGTTGTGTGTATAATAATAATAAAAATTAAACTTGCATGCTGCCCAATTTTCAATAACTAACAATTCCTGTTTTTGTCACAGAATATGAAAGGCTTTGTGTGTATGGAATATTCTATAATATTAATAATTTATTGGTTTACTAATTCCTCTTAAAACCATGCAATGTCTTGCATATTATTTCTGAGATGCTATTAATGTACCAACATTTATTAATCTTCTATAACCACAATTAAAAGCTATGTGGTTAGAATTACTGTAATGTGCAATGTTTTAAAGTGTACCAGAATGAAATTTTATAGGCCACACAAACTTTTCTGTTTGGGAAATTGTTATTGTCTGATTACCAGAATCAGCCCAATCCTACTCTTCCTTAAATGAAAGATCTGCTGTTTTTATTGGAAATATGCTTCTTTACTTAAAATAGTAAAGCATAAAAGTATAAAAATCTTAGTTAGCACGAAAGAAGAATTTTGGGAAGCATATTCATTATATTTATTATACAGCAAAGTTAATCTGCCTGGGTCAAATGGGATAAAAACAGGGGATACGGTGCTGAAGAGACTTAATGAACCCTCTGGCGGTTCAAGCCCCGCTCTGTAAGACAGAATGAGTTCCCATCACTCAATCCCTTAGCTCCTGCCTGCGCAGCAGTTCAAAAGCAGGCAACATTGCAAGAAGATAAATGGATACACTTCAGTGGGAAAAAATACCTAGCTGCATTCATTTGTGTGGAGAGCAGAAGCAGGCACTGGACCTGGCCAAGATGCAAGACATCGCAACACAAGGTGAGGTGAGACTAGAAGAGGAGCCTGGAAGAGCCAGCAATTCGAGTCCGCTATCTAATTGGTGTAAAGTTATTTTGCTCCCCGTGGTACACCAAGGATAGGTGTGCAAGAGCCAAATGGAACAAAATAGCAATCTAGGCTGTCAGGACTGCATTGGGTCTATCATGTGTAGATTTCCCTGATACTGTATGCCATATGCTAAATAATAAATACGATAAAAACATTCCTGTGATGTTTTATTTAATCTGTATGGGGTTGAAATATTATATTGGGCCGTCAATTTTTCACAATTTTCAGTTGCAATATTTCATTGCAAAAAGAGAAAAAAATATATTTAAAGGACTGTATTATACAATTAGTACTACTATTAGTATATTCATCAGACTTTGAACAGCATCAATATTGTCATTCTGTCCTGGCAAATGATTAGAATGTAACCTTTGCTACCTTCTATGCTTATGTTTAGTGAAAAGAAGGACTAGGGGTGACATGATAGAAGTGTTCTAGTATATCAGGAGCTGCCACAAAGAAAAGGGAGTCAAGCTATTCTCCAAAGCACCTGAGGGTAGGACAAGAAACAATGGATGGAAACTAATCAAGGAGAGAAGTAACCTAAAACTAAGAAGAAATTTCTTAACAGAACAATTAACCAGTGGAATGACTTGCCTCCATAAGTTGTGAATTCTCCAACGCTGGAAGTTTTTAAGAAGAAATCAGACAACCATTTGTCTGAAGTGGTGTAGGGTTTCCTGCCTGGGCAGGGGTTGGACTAGAAGACCTCCAAGGTCCCTTCCAACTCTGTTTATTCTATTCTATTCTATTCTATTCTATTCTATTCTATTCTATTCTATTCTATTCTATTCTATTCTATTCTATTCTATTCTATTCTATTC
>WNWU01000003.1:14720972-14748894 GCA_012654045.1 Ptyas mucosa
ATTCCATTCCATTCCATTCCATTCCATTCCATTCCATTCCATTCCATTTCTATTCTAATTTGAGATAAAGTAGGATTTAGTCCATATATACCATGTGACTTGTAATCTACTGGTAATTGGCAATAGATAGTTTTCTGATACAATTAGAAAGAAAACATATTTTTAAAATGAAACAACAAAAATGCTATGAAATGAGAAAAAGAATTTTCCGTAATTTTGCCACTTGTTTCTGCCAACTAAATTGGAGATATTTTATCCATGTTTTTGCCTTCTCTGATGTAAACACTAAAAAGAAATTTTAATTGATAGGCCTTAGGAAATGCTGTACCACCATGGTGGATTTTAGTACTAAAGGCTAATAAGGACTGTCAACCCCAGGCACTAATGTGATCATTATGAAACTGTGAGATAAAAACATGACACTTTGAAGACCTTTTACAAAGCAGAAGAAAAAGAACAAACCTTGTCAAGAAATTAAACTGTCTCTTTATTTGTACATATGTGTGTGTTTGCGTGCTCAGGGACCCAGCCTCTGTTATAATAATTCTAACCATTGTTACCTTTAATATTAAATCAGGCATACAACAAGCATTGCACATTTCTCCAGCATTAAGGTGGAGGCTTTGTTTTTAATGCTGTATCCACCATCTGCAGATTTTAAGTAGCATTCCAGTGAAACTCACTGGAGTAGCACCCATTACTTTATAAATTGCGGTGTCAGTGCTGATTCTGTGCGGCAAGCAGGAAATCAATACGCTATATGGCTTTGTGGAAATCTGTGTGAAGCAGGTTTTCCAGCAGTCCAGGTTGGTGTGGAACTACTTAGCACTTAAGATGTATTTGAAAATTTATAGAAAAGTTTTAGATGTAAAGACAATGAGGAAAGAGAGATGGAGATTACTGTTGGATTAAACAATTCATTTCTGCTCCTCTCTAGACCTCTCCCCCAAGCCTATACCTTCACCTTAGTAGCCACTGAAGGAATCAAGCCACCATAGTAATAATGGCTCTGTTCAAACAAAATATCATTACTGAATTAACCAATTTTCTGTATTCACCCAACACACTGAAGTATAAATTAAATGATAAAATAATTGTTGATATAGAACATTAAGTAAAATAATTCAAGGTAAAAAATTGGACTCCCTTGCTGATCTAATCTCTTTTATATATTATGCTCTTTAAAACTTTTTAGTTTGACTGCTTTTGACTTGTTTAACGTTTTAATATTTTTTTTGCTGTAAGCTGCCCAGGGTCAGGTCTTGTGAATGTGTGTGTGTGTGTGAGAGAGAGAGAGAGGGGGGGGGGCATATAAATGGGCAAATTTGGAATTTTTTTGTGATTCCAGTCACTCACTCACAACCATCATTGTGAACCATCGTTCACATAATATCACAAGAAAGAGATTAAAAGGGAGGTAGAGAGCGCTTAATAGGTGCTCCATTAAGTGTATTAGATAGACTAGGGGTCTCAAACTCGATTTCATTGAGGGCTGCATCAGAGTTATATTTGACCTCAGGGGGTGGGGATGGCCTGGGTGGGTATGGCCAGCTCGACATCACTCATGTCAGGGGCAGCTGTGGTGGCCCAAGCACTTTGCCAGCGAAAATGGGTTCCCAAGCTCTGTTTTTGGCTGTGATGGCCTCCTGCAATCCCCTGCCAGCAAAAACAGAGCTCAGGGGGGGCATGTGCAGCCCTTGCGAACTCTGTTTTTGGCTGGGATGGGCTTCTGCAACTCTTTGCCACTGAAAACGGAGCTTGGGAGAGCCATGTGCAACCCTTGCAAGCTCTGTATTGGTGGCAGGGGCGCTGAGAACCGATCCTTCACTATTTCTAGGGTGGCCCCTGGGCGAGATCTAAGCACCCCTGAGATAGAGTTACATAACATAACACTGATAACAGTAGATACTTCAGTTGATTTCTCAGCCAAAAGTCTAAGAAGTGACTATCCAGCCATCATGCCCAAGTGACTCCCATTTTGTCATTTAAAAGACTGGGAGAGTTGTTATCTTTTGATAACTATTGGCACGCTTGGAGGAAGACAGAAATCAAGCACATTCCTCCCCTCATTTAATCAGCTCAAGGTTGGATACTTTTCTTAAAAGCTTCAAAGGGTTGGTTCAATTTTGTAAAACTTTGAGTGAAGCATCCTTTTCAAAAGCCTTCTGAAGCTATGCAGCCTATCTGCTTCTGAAGATGGAAACCAAGCTGCCATCTTTATGGTCCTTTGTTGTCTGTCACTACATGTCAGAAGAAGCCTCAATACATGCCTAGCAAATGTCTTCAGAAGCTGTTTTCAGCCTCACTTCATAATTGAGAAGTAGCATCTGCATTAATTGAGAATTTAAGCAATGAATAATAATAACTGATAGATTGAAATTTAGTTGAATCATCAAGGTACCAAAAAGCTCCCATTTATTAATATAGACTTTTTAAAATTGTCCCCAGACTTTGAAGTTATAATTTATTTTCACACACCAATATTGTGTGCATTTTCTGGCAAGAGGCTGAGTTTCACTTCTGCAAGAGAAAACTGTATGATTTGAAAATCATCATTTAAAATGGAAAAGAACAGTTCTCTGCCAAAATACATTTATCCTTATGTTCCTCTTAAACAGTGTATTAAACTAGAAAAGAATTCAGTATTAAGCCACAGATAATGTAAATGGTATTGCCACAATAAATAATAGCTATAAATAGGAATGCCAGTGTTTCTCGTATTTTTATGTGTTAAAGAAAAGATGGTGTCACAGTTATTTTTCCCATATGCTAGTCTTCACTGCCTGATTATTTTCACTGTAGGGAAAAAGGAGATGTAACAGAACAGAATTAGCCAGACTTCCTTGCTGACAACTGACAGCTCCCAGGCAGATCCTATTTGCTGTCATTTTCCAGCGAAGGTACTGTCTGGTAACTTGGAAAAATAGTACTTCTAAGTCCCAAAGGTGCTTTTCCAAGAGGCAACTGGACTTTCTTGTTTTCTTTGAAGATGTTTCACTTCTCATCCAAGAAGTTTCTGCAGCACTGACTGGATGGTGGGTAATGGAAGGATTTACTGTATATTCCTTGCAGATAGCTGTTCATATGCATTCTTTTAGAGAGTCATTGAGGCCACTTGGAGGTTTAACTGTGTCCTCAGGGTCACCTGAGTAGTGCAAATGGGTGTTGAACCTTCTTGTAACTGCTGAAAGGACTGTGTTGTAGATAGGAGATAGGTGTTGTTGTATACCTCCTCCTCTGTTGAGATAGGGCTGTTCAGTTTTGACATAGATGGCCTGTTTGACCCCCTTTCAAATCAGTTTTCTCTATCCAAAATCTTTTCCTGACTGGTACAATGAAGTGAAACATGTGCAGATCTGTACATTGGAGAAACAAAGCTGGCAGGAATAGCCAACACCCCAGAAGATAGGCTCAAGATACAGAAGGATCTTGACAGACTTGAATATTGGGCGCTATCTAACAAAATGAAATTCAACAGTGAAAAAAGTAAGGTTCTACATTTAGGGAAGAAAAACAAAATGCACAGATACCGTATATGTGGTACCTTGCTCAATAGTAGTAACTGTGAAAGGGATCTTGGAGTCCTAGTGGACAACCATTTAAATATGAGCCGGCAGTGTGCAGCAGCTGCCAAAAAAGCCAATACAGTTCTAGGCTGCATAAACAGAGGAATAGAATCAAGATCACGTGAAGTGTTAATACCACTTTATAATGCCTTGGTAAAGCCACACTTGGAATATTGCATTCAGTTTTGGTTGCCACAATGTAAAAAAGATATGGAGATCAGCCGCCCTACAGCTGATCAGTGTTAAAAGAAAACAAATGAGTAGACCAATGCCTGCAAAAATAGAAAAAACAGCCCCTTTCGGCTTCAGCATAGGTTAATCAGCACAACTTGATTAGATCGGCCTCCCGACTCTCAGCTGATTTGCTCTCAGCTGTTTTGGGCAGGGCTCTGTTGCTAGCTGCAAAGAGTGCTGGAGCAGATTTTTTTTCCCCTAGCGATGCTGAAAAAACAAAACTGAAAGTAAACCAGGATCTTTGCTACAACGTGACAAAATGAGGCAGAGAGAGATTTCTTTTTCTTTTTCCTCACCAAAAAAAGTAGGTGCAAACAATGGGAAATTTAGGGCAAAAGAGGAGAGTTCAAGATTTTAAAACACAAAAGAAAAAAAGCTCTATTTAACTAGGGAATTGTAATAATTGAGATACTATTAATTGTATATTGTGTTGAAAGCAGAAATGGTTAAGTTGTGATTTGGAGGAATATATGGGGGAAATTATTTGGTTTATTATTATTAGTAAATATAATTAATTGATTTGTAAGAAATTGGATTGCATGGAAATAATTGGAATATTCATGTTCATATTGATTAATATACAAAAAAGATAGTTAAATAACTAATTGATTTATATTAAAATGTTGAATTTGTATTAAACAACTGTAATATTACATAATTAATCAATGTGAGGATGGATATAAAAATAGATGACAATAGGAAGGGGTATAATATAGAATAGAAGGGAAAAATTGAATTTGATTAAGATTAGAGATGAAGATGACGGGTAATATTGGTTTTTTTAAAAAAAATAGATGAGGAATAAATATGGCAAAAAGGAAATATAGAAATTGTAAATTTAATTGAAATGACTAAACACTGTTTAAATTTGTGAACTGGTCAAATACTCTGTTCAAAGAAAATACATTGTATGTTTGTATGTGTGTTTCTAATTATTGCTATTTATTCATATTTGTTCTCTTTTATTCTTTAAAGTTTAACAATTCATTCTTTATCTTAATATCTTTATATTTGTTTGGGGTTGGCTTTCTTCCCTTTCATCTTTTTTATTGTACAGCAATCTTTCTCCTCCAACCTACCACCTCTCTCTTTTCTTTCCTTCTTACTTTCTCTCCTCCCCTCTTCTTCTCCTCCCTATTTCCTCTTCCTTTCTCCTTCTCCTCCACTCTTCCTCCCTCTTTACCCTCACTCCTACTCTAATTTCCCTTCTCTATTGCTGTATCCTTTTGTGCACATGGACTACTCAGAGGGCTGAAAAAGTTATTTTTGACTGGTCCTCGCACTTTTGACCAGTCCTCGAACTTACGACTGTCCTCACATTTTACATTTTTGCCCTATCTTATCACCATGGTGAAGAGAAGCAGTTGTGAAATGAGTGACACGGTTGTTAAGAATGCTACAATGGGCATAAATGACCAGTCATCAGTGCGAAGACCGGTCAAAAGTGCGAGGACCTGTCAGAAATCACTTTTTTCAGCCCTCTGGGTAATCCTTTTGTGCATATGAACTACTCAGAGGGCTGAAAAAGTTATTTTTGACTAGTCCTCGCACTTGTGACCAGTCCTCAAACTTACGACTGTCCTCACATTTTACGTTTTTGCCCTATCTTATCACCATGGTGAAGAGAAGCAGTTGTGAAATGAGTGACATGGTTGTTAAGAATGCTTCACGGGCATAAATGTGAGGATCGTCATAAGTGTGAGGACCAGTCAAAAGTGCGAGGACCTGTCAGAAATGACTTTTTTTCAGCCCTCTGAGTAGTCCCTATACACATAGGCATGGCCACCCAGTCACATGACCTCCAAGCCACGCCCACAAAATAAGCCATGCCCACAGAACCGGTAGTAAAAAAATTTAGAACCCACCCCTGATGCAAATGACTAACTGTCTGCAAGGAATATAAATCCTTACCACTCAGTTAGAGCTGAAGGAGCTTCTTGGATGAGAAGTGAAATGTCTTCATAGAAAACCAGAAAGTCCAGTTGCCTCTTGAAAAAGCACCTTTGGGACAACTATGACCTGGATGACTGAGAATCTCCATGGACAGTGCTTGAGTATTCCTTCATAAATTAGCAGAGGATTCATAAATACTCAAGATAACTTTACAGGATACAGGATTAAATAGGAATTTAAAGTAATTTGTTCTGATAGTTTATATACATTTTGCAAATTCTAACTTTGGAATTAGCATACCATATGTGATAACAATCTGAAGATGCCCTTAGACTAATTATCTATATTAGAGAACACTGCTTAAAGTTCTTGAGTTAAAAGCATGTTACCAAAATGCTAAAGCTATCTAAACAATTCTAAATCAGATATATAGACCAGACTTTAGCTAACTATTTTAGTAAAGAGTTAGTTTACATACTGCCCATCTTCGAATAGCAAGCAATTTGAGGGTCTTTGTGTTTGGGGATAAATGAGTGGATAAATGATCTTGCTTATATGATGTGATTAACCAGATGTTCATGAATATTTCAGCATAATTGTAAAAAATATGATAATGTAAGATATGCCTTTCTATTTATAGTAAATGTGTCCTTTCTTATAGAAATACAGTATTTTCATAGGTATGAATGGTGGATCACTATTCATATTTCTCAAAAAGAAGTGCATGTAAGATTGCATATCATTTACATAAAGCAGGCCAGTAAATACACAGGCAGGTTAGTAGTCTACTACCATATAGCAAAAAAAAAGTTGCTCTTTAAATTGATTTGTCTACTAGCAGACAATAAACTAGAACTCTCTGAACTAGGATTACGTCTCAAGAATCACAGTCAAGCCAGAAGTATAAGGAGTACTAACTACCTGTAGAAAGGAAATTTTTTTTAAAAAATGTATGGATTGGGGTTTTTTTACCCATTCATTTTTAGAACCAGAATACTAAATATACATCCAAAGGAAGGTCAATGAACAAAGCTCATTAAAAATTTAAAATCATAACAAGTCACGCCATGTTTCAAAACCTACATTATCTGAATTTGTTCATTTGCTTTCCCTCTTTCTTCAGATTAAAAGACTTTGTTTTGATTTTGTTTAGTTCACGAGGAGAGATTCAGTTTCTCAGATTGGCTACTTTCAGATAAGAAATGCGTACCAACCTGGAGAAGAGTTGGGGAAACCAAAAGAAAACAGCCATCTTTGGAAATGTGGAGCTAACAGTGAATTAAATCTTTTAATCCTAATTAAGCATCTTTTAATCCATGTACCTAAACTGTTTCTATGAATCCTTAGTGTTATTTTGTTCTACCTGCCTTGCCCCTATAGTGTAGTCATACTTAGAGGATTACCTGAGTTAAATTCTGCAAGATTGCTAAGATTTCTCTTTTTCTTTTCTCTCATTGTCTTTCATTCCCAATTAAAAACATTTTTTTGTTGGTCCTCAACTAATTTATTCCCAGGTTGCTATGGTTTGGTCACATAGAACACTATTATTTCCCCTTTGTCACAATCTTCTTGCTTTCTGCAAATAAACAACCAAATGGCAAAGACTCTTTGGAAGTGTTCAAGAAGACACAAGGAATTAAACTGAGTCAAGGAAGTAGAGGTAGTTCTCACTTATTCAGTGTTACAACAGGTAAAAAGGAGACTTATAACCGGTCCTCATAGTGTGGCTAGAATCCAAACAGTTATGTGATCACTAGTTTTAATCTTCACAGCTGGCTTCTAACAAGCAAAATCAATGAAGAAAGTGGAAGGAAGTTGCAAGTCACATTTAATGACCTATAATGACTTCAGCCAGAACTGATGATTGATACAGTACACTTAGTGCTATCATGTGCAATTTCATTTTATGACCTCATTGTTAAGCAACAGAGTTGCCAGTCACAATTATAGTCAGTAAGTGAGGACTAGTTATAGTTACTTTTTACTAAGAGGGCAACTTCACTAGCTTTGGCAAGATACCATCGATGTGGGGAGGCATCAGAGGTATCCAAAGAGATATTGCAAGTTTGGGAACAAAATTATTGATAGTCTCTTTAAGATTTAGAATTAAAGAGAAAATATATATCTCAAAAACATATCTTGAAATACATCTAGGACATGCATAATTGCTTAGATGCTATTTAGTGAAAATAATGATGGCTCTAGCAACATTATCATTGCTAAAAAGTGAATGCAACCTAGGTTAGTGTGACATTTTTTCTCTTTAAATAAGTCATCCAGCTATGTTCTTACCCTGATGCCAGAATGAGAGGGAAGAAGACAGTAAGCTGCCTTTGCAGAATATAAATTCCAGTACTAAGGAAAAAGTGAAAATAGTTGAATGGTCACATTCCAAGGAGATATGCCCACCTTTCTCAAGCGTAACCTAACCTTACAAAAGTGCTCTAAAATAGGTTAGGAGAATGTATAATGCCCCAAATATTATACTGGCCCCTTAAAAAAATGCATTATGTGATTCAGAACTCCAATTGCCTAGAACTGCTGGTAGAGTAGCTGTTTTCGTTCAAGCTCTTCCATCTCTGGAACCCTTGATGTTGTAAACACAGTTATTGGAAAGAAGAAGCTGGTTATGTGAATGTCAGGGAGATAGCTAGTAAAACCTTGTTGGAAGAAACATCCTCTAGGTTCTGCTCCAAGTGGGGAAAAAGACACTGGAAACATGGAGACTGCTTGGAAAGATGGTTTAATGGTGGACAGGATCACATGGCTTGAGTTCCTGAACAGAAAAGGGGCAGATACAGTAAATCCTTGGGTTTTTATGCTCTCCCTGGCTTTGCATTTCCTGGGGCCATGAAAGAGTATCCTGATTGGTTGTCAGACTCCCAGGGGGTGGGGGTCTTAGGTAGCCTTGCTAGCTGATGGTCACATGTGCTTTCCAGGTCACATGTGGTGAGTTTCGGTTGCTAGATGGGGCCCATTGTGTTGCAAATGTCCTTTGACAAAGGATTGAGTTTCTACCTCTGGCCCATTAACAAAAAGGGTGGGGGCAGGAAGGTGGGAGTTGCTTTGTCTGTAAAATATGCTTCTCCATTTCTCATCCAGGGAAATAAAATATTCTGCCTTTTTAATATTTCCCAAAATATTTCATTCTACTAGGAAAGGGGTGGGTGCTAACTTCCTACAACCTCAATCACCATTTAAAGTTTCTTGCTTTAAGTAACACCTTAAAGCTTAAGTCTCATTCAAATCAGAATGGGACTGAAGATCATCCAATATTCAACAATAGCCATCATGTTGGTAATCATTCATTCTCTGTTTTCATCAGATGCATAGCCTAACAAGGACTTAATCCAGTATACCTATTAATAGAATAGAAGAATAGGTTTTGTATTTGCATGCAGTATTGTTTCAACTCCTCCCCTCAAGATGTTGCTATAGGGCCATGATGGCGAACCTATGGCACGGGTGCCACAGGTGGCACGCGGAGCCATATTGGTGGGCACGCGAGTGTTGCCCTAGCTCAGCTCCAGCGCACTGGCTAACTGATTTTTAGGCCTTCCGGTCCCACTGGAAGTCAGGAAACTGGCTGTTTCCAACCTCCAGGAGGATGGGGAAGGCTGTTTTTGGCCTCCCCAGGCTCCTAGAAAGCTTCTGGAGCCTGGGGAGGGGGGAAAACTGGCCTACCGGGCCCACCGTGCCATCGCGTGCCAAAAGCAGGGGGAAGGGGGGGCATGCATGGGAGGGAGGGGCACATTGAATTATGGATGTGAGCACCTGCACCCACGACCCCCCACGCTCCCCTTGCTTTTGGCACGCGACGGCAAAAAGGTTAGCCATCACTGCTATAGGGCATTACATGCCAAAACAGCTAGATGCAAAGATAGTTTTTTCCCCATGCCATTTCTCTGCTAAACACCTGATTTCCACAGCACTGTCTTATGCCTAAGGGTATTTAACCATGTAGTACGACTGTATTACTATTATCTTTCTCATCTTTCCTTCTCCTATTGGTATCTTATTATTATATTACTTTGTTGTTTGTACGTACACTGAGAGTTTATGCAACAGAGACAAATTCTTCATATTCTTTTCTATTCAGTCATATTGTAGTTCAAACTGATACAATGATGTATGTCATGACAGTTAGAGTTACACAATTAGTGATACCAGGAATTGTAGTCACTGTTTATATTTGGATTTCTTCTCATTAAGCAATGTATTTTGCCCCTTTTTTAATGACTCTAGGAAGATCTTTTTTAAAAATGCTTTGAACTATGGTTCAAAGATATTGTTATTGTGAAATACTGCTTTTATACTTTGAATATATGTTTTTAGATGATTATGCTTTAACCTGCTTTGTGAAGCATTTTATCCTGAAAAGAAGACCATAGATAAAAAATAAAATAAATAATATTATACATTAATTTTTTTTTCTGTTGAAAAAATATATTTTTAAGCAAGAAAGAAAACCAATGTTTAATATGATCTTTTTAGGTGTATAGTGTTTTTTTCAAAGTGAAAAGTCACTCATTTCTTGAAATCCAACATTATCTCTACTTTACTTTCTGTTTTCTCATGTAATACTATAATGCTGTAAAACTTCTCTTCAGCTTATCAAGTGATATATTATCTAACACAATATGCTTGAAAATTGTTGCTGTCAGTTAACCTTCTTGCCAAATTTTTAAAATAGTGGAATTACTGGTAGTTCAGCACAACCTTTTATATCTGTTTTTCTTTTTATTAACCCACAAAGGGCGGAAGGAAACTGTTTCCATTGTCAGTGATTTAATGCTCTGTACAACAAGTATGATATCTAAATTCATTTCAAGTTTAATGATTTTGTATAATGTTTGTTGAACAGTGTTTTTTAAAAAGGTATCTTTAAAAACATTAGCCACAGAATGAGAACGTTGTCATTTTTAATTGTCATTTAAAATAACTTAAGTATAGTGATTATGTATGCTGCCCAGTGTGAGATGGGCAACCATATAATTATGATAAATAATGAGGGCAAGGATGTTAGAATTACATGTGTTTATTTAAAACTCTTTTAAATGGATTCCTTAGTTTCTTAAAACTTCTCATGATTTTATCTTGCTATAATAGACATATAGGGAAGAATTCAACTGCAGAATAAAATGTGGATAAGATTTATCTCCTAAAATACCATGACGGTTTTTTGGGTAGAGATCTGATCAGTGAAATTCCTATAGAACATGGTGTCTGCATTCTTCCTGCCTTCAATCCTAGTCCATAATCCACATATTTATTCAGATACACAGTTGGGTCAATTCCTATAAACTACAACTAAATTCCTATAAACTACAACTCAAATTCCTGGGTATAAATGTAGGAATATTTTTTTATTGCACTTGCATTGTTGTTCTAGTCAGCTTCCTTGAAGACCATGCCCCATTTGAGAAATAAACTAAAGTTTAAATTTAAACCCAAGAAAAGTATCATGAATAATCCAATTCCTCTTTTAAAAATTGAAAATAAAAAAAATTAAAGGAAATAGTATTATTTTAGGATTTAGCTGGCATGATTACAGAGTTTCAATTAGGTAGGGTAAAGGGTACCTTTCTAATAATATCTACTTGGTTAATAATATCTATTGGTTATGAATGACTGTTTCTTTGAGAAGTTTAACTGTTCTTAGTTCTGTTTGATTCTAGTTTATGCAAGAGATCCAGCAACTGACCTTACTACTTCATTCCATAGGGCTATTACTACAAGAGAGCTAGATTGTAATATAATTCTTGATTATGCTTGGTGGTAGTAACCTGGATCATTTAGTGAGCATCCATAAAAAGATAGGCTCTACCAGCAATACTATATGCAAGTCTTTTGTTGAAATATATCAAAACGATCAAAAATTTTTATTACTAAAAAAGCATGATCCAAAATGCAAGTTTAGAGAGCTATGTTCAGTTTTCACTTGAAATACTCCATCACATTGCATCAGCTTTAACCAGTCATCCTCCATTGCATCTTCTTATATTTGATCAGATGTGTCCTGGCATGACTGATCTAGTTTGATACAAAGCAGAACTGTGTACATTCCAGGTCAAGAAGTCTGAAGTGTATAAAGGGGAAACGAAAGTTTAGTTTGATGTTCTATGTTGTTTCATAAGGGAAAAAAAATCCAAAATGATAAAACAAAGCTTGGGTAAGACGAAGGTGGACAAACACTGAAATTTACTACCATTGGTTCCATGAGATGCACTTTGTTTCAGTTGTATTCCTTTCTATTTATACTGTACTGTTTAATGTAATTTGTCTTTGTTTTGACAGCTGGAAAGGAGGAAAGATGAAGATGTAGTAAGTGGGAGAAGAAGACCTAATTCTTACTAGACATATATTCTCACAGCAGATCTGAGCATAAATTAATCGTATTTTGACCGTGAGGTTTAATGTAAATTGTGTTTTGTTTTGACAGCTAAAAGAAAAGAAAAGAAGAAATGAAGAGAATGCAAGCTGAACTAGCAGCTACAGTCATTCATGGTATTGTATTTCTATTGAACATGCAATTACATATTAATAAAACTAGAGCTTTATTTAATTCCACATTTCCTCAATACCATTTGGTTATACACTTCTTGAACTTATATAAATTGCATGCATGCATACATTTAATTTATACTTATGAATAAAATGATAGTCATTGGGTAGATAATATAAAGATAGCTTCCCTTTTTACATCTCATTTGGACTTACAGTACGGGAAGCACAGTTTTTAATTTTGTGCATAGAAAAGAAATGTTCACTGCTTTTCTGAGCAAAGTACATGGTAGTATAAAAACATTTATTATCCTGGTTGTGGCAACTAATCATAGTTTAGAACTTTTAAAAATCAGGAAAGACCTACAGATAATTTCAGGAGTTTCCAGATGTTAAGAAGGACCCCTACAATGTGGAATTTGTAGGCTCCAGTTTTAGGGGACATTTATGCAGGGTAATTATGCTCAACCCACCCTACCCTGAGAAACATATTTTATTGCTCCTGCAACAATTTTGTACCTTCATTACCTCAATGCAAACTGCCCAGATGGACAGGTTATTCCTTCTCCTTTTTTTCTTCCTCATTACTGGTGTACTTAAAGAAAATAGGTTTTTAAAAAAAGGAGATGAAGTAGGAGCGACAAAGCTAGATAATACTTTATGTTGATCAGCCTCCTGAGTTGTGCAAAAATCTTAGGTAGTTTCACACTGGATTTTGTTGTCCTTTCTTTTGAAATATTTATGGTACACATTTCAAGATACTACTGAGCAAGAAGGATTGTTCCATACTACTAACCTAGAAAAAAAAATGACTTTATTGTCTGAAAGTTTGAAATTCGTCTTTCAGATTTGGAAGTACCATAAGTGTCAGTATTCACATGAGGTAGTAATTGACACTATATGTGGAGAAAAAGAGAGAAGGGGGAAAAGTATTGAAAATATTCTAAGTATTTCTCAGCAGTCATTTAAATTTGGAATACATTTATTTTAGGTTCAATACACTGTTTAAACTCTCAACAATTCATTGGTAGTCATATTCACCAAGGGAGAGATTTCCATTATACAAAGTATGAAAAAGACCTTTGTTAAGGGCATACAATATATTAGACAACTGTGAGGGAAAATAACAAATGTATACCTTGGTGGTCCAGATTATTGACAAGATACAAATATAGGACATAAGTGTCACATTGTCTAGAGTACACAACTTTGGATTTGTTTTATATTCAGATTGTGGAAAATATGCTAAACATAGCCAAAACAGTGTATTAAAAATGCACCTTTAATAAAAACATAATTACAATATTTAAAGAAAGAACCTTAAAGGATGGGAGAGGTTGGAAGTATATGAAAAAATGGTGTTTGCTATTTTTCAACTAAAAAATAGCAAATACAATTTAAGTGACATATAGTAGGCATTTGGAAAGGTTAGTAATGTGTTGGTATTGTGTGTTGTGTGTATATGTAATTTGGTAGTTTTGATAGAGTTTTCTACTTCTATAATGAACAACTTCTTGTCTGCTTTCTAGACAATTAAAAGTAGGCCATGCTTCAATGTGTGTCATATTCAACAGAAACAGAAAATACAAGATCACTTTCAATGATGAAAGGGAGATAGAGTTGTATCTTTGACACAGTCATGCTCAGTTATAATTCAAGGATGAATAGCTGGAGAGATGATATTTCTATTAACTGGATTTCTATCCTCCTGGGTGGTTCAGAGTATCATTCCTTTGTTTTTCCACATAGAAAAACAGTGAGCAGTGTTTCCCTTGAGATGAGTGTTACACAGTTAATTCAGAGCTCCCCCATTTCTGTCTGCATACCTACAGTCATATAGGAAAATTGAAGGAAGTCTCTAAACCCGTACATTGGATGGCACTAATGGGCTTTCAGATTGTTCTGCATTATAAATCCAGTTGTTTAGTAACAGTTGGAGAAACACAAGTTTTTTCATTCATGCTTCACATATGGTAAGATAGATTTCCTATGACATTTTCCTTCCTACTTTATTGAAAATGTTAATAGCAATAGCACTTAGACTTATATAAATTTAGAGAGCACTCTCTAAGTGGTTTACAGAGTCAGCATAATTTCCCCAACAATCTGGGTCCTCATTTTACTGACCTGCATTCTGCAGTATTAGCCTGCAATACTGTATAAAAGGGGCGTGGTAGCTCAGTGGCTAAGATGCTGAGCTTGTTGATCGAAAGGTTGGCAGTTCAGTGGTTCGAATCCCTAGTGCCGTGTAGCGGGGTAAGCTCCCGTTACTTGTCCTAGCTTCTGCCAACCTAGCACTTCCAAAGCACATAAAAAATGCAATAGGGACCACCTTTGGTGGGAAGGTAACAGTGTTCTGTGTGCCTTTGTCATTTAGTCATGCCGTCCACATGACTACAGAGACATCTTTGGACAATGCTGGCTCTTCGGCTTTGAAACAGAGGTGAGCACTGCCCCCTAGAATCAGGAACAACTAGCACATATGTGCGAGGGGAACCTTTACCTTTACCTTTACTGCATTCTAATCACTGCACCACCATGGCTAATGACTACATAACAGCCTGGTTCATAATAACATCTACATACTGTTCAAAAGGGACAATCAACAACCAAATCAACAACCAAAAAGGAAACAAAAGAACCAAAGCACCTCCCCACCAGCAATCAAGTCCCATATGAGCATAGATTAACATCAAGAGTAACATCAGACCGACAATCAAGAAATAAATAATACCCCAATCAAGGAACTGCCAAACAAGCTAACAGTAAACAGCCCAGCCAATTTATATTTTAGTGGCTTCCTCTGTCACTGTTGGTGGAATGGTCTTCCACTGAAGTGACAGAGGAAGCCACTGAAATATAAATTTTGAGCAAAGCCCATTTCCTACTAGCACTGATAATGTTTGGATAATGAAACGTCTGCAAAAAAGCAACCAAGCTCAGAGAACACCAAGGACTCCTAATTTCAAACTTGAGCTATAAATATTCTCCTTTATTGGTAACAATCAATCTACCCAGATACTATAGAACTTTGCATAATGACTCTTACTTCTACCTCTTGCTTAATTATTCTATTGAAAATAGGCAAGAGCTGAATTGTGCCTTGTAGGCCTTTCACTGAGATTGGGCTGTGGCAACATGAGCTAAAATTAAAGACCCATTCTATCCTAGTCTTACAGGAAGTAAGAAGATTCCTGTCAGATTCTCTGGGAAAAAAACCCGTAATATAAATATAAAAATAAAATAAAACTTATGAAGGCTTTACAAGGAAGTAGAGCTTTATGGTTTTATTCATATAGTATTTCTTTCCTTCTGAGCACATATGAATGAATTTAAAAGATAAATAGAGAAAAATCAAAGAGGTAGAGGGGAAGCAAAGATGGCATTATTCTATATAATATAAATATATTATACTTGAACTTGAATGTATTATCTGTTCTATAATAAATGGTTTGATCATAAAATCCAAATTAAAATAATTAATGTTTTTGTATCTTTGATGGTATCAACCTAGGCAGAAAACAAAAATAGCACAATCTCTTTTTCTTACTTCAAAACAGTGATGGGATTCAAATAATTTAACAACTGGTTCTCTGCCCTAATGACTGGCTGGGTGGGTGTGGCCAGGGGGTGTAACAGGCAGCGCTCAGCCTCCTGCACCCCCCTGGAAGCAAAAATAGGCCATGGGGGCTGGCACGCCGCTCCTCCTGCCCTGTTTTGGGCCTGGCCTCCTTGCACTTACCTGGGAGCCAAAATGGAGCACATGGGGAATCCTGGAAGGGGTGAGGAAGGGTGAGGAAGGAAGGGGCCAGCCAGCAATTTTACAACTGATTTGCCCAAACCAGCCTGAACCGGCTGAATCCCACCACTGCTTCAAAACCATAACATTGTGAAAATACCCTCAAAAAGCCTAGGAAGGTAGTAACTTCCTTAAGTTAAAATATTGGATTTAAAAAAGACCCATATTATACAAATCTTCTGCAGAAAAAGCAATTAGGCTTACAGATTTTATCTGATTTGTCTGACATTTGTCTAGCTTTAAAATTGTTTCAAACAGTGATGTTCAGACATACTATGGCTGAAAAATTACATTTTGCATATTAGCAAAAAATGGCATATTAGCTTTTGCATAAAAGCTATGCAATAAGTTTTTGTATAAACTTTTGCATAAAAGCTGTTAAATATGTAGCCAAGTCTGGCTCTAGACATTTTTGTGCTCTAGGTAGAGCCATGTTCTGGCATTGTGTACAGTTTGGGTCATCTCCCAATTTTGCTAGGAATTTCAAAAAAGGCACCCTTGTTTCTTCTTTTCTTCAAGTTTTTGAACATTACAACCCTAATTTTCAAACCCAGACATGTTTACCCTATTTATATTGCAAGCTTATATTAAACTTTTGAGGGAGCATGCTAAGTCACAGAATTTGCTGTTACTACTTGCTCCTTTTTTATTGTGTTTTTGAAATACTTTACAATTTTAGCACCCCATAAAATTTGGCAGCCCTTGGCTGATGTCGACTTTGTGTAGCTTAGATCCTGCCCCTGTCTGCAATAATGGGGAAACATGCAAAACAAACATGCAAAAGTCTTAAATTCATGCAGACCTATTGAAAAAAAGTAAAATAATAAAGATGAAGTTAGAAACTGCATATATGTATCTATATATTCATAAAAAAGCAAAAATCTCCTCCCTCCATAGAACAGATAATTTATGTTTGAGAAACATCAAACTGAGAAGAAAAGTTGAAATGGAAATAAATAATTTTTCCTTGACAGTACATTGCCACAGTCATGTTTCGGCATTTCCAGTTGAATTTGATATGAACATTAAAGAAGAAACTCTGTCCAGTAAATGGTAAGGCATATCGTCATTAAAATATGGAAAGTACTTCAAGACAATCAGCTCCTCTTTTAATTTCTCTATTTTGTTTCCATTCTATCCCCCCCCCCCCCGGGTCGTGTCACCCTCTGAGTTGTTTTGTTCTCCTCTGTGGCCATCTCTCACTTACTCATTCTAATCAAAATCTAATTGAAACCTAATTCATCTAGGCAAGGTTCATTAAATAGATTAAGTTAAGATTAAATTAATTTTTCAAAGAAGTGAGAAATTAAAGTTCATTATCATAGTGTGTGCAGATGTCATCGGGAAGAAGAGGCTGAATTATGAATCTTTATGTAGCACAATAAAAAATAAAGGCAGGAAAAAGAGCATCTGGTAAACATTTATCAATAGATTTTTTTTAAAGCTTAAACAGGTATGTCTTTTGTTTGATAATCAAAAATGACAACTGAGAGAGAGAGAAAATGGGTGTCTTATTGGAAAGAAAGCATCTTCTGCGGCTTCAAACTTTTGCAGCCCAAATTTGGATCTTTGAAAATTGTTCCATTTGCTTTTTTTTTAATTTAATTTTTTGTATCATCTCATCCTAAGGATAATAAATATCCAAGCAAAATTATACTGTGGTTATATAGCATGGGCAGCTTTCATAGAAAGGGCAGAATCTTGGGATTATTTCATGAGCCAAAATTAAAACCAAGCCATGCAGGCAAAGTATCACTGTATATTAAAACAGGTGCTGAATTTTGATCTTCTTGAAAGCAGTTCCCTACTCATAAGGAATACACTATATAAAAAAAAGTAATTTCAGAGATGAGTAAGCAAGGGTGAGATTCTTTCTATTGTGAAGAATATTAACCAATGTTCTTAACCATTGTATGAATCAAAACACTGATATCAGTTGACAGTCGCTATTTTCTGTTTTTCAGATGAAGATTTGTCAACATAAAACATCCCAATAATTTACATATTGGAGAAGATGAGCATGACAATGAATACATTGTTAACAACAACTTCATGTTGAGGGAATTGCTTGCAAAAAGCAGATATTGGGAAATATAAAGGTGTAAAGAAAAAGTGTAAGAAAATACTTGCACCTTTTTTTAAAAAAACTACAGTTTATATGGAAACTGGAGAAAAGAACTCAGATGTGGAGGGGGGGAAGGAAAGGAGGAAGAATTAATGCCACACATTTAACTATGCCTATTCAAAAGCAATGTAAAGTTATGAAGATGTTTCATGGGATAGAAAATACAGATGGCTTAATTGATCAGTTTTCTTTATGAAAAACTTTTTCCTAAGTTTCTATTACAAAAATAAGCCAAATTAAATATCTCATAATTTATACCTGCCAAATGCAAGAGAGATAACTATTCCTGTCATGTAGAGGCTCAAACTGCTTACTCACCAATTGTTAAAGATGAGCAGGGTGTCAGAAAATAGTACTGCCCTACACATGGCTAAACATTCAGCAATTCAAGTCCAGACCCCTGAGTAAATTACTCAAAGGTTGTGTCTAGGTAGACAAATCTGCCAGGTCTTCTTTTTCCGTAATAATTAAAAATGCCTTTCATTATACATTTGAAGAAATCTGCAGAATTGGTTAAGTTCTTACCAAAACCTGAACCAGATAAATTTATCCACACAATTCAAAGTCAGATTGTTCCAAATAGTTGTTTCCAGCTTCAGTTGAGCATAGGATAGAAAGTCACCCAAGACCAAGAGCATCCATAGTAGGAGTCTAAAACTCAAGAAAATAGCCAAGATTGTATGATCAAAGCTCTACTCTATTTTTTTTACACATGTTACATTTTAAAAAGAGTCACAGCTTTGATTACATAGATGAGAATTATATTCCCTTTTGTGTTTCTAGCATCACTTGAACATCAAGTATTATGGCAGTTCTTTGTTTCTTCTGTTTTATATTGTTCTTCTAAAGTTACCCTAAGAACTCTAACAGGAAGAGAGGAATGAAAACAGGAACACAGGAATGAAGAATATACATATGCAGTATTTGATGTAATATTATAGGATACAACTGTCTAAAGCTCCCAGACCAGGGGATCACAAAGTTGGTACAAATGAAACGCCTTTCTTTGAATCTGCATTAAGGTATCTGCATCTTCCAGAAGAGTTGGCATAGCTACTTTCAAATCTTTCTGAGCTTGTCTACATATTTTTATACATAGAATAGAATAGAATAGACTTTTTACTGGCCAAGGAATTTGTCTTGGTGCATATGCTCTCAGTATACATAAAAGAAAAGATATGTTCATCAAGAATCATAAGGTATAACACTTAATGATAGTCATAGGGTACAAATAAGCAATCAGGAAACAATATCAATATAAATTGTAAGGATACAAGCAACAAAGTTATAGTCATACAATCATAAGTGGAAGGAGATGGGTGGTGGGAACAATGAGAATTTATACATGAATTTATACATGTGCAGCCATTTCACTCATAATCTCAATAGAAATGTTATCTCTGTGTGCATATAAACATACAGAGCCTGGAAAAGGCTTTGAATATAATTATGCTCATCCCCTAGGGTAGGGGTTCCCAATCTTGGCAACTTTAAGTTGTGTGGATTTCAACATTTAGAATTTCTCAGCCAGCCATGAGGATGTCTCAAAGAAGTTGCTTCATACAACATGGTATTGTTTTGTTACAAGCTGGTCCATGGTATATGTATGACATGAACCTTCTAAGTTTCTCTATACAATCTTCTCTCCAATAGCTTTCTTGGCTTCCCATGTTTTAATTAAATTCCTAGGGAAAACATTATGGGAGAACTCATTCCGTCTGCTTTTTTCCATTGCAGCAGGGGTCATTCCCTTATTATTCCTAAGGGAAATCTTGCCCTTAAGAAATTGTTGAATGTTTTTTTCCTTCCCCTAGCAAAATCCATCCAATCCAAAAATCTAGTACAGAATTTCACTCCTTTGCCCTCTGTACCGGTCATAGGATTAAACAGCTCTAAACAAGCAGGTAGGGATGAAGCAATTGCCCTGCTTTCCCTGCTTGGGAAAGTCCTGCTTGGACAGTGACTTGGGGAAGTGAGTGATTCAGGCTGTCATACTCACTAGTCAAAACTTTTCATGCATTGATTGGAGCTTTGGGCTGACTGCTTGCAGTAGATGCTTTCATACAGGGCTCTCCAAACTTGGCAACTTTAAGACTTGTAGAGTACAACTCCCAGAATTCCTCAGCCAGCTAAATTTAGAGACCCTTGCTTTAGTAGATGCAGAAAGATTCTGTGTTGCCCGTTCAGCTCGAACCTCTCAGCACATCCTTAAATTCTTTTGGTCCAGCTGACTTCTGGAAATCCTTTAGGATTCCTTGTAGCCAATTCTGGAATGCCTTCCAGCCTTTTGCTGCAACACTTTCTGAGCAATACTCCTCTCAGCCTTTACCTAGAGCAGGGGTGTCACACTCATGTTGTCATGGCAGTGTTATGTGATGTATTGGGACTTTTTTCCCCTTTGCTAAACTAGGCAGGGGCGGGGCCAGCTGTGAGTTTGACAGCCTTTACCTAGAGCATGCACTATGAGGAGAAGAGTGAGAGAGGCTCCAATGCAGATCAAAGCAACTTGGTTTCTTCTTTTCATTCTTAAAAGGCACCACTGTTATTCCATGAAGCAGTTTCAAGGGGGTGCTTTGGTGCATGTTTCTAGGAAGTTAATTGTTCCTAAAGCTTTACATACAGAAGGTATGCTAGCTAACATCAAATTGGTGCAGATAAATTCTGATTTTTTACCTATCAAAGTGCAAGGTACTTAAAAAGAAAAGAAGCAGGTTGACCATTTAGCAAGTCAGAGGCTTTGGCTTCCATCTGTGGAGTGTATAACAAGTCGAGGTGGCAGAGTGGTTAGAGTGCTGTACTGCAGATACTTCAGCTGACTGCTAGTTCAGCGGATCAGCGGATCAAATCTCACTGGCTCAAGGTTGACTCAGCCTTCCATCTCTCCGAGGTGGGTAAAATGAGGACCCAGATTGTTGGAGGCAATATGCTATTTAGTATACTGTTTTTGTTGTAAGCCGCCCAGAGTCCTTGGAGAGTGGGTGGCATAGAAATACGAATAATAAATAATAAATAAGTCAAGAAAAATATGCGCATAGATGTTGCATGAAGCATATGGTGCACTGAAAATATTGCTTCTTCCAATGTTGCTGATATTTGATCCATGTTCACCTCTGTTAAAATGCACAAGAAGTCCCTTTCTAAGTTGAAAACTTCAGATTTTTTCCACCCTTGTCTCCTTTAAACTACACAAGAACATTCTTTAGAATGTAAGGATATCTCCCTGGGAATTCACATTAGTTCTCTGATCTAGAATTGTTTTGACAGGAATTATGTTAGACAAGTAATTTTTCATCTATTAGTAATTAAGTTAAAATGATTGGAGGGACTTAGTCAAGTGCCTAGATGAAATGGATAAGGTCTTTTATGTGTCCTAATGGAAAATGTCTGATTAAGTGATGGAGGTCAATTTAATTAAAATGTTCCACAGAGTGAAAGAGGTAAGCAAAAATACACTGGAAACTTTAGAGGGTCCTTATCAGATCAAGCCTGCGAGGACTGCTCTGTATGGAATCATGATGGCAAGAATGCTGATATGCTGGTCTCTCAGAAGTGGCTTTCCTTTTTCTAATCTTTCCTATCAAATTAGTTGAATTAAAGAACACTATGTCAGTAGCTTCCCCCAGGACTTCCCTTAATTTCATTCTCTCCAATGTTGTGTCCCTCTGCAGAGATGCAATCATGATGTCTGCTTCTTGATAGAGGAATATATTACAAAAGTGAACATTTCTGTGGCAATCGACAATATTTGCTGTCTAAGCAGTGCTATATTTGCCCATGGCATTAGTTAGGTGTTCTGTTTTAGCTGCATTGTAGTGATGTCTTCTTAATTCAAAAGTTTAGACCAGATTGCAGCTTCCTAAAACCTAGATACATTCTCCAAGAAATCTTCAGTGGAGCTAATACATTGCTTACAATGCTGTATTAAAAGGGGGTAGATTATTGAGTATGCAATTGGAGAATATTCAAATTGATTATATTTCATTTAAATTAAATTTATTCCTATAAATAAATCAAATTGAGCTTTTGATTTGGCCTGTCTATTAGTTTTTGAAATGCAGGTCCTGGCAAGACCTGCTATCAAGGGCTATCGGCCCCAAATAGGGACTGAGGGTAAAACAGCGATTTGGTGCCTTTGAATCAGTCTTCAATTCTGGCAACTCTATGGATAAATTTATGCAGTATTCTTGGCAGTCTTTTCTGAAGTCTTCCTAGGACCAAAAGAAAGAGACTGACCCAAAGTGGCTTCAGTGCCTAAGGCAGGACTGGAACTCATGTTTCCCCATCATTCCAGCACCTAGACATATAGGAAATTCAGTCACTAGACATATAGGAAATATTTTGTTTCCTATATTATTGGAGATTCAGTTATGCTTTCCTGAATGTTTTTTTAGTTCTTTAATAAAGCTTATATATTTGTGATTTTGAAGTCTTGTAATAATTCTGCTAACTGGCCTGCTATCTTATTGTTAATTTGTTTTTTCAATCATGTCTGATTCATGGAGACAGCCTGAACAAGTCCCTGCAGTTTTCTTGGCAAGGTTTTTCAGAAGTGGTTTGTCATTGCCTCCTTCCTAGGGCTGAGAGAAACTGACTGGTCTAAGATGGTTTGTGCCCAAGGTGATACAAGATGGTATCCAGGTTTTTAGCCTGATGCCTTAAATGTTTCACCAAACTGGCTCTCCCTTGTTAAATCTTTAAACATTGATGTGCAAAATTTGTTAAATATTGATACCCAAAATTTGTTCTGGTATAAGCACCACAGGATCTATTACTTTCATTTTCTATCCTACAAAATCCACTTTCATAAAAGTGAGTCAAATCTTGGGTTAAGATTTGAGATAGAATAGCAAGCAGTGGTTCTGCTGGACATGGAAAATGCCTTTGATATTGTATATTTGAAATTTTGGACTACGTTGTGGTCAAATATGGATTTTATTTTTAAATCAATGGTATTAAAATATGATATTTTAATACTTTAGGAAGTATGATTACAAACAGACATTATTAAAAAGTCTTTATCTCCTCATATACATAACTTGATAATGTAACCACTGGTCCATTTTATCAAGTAACTGAAGGACATTCTGGGCATAAAAGTGACTACATTGAATCTGGATTATAATCATATGCTGATAATATATTAGATCTTATTTGATTATTATAAATATTCACAAAGTGTGACCATGGGTGGCTTATATAATTAAAATAGAGAAACCAGGTAAAGCACATAGAACACCACAAGGCAGGTTAATAAATATTAAACCATAAGATGTTTCAATTCAAGGTAATTTCAATGATCTGGCCCTATACCTGAGGGAAAAATTTTCAATGCCCTCCATTTCCCACCTTTCTCAATATCAATGGATGGAAAGGGGATTTTAGGCAGATGACAGTAATTTTCTAATGATCTATTAATCTACTTTATAATCCACATCATTAGTTATGGATCAGAAGAGTTTGTGCCTTCTAAATAGTACAGAGCCTGTAGTACAGTGGTTTAAAGCACCCTGTTATTAACATCTATTAACATCTGCTGCTTGCAATTACTGCAAGTTCGAATCCCACCAGGCTCAAGGTTGACTCAGCCTTCCATCCTTTCTAAGGTGGGTAAAATGAGGACCCAGATTGTGGGGGCAATAAGCTGACTTTGTATAAATATACAAAAGTATGAAGGCTATTGCTTAACGCACTGTAAGCCACCCTGAGTCTCCGGAGAAGGGCGGCATATAAATCAAATAAAAATAAAAATAAAAATAAATAAATAGATGCCTATTTTTAAATTTAAATTATTTCATTACAATAAAAAAAACCCTCTGTAATGAAATGGCTCATATTTAAAAATAGGCAGTATTAGAAAAAAGACTAATAATAATAATAATAATAATAATAATAATAATAATAATAATAATAATAATTTTATTTCTGTACCGCCCTTCTCCTGAAGGACTCAGGGTGGTGTACAGCCTATTAAAAGCACAAGACAAACATCAATTAAAATTATTAAAATTATTAAATAATTTCGGCTCAGTTTAAGAACCCAAAAAATTTAAAACACCCGATTTAAAATTATTACATTCATAACCTGGCCTGGTGGAACAATAGGGTCTTGAGGGCACAGCGAAATACCCAGAAGTCGGAGATCTTACGCATTTCAAGGGGGCAGTTCATTCCACGGGCTGGGGCTCCCAGAGAAGGCCCTCCCCCTGGGTGTCACCAGCCAGCATAGCTTGGCCGATGGCACCCTGAGGAGACCCACTCTGTGTGAGCGAACTGGCCAGTGGGAGGCCAGTACATTGGTGGCAGAAGTCGGTCTCGAAGGTACCCAGGTCCTATGCCATGGAGCGCTTTAAAGGTGGTAACCAGCACCTTGAATCACACCCGGAAGACCACTGGGAGCCAGCGCAGCTCACGCAGGAGGGGTGTCACGTGGGCAAAACAGGTTGCGCCCATAACCACCCACACAGCCGCATTCTGGACCAGTTGGACCCTCTGAGTGCTCTTCAAGGGGAGCCCCATGTAGAGAGCATTACAGTAGTCCAGCCGGGAGGTGACAAGGGCATGAGTGACCATGCGCAAGGTGTCCCAATCCAGAAAGGGCTGCAACTGGCAAATCAGGCAGACCTGATAGAAGGCCCCCCTGGCCACAGCCGTCATATGCTCTTCTAAAGACAGCCGTGAGTCCAGGAGAACACCCAGATTGCGAGCCCTCTCTTGCGGGGCAAAGATTCACCCCCAATAGTCAGTGATGACTATATCGGGATGCCAGGAGCCACAGCCACTCAGTCTTGGAAGGGTTGAGTTTGAGCCTGTTTCTCCCCATCCAGACCCGCATGGCCTCCGGGCAGTGAGACATCACATTAAGGGCATCATTGGGGTGGTATGGGGTAGAAATGTACAGCTGGGTGTCATCAGTGTACAGATGACATTTCATCCCAAAACCATGGATGACCTCACCCAGCAGCTTCACATAAATGTTGAACAGAAGGGGCGAGAGGACCTACCCTTGCGGCACTCCCCATGCGAGGCGCCTCGAGGTCGACCTCTGCCCCCCTGCCAGCACAAACTGCAAGCGGTCGGAAAGGAAGGAGGAGAACCACCGTAAAACGGTGCCCCCTATTTCTAACCCCCTCAACCACTGCAGCATGATACCATGGTCGATGGTATCAAAAGCCGTTGAGAGATCTAATAGGACTAGGACAGAGGAACAACCCTGTCCCGAGCCCTCCAGAGATCATCCACCAATGCGACCAATGCCATTTCAGTACTGTACCCCTGCCTGAAGCCCGACTGGTATGGGTCCAAATAGATAGCTTTATCCAGGTGCCGGGGAAGCTGTCATGCCACCACACTCTCAACAACCTTTGCCACAAAACGAAGGTTGGAGACCGGACGGTAGTTAGCTAATTCAGCTGTCCAGGGAAGGCTTCTTGAGGAGGGCCTCACCACCACCTCTTTCAAGGCGGCAGGGAAGGCACCCTCACCCAGAGAAGTGCTTGTAATTCCCTGGAGCCAGCCTCGTGTAACCTCCCGGGAAGCCAGTACCAACCAGGAGGGACACGGGTCCAATAAACACATGGAGGCACTAATCTTACCCAGAACCCTGTCCACATCCTTGGGAGCCACAGGATCAAACTCCTCCCAGATAATATTCTCAAGACCTCCCCTCGTCTCCTCCTATGGACTCATCCAGTCGGAGTCCAAGCCATCCCAAATCCAAGCGAATTTATCATGCAGGAATTGCACAAACTCCTCAGCACAACCCGGCAAGGGATCTTCCTGAACTCCCCCCCCCCCCGAAGAAGGGAGTGGGTCACCCTAAACAGAGCGGCTGGGCGGTTCACTGCAGATGCGATAAGAGCGGGAAAATGGTTATATTTCGCCGCTTTTATCGCCACTAGGTAGGTCTTGATATAAGACCTCACCTGTGTCCAGTCGGAAACGGATTGACTAGTCCTCCAAATGCTCTCTAGGCGTCTTTTCCGATGCTTCATCTCTCACAGCTCCTCAGAGAACCAAGGAGCCAATTGAGATCGGCATCGGGTCAGAGGCCGCAAAGGCACAACGCGATCCAAAGCTCCGGCCGTCGCACTCTCCCAGGCGGCCACCAGCTCTTCAGTCGAGTCGTGTGCCAGAGTCTCAGGAACCTTTCGGGGTCCATCAGGCACCTGGGACGGAACCATCTGGTCGGTTCCATCTCCCTACAACGAGGGAAAGTGGTAGGAAGGTCCAGGTGAAGGAGCGAATGATCTGTCCATGACAAGGGTTTAATATCTACCAAGATCATTCAACCATTGACCAGAGACAAAAATCAAGTCCAGAGTGTGTCTCCCTATGTGAGTGGGGCCTTGAACTAACTGGGTCAGGTCATTGAAGCCATGAACTCCCGAGCCACCTCTGATGATTCACCCGCAGATGGGAGGTTGAAATCCCCCATGACAATAAGTCTGGGGGTATCAACCGCCACCCTGGCAATGACGTCGAGTAGTTCAGGCAGGGTCGCTGCCATGTGGCAGGGAGCCAGGTACATAGTCAGCAAACCCATCTGCACCCCACGGCCCCACTTCACAAAAAGGAACTCACATCCAGCTATCTGAGGAACAGTGGTCTCCCTTGGACAAAGACTTTCCCTAATAATCACCGCCACTCCCCCACCCCTCCCCTTGGTCCTTGGCTGATGAAATGCATGGAAACCTGGTGGGCACATTTCAATGAGGGGAACCCCCCCTCTTGGCCCAACCAGGTCTCCGTAATACCTGCCAGATCCGCGCCCCCCTCTAAAATAAGGTCACAAATGAGGGGGGCTTTATTGACAACTGACCTGGCATTACACAACATCAGCCGTGGACCCTGGGCCTGAGACTCTGCGCAACCCAGGACACGAGTCACGCATTGGGGGCCAGAGTGCGCAATTGCTTGTAAACAGTGTGTGCGCACCCCCGACACATGATATGGCCCCCTGCGCCTGTCATATCTGCCCCTCCCACTCATTATTTCAATTTCGCTGCCCTTCCTGTCGCCCCCCTGCTCCCCGGTTAAATTTCTTTTCACAACCCCTCTGCTGCAGCCAATTGCCCCATCACCCCACTCAGTGGGTATCTGGACCCCCCCAGGTCCACCTTTATAACCTCCTCCCATCTTCCCGGGTCCCCTTAAAATTTTCCTTAAAAATTTGGATAAAAAGCCCCTCAACCCCCTCATCGCTGCATGCCATCTCTTGGGGTTCCAAAACCTGTCATCAAGATGGGCCCTCGATAACATGGAGGGCCAGGCCTGTGAGAGGGGGAGTCTCACAGTGTGAAGAGCTCAGCCAGTGAATACATCCTAAAGTCTGTCTGGGGAAAATGAACGAGTCCCAGAATTCAATGGTGTTGATTAAAAAAGGTCCGAGAGAGAAAGTTCACCATTCTGGCATGGGTCAACTGGACTCCACTGTCCTCTCACGACAGTGGAGAGGAGTTTCAGGCCGCTGCCCTGGGGGAACAGTGACCAGGCCACCCTCTCACGGCGGCTGGTAACAGCAGATCTTCTTCGGTGGCAGCTGCAACAAAAGTGACTCCCTCGGTGCCTATTTTAATGAAACTAAAAGCACATAAATAAGTTCGTATGATAATCACATAGCCATATAAATGTAAAGATAACAGAACATTTTGGAGTAATTGAATGCTCTTTGGTTTTTATCATATTACTGTTTAACACATTAAGCTTTCACTAGTAGACATACTTCTGTACCTGATCAATTTAGGCATCCTAACCGAAATAGAAAAGCACAGATTTACAGAAGCAGAATATATATATATATAT
>WNWU01000003.1:14751328-14768560 GCA_012654045.1 Ptyas mucosa
TTTATTTTATTTTATTTTATTTTATTTTATTTTATTTTATTTTATTTATTTTATTTTATTTTATTTTATTTTATTTTATTTTATTTTTATATTATTAGATTTATATACCGCCTTACTCCTGAAGGACTCAGGGAGGTGAACAGCCAAAAAGATAAAACATACAAACTACAAAATTTAAAAGACAGTCTAAAAACCTATTAAATAGTTTGGCCGAAAACAAAATTAACAACCCCCTAATATTTAAAACAAGTTTATAATTTACAATTTACAATTTAAAAGGGAAGTTAGGCTAGGCCAGCCTGCTGAAATATAAAGGTCTTGAGGGCGCAGCGGAAGGTAGGCATCATATGTATTTGTCTAATTTATTCAATGAAGCAGTAGTATATTTGAGTATTCATTATAGCAAGGAAGGGGATATTGTAAATCAGTCATGCCTTCTCCTTGTGAAAGGCATTTTTATTGCTTTCAAGGATGCCATTTAAGTGGTAAATGTATTCAGAGAATAAAACATAATGAATTAAGCTGATATCTTAATATTTCAAATTTTAAATATGTATATACAGGTAGTACATAATGGCTTATGCCCTGTTAAGGTAGTATAAGTCTCCAGAGTTCCTCTTTTGCACAGCCATATGTTACTTTTTACACCTGAGACCCATCAAAGATTCAGAGATGAATAAAGATTAGTAATATGAAATCAAAGCCCAACCTTAAAATGAAAATAAAAGCAGCAAGATAAAAACTACCAAGTGTTTTCTGTCAAACAATCTATATCATCTATCTATCTATCTATCTATCTATCTATCTATCTATCTATCTATCTATCTATCTATCTATCTATTGCATATATACTGTATGCTTAATGTTATAGACTTGGTGGGCATGGCAGGGGAAGGATACTGTAAAATCTCCATTTCCTCCCCACTCCTGGGGGAAGGATATTGCAAAATCTCCATTCCCACCCCACTCTGGGGCCAGCCAGAGGTGGTATTTGCTGGTTCTCTGAACTACTCAAAATTTCCGCTACTGGTTCTCCAGAACCTGCTGAATAGCACCCCTGATTCACCTCCACAATACATAAAAAGTTGAAAATGTTTTGTTCTGCCTTTGTTATTCCCTGACATGCTTTTAAGATGTTTCTGAAGCCTTTGTTAGCTTTTTCACTCTGTTGAAGAATCTGTTAAAAGCCTGTTTCTGTTGTTCTCCTGGGTAAGGCTGCGGAAGGTGGTGTGTTTGTGTATGCACATTTGATCTTGCTGATAAGGGTGTCCATGACTCCCCCCCCCATTTCTTTCAGGGGAAGAGATGGGGTAATCATTCTGCTTTGTCCTTTGGGTAGAAAAGCAGCTATGTCAAAATCTGACCTCCGTTTTCCCCCAAAGTTTTCATCTATTGTGAAGGAAGCTTGTCTTTCTCTGTTTAGAATTTTATACAGTTATACCTGCTTGCACTGTACTTCAGTAGTTATTTTTCTCTGCTACCTATTACATTCATGCTATTGTTTTATCTTTGATCTTCTTTTTTCATGTTTTAGAAATTCTTCATGTTTTAATAGTGCTGAACTCTGCCCAGAGAATTTCAATTACTGGATGGATTAAAAATAATATTACTAGTTATATTGGAACTCTAAATTCTCTAGTAAAGAATTGTGTATACATGTATAGAAAAAAGATAGTGTTTCTGTTTTAGATGCCACACTTATCATTTTACAGATTGTTATCCTTCCTTGCAGATGTCCCTGATCAAAGGGAAAAGAAACTGTACATGTATTTGTACAGAGTCTACAAGTCCATCTTCTAACTCAGTTTTGGCATTGTACAACTTGTCCTGTCTTTAAATCCTGCTCCACAGTCAAAGAGAGGAAAGTACATTAAATTAAATTAGTATTTACATTTTAGGTCAATATCCTATGATGTTGCTATCACAAAAACTATTAATTCTAAATGTGTTATGTTTCTTTACTATTCTGGGGAAATTATTCAGTTCAACACACGGTTCCTGTTAAATTAATTCTGTGGAGAAAATATGTCAATCAAGAATACAATTAATACTCTTTATAGAGAACAACCCATTCATACTTGTAAAATAAGATTTGGCAAGAGAATAGGTAATGGTAAAGGTAAAAGTTCCCCTCGCACATATGTGCTATTCGTTCCTGACTCTAGGGCCGTGTTGGCAAACCTATGGCACGCATGCCGGAAGTGGCACACAGAGCCATTTCTCCGGGCACGCGGAGCCATCGCCTGTTGTTCTTCCGGGTTCTAGTACAGCGGTCATCTTGTTTTCATGTGCACGGGCGTGGTGGAAATTGGAACAGCAGCCGCCCATTGCACATGCGCACTCCAGGAAAATGATCTTCCTGTTTCCAGAGTGCGCATGCGCACCGGCCAGCTGGTCTGATTTCTGGCGCGCATGTGCACACAAAGACCGGCAATTGGCACGCGTGCCAAAAGACGCAGAGAGGGAATCCCGGCGGTCACTTCCTAAGGGAGCAGAGCAAGGTAAGCCAGGGATTCCCACCCTCCCTCCCTCCCCGCGCCAGCTACTTGCGCAGTCCCGACCAGTGGTGGACCAGCAGCCTTTTGCCCACGCTGCTCCCCCAGTCAGAACGGAGTGCGGGGAAACACGCGAGGAGGCCGCGGTTGCCGCCTTCTTCGGTTGGCGGGTGGCTGAGGCTTGCGATGAATGGCGCAAGCAGGACCGCAGCTCCACCCCCAGGCTGTAAATGCACCTTGCGGGAGTGGAGGCTCATGAGAGTCGAACCCTCCTGCCTGCCTTATGATGGGCCTTTCCAAGGCAGGGCTGGGCTCTCCAACCTTGGCAACTTTGAGAACTCTGGGAGTTCTCAAAGTCCACAAATCTTAAGGTTGCCAAGGTTGGAGAGCCCTGTTCCAAAGGGTGCCTGCAACCCGCGACTGAAGCAGCTGGAGTTGTGGCTGTGCCGGCTGTCCCATTCCCCCCCCGCTCCTTTCCCCCGGCCGCGCCTGCAATCGCCGCAAGTGGGAATCCTCCATGCTGCCAGCGGATCCCGGGTTTCCTCCTTGCTGAGTTCCAAGGGACCCAGCAAGGGAGCGCCATGACCCCGGCTGTGCTGCACTCTCCCCCGAGGCGGCCCCAGCTGGACCACTGCCCAGCCCGGTGAGCAGAGAGCGAAGGGGCAGCGTTTCCGGCCAGCCCGGCACCTTCTCTCTGCTTGGAGGACCCGCTGCCGGCTTTAGGAACAATGCTGAGTCGAGCTGCCCTGGGAGGAGCGGCCGCGAACTGGCACTGTGCTCTTGATCTCCGACTGAAGGAGTCAGCCCTCTCCGTGGGGAAACCCACAGCAACACGCGGGGAGAGGCAACCCGGTGCGAGGCGGCGGCCCCGAGGCTGGAATCAAAGCTTGCCAGCCTTTCGGGGAAAGTGGAGCTCCAGTTCCCGGCTGCGGCTTCTGGTTGGGGGGATCGGGCCCTGAGGAACGGCAGCTCCTGGCCTCACTGGCGTGGGGCAGAGGGAGCGTGGGGGAGTTTGTGAGGGCTGCTCGGAGGGACCTTTGGGGAGGTTTGAGCAGCTGGAGATTGAATGAAAAAATTTGGAAAAGCTAATAAACTAAACAATTAATCTGATAAAGAATTTTCAGGTGGCAAGCCGCGGGATAAGTGTATTGCATTTCAGGCAGCGTCTGGTCCCAGTCTGCGCTGCCACCTGAAAATCCTTTCTTCCCTGGAAATGCACATTCCAGAGCCACCTCCTCCTTCTCCGCAGACTCATTTTCTCTTTCCGAGGCAGCAAAGGCACAATTGTTTAGTTTATTAGCTTTTCCAGATTTTTTCATTCAATCTCCGGCTGCCGAAACCTCCCCAAAGGTCCCTCCGAGCGGCCCTCGCAAACTCCCCCGCGCTCCTTCTGCCCCATGCCAGCGAGGCCAGGAGCCGCCATTGCTTGGGGGCCGAACCCCCCAACCAGCAGCCGCAGCCGGGTTTCCTCTCCCCGCGTGTTGCTGTGGGTTTCCCCATGGAGAGGGCTGACTCCCTCAGTCGGAGGCTCAGTCGAAGGCCAAGAGCGGGTCCTCCAAGCAGAGAGCATGTGCTGGGCTGGTCGGAGACACTCCCCTTCGCTCTCTGCTCGCTGGGCTGGGCAGCGGTCCAGCTGGGGCCACCTGGGGGGAAAGTGCAGCACAGCCGGGGTAGTGGCGCTCCTTTGCTGGGTCCCTTGGAACGCAGCGAGGAGGAAACCTGGGATCCGCTGGCAGCATGGAGGATTCCCACTTGCGGCGATTGCAGGTGCCCGATGGCAGGAGAGGGCGGCCGGGGGGAAGGTAGTGGGGGGGGGACGGGATGGCCGGCGCAGCCACAACTCCAGCTGCTTCAGTCACGGGTGGAGGCGCCCTTTGGAACAGGGCTCTCCAACCTTGGCAACCTTAAGATTTGTGGACTTTGAGAAGTCCCAGAGTTCTCAAAGTTGCCAAGGTTGGAGAGCCCAGCCCTGCCTTGGAAAGGCCCATCGTAAGGCAGGCAGGAGGGTTCGACTCTCACGAGCCTCCGCTCCCGCAAGGCGCATTTACAGCCCGGGGGTGGAGCTGCGGTCCTGCTTGCGCCGTTCATCGCAAGCCTCAGCCACCCGCCAAACGGAGAAGGCGGCAACCGTGGCCTCCTTGTGTGTTTCCCCGCACCCCGTTCTGACTGGGGGAGCAGCGTGGGCAAAAGGCCTCTGCTGGGATGGGTGAATGGGGAGCTGGCGAGTTGGCAGGCAGGGTCGAGAGCGCTGCTGCCGGCTTGGGAACAGCTGTCGCGGCAGGGTAACTGGTTGTCCTTTGGGAAGTGGCGCGCCGGCAGTGTGAGGTGTGAGGTGCATGTGCATTAGCATGGGGAGGGGGTCATGTGCGCATGCGCAAATGAGGGTGCCCATTGCATTATGGGTACTGGCATGCGAGAGCACGAGAAGGCTCTTGCGCTTGGACTTTTTGCACGCAACGCCAAAAAGGTTCGCCATCACTGCTCTAGGGGAAGGTGCTCATCTCAGTTTCAAAGCCGAAGAGCCAGTGCTGTCCAAAGACGTCTCCATGGTCATGTGGCCGGCATGACTAAATGCCAAATGCGCACAGAACACTGTTACCTTCCCACCAGGGTGGTCCCTATTTTTCTACTTGCATTTTTTATGTGCTTTGGAATTGCTAGGTTGGCAAAAGCTGGGACAAGTAATGGGAGCTAACCCTGTTACATGGCACTAGAGAATAAGGACTGTTAAAAACAGTTTTTGACTTTGGACTTGCTTCTGCAGCACTGTTCACTGGATTCAAAATGATGGATGCGATAATACGATTGACACCTGCCTCTTTTTATGTGCATGCAGTACAAGGGGAGGGACTTTGGATGCTCGATTACATCCAACTTTTTGAAGCCAGGATTGTTTCCACAAACAACTCTGTCTTGCTTTGTCACATTCCCTTTGCATGTGAGACAGAGAGACAGTTTGGTGCAGAGGTATATGGGATAAAATAATAATAACCATATAGGAAGACCAGAAAAATAATGACAATGAATCATACCCTTCATCTTAGCAATGTTGACACACTCTACTTACCAAGGAAAATAGGTGGGTGTGAAATGTTGCAAGTACATTACACTAGACAGTTGAAGAAGAAAAATGGGCATTGGAAGAATATCCTGAAAGACAGTAAAGAAGATACACTGAAGCTAGTACACCAGGAAGGCTTAGTGAACACTGGAGCAACTGGTCTAGAAGAAAGACTAAATGAAGAATAGAAAAGGGACATGACAAGGCAAAATATTACATGGCCAGTACATTAAAAAAACCCTACAAAGCAAGTAACAAGATGATTTGATAATGGCTAAGACCAGGAAAGTTGAAGAAAGAGACAGAAATGCTAATTCTGGCTGCACAAGACCAAACATTGAGAAGAAATGCACACAAAACCAAAATTGAGAAGACAGCAATAGATACAAAAATATTACTTCCTCAAGGACGCTGACAAAATAGTGGATCACCTAGCTAGCTGCTACATAAGGTCCATACAGACTGACTACAAACAACAGCATGACAAAGAAGCACAAAGGATTGGAATATTTGCAAAAAATGCCATTTGCCTGCAAGAAAGAATTGGTGGAACCATAAATTAGACAAAGTAATTAAAAAACAACAACGAAGAAGCTAAACTACACTGGTAGTTTAGGATTCAAACAGATAAACCTCTGCCACGAAACCACCTCAGATTTAAAAAATTGTTGATAAGAGAGACAAAAAACAGTCTGGATACTCAGAGACAGCAGAATAAAGGAGAAAGAACTGGAGAAAATCTTGAAGTATAAGGACTTGCAAATATAAGTAGAACAATTGTAGTGAAAGAAAACAAGGATAGTACCAATCATAATAGGCACCTTGTGTGCAACCATAAACAATTGGCACACGACTTGAACACCATTGTCATTGACAAAGTTACCAGCAGGAATTGGAAAAGACACTTTTACTTGGAATTGCTTACATGCTGTGACAATACTGTTAACACTATCAAAGAACATCTCCTATCCCAGGTCCTTGGAAGAACTCAGTAGATGGACAAATATACTAAATTTAGTTTATACATCTGGCTGACCGTAATAATTTCTACACAGAAGAAGATTGCTTACCCTATGCTAGTACATTTTAAATCTGAAAGGTGTTTTTGTCTCCAAGGCATAGTCTTGGCTTTTGAGATGATAGTATCCAAAGGAAAAGTCTTGTAGTTCTTTTTATCCATCCAAATATCTAGCTTCACTACCTTTTTTAAATGTTAAGTGCTTCTCAACATTCATTCACCCAATCCTTACATTAGTTCATGACTCTCATTTTGAAATGGCATCTTTCTAAAGAAAACAGTAACTATCAATAGCTAGATTTACAATATACTGCAGTCATCTCTCTATGAGCTATGTTGCTGGGGGTGGGAGGGGGTACTATTTTCAGGGGGTTTTCCCTTGTTTTTCTTTGAAACTCTCTCTCTATTCACCCAAGAAGGTATTTGGTTTAAAAAGGGTGCATTTTCTGGTTTTCAAAATAAAATAGAAAACTTGTAAATATGTTTTTTTAAAAATCTATTCTCCATCTCAGGGTGTCTCAAATATGCACTTTCTGTGCTTTTGTCAACTGGCTTGCTTCATTTAAAAATGCTGCAATGCAGTAAGCAGACATATGTGAAATAAGCTGAATTTTAAGATTTCCATCCCTTTAGAGGCAAGGCAGGCCAATTTTAAACTATTATCTTTCAATCATTGAAGCTTTCAATTGAATCATTCATACACCAGCTGTGTTAGAGTATCTAAGGGTATATTAGCTTTATGCAATATGTGAGTTTTACAGTTAATGTTAGTCTTGGTGCCAAATGACTACAGACTCACGGGTTATGACATTGTAATATCCTGTAGGTTTTCAGAACTACAGAGATTAGTAGTAGTTGTCACAAATCACACTAGCTAAAGGATTGAAATCTACTAGAATGAGTTAAAACAAATCATGGGAAGAAAAAGTGTAATAGAACTAAAACCTGTTAAATGATGTATATCTCTGTATACTTATGTGTGATGGTCTCTATCAAATACAATACATTTTAATGGATAATTTTATTCTGAATAGCAGTGCAGCCTAAATAAACTCTACTGGCAAGCATATTATTAAACCCACTTCTGTTTCTAAAATAGTTGTCAGGAAATTCTCTCTATCACATAATTCTGAACAGCAAATGGAATGTAGACTTTTACCAAAAAATAAAATAAAATAAAAAATGCCTGCAGAACCCACAATTCCTGACTTTCCTTCCCATTTTAGCAAGCTGCTATGAATATAAAATAAACCCTGTAGATCCACCTGTTACAAAAACTTGTTTACACACAGCATTTGCACACAGAGGTTGCTGAGGTTTCTTCTCCATCAGCCAGGACATGTGAAATAATTGCTCCAATTATACATGTTGAGATATCACACAATAACCTGAGAGCTTTATTTGCTGTGTAAACCATTTGCTGCTTTACAGTTTTGCTTCTTGGTCTGAAAAGTTTTTTTTAAATAAATAAATAAACAAACCTTCCACTAGCCATTTCTATTTCATGTCTTTCTGCAACAGTTCCATTGTTTGTAGTAGTATGGATAAATTGGATAGGAATTATTCACAATAATTAAAACAGATCTTAACATGAATTAGACCAAACTATAGGAATCTTATTCATGGTACAATGGAGGCTATAGCAATCAATGCAGTGCTGTATAGTCTCAACTGATACAGGCAGTCCTCGATATACAACAATTAGTTTAGTGACCAATCAAAATTATAATGGCACTGAAGAAAATAATTTATGACCATTTTTCACACAACCATTGCAAGCAGGGGTGAAATCCAGTAGGTTCTGTCAGGTTCTGGGGAACCGATAGCGGAAATTTTGAGCAGTTCGGAGAACCAGTAGCAGAAATTTTGAATAGTTTGGAGAACTGGCAAATACCACCTCTGTATGGCCCCAGAGTGGGGTGGGAATGGAGATTTTGCACTATCCTTCCCCTGCCACACCCACCGAGCCATGGCCACCAAGCCACACCATGTCCACCAAGCCATGCCCACAGAACCAGTAGTAAAAAAATTTGGATTTCACCACTGATTGCAAGCATTACTATGGTCCCATGATCAAAATCTAGATGCTTGGCAACTGACTCATATTTACGACTGTTGCAATGTCCTGGGGTCATGTAATCACCTTTTGTGACCTTCTGACAAGCAAAGTGAATAGGGAAACCAGATTCATCTAACAATCATGGTTACTGACTTAACAACTGCAGTGACTCACTTAGCAAAGATCATAAAGTGGTACAAAACTCACTTAATAAATCGTTCACTTAGCAAAAGAAATTTGCTAAGTGAACAAGGACTAACTGTACTTCAAGAAATTGGCACTTAGGTAATTTTACTTGTACTTCAAGATTAGCTAGCACGTAGATTGATTGTGTTAAACATTCTTCCATTAGAGAAGCAGAGTTCAAAATATCACACAGAGAGCAAATCAGATGATCTAAGCCAGCTATTATTTAATCTATAATAGGTTTCCAATAAATAAATGTCAACAGCACTAAAATGCTGTTGGTCTAATTTGGCAGAAACCAGCTGAATGACAGAAAAGATTAGCCAGGAACACGGCTACACCCGCTCTTCTTCAGTGTTTATTAGATTTTAGTCAAGTGTATGATTTCTGGTTTTCCCAACAATATCCAACAAGAATTATGCAAAGGTGGCAGAATGGGCTTGTTTGATTAAAGAGGTTAAAAACAATTACTTTTATAAAAGACTTTTATGGATTATTTACTGAAAATGGATAAAAACAAATTAGTGATTTGTTATAGAAAGAAGAGAACCAAGATATGTAATTTAGGAGATTGTATATGGTAACCATTATGTTTAAAATTTGGAAGTTGCTTGTCTTTATTTATTCTTTGGGAAGGGAGTTTGTTGTCTTTCACATTTTCTTTTATTCTTTTTCTTCATTTTTCAGTTAATGTTTCTGTCGTTTTTAACTCTTGTGTAAAATTTCTTTCAATTACGGAAGCATACAAGAGAATAGTGAAAAAATAGTGTTCCCATTCTCAAAATTTGAAAAATATTATTTACTAGCTGTACCCGGCCACGTGTTGCTGTGGCCCAGTTTTGTGGGTATACAATATTTTTTGACTGAGTGCCAATAATTTCCCTCTGTAGCTCAGGTCATGACTACTTTGCCTCCATCCCAGTTTGCCATGGGTGTAAGAGCTGGTTTCCCGGCTTGCCAGTATAACTGCCTTCACCTTCACAGCTCTCCACACTACACGCGGCATCAGGGTCCCTGCCAAAGGTACGACATACTCTGTTAGTCGGGAGGACGCTTTGCGATGGTTGACATTTCCCGCCATTTTGCTTGTGGATTTGGCAGCGGTGGTGCTGAGGGGAAAAGACCCAGCTCGCACCTGCCATTGTGGTGCTGCGACCTTAAAGTCCAAAAAGATAGTATAGCATGTGTTGCTTTTATGTCCAAAGATGGCACTATTTTTCAAAAAAGCATGTTTTTACCTGTCACAGGTGTGACATCTATATAATATAGGTATTTAAAAACATGTGCGTATTCAAATGCAACGTTGTGTCAAAATTTCAAAGCAATCGGTGAAAAACTTTCAGAGATTTACAATTTTGAACAAACGAACAAACGAAAGTAGTGCCATTTGACCCATTGGTCATCATGATATAAAAAGATGTTGAGAGTCTAGAAAGAGTGCAGAGAAAGAAACAAAGATGATTTGGAGTCTGGAGGATAAAACATATGGAGAATGGTTGCAGGAATTGGTTTTGTCCAAATGTCTACTGAAAACAAGGACTAAGGATGATATGATAACAGTCTTCCAATATCTTGGGATCATAGTGTCTTTAACTTCTCTTGCTTCTTAGTCTCAAATGATGGAGGAAAAAACAAGGTCTACTATATGCATTTCTTGTTACATCCCCCCCCCCCCAGACCAGTGTTTCACAAACTTGGCAACTCTAAGCTGTGTGGACTTCAACTCTCAGAATTCTCCAGCCAGTAGAGGGAATTCTGGGAGTTAAAGTCCACACATCTTGAAGTTGCCAAGGTTAAGAAAATCTGCCATAGACAATTGTGCCATAGACAATTGTGCTATAGACAACTGTGGAAACAAAGATTCTGGATTAAATAAACTTTTCATTTGATCCTGCATAACCTTGTTTCTGTTCTTTTGATACATTCCATTTCTGTATTGCTTTTCTATTTTAGGTCCTTCCTACATTTCTAAATTTCTATTATGTTGTGTCTGATTCTTATAGACTGCCCGAATAAGACCCTGCAGTTTTCTTGGCTAAATTTTTCAAAAGTGGCTTGCCATTGCCTGCTTCCTAGGACTGAGAGAAATTGATTGACCCAAGGTCAGTCAACTGGCTTTGTGTCCAAGGTGGGACTAGAACTCACAGTCTCCCAATTTCTAACCAGAAGTCTGAACATTATACCGAATTGGCTCTTTTCACATTGCCCCTGACTAAAAACATTCTTAAAGTCAGCACTGTGCTCTAAATCAGGGATTCCCCACCTGGATTACTCCCCCAGCCACCTCAGAATCAGAATAGAGCGGGAAGGGACCTTTGAGGTCTTCTAGTCCAGCTGCCTGCTCAAGCAGGAGATCCTACACTATTTCAGACACAGTCTTTTCTTAAAAACTTCCAGTGATGAAGCACCCACAATGACTGAAGCGAAGCTGTTCCAATGATTAATTGTCCTCACTGTTAGGAAGTTTCTGTGAGGGATTTGTTTGAAGTGTATCTGCAGCAGAAGTGTCCTGAGGTTCCAGGTGGGGAAAGAATGCAACTACAGTGGGTCAGTGATGTGGAAGAGGAACTTCCTTCTGCACCTGATCCAAGAACATGTAGGGCAGAGAAAAGGCAGGAGCAGAGAAGGTCACCTAGATTACTCAGAAGGAGAAAGCCTCACCCTTCTTGATGGGCTGCACCGGAAGCTGGCTATTTAGCACAGCAGACAGATGGAGGTGATTCTGTGAGCAATGTGTTTGTTTCTTAGCTGTGTGTTTGCTGGTTGTTGGGATTCATGTCTCTCTTTGGATTGACACCATGTCTTGACTTGGATCATGCCTTGGAAATTCTGGAGTTTTCTTGCCTTGTGAACACTCTTGTGTTGTGGATTTAAATTTGCCTGCTGGATTTATTTCGATTAAGAAACTTTCAAGTGTCTTGTAGACTCTTTGGCCGTTGCTCTGTGGACTAGTATTGGTCTGCTCGTGGCTGGATTTAATTGGGACAGTTTTGGGGGTTTGGTGAAGGGAATTGCTGGGGAATTATTTAAATCACTTATGTGATTTAAATCATTAAATCAGTTATGTGTGTGAATGAATGGGAAAGCCTACCAACTCCCAGGCTGCGACCCACTGGCCTATTCAGATCTGAGCCATGTGAGAGGCAGGCTGGCACACACATACCTGTGGAACTCCACTTGCGCCAGCGGTGGGCTGGCACATGTGCAGCTCCACTTATGCAAGCAGCAGGCCAGCGCACATGCACATGCAGACACAGCCCCTCTCATGTTTCCCTCCCCTCCCCTCCCCTCTCCCCCTCACCTGTCGGGCTGCCAAGACACAAAGGTTGGGATTGTTGCCCTAAATAATATGCTGAACTCATTTTTGTCTGAGTGAGAAGGCCATATTATTTCCTTCTTGTCATTTTCTCCCTTATATCTTACTTTGCATTGTGTTGTACTTTGGGGTGAAAAGTGAAACCAATGAAGAATGACACCAGTGGGTCAAATGCTACTATTGACTTTAAATGATAGCACATAAATAATATCACAAATTCACCACTTTGGGACTTAAGTTCCCTGAATTCAGAAGTATTCATCCTATTGAGCAAAACTTCCGAATTTGTTTCTGTTGATACAAATAGAAATAATTTAGACCTTTTTTTCATTGAAAATGCTTTAAGTGTATTCTCAGATAATACGTATGATTATGTTTGCTAAGAAAAATGAAAATAAGACTGCCTCTCTTTCAACCATACTCCATTTGCAAATTGAATATACCCTTCAAGTATATTTAATATTTAGTTATACATTCTGATATTTAATGGGCTGTTTCGGTTTTATCATTAAAAAAGAAAGTAGAGTTACTTAAAATTGCCCTGGATTATAGAATTTATTTTTCCTTTAAAAAATGAACATGTATTCTTTCCCCTTCAAAGGGAAAAAAGAAACAGAAAGCCAATTTAATAGCACTTCATCTTTCAAACTCATATTTTTATATTTTAAAAAATTCATTGTCATCAGTCATTCAGTTGTGACCAACTCTCGGCCACTTTATGAACCAGAACTCTCCATACCAGTAATGGGTTGCTACCAGTTCGCCCTGGATCAGGCAAACTGATAGTGGTGGCAGCAGGAGGCTCCTCCCACTTGCCTGGATGCTTTTGCGCATGTGCAGAAGCATTTGTGTGCATGCACACACGTGCGCACGAGCAAACCGGTAGCAAACTAAATTGAAATCCATTACTGCTCCATACCCCTCTATCTCACGTTGCCTCCTTCAGATATGCCAACCACCCCAATGTCCAGCTAACTGGACTCCTTTTTCCACTGATCACTCCTAGCATGACTGACTTCTTGAATGAGTCAGCTCAAATGATATGACCAAAGTATAGCAGCCTGTTTGGCAATCTTGGTTTCGAGTGATATTTTTGGTGAGGTTCAGTATAGGACTTCTTTGTTTGTTATTTTTGCAGCCCAGAGAATGCATAATAGTCTCCTCCAACACCACAGTTCATAGGTGTTCACCCTTCTCCTTCTGCCTTTTTCAGAGTCCAGATATAGCAGCTATGAAGAGCAGTTGGAAAAATTATTACAATAACTAATTTGCATTTGATTGTGAAGCTGATGTCTTTATTCTTTCCAATGTTATTTACGCTGGACATGGCAGTTCTTGCAAGTGCTATATATGCTTTTTGATCTCAGGGCTACAGTCACCACTTTGGTCGATTTTAGAGCCTAGGAAGATGAATTCTTTTACTGTTTCAATGGTCTTTGCACTCTGATCTGTCTGTTCTCTGCAGTTGTCATTATCATTGTTTCCTATATTTAAAAAAAATAGTAATGAATTATTTTCTAGTTCTTTTTTCCAAATACATTGAAAAGGCACACCTCTTCCATACATTTTCTTAACACGTGCTCTATAACTCCTCCTCCTCCTCCATCAACTTTGTGTCAAGTCTTACTTGCTGTACTTTCACTATCACTAGTCCGAAGCTAGTGTTCCATGTGAATATATATGGATGACAGAATGACCCTGGAATAATAATTTCTTGAAGGTATGTACCAGTGATGCCTAACCTTTTTGCCATCGCGTGGCAAAAGCATGGGGAGCGTGGGGGGGGGGTATCACATGCACATGTGCCACATCCATAATTCTATGTGCCCCAACCCCCTGTGCTCCCCCCATTTTTGGCATGCGATGGCACAGTGGGCATGGTAGGCCTGTTTTTCACTCTCTCCAGGCTCCAGAGTCTTTCTAGGAGCTTGGGGAGGGTGAAAACAGCCTTCCCCACCCCCACAGAGCCCCTCCGGAGGCTGGAAATAGTGTATTTCCTGACTTCTGGTGGGCTCAGAAGGCCCCAAAATCAGCTGCCCGGCACACGCATGTGTGCCGGAGCTGAGCTCACATGCCCACCGATATGGCTCCATGTGCCACCTGTGGCACCCGTGCCATAGGTTCCCCATCACGGGTATATACATTCCTTAGCACATATAGATATTGCTCATCCAGCTCATTTCATTACTGCTGGGGGACTGCAAGAGGAAGCATACCTTTGCTTAAGTTGTACAATGCCCTCTGCTGCAATTTAGAGGAAAGAACATTTGCATAAATGATGTAAATGGTTTTTTTTTCCATGCGGGGATAAGGAAGATTATATTATAGGTACTCGTGCACAATTGTGGTGTAAAATGAATTTTGTTGTTTCAACTATAAAAAGGTCATATGATTGTAAATGAGAGAGTTGGCTTACTTCTTAGTTTCTGTTCTAATCCATGCAATTAGATATAAGAGATAATAGCTCCTGTACTATGCCCTATTGCCTAATTGCTACCACTTTGTTTTTGTTTTAATGTAGCTTCTTGCCAAAGTGCAGACAGTAGATTCGGTGTTGGTTCAATTACAAAAATCAATCACAGAACCTTGAATCTTACAAGGAGACATTAAGAGTATGAAGGTCCTACTGGAGAGACATACTTTCTTTGAAGATGCATATTACACACTGGAAATGCTTAATTCTGCTTTGTTTCATATGCAGTGGGACTCCAATAAAAAAAGTGTAGAGTTGACCCATGATCTACCTTATTCCCAAAATAGACCTTAAATATGTGGGCACAAACTTGCAGGATCCAATCTATGTCCAAGGAAAATAGAAGTTCACTTATTATAGTAAATACATATCCTTATTGAAGGAGTGGAATATTTCAATGCACAATTTCATAAACTAGACTTGAGCATTACCAAATTCATGCCTGAATGAATATATGTGTCCCGGGATAATGTTGTAGGATCGAATCTGGGTTGATCACCGGGTTAAATCTTCTGAGCTTTTGTACTCATGCTGGAGCCCATCCTCAAGGAACTTCTCTCTCACCAAGAAGTTCCTCAAGAATGGGCTCCAGCAGGAATCCTCTCATTGGAGAAAGGATTGTACAATAAAAAAAAAATAGGATAGTCATTGTCCCCATTAAATAAGGCAAAAAAACATCAGGTCCCACCAAGTGAGCATTCACAGAGTTGATGTTGCTGAAAAAAAGTCCAAAAGCAAAACATGATTCATAACTGAAATAGTAGTGGGAAAGTTTAGTATAATGGCACTGTACTGCATTGTACTAATTATTAGTAACAAGGCAATCCTTTCCTAGTTTAAGGTATTCTTTGAAATATAGTTATTTCTAAGTATGCATACATTGGTAATTCCTTGTAACAATTTTATGCTCCCATGAAGCACAACCAAAAGAAAAGCCACCAGAAGAGAAATATGTCCACCATGTAGTTGTTTCTTTCCATTCCATTCAATATGCTAACAGAGCAAAATAAATAAATAAATAAATAAATAAATAAATAAATAAATAAATAAATAAATAAATAAATATTGATATATAGTTTAAAAAAAAACAAGTGTTAGAACAACCAATTCAAACCACATTCAAATATGAAAATACTAGGCTGGAGAATTACTTCCTAATTACTGGAGATAGCAATGTATGTGGGAGATGGAGGCAGAGTAGGAGGTGAAGGAAGAGGAGGAGGAGGAGAGAAGGGTGACCCTACCATCATCTTCCATCCTATCCCTAGTGAATTGCACATTTGTGATATCCCCAATACCCATACTGTGCAATTACTTTGTTCATATTGCCATTCTGTCAGCCATAATCAGTATAATCTTTATTACTCTGTTCTGTAAAAAAAAAGGAGAGATTCGGTGTCTCCCACCCTCATTGCCTCTTATTGTTATTTAATTTAAGCTTTTTCCTTATATAGTGATGTAGATTTAAATACATTTCTTATCTTTACAGCATATTTACAGTTGCTATAGTATAGCATTATATTTATTACTTATAGCACACGTGATATAAATCTTTTGTAAGGAAGCATGCAGAAAGTGAGGTGGTTGATTGGATTGCTTACCACAAATTATGGTTCGTTGGCTGCCATCCAAAGTGAAGGAGATGGAAGCATTTCCCTTCCTCCCTAGCTTTCTGGTTAAATATCAGAGTATTAATCACTGTACTATGAAGACTGCATTCCCAAGCATGCTTACCTACATTGAAAATAATGGAGCATAACTGTGAGTAGGAAAAAGGTCAGAGATCAGTAAACATATTTTTTTCCATGAAGAATATTTTAGATTCATTTCTGCATTAAACATGTTGCATAAAACTTTGGAGTACAGTAATGCATATAAAAATATTCAATGTTTGGTTATATCCCTGCCGGCAAACCTATGGAGTGCAGAGCCCTCTCTGTGAGCATGCGCGCTGTTACCCCAGCACAGTATGCCCATAGGGCAGGTGTCGGTAAGCTGCAGGCTCTTTCGTCCCTCTGCTGTGGCTCCTTGTTGGGTGATCCCACCACTGGCTGGCCCCACCTCTTGCCCTCCCTTCAAATGAGTATTTGAGGGCTGAATGCCAAGAGGCATGGATTTCCTCCACCTTCTGCATTCCCACCCCATGCTGAAGTGAACCAAACAGGTTAGGGTCTCCCTCCCTGCTAAGTGGCCCCACCAAGCCTGCTTGCAAACTCCACCAAGCACGGCTCCAAACTTTCAGTTCGTGCATTCCTCCTGGCCAGCGCCAGGGTGGGGAAAGTGCATGCCCTGCCTACTCTGCTCTTGCTGGCCATAGGTGGGGCTCCATGCCACTGTCAACCAGCTGGAGCATCATGTTTGTTTGCTTGCTGGTCATCTCTGCGGACGGAGTTGTGCTCAGGGGGGAGAGAGGAAGAGGGAAAGGGGGGGGTTGTGTCATCCCAACAGGATCCAGGTTGGAGTTGCCTTATTTTGTGTGGATCTCTAACACTTGCCTTTGCCTGCCAGCCTCCACTCCCCCTCCACAGCCCAAGTGGTTGGATTCACACAACACATGAAGCTGGGCAGGAAACCATGGATAGATAGATAGATAGATAGATAGATAGATAGATAGATAGATAGAT
>WNWU01000003.1:14768570-14794597 GCA_012654045.1 Ptyas mucosa
AGATAGATAGATAGATAGATAGATAGATAGATAGATAGATAGATAGACAGACAGACAGACAGACAGACAGACAGACAGACAGACAGACAGGACAGAGAGAGGGGGTAGGGAGAGAGATAGAGAGAAAGAGAGAGGGGGAAAAGAGAAAGACTGAGAGGGGAAGAGATAGAGAAACAGAAGGAGGGAAAGAGGGGGAAAGAGAGATGGGGAAAGAGAGAGAAGGAGAGAGGAAAGGGAGGGAAAGAGAGAGAGAAACAGAAAAAAATTGACAGAGAGCAAAAAAAAGGAATTGGAAAGAACGGCAGGTTTCGAGATTGTTTCAAAGGTCAAATATTTAGGAGTACAAATCACAGACTCCAATGCTAAACTGTTTCAAAATAACTATGAGGTTCTGTGGCAAAAGATACAAAAAGATATGCAAAACTGGAAGAAACTGCAGTTATCACTGCTTGGAAGAATATCAGCAGTAAAGATGAATGTTTTACCTAGACTGATCTTTTTATTTCAAATGATACCGGTGCTTAAATCAGATAAACCATTGCTAGAATGGCAAAAAGGACTGAACAAATTTATTTGGAATGATAAAAAACCAAGAGTTAAACTGAAAATAATGCAAGATACTCATGAGAGAGGTGGTCTTAAACTCCCAAACCTTCGACTATATTATGAAGCAACTGCATTGATACAATTAAGTGATTGGTTTGGGAAAACTAAGACTGATTTGTTGAATATAGAAAGTCATGACCTGGTCTGGGGATGGCATGCATATTTGTTTTATGATAATAAAGTGGACAAAGTGTTTAACAGTCATCTACTTAGAAATGCTTTGCTGAGAGTCTGGAGAAGGCACCGAATTAATTGGGATTATAAGATTCCGTTTTGGTTGGATCTTGCTGATACCATGTGGAATACAAATATTAAGTCACTCGGGGGTTTCTTATATAAAGAGTTACTTTACTCTGAAGAGGGCAGGTGGCAATTGAAGACTTTGGATATGCTGTTGGAAGAAGGGAAATCGTTGACTTGGTTGCAGTATAATCAATTACAGATGAGATGGAAAGAAGATCAACAAACTGGTTTAATGGAATATGAAGTAGAATTGGTTGAACAGATAAAGCGGACAGGTCCAATGCATATTAAGAGAGTTTATAATGTTCTGTTAGAAAGAGACTCAGAAAATGAGCTAGTTAAAGATTGTATGATTAAATGGGCACAAAATTTCTCTCAACCAGTTATGTTGGAAACATGGGAAAAAATATGGGTTCAGAATGTTAAATTTACTCAGTCACAAAATTTACGAGAAAATTTTTATAAAATGTTTTATAGATGGCATTTAGACCCCAAGAAATTGTCTTGCATGTACCCTAATGTGCAGCCAAAATGTTGGAGATGTGATTGTTTAGATGCTACATATTATCACATCTGGTGGACTTGCAGGAAAGTGAGGGCTTTTTGGATAAAAATCTGGTGGGTTATGCAAAATGTTTTAAAGAAAAAAATACAATTTTCTCAGCAATTTTTTTTTATTGGGTATAGTTAAAGACTTTACACTGGGTGAAACTAAATTGATTTTGTATATGGTGACAGCAGCTAGGTTGTTGATTGCCCAACATTGGAAGAGTGATGTTTTACCAACTGTTGACCAATGGACCCAGAAGACGGCTGGATTTGCAGAAATGGCAAAGGTTTCAGCTTTTTTAAAAGACCAGACGCATGAGAAGTATATACAGGAATGGAAATTATGGATTGAGTATGTACAGAATAAGTATCAGACTAGAAAATATTATATCGCTTTTAGCTGAGATGATTATGTTAGTATGTTAGTAAATATAGAAAAAAAGATATGGAAGTTTGAATAACATATATATTGTTTGGGAATATTAATATTGCATATAATGGAAGTCAAGGGGGGGAGGGAAGAGGGAGGAGGGGGAGGGTTAGGGTGGGGACGGGAAGGATTTATATATTGTCTTTATATGTATTTTATAATGTGTGGCTAGGGAGGGGGGGAAAGGGGGGAAAATTTGTATTGTTAAAACTTTTTCAATAAAAAAAAAGAGAGAGAGAAACAGAGAGAGAAAGAGAGAGAGGGAGGGAGGGAAAGAGAAAGACAGAGAGGGGGAACACAGAGAAACAGAGAGAGGGAGGGAAAGAGTGTGTGTGTGTGTGTGTGGGTGTGGTGTGGCTTAGTGGGCATGGCTTGGTGCCCACCAAGCCAAACGTGGCAGGGGAAGGATACTGCAAAATCCCCATTCCCACCCCACTCTGGGGCCAGTCAGAGGTGGTATTTTCCGGTTCTCTGAACTGCTCAAAATTTCTGCTACCGGTTCTCCAAAACCTGTCCAAACCTGCTGGATTTCACCCTGGTGCCTAATATAAAGCTTACTGCCCCAAATAAGCCCTACTTAAGAGCCTGCACAGCATGCCGGTCCCCCTGCCAAGAAGCAAGGCAGGTGATGGGCCTTGAGTTGCCTGACTGCGGGGGCCCTGAAGTAAGCCAGTGCAGGGCATGTGGGGCATCTCCACCCCCTTGCCTCATGGCAGGGCCTTCCGTACATGGGGAAAAAAAAGACACCTCCCAAAAATAAGCCCTAGTGCTTATTTTGGGGCCCAAAGGAAAATAAAACTCGATTTTATTTTTGGGGAAACACGAGTAGTCCAAATTGCTAATCTCTTGTCAAAAGATATGGTTAACCTGGGACTCTTAGATTAACTCTTCTCATAGACCATGAATTCTAGTTCCACCTTAGGCACAAAGTCAACTAAATCACCTTGGGCCAGTCACTCTCTGCAGTCACTCTCTCTCAGTCCCAGACAGGAGGCATAACATGAGCCTGAGTGGTGTAGCAGGCTAATGCCTCCTATTAAGGCAGCATTTAACATCCAGCTGCCTGCAATTACTGCGAGTTCTAATCTCACCAGGCTCAAGGTTGACTCAGCCTTCCATCCTTTCTAAGGTGGGTAAAATGAGGACCCGGTTTGTGGGGGCAATAAGCTGACTTTGTATAAATATACGAAAGTATGAAGGCTATTGCTTAACGCATTGTAAGCCGCCCTGAGTCTCCGGAGAAGGGCGGCATATAAATATAAATAAATTTTAAAAAAATTGCAAACCACTTTTGAAAACCCTTCCCAGGAAAACTGCAGAGACTTGTCCAGGCAATCTCTGAGAATAAAAATGTAACCCTATTTAGGTAGATGAATTAGAACCAGTGAAGAACCTCATGGAAACATGCTAATGGAAAGACTGGGAGATTTTGCAGCAGAAAGTGACAAATCACAATATACACCCTGAACACAGCCCTATTCCTTCTTATCTCAACTTTGAATCAGCTTGAAGCATAAACAGGCAATTATAATCTAAAAATTATATTTTAGTGGTAAAGCACAGATTTGAATTCTTAAGATTTCATCAGCAGCCCGTCGCATTAATGTTTAATGGATTTCCAGCAGAACAATTCAAGATTTCTGTCTGATATACTGCACTGGATACCTGTTGCAATTATACTTGATTCAGAAGAACTAATAGGCTCATGCAGTAGAAGGAATCTTCTTATGTAGTAACAAGTAAAATATCTGTGATCAAATCAAGTCATTCTTGGAATGATAGCTAATATGTAGTCCTCTCATATCAGTAAAATAGGAAGGATAAGTTATTTTTGGTCATAAAAATGTGAAGTTCATTCTATGGTTTTTCTGTTATTTCTTTGTTGATTTCTTTGTTCAGAACTGTCGCTTTCTGAACTCAGAATATTTTTTTTCTCTGTTCCTAGCAACTAAAGAGGAGATCAGGAAATAAATCAACATAAATTTAATAAATTTGAAGAATATATTCATACTAAATGATATGACAGAAAGACACTAAAGCAAGTTCTACAACATGCATATAGTTTTTAAAAAGAGGGATTTTTTTTTTGCTTCTTCCAATACATTTCTTGACAATTTTTTGTACTGAATTATGCCTTTAATGACTGGAAATCAACTTTAAGGAAAGAAAATTAAAGCTACTTGAGAGTAGCAAGATACTCAAGTGACAACAAACGTTTCCTTTATATTCTCCAGAAGAAACAGAAAGTGGCAATATCAAATATATGAAAAACCCAGTTTCTCTTGTATGTTCTACATGTTCCATAATGTTTCTGCAGGTACTGGTTGGAGCAAAATGCTGGAAATAAAAAGGGTTTCATTCTTTTTCTAACCTTGAATGACCTTTCACACGTTCTGTGATCAGATTTTGGTTTGTTCAATAATACTAAAGGACTGGGTAACAACTAGTGAGCAAAATGGATTCCATATCTAAATTGAGGCTGTTTTCTTGATATAGATTGAACTATAGGGGACATCATTGGATCTCTATTGACCAACCTGATCCCAATACACTATAATTTCTTATAGAAAAGTACACAATTGGTAATTGTGTTGCAATAAGGGATCCTGAAAATTGATGTACTAGAGGAGCTTTTGACAGTTTAACCAGATAATTACTGACAAAAGTGCAGTAAGAAATGCAATACATAGCAATTTAGTTTTGAATGATTACTCTTTTTCTCTTCTTTAGAGCTGTGTTTAAACTTAATAGACTCGTGGATTCAAGCTGAGGTGATTATGCCAAGTGATTCTTCTATGCTCCACAAAAGACAGTGCAAGGTTGAAATAATTGGAAGATGTGTAATTCTACATGAGAACACATCACAGTTTATTTACAAGCTGCCGAGAATATTTAGTGACCTCCATTTTATGAGACATTCTTGAGGTGGCATATATAAATTTACTAAATTAAATTTATTGAGGGGAATAAAGTGGCACAGTTTTACTTTAACCTTTTTTAAAACAGTTTTACTTTAACTTTAACCTTAGACTGTCTACTGTAGATCTCATCCCATTCCTAAGAGGTCTTTAAGGGGCGGGCTTAAGCGCACCAGCATGCCTACCGTCCCGGTCCTAATATTCCCTTTTATTTGTATCCATTTCATGTATTCATAATTATGTTTATACTTGTATCTGTTATCAAATACATGGTTGATGAAATAAATAATTAATTAAATTTAAAAAAGCTTAATATCATCATGTATTATATCATTTAGCTTTTGAGATTTGATAAGAATTGTCATAAGGACAATACTGGAAGAAATCCTCTAAAGACATTAACATAGCTGTGTTATAATGAGAATGCTTATAGGTAAGTCTACTCTAGTATAGATTTTAGTTGCACACACATGTACATAATGTTAAACTAAATTTCATTTAGATTTCTACCATGTTTGTCTAATATGCAGGCAGCATATGATAAACAAAAAGTAGGCATGCAGTAAACCAAATTGTGTCATCAATGATCTAATAAACAAAAATCCAGTGTTCAGAGAAAACAGCAAAGGTTACAACATGTCTTTATATCCCTGGAACAAACTTTCAAAATAGACACTGGTAGTTTGAATGTGAATTCTCTCTCTCTCTCTCTCTCTCTCTCTCTCTCTCTCTCTCTCTCTCTCTCTCTCTCTCTCCCTCCCTCCCCCCATCCCCTCCCTCCCCTCTCTGTGTTTTATTCAGGATATGAATGAAGGTATCATAAATAATGGAGACAATGAATTCCCTTTAAAAAAAATCCTCTGATTTTTACATTTCAAATTTCTTTGTCATTTTCTTTTAAAGTTGTTTTCTAATATTTCAAAGCTTCTTTGATAAAATCCTGGATGTTCACACAAAGACCAAATATTTCCAAACATTTCTGTACCCAAGTGTGTGCAAGAGAACCAAAAACCTTTTAAAAAAAATAATCAATCCAAGCCATGTGTAAGTTGTGTTTCCTTTGCTTGGAGTTTTTCAATATAATTTTATGAATCAGAATTTCATCTTTTTGTTTCTCATGAATTTCAGCAGTTTCCTTGATATGTAAGTGGATACAACAGATTTTTAACTGTAACTTGAAACTGCAGTTCCCATATGTCATGTATAGTGGTGGGTTTCAAGTAATTTAACAACTGGTTCTCTGTCCTAATAATTTCTCCCAACAACCAGTTTGCCAAACTGCTCAGAAAGTTAACAACCAGTTCTCCTGAACTGGTGAGAACTCGCTGAATCCCACCACTAGTCATGTACCATTTGGCAGCTTAAACATTGTTAGCAAGCAATTGGTTTGTAGTTCCTTAAAACTAAACCCTGTCTCTTTTTTTCATTATTTAAATTGTTGTAATGGTTGTCATCCATTCTTCACCTAATATTACATTAAATTGAATGACCAATTTTTCATGGAGAGTTGTCAGATATTTAAACTGAAATCCATGAACTTCATCTTTTCCTGTGCACTCCGGTTCTTAACCTTCCTTACTTGTTTTTAATTATTTCTGATGTTAAGACCGTATCATCCATCTTGACTGAGTCAATATTTTTCTCGATCTGTTTTATCCATAACCATCTTTGTTATGTTCTTTTAGGTTTCCCAGATGTCACTCCAAAATTGTAATTTTTCATCTTTTATTATAATGTATGTTTGTAGTATTTTCAAGTGATGCTTTGTAAAAGAAATGCTGTATTTGTTTGAAACCGCTGATTTGGTTGAAATTGATTTATTCTACTTTTATATTGTTCAATTTTCCCTCAAATAGCTGTGACACATTGCTTTAATTCTTCTGAGATTCTTTAATCATCTTAGTGCCAAGATTATATCTTTTCTATAAACTTTCTTTGATCTCATTCTTTTTCAATTTTCTTTCCTTCAAATTCTTCGGATTGCTGATATCAGTTCATAATTTATTGATCTTTGTAATCAAACTTTCTATTTTGTTGGATGTCTTTGCTGTTTTGCTTTATTGCATGGTATGCCAGCTCTGATGTTATCACTGCGGCTGTACTATAAATTAGTTGATTTGTTTCAGCCAATATGTTTGTTTCAATATTTTCTACTACTAATTTTGTGTCTTTCAAAATTGTTGATAATACTTCCCTAGTTGTAGGTTTTTCTTCAATAGCAGAAACCTTTCTTTTGAGTTTTTTATATGTTCAATAATCTTTACTTTCAGACATTAAGAAAATTTGATGTTGCTTTTAAAAGCTTTTATTTGCTTGACAGTCTTCAGTTTCATTTATGTCATTTACAACCTATGGACTTCAAATCCCAGAATTCCTGAGCCAGGATGGCTGATTCAGGAATTCTGAAAATTGAAGCCCACAGATTGGTAAAGGAACCATTGTTGCCCACCCCGAGTTGTGTTATTATTATGAATATTGTTTATATATTCAACTAGGTTTTTTCCCCAATACTTGTAATTTAGTTATTGGTTTTATTCTAAGGTTCATGGATCCATGAATTATTGTTCATCCCTTTCTGAGATTAGGCATTTTTGTTTCCAATACTTTGTATTGAAATCTTCTAATTTTAGGTTTCATGATTGTTCTTTTTCTTCAACTTACTGACCATATATTTCACTTTTCTGGCTCTTCTAATTATTTTAAGCTCACCAGTCACCACTCTTGTCGTCTAGCAAGAACAGTTGAGCCCTGTAGCCCAGATATCTACTGACCGCCAGGAGCCATAGTATGAGGCATTCTCCTTGCTGATTTATTTAGGAGCCTGAGTGGCGTAACAGGCTAATGCCTCCTATTAAGGCAGCATTTAACATCCAGCTGCCTGCAATTACTGCGAGTTCTAATCTCACCAGGCTCAAGGTTGACGCAGCTTTCCATCCTTTCTAAGGTGGGTAAAATGAGGACTTGGTTTGTGGGGGCAATAAGCTGACTTTGTATAAATATACAAAAGTATGAAGGCTATTGCTTAACGCATTGTAAGCCGCCCTGAGTCTCCGGAGAAGATTTATATAAATATAAATAAAAAAAAATATGTATTTATTTGTTTGTTTGTTTGTTTATTTGTCAACAAGTGCAAGGAATAAGTATCAGTATAGACATAGACATGGGCACATGAAAATTGGCACAAATAAATGGATATAAATAAGCAAAACATAGCCATAAACACATAAAATGAGTACATATAAATGGGGACAGTAGGACAAGGACAGTAGTCACGCTGGTGTGCTTATGCACGCCCCCTTAGGGACCTCTTAAGAAATGTGTACGGTCCACAGTAAACAGTTTAAGGTAAAAGATATGGGGGTTGGAGAAACTAACAACAGGATCAGGTAGAGTGTTCCAGACATTTACTACTCTATTGCTGAAGTCGTATTTTCTGCAATCAAGATTATATTGTAAACTATAATATTGTATATTCTTAACCAATAAAAACTTTTTATTAAAAAAAAAAAGATTAGAGCGGATTACACTTAGTTTGTATCTACTGATAGCCCCTGTGTTATTGTGGTTGAAGTTAAAGTAGTCATTAACAGGTAGGACGTTATGGTAGATAATATTGTGTACTAAGACTAGGTCGTAATGTAGACTGCATAGTTCAAGGTTATCCAGATCTAAAATTTCAAGCCTGGTGGTATAAGGAATTTTATTGTGAGCAGAGAAATTGAGTACTCTTCTTGTAAAATACTTCTGGACCCTCTCTAATCTATTAATGTCCAAAATACAGTGTGTGTTCCAGGCAGGTGAGCAGTATTCAAGGATAGGTCTGGTAAAGGTTTTGTATGCCCTAGTTAGAAGTATAGCGTTACCAGAGAGAAAACTTCATAAAATAAGATTAGTGCCTTTTTAGCAATGCTGTTACAGTGAGCTCTGGGGCTTAGATCTTTTGAAATGAGTACTCCTAGGTCCTTGACAGGATGTGTGGGTCATCTTTTAGATAGTTTCCGCCCAGCTTGTATTTGATGTTCTGATTTTTATTGGCAATGTGCAGGACTGAGCATTTGTTAGCAGAGATTTGGAATTGCCAATTGTTTGACCATTCAGATACATAATCTAGGTTGTTTTGTAGGGTAGTAGAATTGTCTGTGGTGTTAAATAGTTTTACATTGTCGGCAAAGAGGACGCAGCTGCTTGTAATATGATCACAAAGGTCATTTATATAGAGCAAGAAGAATATTGGTCCTAGAACGCTGCCTTGGGGAACACCACTGTTAACTGGTGCAGGGTTTGATATAGCGTTTCCAATTTTAACTACTTTTTGCCTGTTTGATAGGAATGTAGCAATCCACTTGTACAAAGATCCAGAAATGCCATGAGAACTTAATTTTAACAGAAGTTTGTCATGTACCACTGAATCAGAAGCTTTGCAGAAGTCTATGTAGATTGCATCTATTGCTTTACCCTGGTCGAGTTGAGAGCTCCAAATGTTTTTGAAGTGTATGAGTTGCAGATTACATGACAAATTTTTCCTGAAACCAAATTGCTTATTAGAGAGTAGGTTATTTGTCACTAAGTGGAGAGTGATGGATTGGTTTATGATGGATTCCATGACTTTACAGATGACACAGCAGAGGGAGATTGGTCTATAATTCTCAACAAGGCCGGGGTCACCTTTTTTGAAGATAGGTATGACTGTTGCTAATGACCATATGTCAGGCAAGGAGCTCATTCTAAAAGATACTTCATAGATGGTGCTTAGAGGTTCAGCTATGGCGGAGGAGAGCTTTTTTTAGAAAGTAGGCACATATTCCATCAAGACCAATAGATAGATGAGAATTGATCCAGTATGGAATATTTCTTTTCTGTATTCGTCACTGGAAATGAATTTGGATTATATTCATCTAGCCTCTCTACTAAGACTTGTTTGTTATGATTGAACCTGCCAGTAGTTACCATCAGTATAGCTCCTGTTTCATCAAGCCACGCAGGCCTGTTCATCAGATTGAGAATTCTTTCTTTTTCTTTTCAATTTGCAGCAAATAGCTAATCGAATATGCAAGGAAAACTAAGAGAAAACAGCAGCACTTGCAGGATGATGATGATGATTCTAAAATAAGCCAGATCACATGCTTAGTTTGGTTAATAGGTGTGCAGTGGTTTCATGAAAATTGCTCAGTGGGATAGCTGATTTTGCTAGGAATTTTCACATTATAAAGCTGGTCTATTTTCATAGTGCATAAGAGTACATTGCGCTTTGCTGGACCATAAAACTAGATCGGTATATGAACTAAATACTGTATTACAGGGGGTTTTTTTTGCACCTGTCATATAAGAGCTTGTTCTTTTTCTGTCTTAATTTCAGCATCTTTATTTTTTTTCTTATTCAGCCATCATTTTGGAACACATGTATGGTTGCTCTTTCCACCTCTCTATATTCATATAAGTTAGTTATCCCATAATTAACAATCCCCTGGAATCCTCACATTTCTCTGCTTGAAGAGGAGTTAGAAATCAGTAATCAGTACCTCATTCTCTTTTCTTACTGAGATGTTTGCAGTCTTTTTTGGGAGAGGGGTTTGCAATACTTGGGTATATTGCAGCAAGGGAGGGCAATCTTTTTGAGTCTGATGATTCAAAAGACCTTTGAAAAAAGTTTTTTTTTTTTATCAAAAGCTTTTTAGTAAACATATTTGTTGCTGGATAGGAGGGACTGACATTTTATGACTTGCTCACTAGCTAAAAAAAAAAAAAAAAGAGGGAAGATAATTGGAATAAAAGGGCAATTTTCCCAGAGCAGGAAGCAGATTATTTCAAGGATCTACACTGGGACATGTGTTTTTTAAACGGCACAAAAAAGTTTTGCAATGAGCTGGATAACTTTGCAGCTGATACTAAATTCCAATACCACTCAGAGCAGTGAATAAGAAAAAAATAATAATTCTAGAAGAATCTCTTCAAAAGGAGTGAATTGTCAGGCAAATGACAAATATATTTCATTTTAAGTAAGCATACCATGATGCAACTTAAACAAAAAAAAAAAAAATCAAAACAAATTATATCCCCAGAAAGCCTAACTATATTTTGTATATTTCTGATTGCCTTGTTTTTTTTAAAAAAAATAAAATAGGGAAGACAACAATCGGGAAAAGGATGCAAATTTGGAGATTCTGATTTAGAAAAAAAGTGACAGCGGGGAGCATGAAAATATCAAATCATGGATAAATGGACCAGGGAATAATGCTATTGTCATTCAGGGTTGCTGCTAATTGCAGTAGTACAATTTTAGAGAACGTGAGATTCATTTCTCTTGTGACTCCCTTAATTGTGGCGTAAACATGCCTTGGTAATGTTTTTATAACACTGCCTTCTTCTCATCCGAGCCCATAGCTGAGGTAACTTAAAGCTATCTTTACCTTATTCAGTTTTAAAGTCAAGTTTTTCCTCTTGTTCCAACACAATTTCTGTCAAAGACACGATCACATTCTTATTAACAACTCAGGAACTTGGTCTTCACTTGGTCACTTCAGATTTCTATAATATGCCACCTCCCTGTGAAAACTAAACATAGATTTCCATGTCATTTTGGCTTAGGCCAAAGGAAAGACCAAAAAGCTGGCTTTTGTGGGAAATACCTGCCCACATCATTAATACCCAACTGATTGTCCCTAGTATGACAATCTGTCATACTAGTCATATTAGGGTCACACACACACACACACACACACACACACACTCACACGGGATTGGTGCCCATCTCTTCCATGTATGTCTCTTCCATGTATGTAACAGTGATTGCTATCAGTTCACCCCAGATCAGGTGAACTGGTAGCGGCAGCGGGAGGCTCCTCACACCCACCCGGACGTCTCTGTGCATGTGCAGAAGCTTCTGTGCATGCCAGAAGTGTTGTGCGCCCATGAGCAAACTGGTAGCAAACGAAATTGAAACCCACTACTGGTATGTAACCTGTCAGTCAGGTATAGCTTGTGGATCTAGCATTCTTTTGAAAGTATGCTAAATCCTTGCCCAAAAATAGTCGAGCTGCCAGGTTGTAGGGGTGGAAGATGGTGTAATACATCAGAAGAGCACCCTCCTGCTTACCTCCAAGCCATCTCTCTGTAGTTATGATCTTTCAAAAAGCAGCAGAACATCCCCTCTAGTAAACCAGCTCAGATAATTCAAAAGCTAAATAATTTTGCCACATCAGGCACCTACCTATGCTTTCCCATCCCCTTCTATCACATTAAAAAAAATGGTGATCCCCCCCCTTGCAAGCAGGTGGGCCACAGTAGGAAGAAAAACAAAGCCAGATATTTTGCTTCATTCATTTCACATCAAAATTGTGAGGGCAACACTCCTCACAAAGCTTGGACCTGGAGCTGAATAAGGCTTGGCAGTCAGGCAATAGAATTTATGCCAGCTTACTTTTCTGCCAATTGAAGTACTGGAGGATAACATATTAAGGTAGTTGTGAGGCAGAGCCCAGAGTCATACATGATTATAAATTGCCAACATTTTTTTCAGCACCATTAAATCACCCAAAGAAAATAAAGAGAACAAGAATTTTACATTCCCAGATTCTTTTCTGCCTTTAAATATGATATTTGTCAACTTGTTTTTTGTTAATATGAATATTAGTCTGAAATCTAAGTACATTATTATAATAGACAAACATTAACACCATATGATAGAGCTAAATCTAGGTGTGAACAGGCACCATATAATTTATTTAATTAGGTGCATTTGAAAAGTTGCTTCTCCACATATCAGTTATCTCTGATGTTCCCCCCACTCCCATTATTACTTGGCTGTAATATGCCCCTGTTTTGATTCTTAATTATAGTTGAATAAAATACAGATGGACTGCTGTGAATCTGACTTGGCAGTTGTGAAATTACTTCTAACATCCTCAGTGCATTATATTTCCCAACACTGAGTTTTGATTAATTTATACTTTGTAAGAATACCCTTTCTTTTGTTACAGATTTGGTCAAAGAATAATTCTAATTACTATTAATAAATACAATACAATACAATACAATACAATACAATACAATACAATACAATACAATACAATACAATACAATACAATACAATACATAATATCAAGGCCCTATCCATACAGTTTTAAATGCTCTCAATTCAAACACTGATCAGATCCAGACCTGCTTGGTTTCAAGGTCATTTAATAAAATGTGCCCACATGCATTCAACTTAGTGGTACAAATTATGAGTTTAGCTGGCCCAGAGGCCACACACTAAACAACCAGATAGTACTGAAGCAGGATAACAATAACTTTGACCTGATTGAAATATATGAATTATTGTTAATGGGATTACTCCCGTAGCATATAACATACTCTCCATGTTGCTAAGTTCTATCAACAGTAGAGTACTTCAAGTTTCTAGGTTCTATTGTATCTCAAGGCACCTAACATCAAAAACTTCATAAAAAAAGTTCAACAAAGAATGTTCTTTCTGTGCAAATGTAGAAAGCTCAAACTGCCCAAAGAGCTGCTGATTCAGTTCTATAGAGGAATTATTGAGTCTGTCATCTGCACCTCCATAACTGTCTGGGTTGGCTCTGCAACCAAACAAGACAAACAAACAAGACAAACAATTATCAATGGATAATTAGAACTGCAGAAAGAACAATTGCTACCAACCTGCCTCCCATTGAGGATCTGTATACTGCACGAGTCAAAAAGAGGGCTGCGAAAATATCTACAGACCTCTCACATCCTGGACATAAATTGTTTCAACTTCCACCTCAAAAAGACACTATAGGGCAATGCACACCAAAACAACTAGACACAAGGACAGTTTTTCCTGAATGTCATCACTCTGCTTAACAACTAATTCCCACAACACTTTCAAGTAATTTACTAAGGCTGTATTACTATTATTCTTCTCTTCCTTAGTATCTATCTCTTCCTAGTTATTACTATAACCATGTCACTTGTATCTTTCAATTATATTGGTTTTTTTGTTTTGTTTCCTAGTACGATTTGATAGCCTTGGCTATCATTAAGTGTTGTATCTTTTTATTCTTGATGAATGTATTTTATTCTCCTTATGTACACTGAGAGCATATATACCTAAGACAAATTCCTTGTGTGTCCAATCACACTTGGTGTTGAGTGTCATATACCCCTCTACACTGCATTGCCTCATCTTCATGAGAAACCATGAAGGGGGGGGGGGGAATGATGTCGGCCGATCCAGAATGAATCCCAGCAACAGATCACAGTGGAAGGAGGGGTGTTGTGAATAGGACTATATACACAGTGATACAAGGTGATGGACGGGACACAAGGAGGGGGGTAAACCAGGGGTTTATGGAGCAGATGAGAAATGGAGCAGATTAGAAATGGAACTAAAGATGATGTCAGAAGTCCGCGCCTGAAGACAGATGATCCAAGCGGCAGATTTGATTCTAGCAGCTGTGGCAGATGACATGATGATGGTTAAAAAGTTAAATGCTCCCACACCCTATAAAAATGGGCGGGTGGAGCATACGGATGTCTCCGACTTTGTTTCTGATTAACCAGCTCAGTTCCTACTGTATGTCATTGTGTAGCTATTATTAAACTGAGTTTCAGTTCCATATTCTTGTGCATGATTGGTACATCGCCCAGCGAAGCACTGATGGCTCCAGAGGGGCTGAGACTTGGCCAATAAAGAATTCTATTCTATTAATAATGTACAATGTTTTGTGAGAAAGAATCCAGGATCTGTCCTTCTGACCCAGCAGGACAACTAAGCCAGAGTTGAATCAGCATTTGACATGTTAAAGTCCACATGAGATAAGTAACTCTCTTGCCTACAGGAAAGTAGCACCAGATGTGAAAAAGTTCTGGGTATGTTCTGAAAGGATTTCAACTGAGTAGTTGGCTTCTTTTTTTGCCAAGCTTTTGGGATGGGTCAGGAAAACGTGGTAACTTAAATTTTTGCAGAATTTTTATTGTATCCATTTCTACTTTGAAACACTAAAATGATCCAATTTGAGGGTACCTCTGAGAAAGGAGTTAAATAGTACAACCCAAAGCTTAAGCATCTCCCACCTATACTGGGTAGCTTTGAGGTGGAATTTGACAGTTTTGGGAACAGTAGTGCAGGTCTTTGAAGAAATGTACAACTTTCCATCAAAAAATACTTTATTCTGAGATATAAATTTGGCTGAAGTGAGAAAGCACTGCGTTTCAAGTGCAAAAAAGATTAACATAGCTAAAGGACTTCATAGGAGCAACTTCTGAAATAAGTAATTATCTTGCATGAATACTCCACTCCCAAAGAGCAATAACAGATATAATTCCCTATGATGCTTCTTTTCTGATGAGAAGGAAGACTACTCCACACAATCTGAACAATGTAGCCCTAAGGATGATCCACACGTGGCTCATAGATGCAGCATTCATAGGGGGCTGAAATAGACAAAACACTGATTGTAGTCTTACAATCGAAGCTCTGCCCCTTGGTATAGGCATGCAATATTAATGCACATATAAAAGTGTTGGGGCTTTAACCATGTTGCTATGACTATCTTGCCTGTTTTGACCTTCCTGGTGATGCTGCTGTCCCCGGATATCCTAGCCCTGGCCAGCAGATCTCTGGAATTAACTTGATTTTTAAGGTTGTTCCAGGGAAATCTCTTAAACTGCTACCTACCATAAATAATTTTAAATATAAAATTCATCTTAATGTGATGGACTATCTTGTTTAAAAAAAACATGATGCATGACGCTATTGGTGTCAATCTAGCCAAATCAGGGCATTGATAAATTTCTATTTGGCCTTTCTTCTTCCAAAACTATGATCATATTACTTGCAATGAAAATGAAGGAGGCAGGAGGGAGGAATAATAATAATAAAAAAATCATGGAGCTATACAGGGAGTAGCATATCTATTAAGATTCATTCCCCACACATCAAACATCAAAGTATATCCTGCCTCTCTTTAGTCATGAATTGAGCTCCATTTCTGCTTAAACCAGTGGGGATTGGGTAGCAAACAGCACAGCATGAAGTCTGTGTCATATGGAGGTATTGAAAAATAAAAATATATGTGACAATATTTTTCAGTTTTGGGGGGGGACGGCATGAGTTAATGTTTCTTTTATTAGTATAATTCAAATTTGAGTAATAGAGATTAGCTGTTAGGCAATTTAACTAAGAAAACAAATGTTCATAACATAGTAGGCATGTGGTTACTGTCTAATGCATGGGGCAGCAACCTGCGGCTCTGGAGCCACATGTGGCTCTTTCACCCTTCTGCTGTGGCTCCCTTCACTCAAAATATGCATCACAACCACCAATGTGTGACACCCACCACCACACAATTTATTGAGATTTTCAATTCCCGGTAGGCCAACCATGGATAAATCCAAGAAAAGAAAAGTTTCAGAAGAAAAGAGAATATTTAATTCAACTACATATGGTAGTTTTGTAGCCGCTCAAGAAATAGTCAGGCACGGAAAGGGTTTTGTGGCTCCCGGTGTTTTCTTTTCTGTGGGAAATGGGTCCAAATGGCTCTTTGAGTGTTTAAGGTTGCAGACCGCTGGTCTAGTGATTCTACGTGGAATTGTGTTCCTGTTCTCTTCAGTTATGAAAATGACTTTTTTGGATTTAATGGTCAGTCCTGTCAGTCTTCTGGTCATTTAGTTTTTCTCAAGTCTAATCTACAACACACGATTCCTGTTATCCTGGGGGAAAAGATGAGAAGTGAGAGCTATGTACAGTACCATGAGCATCTATAGTGTGTTGTAAATCCAGCAAACAAAGAAACCAACAAATAAATAAATTGAACTTGCTCTTTTTCTTATATACTAGTCTTATGCGTTGTTCCATATTTAGATTATTGACTGCTGTTATTCAATCCCATTGATTGTCCCAAAATCTAACCCTTTCTCTGAAGTACTTTTAGGGATTACAGTTACAGAAAAAGCAATTGTGCCAATAATTCATTGTTTACTCTATAGGTTGATGATAAGGTCATCCTCAGTTCTACTAGTTATATGAGTGACCATATGTAACAAACAAACAAACAAACAAACAAACCACCAACCAACCAACCAGTTTCATTTGCACAGAATGGAATCCATCATCCTTTTCCTGCTAACCCAGACTTTGCTTCATCTTCAAGATTTTCCAGTGAAGTCCGAAATTTCCAAGAGCCAAGTGTCAAAATGGTTGAATCTGAACAGAATTCATTGTAAATGTCTGATTGGTTTATGAGCAGCCACCAGTCCTTCCCTACCAGTTCAATTAAAGCCATTTCTCTGGGACTTCACATCTTTCTGAATGTCTTTTGATATTTTTAAGATTCCTGATATAAGCACTCCCTATTTTTTCAACTCCAAACACAACTTTTTGGGGGGAGGGGGGAGTTTAATTATTTCATTGTAGGTAGAATAATAAGATGACATAGACATCAAGACATTATTTTGGCTAACTATTACCCTCCCACTAACTTTCTCCTGTACTGATTAATTTAGACTTGGTATTAATGAATTCTCCAGGCATACTATTAAAAAAATCAGGGTCTCTTCTAATTTGATTAACTTTCTGCATGCCTAACTTTGCACTCCTCTTTTCATCTGCAATTCTAAATAATTTGGAAATACAATGTCAGGATTTATCCACAATGAAATGCTATTCGGTATCAATATTTCCAGGAAATGTCTTCTGTGAAAAACCACAGGAGAGATCAATACTAAAGAAAATCTGTAATGTTATAATTAGATTAGAACGAGCCATGCCTGATTATTGTTTCCACATTGGTTATCTCTGCAATGATTTTTCTTGTCAGAAACACTGTTTTATTGAACATTTAGGGTATTATAGTATGTGGATATTATTAATTGTGAGGGATGTTGAAACAAATTGCAACATCACAATCATTATCATTGCAATAAGGATAAATTTACCATCAATGAAAGTTGTGAAAAAGGAAGCTCTTTTTAATAAACAATTGTGATATTTCATTTGAAGTGGGATCTGCCAACCTGACTTTTTTGACTCCCTCTATAGATTCTCCATAGTGCCACGTAATGGATTTATAAATTGGAAAGGGTATAGCTTATATGATAATTGTGTGAAATAGGTCACACTTACCTGACTCAGCTTGAAAACCGCTTGACAGGGTTTTTGCTTTCTATGGTTCCTTTATGAGAAGGCAAAGAAGGAAGGGGAACAGTGAAAGAACAAGAACATCTGGAATATTTATAGCAAATCTTCATCAGTGACAGTGGGGAGAGGAAAAAATTGCCTCTTGATTCCTTGTCTTGGAAATTAAAGATGTGCACAAGAGACCATTTAAATATGGGGTTGAGACCAAATGGAAGGTGTAACCACAGACTCTAACTGTTTGGGTTTGTTTGAGTGCTGTTGTTTGAGTGCTGTTTGGAATTGTCAAGCTGTGAAGTTATGAAGGTATGGTAATTGGATGGAGGTATTGTTATTTCCTCCCTTTTGGATGGCTCAAATCATTCTGGAACATGTGTACTGAACTTCATTTTGGGCAGCCGATACTGAACGGGAAGAGAAGCATGTTTCTCCAGTTCCCATGAACTTACATCTACAGCAGGAACTTAGTGAGGACTGCTGTGAAGAGGTTAATCAACTTTGATGCTGTTGATCAATCTAAGGGTGGCAATCCAGCTATGACTGTGATGGGTGTTGCCATTGGAAGTTTGAGAAGTTTTGGTAGTGATGGTGGAAGATTGCCGGCTGGTCAGAGACTAAAACTGAGGTGGAGAACTTGTGATGCTGGCAGGGATGGAGTCACCCAGCCAGGTTTCTACAGCATTGGGATAACTTGACCTGTGTTGAGGGTGGACAGTGTGATGCAGTGTCACCAGTGTCACCAGATGACTGTCACAAGACTGTCCAGAACACTGCCCAGGAAACTGAGGACTGCCTGTTTTCCTTTTGATGGAAACAAGAGAGGTATGACCAGCTAAGGGATGAGTTGCGGTGGATGAAACATCCTCTGGAACATAATCCTACATAGTCCTAACCCTTATGGCCTTCAGGAAGTCTTTAAAATGTGTTTTTTTTCTCCATCAGGCTTGGGGGAATGCCATGACAGAAAAGAGCCTGCACATTGTTTATACCACATATGACATCTTAATTAGCCATCTCTCAATCTTTCTTTTACTAATATTGATTATTTAATTGTTTTGATAGGGTTTTTTAATATTTGATTTTAACAATTAGTTTTGTTGTATGCTGCCTAGAGTCACTGTGTGTGAGATGGGCAATAAATGTGATTAAATAAATAATCAATGCTTAGTTTCACACTTTAGATTTTGGCAGCTGTTCTTGAAAGTGTTACCAGTGTATATGGAATACACCAGAACAAAACTACAGGCTTTTCTAGGCACATTTCTCACAACAAAACGATCAGATTATTCATTGTTTGCAGTATTTTCATTTTGTGTATGTTCCTTTATCTTTGTATAAGAAAAAGGCCTGTCTATTTAAGGCTACCAGACATTGCGATGGGAATAAGAAAATGCTTGCAGTGCTGCTGTTTGAATGGCTGGTAAATCAGCTTAAAAGTACAATTTGAAGTGAATTTCAGATTTCACCTTCAGAGGTGAATACCTGAGGAATTTCAAGGGAAATTAAAAGATATTTGAAAAGTAGCAGCATTTCTCAGGGATGTTCCATATATTCCTAACTGCTCTTGTGACTAGGAGTGCTAAATCTAACTTCTAAGATTCTCAGCTCTTCATTTCATAAAAACTTTGCTCATAAAGCAAAGGGAACAAACATACAGGAATCACACAGAGAAACACACACGCACACACACACTTTATATAACATAAATTTGTATAAACAAATTTGGTGTGTCTGTGTGTGTGTAATTTATTCATCACAGATTGTGGATGCTGACTGTTACCATCACCTACTTCTATGGTTAAGTGTTATTTTAACAGCATAAGTCATGATTCATTCAGAATGGAAATATTAAACAAAATAATTAGGTCAGAAGAACTGGTGAGTCAAATTTAATCATCAACATATTGTGCCCTACTTGTACTTGATAGTACCTTTTTTTTAGTAGCCTGAAAACTGTAATACAATAAATAAATAAATAAATCTTTGTTAGGTTATCATTTATGGCTGGTATTCAAGCGCCAACAAGAAATAAAATAGATTTGATGGACACCAAATTAAACACATTCTACTGGAGACATAGTTTGGTGGGATGAATGTTGACGTGAATAATCAGTTTAGAGCAGTGATGGTGAACTTATGATATGCATATCAAAGGTGACATGCCATGATGTTTTGGGTAACACATCAACATTCACCAACAACTATTCTTGAAAGCATGCCCTGTTCTTGCAATTTTTGGAAGTTGCAGAGGCCACATGAGAATTGGTATGTGTGGTTTTCAGAGGCCATAGAGAATATGGACGAGCATTTCCTGATAACCACTTCAAGAACAAAGGTCTCGTGTGACCTGGAGCTGCCTTGGTTGGCCACAAAGTCCTGTCAACACTAAGAGAGCACCACCTGAAGATAAGATTATAGCATTTCCTATACAAAAGTATTTCAGAGCAGCTTATCAAATTTAAAATACAAAATTAAATGCATATTTCAAATGGTATGAAGGTTTTTTTCCTGCTTTTGTTTTCTTTTTCAATATTTCAATTATACAATTATGATCAAGTCATAACTATATCTCTTACTGTGAACTTACTTGGCATTTAGCAGACATATCACTGGGCCTAAGAAGACTTAGAAGGAATGCCACTAAGCATTTGATGACATGACCAGAGGAGGTGATAATTCACCTTAATTGCTTTGATTCTTCAATGTTCCCTTCTCCCCCTCCATCCCACTACTAGTAAGAAGTTCATTATCCCACTAGTGACTAACTCAGACTAGGTATTTCTCTTCTTCTATCTTTCTTCACTTGGACTCTTATTTTAATAGAGGTACTTACACTCTTACAAAGATTAAGTGAAGATTACAGGGTTGAACTGTTCTAGATCTCCATGCTAAATCCATATTTTATTATACCAGGTTTCCCCCAAAATAAGACATCCCTTGATAATAAGCCCAATCGGGCTTTTGAACGTATGCACTAAAATAAACCTCCTCCCAAAAATAATCCCTCCCTGAAAATATTTAAACGCATAGCTGGAAATCAGGTAAGATGGCAAAAGGAGCCCCATCTTGCTCCACGCATCCCAAAAATAATAAGACCTCCCCGAAAATAAAGCTAAGAGCTTATTTCGGGATTCAAAAAAAAATGACAGGGTCTTATTTTCCGGGAAACACGATATCAGAGGGTTCTTCCCTAAGTCAACTGATGTTCTGTCCCCGTCCCCCACACGCACAAACCCACACAGTCATTCGAGGGTTAAATAATTTACTGAATCCAAAATCTCACCCGCCCAATGTCAGTCTTGTTGAAGCATCAAAAGCAGCACTTTTTGGAATAATTTTGTCCGTCACAGAATCTAAACGGCCACACCCCTCCTTTATATAGCCTGTGGGGTGTGGTCCAGTGACTCAGCTTAATCCCTGGCATGCCTCCTCTTCTGCTGTGATCGTTTTGCAAGCCGACGCTGATGTGGGTCCAGCCACAACTTGTCTCCCTCATCACTCTCCGACCGATCGGAGACACCTGGCTCCTGGCCAATCTCCTCTCCTTCGGCCGACACCTGAGGAATTGTCAGAGAAGAGGGGCCGGGGGAGGGAGGCCTGGCCGGCTCCTCTCCTTAATGTTCAGAGCCTTCTTCCTCCGATATGATGGGCTCGGGGGTCGGAGCCACAACAACTCCCAACCACTATTATTTCTATTTGGAGGCTTCTGGTCACAAGGTCTCTAATAATTGTTTTATTATTATGCAACACTTTGCATTCTTTATGTTTTCTAGGGCAGGATCTTCTTTCTGTCCCCCATTCCAGGATCATAATCTCCAGGCTTCATGCCTTCAAAAATCTGGCTCCATGACTCTGGAACAAGTTTTCCTTTTTCTTTCAATGTTGTACATTTTAGATTTCACCACTGGGTTGTTGTATTCTAATCCCATTACAATTGTTGGTTTACATCTTAGTATTTGTTTTTCATTAATTATGGGTATATGTTTGTGCTCTGTAGTATCATAGGACATTCCTTTAAATATGTATGGTTATAGTGTTTGATTAGTTTTATTCTAAATAATGACTTTGCAGGTTGGTTGATAAGAATTGAACTAATTCTATTGGATATAATTTGTTGTGTTTTGATCTCTACTGTACAAGGTGAAATAAATAAATAAAAATGAATGAATAAGTACATTAAATGTCTATTGAAATAATCATCCAGGTCACAGTTATCCAAAAGATGCTTTTTCCAAAAGGCAACTAAACTTTCTTGTTTTTTTCCTTTGGAAATATTTTGCTTCTCATCTAAGAAGTTTCTTCAGTTCCAACTGACTGGTGGGGAATGGAAGAATTTATATTAATATTTATATACAGATGACTGCAAGAATATAAATCCTTCTATTCCCCACCAGTCAGTTAGAACTGAAGAACTGCAATCTCAATAGCACTTAGAGTTGTACACTATCCCATAGTGCTTTACAGCAGTGGTTGATAGTTTACAATGTATTTACATATTGTCCCCAACAATCTGGGTCCTCATTTTACCGACGTCAGAAGAATGGAAGGTTTAATTAACCTTGAGGCCATCAGGATCAAACTCCAGACTGTGGGAGAGTTTGCCTGCAATACTGCATTCTAACCACTGTGCCACCAGGATTCCAAGAAGCTTCTTGGATGAAAAGCAAAATGTTTTCAAAGGAAAGAAACAAGAAAGTCTAGTTGCCTTTAGGAAAAAGCACCCTTTGGTGTAATAAATGAATTAATTAAAATGTAGCTGTAGTAAAAGTAATAGGATGGGCAATCTTACCCACTAAACTTTCACTTAGGACCTATTCTCTTAGCTCATTTACTCATCATAGAAGGGCTGAACTTACTACCTGACTTTTGTTCTTTATTAGGAATACACTCATAGTGCTTACATTTATCTTCTTCAGGAGAAGAAAATACAATAAATTGCATTCACAAAAAGAAATAAGAATCACTTTTATGGTTATCCTGAAACAGTTTTCCCAAAGAGGTACCTCTTTGAGATTTTAGGCAGTACAACAGCCATTTGCCAGATGTCAGCTGTAGGATTCCTGGTTGTCTCAAAGGTGCTTTTTCAAAAGGCAACTGGATTTGTTTTTTTCCTTTGTTTTTTCCAAGATAACCATGACCTGGATGACTGAGGATTTCCATAGACAAAGATTCCTGGCAGAATTTCCAGCTGCTTTGGAATCCAGACATAAGAGGGATTTCCCCCCCTAAAAATAATGTACATTTGGGAAAGTTTTCTACAAACATGAATATATTTATAAAATCTTACCTGCGAAAATGCATATATTAACGAGAGACAGAAAATGCACAAAGATTTCTTTCTTTCTTTTTTTAATCTGCAAAGTGATGAGGAACTCTGATATAAAGGATTAATGAATGCATATATTACACTGTCAAGAGCTAACCAAATACCAATTGGTACCTTCATAACAGGAAACAACTCTACCATGATTGTAAAAATCAGCTCTAATCATTTTCTTCTCTTGGCTATGGGTATTTAATTATTGATGACAAGAACGTCATAAAAACTTCAAGAAAACTTTGGTTATAAATCTTCATTTTTCCCCCCTCTCTTTTCTTCTGTTCAACCCAGCAGAGCTAAAAAGCTGGAACCCAGCAGAGCCATTAGAAATCATTGTCCTAACAATGATGTACATATAGTTCTGCATCATTGACACTCCTTATTTATGGTGATGCCAACACACACACACACAGCTCTGTAATATCACATTGCTTGCAATTTTATCAGCTGAGTCACACAGCCAAGCTGTTTCCTTTGAATTTCTAGCTACTGGTTTATATTTCTTAACTTTCATATGAACAGTATCAAGACTGCATCTCCTAATCAGAGACCTATACTATCAAATGCTTGCCCAGTTTCCTCTTGAGAAGTAACAGTCTAAAGAGGAAGTGGAACGAAAAACAATGTTTGCATTGTTTTTGGTACTCTCCAAGCATAGTTGTCTTCTTGCAGTCATTTTATTACCCAAACAAGATAACATCATCAGTGCTACTAGGGAGTGCAGTTCTATATTCTAGTGACTTGCCCTGTCAGCGTTGGTGGGAATGGCCTTAGTAGTTCTTTGGTTAGGCTGTTTACTGTTAGCTTGTTCGGCAGTTCCTTGATTGGGTTGATCGTTTGCTTCCAGGAAGCCTGGCACTCTGACAAATCAGCCCTCAACAGGCACCAACATAAACAACAATATTCAGAAGAGACAGTCAACAAGCTGAAAAGGGAACAAAAATATAAGCACCTCCTCACCAGCAATCAATACTCAGATGAGCAGAGATTAACACCAAGATTAAGATTAGACCAACGATCAGGAAGCAAACAATAACCCAATCACGGAATTGCCAAACAATACCCCAATGAGAGAACCACCAAGACCATTCACACCGCCAGGATGGTCACTAGAATATAGAATGAAAGAAACCCTACTCCCTATTAGCACTAATGATGTTACCTAATTTATGTAATGAAATGTCTGCAAGAAAACAACCAAATTAGAGAGCACCAAGAACCCCACATTTTATCCCAGAGCTTCAGTGAAGTACATTTTTCAACCTTACATATAAAGGTAGTTTTAGTTTAATAACCACTCCTTTAGCGACCATTTGATGAGCCTGACCTGCTCCTCAAAATTGTGCTGTCCCAGCATCCTCCAGTCACGTGATCATTATCTGGGTGCAGTTATGACAATTGCAGTGTCCTGGGATCATGTAATTGTCATTTGTGACTTTCTCTGCTGGCTTCCCACAAGATAAGTCAATGGGAAAGCCAGTAGGAAACAGATCAAGTAACTCCAGTAAATCACTTTTACTGTTCCCCACCTGGTAGCAACCACCCCCAACACCATTGTGCTCAGACCATGCCTTGTAGGACAGGGGTGGGTTCTACAATTTTTTACTACCAGCTATGTGGGCGTGGCTTATTTTGTGGGCGTGGCTTGATGGTCATGTGACAATTCTTTAGGATTTAGCAGAGGTACTGGTCTACCAGGCTTTTAACTGCTTGCAGAGTTGTACCGGTCTACTCATTTGTTTTTGGAGACACCGGTCTACCACTACACTGCCTTTTAACACTGATCAGCTGTAGGGCGGCCCTTTGAAGCCCCGCGGCAAAAGTTTAAACAGTTTTTTTCCTTCTAGCTGATCAGCTGGGACTTGGGAGGCAGCGAATAGATTGGGGGTGGGGCCAAATAAAAAGTAAGAATAACAGGGGGGGCAGGGGGGCCCAGCTCCTGAACAAAGAGAACTGGTTTGGTGATGTCATATCGTCATTGCTACTGGCTCGGTTGAACTGGGCCGAACCGGAGGAACCCACCTCTCCTCTCTGATGACAGCCTCTTGTCATCTGCTGATCTGTAAGTAAGCCATTGGGGACTCCATTAATGATATCAATGGGGAGTGCTGGGATTGACAGTGCTAAATGATGCTATCATAATGTCATGCTTTATGATTGCATTCCTTAGCAATATAAATTTTAGTCTGAATTTCCGTCGTTAACTGAGAACTACCTGTATTCATAACCTAATGAATAGAGCATTTCTATTATACCTTCAAGTTATCATCTTTTTATTTTTATTTTTATTTTATTTTATGGAGGAAGGTAATATTTGTTACTCTAATATTAAGGTCTGTGTTTTTGTGTATCTCTGAAAATATGGAAATAATTATAGGCAAAACATATATTTTCTTTTCATACTGGAAAAAGAAAACAATATATTTCTTGTCAGAATTCTTTTGGTTTGCTAGTGTGTTTAATATCTACTTGCTGCTTGCATCGCATTTTATTCGCGATAGTGTGCAACAATACAACAGACCTTAAGCTACCAGCCTTCATCTCTAGTCCAATCTACATTTTGAACTAGAAGCGTACGCAATATAGGGGAAATATTCCTGCATGTATCTCTGCAATACTTGAGGCTTTGTGAATAGGAGCAACGCAAAGATCTCTAAAACTTCTACAACTCTTGATAATAAGAGCAGTCTCTTCTGTACTAAGAATGGCATGTCACCAATGGTACATTTATAAAGGAACTGTTGGGGATCACAAGTTTGCTTGCATTTATTTCTTAAACCAGGAAGAGTTCAGTAAAAAAGAAAGAAAGAAAGAAAGAAAGAAAGAAAGAAAGAAAGAAAGAAA
>WNWU01000003.1:14794607-14818274 GCA_012654045.1 Ptyas mucosa
AAAGAAAGAAAGAAAGAAAGAAAGAAAGAAAGAAAGAAAGAAAGAAAGAAAGAAAGAAAGAAAGAAAGAAAGAAAGAAAGATTTAAGCTGTGCCTATTTGCAAGTCTTTAAAGCAGCCATATCTTTTCCCAGGATCTTGTGGCATCTGTTGACAAAATTTTTGGAATTTATCTGAAGAATTTATCTGCACTGTAAGTAATGCAGATACTTACATAGGACACAAGAGTAATGCTAGGATGGAAGAAAATTTGTGGGGTTCATGTTTTTTCACAGTACTGTCTTATGTCTAAGTATATTTATCTTTGTTGCATGGCTTTATTACTTTTATTCTTCTAATCTGTTCCACTATCTTCTCTTATTGGTATCATTATTATAACTATTGTTACTTTGATATTATGATTATTATTACTTTGTTGCTTTGGATGTATACTGAGAGCTTATGCCTTGACAAATTCCTTGTGTGTCTACTACATTTGGCCAATAAAGTATTCTGTTAATATGAACTTATCTCCTTTGCATTATCTGAACTAAATTTATTTATTTATTTATCATTTATTTATAATATGGCACCTGAACTAAAACTTGGTTTACATGCCAATATTGGCATTATCTGAACTTGTGTGCCAGTATTTTTATTTTTCTGAATTTTGTTACGCACTTTATTCTTTTGGAAAGTATATAAAAGCCTGCATTTTAGCAGACAGATATGCATTATATTGCTTGCATTGAAATAAGCAACATAGAAAAAGCCATTTTGTTACTTACTAAATATTTTAAAATATTTGGAAAAGTGCATATCCTAAAATGAGTGTGATGTAAGAGAACAGGCAGAGCCTGGGGTTGGAGTAAAGAGAGGACTCAGCCTAGGGTCATTACATGTCCACAAACACTTCAAGTTCAGCCCCTTGAATTCCATTAACACTTATCTAGCACCAATTTAGTGCTAACCATTAGTTGACCAGATTCCTTGTGTATGGGCTTACACGAGAGGTGAAATCCAGCAGGTTCTAACAGGTTCTGGAGAACTGGTAGCGGAAATTTTGAGCAGTTCGGAGAACGGGCAAATACCACCTCTGGCTGGTTCCAGAGTGGGGTGGGAATGGAGATTTTGCAATATCCTTCCTCTGGAGTTGGGTGGGAATGGAGATTTTGCAATATCCTTCTCCTGCCATGCCCACCAAGCCACATCCACTAAACCACACCATGCCCACCAAACCACACCCACAGAACTGGTAGTAAAAAAAATTGGATTTCACCATTGGCTTACACAATAAATCTTCTGAACCAGAACTTACATGTGATCCTGATTCTTTGCACCTGACAATTAGGAGATCACTGTGCTGATTAGTATGTAAATATGTATGGTTTTTAAATTACCTTTAAAATCTTCACCAATTGAATGGTAATCAAACAAGCTTAATATTCAGGGAGAAAAAATTGCCAGACTCACCCCACTTGATTCTGCTTACGATTCTGTGACCTAACTAGATTTTTCTTCAGGAAATTGCTTCCATGCATTAGGACCCTGTAGGTGTGCATTTGTCATCATATCTTAAAAATGGACAGATATGTACAGACATTCACATTCTATGCACTGCAGTTGGGAATGATTATTGTGGTTAAATCCATACGTGTTCACTTATCGCATGAAAACTCTGCAGATGGTATATAAATTCCACAGAGCTAGGAACTAACAGGTCAGGAATTGTAAAGTGTTTCTCTCTACATTTTATACATACACAATGCAGAACTCATCTTTTTCTACTCTGTTTTTCTACTCTGTTTTTGGAAGAGAACCAGTCATGGTTGTTTTGTAAGAGAGACAAAGGAAACGTGGCCATATTAAATCGTTGCCAACTGTTGACACCATTAATCACAATGTCTTCCTGAATTATATTTAGGACCTGGGGTTGGTGACAGTATGTCAGGATAGTTCTTAATTGCAGGGAGAATCTTAGCAAATAATACCGGTAGACGTGGTAGAATAAAATGTACTCCTTAGGATTGCACACAGCTCATTTAGGCATCTTGGAATTATCTACATCCTGGTGATGCTCAGATCGTTTGCTCTATAAGATCTGAATGTGTATGTTCTAAATCAGTTTCTGGGTAGCCTGGATGGTGTAAATAAACAGACCAGATACTACCTAGACCAGTGATGGCTAACCTTTTTGCCATCGCGTGCCAAAAGCGGGGGAAGCGTGGTGGGGTCATATGTATGCGTGCCCACATCCATAATTCTATGTGCCCTTCTCTCCCATGCTCCCCCCGCTTTTGGCACGTGATGGCCCGGTGGGCCCGGTAGGCTCATTTTTCACTCTCCTCAGGCTCCAGAGTCTTTCTAGGAGCCTGGGGAGGGCAAAAACGGCCTTCCCCACCCCCCCAGAGGCTCTCCGGAGGCCGGAAACAGTGTTTTTCCTGACTTCTGGTGGGCCCAGAAGGCCCAAAAATCAGCTGGCTGGCGCACGCATGCATGCCAGAGCTGAGCTCGCATGCCCACCGATATGGCTCCGCGTGCCACCTGTGGCACCCATCACGGACCTAGACCTTTCTGGCTTTGCAGTCAAGCAGGGGGGAGAGAGAGGTTGGTTCTGTACAAGTGGCAGGTAAGCATGCATGCATGCACAGTTCTACTGTATTTGCGCTCGCACAAATAGAGCACATGTGCACACGCTCGGCCGCTGCTTGCACAAGTGGGAATTCGCACATGTGCGCTGACCCACCACGTCCACAGCCTGGTTCCAAATGGCTCAAGGCCTGGTAGTGGGCCACGGCCCAGGGGTTGAGGATCCCTGATTTAGATGAAATATTTGTGGGTGGGTTTTTCTCAGGAGGAAGAACCTGAGATTTGGTAATTTATTAGTTTGAAAATGTTTCTAAAACTGTTATAGTTGAAGACCCTATTATCCGTTTTGGTGGACATCTACTGTTACATTTTTAGACCGAGTTTTTTTTTCTCCCTCTGGCCTTCTCTGGATGAACATTTGACATATCTTTCTTTTTCTTTCCTTTTAATTGTAATGATTTCATTATACCTCAATGGTGTATGAAGTCTTCTGTAAACCTCTTTTCCTCTTCTTCCTAATATCATTTATAATTTATTTGCTCATTTCAGTGACTTGGCTGGGGAGGAGACACTATAGGAGCAAAGTCTAAGGTTCTTTAACTCTAGGAAAATACTAGGCATTATTAAACACTTTTCCCCCCAGCACACTGTTTTGTTTTTTTTTTTTAATAAATGTTTTAGTACAACCCTCCCCCATACATATAGCTTCTGATGTTCTTAAGCTAATTTACACAATGTAATTCGGCCTTGCTGTGTAACTCAAAGTGTAGAGGCACATTTCTGCAAACGTCAGCTAGAATATCAGGTAGAAATATGTGTCCAGATGCATATTTATATAAACTGATAAAGTGGGACAGTCACTAACAAGGATGTCTACTATCAGGCTGGACGAAGAGAAAGAGGAAATAGGCAAAGAGGAGGGAGGGAAAAGAAAGAAGGAAAGTGTCAGACGGAATGATATGGATAAATCAGGAAACTATATGCTGTGAAATTTATAATTCACCATAAGTTGATACTTTCAGGGTGAAGCTTTCATATTAGCCAAGAAACTGTCATAGCTATTTTGGGAATTATAAGTGCATTATTGGCATTCGGAGCTGTTTGCTTGCACAACTAAAATATCTCACGAATGAAATAAATAACACAAAAAGGAGACTAGAATTACACTTGTAAATGCATGCTATCAAATGACAGCCAGCCAGAATTTGTGCCACAGATGTATTGGATGAAGCCAAAAATACCTGAAATTAGTTTTGAAATTATTACGTGGGTAAATAAAAAAGAAACCCAAAGCAGGGCAACTTGCCAGCAGTCTCACAATATGTGCTTATGTTGCATCAAGACTTAAACAAAGATGCTTTAAAAATGCAATTGCCAGTTAACAGCTCTTTAATTAGTGATTATTATGTATGAATACTAAGCCTGTTACAGACAATATGTACACCGTATCATATTAGAGCTGCCTGAAAATTCCTCCTTTGCAAATAATCTGATTTATACCTTTTGGATTTATGTGGAACTGAAATTAAGCCATCCCTTATGCACACTTCCAAATGTTGCTACATAACAGTGTTAAAAAAATAAAACATTTATTTAAATATTACTTCATGCCTTGGCTCATCTGAAAACAAATGTCCTTGATGCAACTGAGATTACACATTCTTACCCTATGAACAAAGTTCAGGCCGCAAAAAATAATTTTGAACGTACTGTATCACTGCATCAGGGGAAACCTCAAGATGACCCCAAATTTTGATTTCTTCTCACCCTTCTTTTGCATTCTGCTGTTCCTAGGAAATGTCTTACTGCTCATAAACATAAATTAGGAAATACAATATTTCCTCTGTACCCTGAAGCATCAGGTTTTTGCTTAGTGACTTCAAAAAAAGTTTTTAAATCACCCCAGTTCCATTAATAAAAGAAGTATAGTTTATTGCAAGAATTCTTCTTTGAGAAGAGGGAATAATAAAGGAGGAAAAAGAGATGATAGTTCAACAGAATAACAAGAGGAAAGGGAAAAGGAAATATTGCACATACACATCTACTATACACTATACACTATTTATTATTCACCATATAAACTTTTATCAAATTATGCCTTTTCTGTCCAAATATGCCCAGTTTTGCCACACTCTTCCCTCCCTCTCACTTGTTAAGTGGATAGAGGTTTTAAATAAGCTGTCTTCATGCCACTAATGTTATTGTGCCCGGTTATTGTGTCTGGTGGAGGCTTCAAGGTGATGCAAAATCCTTGAGGAGAATTGTGTCGCCTCTTTGCCTCACTGTGGAGAATCACATTGCTCTTCTTCCACACGCCTCATTCTTTTCCAACTTTCTCCCTTTTTTCACATATTGTCAAGTTAGCCCTGTTGTAGTTACTAATAATCTAAGGCAGAAGTGAAGTTTCTACATACAGGTCTTCTATTCTGACTGAGAATGAAGCCTTTATCAATTCTATTATCCAAAAGCCCCTTTCCCCCCCAAGTTTCAACATGTTCCAACATGATCTTTGTGAAGGTTAATAATAATCAACAAGGGAAGAGCAGCTTGCCAATAGTTCCTAACCACTCTATCCCGTTCCATTTCTTTGTAAAGGCAATTATGAGAAACCACATTTTAAATACTAAACATATGCATAGACACAGCTGTGTTGCTTACTTTGGAGCCTCAGTATAATTAAGCATGGCAAGGGTTACCTATACAAACAAGGGGAGATGGAAGCTCCAATGGATAATTTTAGATCAACGGTGAATACCAATTATCTGGTTTTTTTATATATGATCAAATTGTGCTTAATCAAAACAGAGCTGGATTTTTTTCACCTCCATGAACAATAATTGCTCACATACTTAAAGATTGCTCTTTTAAACTGGTAGATTTTTATATGGTTTTACGCTACCCACCCAACAGCAATAATTCATTTGCAGAATAAAAGGGCAAGTTTACTTGACATTATTTAAGATCAGACTCCCTTCCCTGCCTCTTCTTATGCTAACAATAGATTTTTATCCAAACACAATTTTAAGGATTTCAGTATTTGGGTTGATAGGATTATCTAAATTGGAGGTTTCAAATGGAAGAACATGTCTGAATGTATAGCCAAATAATAGAATTCTTTGAAGCATCAGTGCGATGTTGCTCCATTTCTTAGAATGTCAACATCCCTTCCTCCAATAATTTTATCTCCTTTTTTAATGCTATGACAAATTCACCTCTAGATAAACTGAGAATATTGAAACTATTTTTATGAAAATGAAGTAGTAATGGGAACTGCTGAAGCGTCATTTTAAATGCCTTTTATTTAGTTAGTTTAAGTCACACTTTGTACCACAGGTAGTCTTTGACCTGCATCCATATTGGAGCCACCCCATGATAGTTTCCAGTGGTGACAATGTTAAATGAGACAGCTTTGCTTAACGATCCCCAGCTCTGATCTCCCTGATGCCACTGTTAAATGAGCATATGGGTCATTAAGCAAGCATGAGGTACTTCATAGGTGGGGAGGCCTGCCACCTAATTGGTCTTTAAAGGAGGCAGACAAGCAGGAAAAAGCTTTGCAAAGCCAAAAACAGACTAATATGGGAGAAGAGCCCAGCTAAATTAGGGCCTAGTGCTGCATTCCCATACAGAGAGGTTTCCAAATAAGATTTTGTGTTTGGCCAATGAAGCCAAGCTTGTGGGCTGGGCACCAATCTCAGTCTACTGGCCATCAGGAGACTGCAAACCTCTCCTGGCTCTTGTAAACTTTGGGAAAGTGAGCCACCTGTCTACAAGACAGCAGCTTTAGGATCATCTTCCTAAAACCTTTCCCCTTCCTCCCCCAGATATCCACATTTCTTCAATAAAGAAAATTTTAAAAGCTGGGAGGGAGAGACTTGTTGATCTCCCCTCCCCCAACCCTAGTGCTGAAAGCCTCTGCCCTCCAATCTCAGTCCGTTTTATCTGTCTAATTTGATAAATTTACTTCATGCCCTGAAAGAGGGTGACAAAATCTGTAAGTTGCTTACCTTGATGAGTGACTGCCAGGCTGAAGAATAGAGGAAAGGAAGGAAGGAAGCAAGCAAGCAAAGAAAATCTTTCCACAGCTTGTTTGCTTTGAGGAGCTGAAGAAAAAGGAGCTCCGTGAAACATGCGCCGAAGGGCCACAGCAGAAGTTGGTTCCTAAACAGAATCAGACGGACAGCAAAAAGCTCGGAAGCCTTTAGTGAAAAGGGATCGAGATTGGCGAGCAGAGGCGAAGATGGCCTCTAATTGGGGAGAGGGAGGAAGATCAACAGGTCTGTCCACTCCTAGCTTATTTTGTTTGGTTTATTGAAGAACTGTGAGTTTATGAGGGACAGTGGTTAAGCAACGGAAAGGTTTTGGAAAAGTCATGCTCAAGCTGCCATCTTTGCATGCTGGTAGTTTCCCTCAAACCCAGGAGAAGTTCGCCATTTCCCAATGGCCCATTGATTTGAGCAGAAAACTGAAAGCAATTACCATTTCTGTACAAAATTTCTGCTGAAAATGATAGCTGCCCAAGCAGTGAGGGGTTTTCAATCAGGGATGGATGAGAGGGAGAGGAGCAGAGGATGTTGCAATGTCCCCTGTGGTCAGTCATAAGCGCTGCAGCCCCCATAAATTTGCAACAGGGTCACGTGTAGCTTTTGGGGAGCATCTGTCATAATTTCAAATGGGCATTAAGTGACCAATCTTATCTCGAAAGACTATTTGGGGTAGTTTTAGTTTTAGACTCAGCAAGTTCTAGATTATTAATTCTAGATCTGGAACTTTGGAACAGAGGCTCTTTCCAAGGGACTAAGCCCGTGATGGCGAACCTATGGCACGGGTGCCACAGGTGGCACGCGGAGCCATATTGGTGGGCACGTGAGTGTTGCCCTAGCTCAACTCCAGCCCGCATGCGTGCACTGGCCAACTGATTTTCAGGCCTTCCGGTCTCACCAGAAGTCGGGAAAGTGGCTGTTTCCAGCCTCCGGGGGGATGGGGAAAGCAGTTTTCACCCTCTCCAGGCTCCAAGAAAACCTCTGGAGCCTGGGGAGGGCAAAAAACGGGCCTACCAGGCCCACCAGCAACCTTTTTGCCATTGTGTGCCAAAAGCAGGGGGAGCGTGGGCGGGACGTGGGGGGCATTGAATTATGGGTATGGGCACGCATGCGAGTGACTCCCCCCATGCTCCCCCACTTTTGGCACGTGATGGCAAAAAGGTTAGCCATCACTGGACTAAGCCAAAGGGAAGTCCAGTCCAGTCCAGCCCAGTTGAATTTTATTTCTCTCACCTGATGATGGCAAAGTAGTGTTTGATCCTTTAAAATTGATAGGTCCTTAAATTGTGTTGGATTCTGCAACAAGATATATGGATCGTAATAACTGTGCTGCAGGATCCAAGCTCAGTGCTACAGCAAATGATATGTATTACCATAATCAATTTCATTGTATGCAATGTATTCCTGTTTTTTTCTCCCTGAATCATATTGTCCTATGATCCTTATTGATATTCCTTTGCCTCTCTACCAATTCTGTATTAGAATTACCAGGAAAAGGCATTGTTTCAGCAAATTTGCTGTGTCAAGGGTTTGTGAAGTATGAAGAGAAAACAAGATTGCAAGGAATATATTCTGGTGGATGAGTATCAGTGGAAGTTAATAAAGCACAATGGGATGGGAGTCAGGTTGGGAGTCAGGTTGTTCTTGTTGTTTTTTATGTTGGTTTCAGTATCTGGAGGCTTGGAAAATTGCTGAAGTCTTTATATAGATATTCTTTATATATATTTATTTCCTATTACCTTTACTTCCCTCTGTATTATTGCTTCCTCAGGCATTTGGCTAAAATTACCATCAGGCTCATAGTTTCTCACATCTTCTCTATTTATTTATTTTTTTAAAAACTCCTGCAAATTCGTAAAATACTGTGAAATTTGGCAGTGGCATTTACCATATCCAGAGTTCCTTCTTCCATTTTCTTTTCTCCTTGGGCCAATTCACAGAAATATCTGATTTATATTGCCTTTCAAAAATCTATCTTTTGTCAAAGCATCTGACAGTCAATTATATGTAGATAAGATATCTTTTTCTGTCTTGTGATCAGATCAGAAAACTGTTCAAATGCATACAAATAATACATTAATCAAACAAAATAGGAGGAATTCTATTTTCAAATTTATTCACTCTGCCCCCAAACGTATTTCTAAAAAAACCTTCTGTCTTTTGAACATAGGCCAGTTGTGATTTCTTTCATGTAACGTCCTATCAGTGCCAATTGCATTTGGGTTTTGTTTGTTTAACTTAGATCCTGGTTATTTTTATAGTCACATTGGATGATGTTCTTTATTCTTTTTAAATTACAGAAAGACATATTCAATTATGCTATATAATAGTATGAGATTGTATCAGTATTCTCACGCATAGTATTGTACTGACCTTGGGAATGGTGAAAAATAAAGAAAGCTCCCTGAACTTCAGTTCAGCCTTGCTAACCAGTAGCATAATTATAAAAACAGATTATATATTGAGGGATGGACAATGTATATAAAACTCTATTGGAATTCTTTTTTATTTTTTACAGCAAACAAATCACTTTAACTTTTCTTTTATGATTAAAATAGAGCTGTGCTTTAGGACTAAACGGGCCCATCTTGCCTTTGAAAAGGGAGCCAGGCTCTGCTTTTCAAACTAAATTTCATTTTGTTTACATTATATTTAAACTCCATTTAATTCACATTAAAATCAACTTAGTACATACACTTAGCAGGATTAGTCCTCATGTTTCTGTCTTCTGCAAAATGCAACAGTCTGCTTTTTAGGGAACCATAAGACTTGTAAACACCATTTTATGGGGTACAGTCCTAGCACACATATAAGGGAGAAAGTATTGTGTTCCAACAACTAACAACAACAACAATTGTGTTCCAAATAATTCATACATACTACATCATGATTGGCAATGTGGTTTGCAAGTTTCTTGGCTATGCAGATACAGATAAGTTGTATTGATTATGTGCATGCCATTGGATTTATATATTCCTATATTATCTATATGTCTGTAGGCTGATGCTCTCCTAGTGATCTCATGTAAAAGAAGCTAATTGTGGCATTCTAGATCTTATTGAACTACAATTCTCAGAATCATTAGAGGACAACATTGACCATATTGGCTATGACTGCTAAAGATTTAACAACATCTAATATAACTGGCCCATCCTGGTTTAGTGAATGTGATGGTTTGTGGGATACAAGAGATTACCAATATTAGACTTTTTCTGCATGCATTATGCATTCAAGAGTGAGAATGAGTAAAAGTTGCTTATATATTGCTGTATAAAGAAAAAAGTTAAATGTTTATTTAGCTGTCTTCAACCATTCATAAGCATTGGCATAGAAGTGGTGTAGGATGAATATATTATATTTGCAATTTCCATCCTGACTTTCAAGTTGACAAAAAAATTATGAAAAACAGATGCAAATTGTAGTCATATATCATGGAAGTGATCAAGCCTTTCTTTTCCAACCAAAACTTTCTTACTGTAGAGCAACGTATCATATTAGCTGAATACATTACACCTGGTTTTCATGTTTCCTTGTTGACACAGGTTAGTCTGTACATTTTCCTTCATATCTATGTTTACATTAGTGGGCATTTTTATATATGGTGGGAGTCCTCTTTCTCACACTCACTGAGGTTGGGAGAAGGACATCAAGTGAAGGGATTCATCAGGAAGATAGGTGGTGGCAGTGGTAATTACCAAGTTACCAACCAAGGCAGAAGCAGAGGAAGGGTGTACAAACTCAGAATATAGCACATGCTCTTCATCTTTTCATTCCATAGGTTTTCTTTCTATAATTTTAGGATTTAAAAGGAAGGAAGAAAATTAGACAATTTAGGATAGGATAGGATAGGATAGGATAGGATAGGATAGGATAGGATAGGATAGGATAGAATTCTTTATTGGCCAAGTGTGATTGGATACACAAGGAATTTGTCTTTGGTTCATATGCTCTCAGTGTACATAAAAAGAAAAGATACATTTATTAAGAATCATAAGGTACAACACTTAATGATAGTCATAGGGTACAAATCAAATCATACTAGGAAACAATCAATATAAATAAATCATAAGGATACAGCAACAAGTTACAGTCATAAGTGGGAGGAGATGGCAGAGGTGGGTTTCAGCAGGTACTGACCAGTTCTGGAGAATCGGTAGCGGAAATTTTGAGTAGTTCGGAGAACTGGTAGTAAAAATTCTGACTGGCACCGCCCCATCTATTTTCTGCCTCCCAAGTCCCAGCTGATCAGGAGGAAATGGGGATTTTGCAGTAACCTTCCCCTGCCATGCCATGCCCACCAAACCATGCCCACAGAACTGGTAGTAAATTTTTTTGAAACCCACCATTGGGAGATGGGTGATAGGAATGATGAGAAGATTAATAGTAATAGTAATGCCGACTTAGTGAATAGTTTGACAGTGTTGAGGGAATTATTTGTTTAGTAGAGTGATGGTGTTCGGGGAAAAACTGTTCTTGTGTCTAGTTGTTCTGGTGTGCAGCATCAGTTTGAGGGTAGGAGTTGAAACAATTTATGTCCAGGATGCGAGGGGTCTGTAAATATTTTCACAGCCCTCTTTTTGACTCGTGCAGTTTACAGGTCCTCAGTGGAAGGCAGGTTGGTAGCAATTATTTTTTCTGCAATTCTAATTATCCTCTGAAGTCTGTGTCTGTCTTGTTGGGTTGCAGAACCAAACCAGACAGTTACAGAGGTGCAGATGACAGACTCAATAGTCATGTAAACTGCTGATTATTTTATGTATAATGTGAAAAGTGTGAAAAATTGAATATTTGTAGCAGCAACTGGAAAAGAAATGACTGAGAGCTAAATTTAATAGCAAGGTTGCTAGGAGTTCTTCTTTTTAATATGACTTATATCTGATTAGGCTGTTATACTTCTGGTCAGAGAAGGTTTTAAATAGAGTGTAAAGAGTCATGAATATTCTGTAGCAAAATCTTCATAATAGTTGGTTATCAAAATTAACCTTTCTACCCTTTTTCCCTACTGCACTTTGCTGTTTCAGTAAGGCAATAACTTTCTAAAAGCTGTCATTGAGAACATAGCAACACAGATTGAACATACTGTATACTTGTTCTTTAATTAAGACATAATTATGAATGAAATTAAATACTTAGTGTGCAGTTCTGCAGAGTGTTCTGCATGCTAATATATTATAGAAATCAAAGAACGTATTTCAAGGGCATGAGAGTATACATATACTTTTTTGCACAGTTAATCTTGGACACAGGGTTTCAAAGTTTGGAACATACTGTAGATAAAGAATCTATTTTTATAGATAGTAGAAATTTGGCATTCCTACATATTCAAATAATATCTATGTATCTACTATGGTGGGACATGGTGGCTCAGTGGCTAAGACGCTAAGCTTGTCAATCGAAAGGTCGGCAGTTAGCAGTTCGAATCCCTAGTGCCATGTAACAGGGTGAGCTCCCATTACTTGTCTCAGCTTCTACCAACCTAGCAGTTCGAAAGCATGTAAAATAACGCAAGTAGAAAAATAGGGACCACCTTTGGTGGAAAGGTAACAGTGTTCTGTGCTCTTTGGCATTTAGTCATGCCAACCACATGACAACGGAGATGTCTTTGGACAGTGCTGGCTCTTTGGCTTTGAAACGGAGATGAGCACTGCCCCCTAGAGTCAGGAATGACTAGCACATATGTGCAAGGCGAACCTTTACCTTTATCTACTATGGTGGATTATTTTATATCTACTAAATTTTATGCAATAATTTTTCCAATTGCTACTTATCGCTGTGAAACTTGAACTCTGAAAAAGGCAGATAGGAGAAGGCAGACACCTTTGAACTGTGGTGCTGGAGGCAACAAATATTCATCTTATGGACTGCAAAAATAACAAAGAAGTCTTAGACCAAACCTCGCCAAAAATATGACAAAGCCAAAATTGCCAAATAGAAGTTGTCATACGTTGTATATCTTTGTATATCTCATGAGAGCCGAGACACTCAAAAAAGTTGAACATGCCAGAAGTGATCATCAGAAAAAGGAGAAGGGGCTACCCTAACACTCACTGGCTGGACACTATAAAAGATGATACTGAGATGACCATGTAGATCTGATGGGAGTAGTGCAAGGCAGAAGGGCATGGAAAGTGATAATCCATAGAGTGGCCAAGATCTGACATGATGGAATGGCTGACAATGACAATGATCTACTATAGTATAGATTTTGATTTTAGGCAAAGATTTATTCTCTACTGTCAGAGATACTTGGAATTAAATATGGCTCTAAAATCCATTTAATAATGTCCACCAAATGAGCAACACTCCTGAGCCAACATATCATCAGCCTGATACTAAAAGAGAACCATTTCGTTCCTCCTATATTTTTCAATTTAAGGATGGAACAACGTATGTACCACAGCTGTCACTTTTTCAAAATCAAGCCAACTTTGAATCAGCTGAGAAGCGATTCCAGCATGGATTATCTTCATGGATAATAAAAGCAGCATATTCAAAGGTTGAATTCTGGACATGAATATTTACATTAACAATTGCTTCCAATCTCTGTTGCTTCTTTAGATACTATATCTTCTGGCTGTTTTTGTCTAAAATGATTTTGCATTTCAAGATACATTTGAAAGCAATAGTGATGTTTGAAACAGGATAATAATTCATAATATATTACCTGAAAATAACATTAGGGATTGCTGAAAATCTTTTGGTAAAAGGGACTTATAGCTCTAGAAAAGCAGCTGAACTGTAAGTGAGGTGAGCTCCATGATTCCAAATAATGATCTCTTTTCTACCTTCAAATTATGCCCAGAAGTAAGCAAGGATGCACATCATTCAGACGTGTTAAGGAATTTGCAGAGCAACCCTTGAGTAGCAAGGGATTGCACATGAAAGCGATTGAGAGCAGTTGCGAAATAACACAGCCAACACACAGATACGCTGAGTTGTGTTTACTTTCAGGAAATAGTAATAAGGCACAGTCCAATAAACAGTCCAGGTCCTACACAGATAAAGCAGTAGATAGTAAAACAATAGTCCAGGGATATTCCAATAACAAAGTCTTCTTACCAATCGTCGTAGTCATACACAATAAACAGTAAATAAATTTCCTAACAAGACGTTAGTTGCTTTTTTCTATGCTGCAAAGTGAATTACTACTTTAGTTTTAATTAATTTTGGGCAGAACAGATAGGAAGTGATCAGCTAGCTCAATTGAAACAACAACTTTGCAAAGAAACAAAAATACACCAACTTTATTGCAATTTAGATGATTTTTAATAGTAAAAGAGAGGACTAACATCAACATTGTAGTAGCATTAATAGGCAAGATGTAGCTTTTAGCCAGTTTTGATTCAAGGACTATTCATAAATTCCATACTTTCAGGAAAAACGTATTTTGATTATTTTCAATTTGAGCTGGATGATTTATTTGGGGGGAGGAGAGACAAAAGAGCAAGAACAAAGTACCCATAAAGGGGAAAGAATGAGAGGCATGTGAAAAGGCTAATATATTATTCTAAACTTTGCACACCCAAACCAAACACACACACACACACACACACACACACACAAAGTGTCCATGAGGAGCAGGTTAAAAAAAATCAGATAGTGGCTTCAATTGTATGATTGTGGCCACCACCTTGACTTTTTAAATCTTGACAAACACACTACATACATACACATACACAAACACAGATATCAGACAATGGGAATGGAGCCATTAGTTAATGTGATCCAAGACAGGTAGTCCTCAATTTATGACTATGATTCCAGGTACACTTACTGTCATAAGTCATTGTGGTTATAAGATGGGGCATCATGTGACCAGACTCTTTTTTTAACCATTTTTTTGTAGTGTTTGTTAAGCAAACACAATGGTTATTAAGCAAATCCATGTTCCTGAATGGATGGTATTTTTGCCAGAAACCAGAAGTTAATGCCAGAAATTGGCTAAAGCATCACAGCTTGCAGCACCATGATGGCGGGACACTGAAAATGGCAGCCAAACCAGGGTTTAAATTCAGCAGGTTCTGACAGGTTCGGGAGAACCGGTAGCAGAAATTTTGAGTAGTTTGGAGAACCAGCAAATACTACCTCTGACTGGCCCCAGAGTGGGGTGGGAATGGAGATTTTGCAGTATCCTTCCCTGGAGTGGGGTGGGAATGAAGATTTTGTAGTATCCTTCCCCTGCCACAACCACCAAGCCACGCCCACCAAGCCACACCACATCCACCAAGCCACTCCCACAGAACCAGTAGTAAAAAAATTTGAATTCCATCACTGGCCCAAACTACAGCTGTCATCATTTCAAAAATGTCTGTAAGTAGCTCTGGGGAGGTCTACTGTAACTTCAAACATTTGTTAATAATAATAATAATAACTTTATTGTCATTGTATGTGAATACACAGTATATCCATACAACAAAATTCACTTAACACCGAAAGACCCAAAGACCAGGTCGAACACACATACCAATCCCAAAACACACTCCCACCTACCAAAATTCCCCACCCCTAAACCACCCAAACATCCACACAACAGACCAATTCTAAGTTGACCATCTGTAACTTCTTCTTTGTCTTTCTGCAATGATTGATTAATTCAGATCAACTTGTACTTTGGATGTGGAGCTTAATATTAAAATATGCATTACACTGATTACTTTGTATGACCTTTTCTTTAGTCTTGCTCATTCTGAATTTGAGCAGGAGTTATTTTATACCATATTCAAAACTAACTGGAAGTTTAATAAAAAAAGAGTTAACCCTCTGCATCAGTTGAACAGACTATAGGCTGTGGGTGTGGGTGGGTGTTTGTGTGTATGTGAGTGTGTCCAAGATCTAATGTGAATTTGTAATTCATTCTGAGGAATGGGATCATATTATTTTCATTCAAGGGATTCATTCAGTATCAGTGTGCATACATACACAAAAATCTGTCAAATTACTGAACTATTCTGAAGGCAGTTCAAATCGATTGAATTGCTTTCCCATCAAATCCTCAACCTTGAAGTTTTTCACAGCTCTATTACATTGCCCATTAAGAAAAATATGCTTCCAAACAAAGTGTGGAGATGCTCTTTGTGTATTTACATGCCTGTATTCAGTGTGGCTACCTTTTTAATGTGGGTTTCCAGATTGACCCAACATGCTGCCTCTTTTTTATAGTTTACCCAATAATTTCCCAATATACTACCCAATATACTTTTATATATTCTTTGATATATATTATTCCATCTTTCCTTTGGCTCATTAAAAATATTGTTAGTGAAGATAAATTTCACCTCTTTAAGAAGAAATAAATATTACAGTATTACAAAATTAGATGACACCGATTCTGTAGGAAATGACCAGGCTGAGTCCCAGGGAGTCATCAGTCATCAGTCATCAGTCCCTTCGCTCCCACAAGAGATATAAGTCCAGCCCACCTTAACTTTCTTTGACTCTTATGTACCACTAATTTGCTTTGGCCATTAGTAGTTCAGATTCTTACAGAGAGCTTAAGCATGCAATAAACCTTTATACCCATTTGAACTACCTTCTGATTTGCCTGGCACTTGACAAATAGAATAGAATAGAATTCTTTATTGGCCAAGTGTAATTGGACACACAAGAATTTGTCTTGGTGCATACGCTCTTGGTGTACATAAAAGAAAATATACATTCATCAAGAATCATAAGGTACAACACTTAATGATAATCATAGGGAAACAGTCAATATAAATCTTAAGGATACCAGCAACAAGGTTACAGTCATACAGTCATAAGTGGGAGGAGATGGGTGATAGGAATGATGAGAAGATTAATAGCAATAGTAATGCAGACTTGGTAACTAGTTTGACAGTGTTGAGGGAATTATTTGTTCAGCAGAATGATGGTGTTCGGGGGAAAACTGTTCTTGTGTCTAGTTGTTCTGATGTGCAGTGCTCGGTTTGAGGGTAGGAGTAGAAACAGTTTATGTCCAGGATGCGAGGGGTCTGTAAATATTTTTACAGCCCTCTTTTTGACTCATGCAGTATACAGGTCCTCAATGGAAGGCAGGTTGGTAGTAATTGTTTTTTCTGCAGTTCTAATTATCCTCTGAAATCTGTGTCTGTCTTGTTGGGTTGCAGAACCAAACCAGACAGTAATAGAGGTGCAGATGACAGACTCAATAATTTCTCTGTAGAACTGAATCAGCAGCTCCTTGGGCAGTTTGAGCTTTCTGAGTTGGCGTAGAAAGAACATTCTTTGTTGTGCTTCACACATTCACAAAGACGTCTTATTGTTGAAGCATTTTTGCTGTAATCATAGTGTAGGAAAAGGGATTGTGTGAGGTACAGCATAACATCTTTCTTTTTGGCCCAGAGTGCTTTAGACAGTCATAGTGTAGAAAGAAGGGGCTGTGAAGTGAAGTTTAAATAGCAAGATAAAATGCTTTAATCCTATAGAAGTAGAAATAAAAGTCAAGAATTGGTACTAAAAGTCTATTTTATTCTAAAAAAACCCCATAGCATTGCTATCTATATTGAAAATTTCTCTGTGAACCAAAAAAATATATGTTTCATTCAAATTCATTCCTTTTTATCCCTCCCTTACTCATTCCTTGCATCCCATGCAAATTGTACCAGTGAAAAGACCGAAAAGATTGCATTTGTAAAAGCAGTTTACATTAACTTCTTATCAGTCCCCCACCTGGTGTCTTGTGCTGAAATTGGTTGATGAAATGAGAGAACATGCAACTTCCAGTAGGTTCTATTTACACTTTGGCAGGATCGATCAAGCTGAATAATTAGAAGGCCTTGATTCTGTAGCCAAGAAATATACTGCCATTTTTCAGGGTGAGCTCCTCTTCGTGCTTCTGCCGCTGTGGAAAATAGCTTTCTCACAGGATCAGGCTTCAAAGTCTATACTCTTAGCAGAGACCATTTACCCAAGATTACATTACCTGCCTGTGCTTTAAAATTATCACTGCTGAGAGCCCTAATACCACCAGCACTCTTCCTTATTGGATGGAAATTTCAAGAAGATCATCCCTTGGCTCACATAAGCCACAATAAAAAGGAAAAATGCAATAAATCAGTTAACTGGGTTTTTTTTTTAAGATGAATTGCTTTTCAGAAGTTCCTGAATTCATGTGTGACTTTTTAATTGATTTCAATGAATTCAATTTCAATTTCTCCCCAACAAGCTATACTTGAAAGATCCATATTCAAAGTTCATACATCTTTTTATCCCACCTCTTATAAAAAAAAGTTACAGTCTCTTTTGGGTTGGAGATTTCCATTTGTCCCTTGTTTTAGTAATAGCCGAACAAAGTATCAAGTTTTGACCATGGGGTCAAAACACAGCACTTTCACAGCACTTTTACCTTTTAAGACCTCTCCTCCCTAGAGAGTCCTGGTGCATCTCTCCTCCAATAATACCAAGAAGGATCTACCGGTTTTCAGTTGAGGTCTCTTTCCTTCCCTCTCCGACTTCCAGGGACCTACTGTATATGTGAACTGGAATCCTTTTCTTCTTTCTTTATAAACTGTTGATGGGAAGAATTTCCATCCCCAACAAAGGAGAATATTTGTAATTCAAGGTTGAAATGAGGTGTCCTTAATGCTCTCTGAGCTTGGTTGTTTTCTTGCAGAGATTTCATTACCTAAACTAGGTAACATCATCAGTGCTAGCACTCAGTGTTCTTCTCTAAGGTTAAGGAGTCAATTAGTGTTCAGAAGGGAGGGCTAGTTGGGAACCTTGAGCTCATATTAGGACTTCAAATGGAATTGGTGAAGAAAGTGGAATATTAAGTTCAGTTTAGATTCTTTCAGTATATAAAGGATTCGAATTGGCTCCATGTCATGAATCTTAAACGAATATCCATACCCTATTACAATTAAAACATAAAAAATAAAAAGTCATTTATACAGACAAATATTAAAAATAATTAAAAGCCATATAGCACAATTACAGGGAGAGCTATTCAAGAACAGTAAAGCCATTTTATGGGCTCCACATGACTAGGTAATCCCAGGCTAGGTAGCAAAGCCAGACCCCTTCTGAAAGACCATCTTGGGGAATCATATTACATTAGACAGGTACAGCAGCAGAAAAGGCCAGGACTCTCTAGTGGATGGAACCTGAAAAAAGCATCTTATGATGGATTTGATGGGATGGGTCCCTAAGGAGAGGCAACCCATCAAATAACCCATCCCCATGCCATGTAGGGCTTCATAAGTTATCACTAACATCTTAAATTGGATCCAGCAGCAAATTCCCAACTTGCAGCAATGCAAGTTGCAGAGCAAAGTTATAATGTGCACATATCTAGGTGTGCACATACAGTAACTGTCCATGTTGCTTGTATTTATCAATTGAAGTGTTTGAATATTCTTCAAGGGCAATCTCATGTACATTACAATAAGCTATAAAGAAGATAGGCAGGGCATATGTGGTTGAACGTAGAGACTCTTCATCTAGGAATGAGCACAACTGGTGCACAAATTGAAGTTGTGTTGTAGCCCTCCTAACAATGACTACTATCTGTTCTTTGAGCAGGAGTCATGCGTCCAGAACGATCCCCAGATTGTGCACTGGATCTATTTGGGAAAGTGTAATCCCATCCAGAATCAAAGCTGACAAATTCCTAGATTCAGGTGGTCCCAAAACCACTCAGTCTTGCCTGTTGTGTGCTGTACCATCCCCTATAGCCTCCAGGCATCAACACAGCACATTGGCAACATTGCTTACTTGAGCAGGCACAGAGATATATAGCTCAGTAACATCAGCATACCAACTCACACCATTGCTAGGGATGACCTCACCCAGCAGTTTCATGAACCAAGTGAGTACCAAACCCTGAGGCATTCCACAATTTAGGGGTTGAGGTTGGGATCTCTCACGGAGACTCATTTCTTAATCACTTTCAGAAATTGCTTCTTAATTGCTTTTTGGCTATAAGTGCTGGTTTTCTTTAAATTGGGGTTGGCACATTTGATAGCACTGGATAAATTTCCTTCAATACTTAGCAAAATAATAGTTAAATATAAGTTTAAGAATTTAAAAGTAATCTCTCTTTTTTTAAAAAAAAATAATAAACAGCAAAGGAGTGTTTAGAACATTGATTTTTAAAAGTTGCAAACAAACTAAGGGCCCAGGATCATCTTCTGCATGTTTTCCACAATCATAGGCACATGGCAGGGGTGTCCACTCCCTCCTTTATTATTTATAATAATAATAATATATTAAATCATGCAACCACTAAGTTCCTTTGGGCAGTGGTGGATGAAAGTAATCAAATATTTTAGCTCCGTACGGCTCCTGATCTCCGCTCCTTCTGTCGTGACCTGAAGACTTGGCTGTTCAAGCAAATGGGCTGACTATGATTCTGGGTTTTATTATTTATTATTTATTATCTAATTTGATTTTAAAAGAGGGTTTTATTGTTGCATGTTTTTAACTTGTGTACACTGCCCTGAGTCCTTCAGGAGAAAGGCGGCATATAAATACATGAAAATACATGAAATAAATATTTTAGTTACTTTTCTGAATACAAAATTAGTGAAAATGAAACAAGTCTAAACTTCTGGCTGCCTGTGCGACCAATCATAATAAGCCACAACAACAACAATGATCCAAATAGAATGAGTAATAATGTTCAAACTAAAGTATAAAAATAGCAGTTAATGACTGGACTAAAAAAAAAAGGGGTGAGGGGGAGATAAAGAAAGAAAGAGGCTAGCAGAATAGCCTTTGTATAATATTTGAAACCTTTTTAAAAAAATTTCTTTTATTTTTTGTCAAATTTACTTCAATATGTTTATGTATATACTGTATATTGTAGTTATCAGCATGAAAATGTAATGGAGTCTGTCCAATTGATTTTACAATCTTTTCTGCAGTAGTCTTAAGTGAATTCTTAATGCTCTAGATCAGGGATGTCAAACTCAATTTCATTGGGGGCCGCATCAGGACTGTGGTTGACTTCGGGGGGCTGGGTGGGTGTGGCTGACTGGGTAGGTGTGACCAACTGGGTGGGCGTGGCCAGCTTTAGACCACTTCCCAAATTGCTGGCATGTTTCCTCTTCACATTGGGTAGACCTGGCCAAAGCAATGTGGGCCAGCTCCTTACATTTTCCAGGACGGCCCCATAGGCCGGATTCAACCACATTGCACCCCAGAACCAGCCTGCGGGCTTTGTGTTTGATACCCCTGCTCTAGATTTTCCAAAACCTAGAAGTACTGGTTTTCCTTAAAATGATTGTAAAACATGGTCACGTGCTCGTGGGATGCTGCAAATGGCTGAAAATGTAGCCATGTTGCCAAGCATCTTAAGTCTGGTCACATGATCACAGAGTCAAAGTTTTGAACATCAGAACTTTGGGTCTGGGTCATAAGCAGCCCAAAGATAGGTCTGTTTTAACTTCAAATGGTCACTAAGTGACCTGCTGTAAGTCGAGAACTACCTGTATCTTTTTATGGTGTTTCTTTCTTGCATGTTTTTCTTAACCAATGAAAAGATGATTAAAAAAACAATATATTTTTAGATGACCTCATTTTCCACAAAATATATTTTACAAATGACCTCATTGTATTTATGCTGTTATAGATACAGTGATTTTTAAAAATAAATAAGATAAAAAGTTAACTCAACTTTGGGATTTAATATTTTCAAATGTTTATATTCTTTTGAAGTTTATCTCTACCACATGGGAATTGATAGCCGGGTACAAAATGGGCTTATAATCAAAAGATCTACTGTTCAGCATCAGAAAGACAAATATGATTCCAACTATCCAGTATGTACAACATGGATTAATGTAATGAATATAATGAATTATGGCTTCAATTTGTTGAAATTGAATTGAATTGAATATTCTATAAATTTGTTTTCACTTTTCATTTTTAATTCATAATTTAGGACATTCTTTTACTCTTTTGTGTATTTAGTTAATAAAAGAACTCTCTGATGAAAAAAAATGAAATTTGTTTGTAGGGGAATAAAAAGGAAAAGACTAAGTCGTTGTTTCAAACATATTATACTCCTATATTGCCAGCAGCATGAAATGCCAAACCCAGATAGTAAGCAGCATGAGCTCAGAATTTGCTCTCAGTCCTTCAATTTGTCATCATTTGTCCAGTGTAATTGTAAGCTCCAGGGATGGCAGGTGTAACAAATGAGTTGCATCTTTTTTAGACTACTTTGCTCCCAAGAGAACAACTTGTCTTTCTGTCTTATTGTAAACATCCTGATCCATAGCAAAGCTATAATCATAACAAAAGCCTTAATAGAGTCATGGCCACATAAACCATGAGTAAAAATGCTAAAATGGTAAATTCGCTGTTGAATACCTCAGAATTCTCAGAGTGTGCTTTCTACCTCTAACATTTTCATTTTCCCTTTCCCAGGTGCTCAGTTTGTATAGTACTATATCGCACACATTATGGTTTCTCTATTGTAAAAAGCAGAACTTATGTCGGTATCAGCAGCCTCACAATAAATAGGAATTGCCAGCAGCAGTAGACACAAGCATTGCTCACACAGTGCTGGTCTTTAAGTAGTTATTTCAGAGATACACCATCTTTTTCAGCTGTGGGCTGCTTGACCTTTGAGGAACATGCCAAAAACATCTTTCAAAACACTACAAAATGTTACAAATCAGTCCAGAGGTTCAGCTATAGATCATGCTACAAGTTCCTTTGATCATTATTCTACCATCTTGACTTAAATATTGTTCTACGGGTGGTTCCCCCGCCCCAAAAAGTGAAAAGAGCTACTAGAAAAGAGAAGTGTTGTAGTGCCTTTATATAAATATATCTTGATTGCTAATTGAGGATGGATGAGACATAATTTGAAAGTCAAATCTATTTACTGGCAAGAAGGACTGCAGAGAATTCCATCCCAAATCCTTTCTGAACAACCTCTATTATGTATTTTGAGAATGCCTTAGTTTCATGATCAGTGATGAAACCCAGTGAAAAACACAGTAACACAGTTGTCCATTAAGATATTATCAACATCCCAATTTTTTTTTAGCCCAGTTCTTTTAAATATTTCCATAAAATTCCAAGTCTACTTAATTCAGAAGTGGAATGCTCTTTAGAGGTTTTCTATCTGTTGAATAATTTAAAAAAAGCAAAAATTGTGGCAGTTATGATGGTGACTTTCATGAAATACAAGCATTTACTTTGATTTTAATTAGATATTCACTGTCAAAGGTGTGTTTGAAGAAAAGTGTCTCAAATCTATCAGGAATACAAATCCACATAATTTGTTTGATACATCTTTACCTTTTGATCAGTGGTCTCCTACTATTCCTGCTGCTCCTATGAAATACACAGCTTCATATTCTTCATGTAACCTGTGTGAAAAAGAATTATTTATCATATTCATATGGCCGCCCATCTCATAAAAAGCGACTCTAGGCTGCAGGCAAGAAAGAGTTAAAATGCTGACCGTACATAAAAAGTCATTATTAAAAGTTTTAAAAATCATAAAGCATACCAAAGATTAGCTGTTAACAGCAATAACGGAACCACCCCAAGATTATCAGTCCCCCTGGGACACTGAAGGCTGATGGCATAATCAGGGCTTGAGGGACTTCCAGAAAATAAGTAGCAATGAAGCTAACTTCATTTTGGGGGTATGTGGGAGAAATAATATTCCATAAAGCAGATGCTACAGCAAAAAAAAAAAGGGGGGGGAGGGCACCTCCTTGGACCCACCAAGTGTAATTCTCTAACAGAAAAGACCCACAGCATGTACCTCCTGCCAGATCTGATAGGATGGGCAGATATAATTGAGTAGAGACAGTCAATCAAATAACCTGGCCCTATGCCATGATGAAGGGCTTTAAAGGTTAAAAGCAGCACCTTGAAGTGGAAAGAAGCAGTTATTTTGCAGTTAATTTGCATTGGTAGTGGTAGATTTTCATAAAAAATCTATTCCAGTTACCTGGAGACATAGCACCAACATGGCCCAGAAATTCCAATCAGTCTCAGCCATAATCTTGTATATATTTACACAGAATTTACTTCTGAGCAGTTGTATGGCATTTTATTTTATTTTATTTTATTTTATTTTATTTTATTTTATTTTAT
>WNWU01000003.1:14818284-14833050 GCA_012654045.1 Ptyas mucosa
TTTTATTTTATTTTATTTTATTTTATTTTATTTTATTTTATTTTATTACATTTTATTACATTTTATTTTTTTATTTTATTGTTGAGAAACACAAACACTTAAAGAGCGCAGTGATTTCAATGCAGTGATAGCAGGAACTTCATTTCACACTTTTAATATGTGACAAAACTTTTAAATACTTCAATGAGGAATCATTAGTAAGCTTTCGGTTGCTTAGAGTGAAGTTCTAAGGGTCAACCAGTGATCAATGTTACTGAACCTCACATAACTTATTTTGGAATAAGCATGTAAACTGTTGATTGTTGTTTATATTTTGATTACATAAGATCGCCACTATTTGCATTTGATATTACTTCTTGTCTCGATATGTTATACATAGAAAATATATTTATTTTGTATGAATAAATAAAATATATTTATTTAATATTAAATATATTTAATATCTTCTGCTTAGAATATTTGCCAACAGAAGCTGTTCTTAAAAAAAAAAGCAAATGCACTGCATTAATCCACTGGCTCATGTGATTTTAATGTTCTAAGGTCCTCTATGAATTAAATCTTATTATAACTGTAAATATTTGTCAGTGTCCCTTTTATGTCAACATCATCATTTATTTGTATAGACCACCAAAGATTCACTTCATGTTGTTATATTTGAGGTATACAGCTTCTAAGCTTTTCAAGATGCTGTAGGTACTAGTAGGATCTTTGTGCTTCGTGGTCATTCATGGTGTGACAGGTTCTATTTTGGAGGATCACACCATTTACCTTGAAAAGAAATTCATGCAATATTTATTCTTTATCACTCCTTTCTTTCAGGGATGTGCAAATTGACACTTATTCTATATAAACCCTCTCTTCCACATGGCTCAGCTATAAAAATTAGTCATTTTATTTACATGATCTAAAATTACATTTTAAAATCTAAACACTTCATAAAATCATGAGAGGCCTATTTGCAGAAAGGCAACTATTTTTAAAATAGGGTACTTTAATTTTTATTTTTCTGTTATTTTCATTACTGGATGCCAGTTGACGAATCCACTTCTAGAATTAGGAAATTAGGAAGTTTGGATTAAACTACTTAAGAAACTTCATTTTTTTAAATTGTGTAAGTGAACAAGAAGATGTCAGGTATATCTACACATCTGTAATGTTTCCTTCACTAAATATGAATTTGGTCACAGAGAATTTGGCCATGTGATTACATTCTGCTTCTTTATGATAAAGCAATGAATTATGTGCATTAAATATCCCTATTATGTAAAAATATCCTATATTTATTATAAGAAATTCACCTTTTATATCTAGGTTGTACACTATTGACCTGGATACTATATATGAAAAATCAATTTCAGACTGGTGTATATCCTTAAATATCTCCCATTTTGGGAACTTTTGACCTAGATCACTTTCTAGAAAATGTATTTATTCATTAAACTTATATGCCATCCATCTCACCTAAAGGTGATTCTAAGCAGCTTGGATCTTTACATGTGTACATTAAATTTTAAACCTTGCTTCATATTTTAATTTAGATTAAAACTATCTTGCATATGGCAAATATATTCATCACTTAAAGGTGGAATGCCCATTAGAATAATAGGCACTCAATGCCCATTGAGAAGAAAGATAAAAGATAATAGAAGAAGCAAATAAATAAAGCTGTTGGCTATAATCAAATTGTAGAACCAGAGAAATCTGAAAGCCCAAATTTTCAACATTTCTTTTTCTGAAAATCTCTTTATGAATGTGTACAAAATTGTATCCTTAATCATAATTTTTTTACCTATCATATATTTAACAGAATAGCTCTTCATCAGATATATGTAGCTCTCAAGAAATTCCCTGTTCTTTAGGGCTTCCATATATCACTGATCTCAATTTAAATACGCATACACTATTAAAATATACACATGAGTGGAATGCAGAACAAGATTGCCAGATCAAATCTGGTCATTTTGGCAATATGAATTGTGCATGCTAAGTGGTCAAAAGTGTGTTAACACTTACTTCTGATCTAGATGCTTTCCTCCAAATAAGCAATAAAAAACTAGTAACAATATATACATACTTCAGTGATATATTTTGAGTTTCCTTTTCATTTGGTTATATGACTGAATATTTAAACAAGCCCATTAAGGTGTTTACCCAGATATGGATCTATATCAGGGGTGAAATCCAGCCGGTTCTATCCGGCTCAGGCGAACCGGTAGCAGCAGCTGCAGGAGGCTCTGCCCCCTCTGCATATGTCATTATGTCGCTTTTTTGTGACATTTTAAGCCTCTGTGTGTGCGCAGAAGGCTTTGTGCATGCACAGATGGTGTGTGCGAGCAGAGCGAGTTCATGCACAGCACATGCACATTGGCAAACGGATAGGGACGGTAAGTGAATTTCGCCCCTGAGCTATATTAATGGGACTTGGAAGTAATTACACATAGTAAGCTTTTTCCCTGACATCCCTTTGGCAGATTTGCAGAATGCTGCACTAATTTCAAAAATCATTGTGTGGATGAGGCTTACACATGCATATCTATGACCCCTGACTCATGGTTTCCATATGCTAACATATACATTTTAGAACCATGGTAAAATCATCAACGTTTCCATTCTTGTTAAAATGGACAAGAGTAACGAAATGACATTTAGTTTAAGAATTTAATACTTGGGGAATACAGTAGTTACATACAGGTAGAAATACCAAGCAACTGGATGTTCTTGTTTTTTTCCCTTAAAAATGTTTCACTTCTCATCCAAGAAGGTTCCAAAAGAACCAGAGAAGCTTTTTGGATGAGAAATGAAACATTTTCAAGGAAAAAAACCCTAAGAAAATCCAGTTGCCTCTTGAAAAAGCACCTTTGGGACAACTATGACCTGGATTTTTAAGAATCTCCATAGATTTACAGGTAGAAAGTGCAAAATACTGGGCTTCATGACAATCTTTATTATCTTGGAAAGAGTCTTTGGATTGTAGTTGATCACAATCGCTGAATATGAGCGAGCAACGTGAATTGCATGTCAGAAAAGTTAACACCATTTTTCATGCTATCAATAGAGCTATATCTCATAAACAAAGCTAAAATTTTGACTACTGAAGCCAGTTTGGACATCCAAATTTAAGAAAGATTCAGATAAGTGCAGGTGCAAAGCAGAGCAACACAGGTGATTGGAATTAAAAACCAAACCCTAGGAAGAGAGCTTGGGTGAACTGGCATCTTTTGCCTTGAAAAAAAAAATACAGTTGAAAGCGAATTTAATTATTTATAATTACAGTTACAATAAAAATTATATTTTTCAAGTTCACAGATACAATTATAATGACAAAAATATATTGGTAATTCTGAGCACTCCATTACTTCAAGAATTTGAAATGCATTTCCATCCAGTTGAAGCAACAGCACTGAGGAAATACAAATACAAATTTACCGCATCCAGTGTTGCTTATAAAAAAGCATGTCCAAACATTATTGTCGAAATGCTATGGTTCATGTCCTACTTAATGTACAGTATATAGCACATAAATTTATTCTGAAATGCAATAATTGTCTGTACTATCCAGAATTACAGGATTGACAATCTCAAGTGGCTTTTAATTCTTTCTTTACTAGGCAGCAAAGAACTCAGATCTGCAATAAAATTGTAAGAATTGTAAAGCTGTCACAATACACAATCGCAGTACACAATAAAATACAGTAAGGTGACTCTTATACAAGGAAGATGATGACGATAATGACGATGATGACAATGATGACGATGATGACGATGATGATGATATAATATTGCCTATTTCTCCCACTCCTGAGAGAAGGCATATGCATTGCCATCATTGCAAGATCAGCATTCTTGAACTCCTTTATTCTCCTTGTATTATTGTACGTCTGTTATTTAGTCATTTAAACAGGTCAAGAAAGCGGTAATCCAGGCAAAGCTAACCTTCGAACATAAGTGCCTGTCTGAAGTCAAAAAAGTTTAAATCCCATTTGGTTGTTCTTCCATTTTTTTGTTTGTTTTTGGAACTGCAATGTCAGCAAACAGACTGAACAAAATATATTTGCACAGAGGAAATCTGACACCAGACGCTATAGCAGGGCTATTGGTCAAATGACCTGCTAACTGAACCACATTATCTGCAGGAAAAGACAGTTTGGTGCTCCCTATACAGAGTTGCCTTGCAGGTCTCTTTTCAGTTCATTCTGTTCTGAAAAGTAATTATCACTTCATGATGACAGGAGTAGGAGTGTCGATGTTGGTGAGAAAATGCCATGTTCATTCTCAATGATAATTCCCACTTACTGGAATGATACAGAGCCACTTCAGTGGTTATAAAATACAATGTGACAAATGCTCTCTTTAAAGCTTTCAGGCTCCCTAGCTAATATTGCCTTGAGTTCCTTTTGGTACTTGATTATCGTTACAATACTGCAAAATATTGTAGTAATGACAAACTAAAAGGAAAGTGGTTCAGAAATCCATTATCTATATAATGCTAAAATTCTTGTATCTGTTTGCATGTTTGTAACTTTGAATTGGGCAAAATGTTGTATCGCAGGGCAACAATTTTTGACCTCAAATGGGCACCTAATAAGCTTGGCTCATTAGTCCTGTGGGATTTTAAATTGGGAAAACTCGTGGCTGCTTTAGCACCACCTTGCCACCACCTTCTAATTTCCAATGCTCCCTGACACTTACCCAAGCAATATGCAACCTTCTCTGCTGGCTTTCCCATTGACTTTTTCCCTGCAAGCTTACTAGAGGCAAAGTCAGTGGGGAAGCCAGCAGAAAATAAGAAATTAATATTGTTCTCATCCTTTTTTTGCCAAACATTTGATCTTTTTTACATAACTAAATTTCTCTGAAACAAAGACCCAACAGATTATCTACTTCATAATGACACAAATCAGGATCCCATCACAGTAAAACCTGTTTACTGTAACTTATTGCAATCAATCATTTTTCAATGATTGAAAAATGTACAATGTAACGTTTTGTTGAAATCAAACTTTTGTTGGTTTTAAACATTCTTAGGAGAATCATTTTCCATGAACAATCATGGAATTTTAAAGTTCCCTAATATCATGATTCAATGTACAGGTAGTCTTCAACTTATAACCCTTTGTTTAGCAAGCATTCAAAGTTACAACGGTACCAAAAAAGTGACTTATGTCCATTTTCACACTTATGACCATTGCAGCTGCCCCATGGTCACATGATCAAAATTTGGTTTCTTGACAAATGGCATGTATTTCTGATGGTTGCAGTATCCCAGGGTCATATGATCAGCTTTTCCGAACTTCTGACAAGCAAAGTCAATAGAGAAGCCAGATTCACTTAACACGTTTGTTAGTAACAACTGTTATGATTTGCTTAATATCTGTGGTAAGAAAGGATGTGAAAATGGGGCAAAACTGACTTAAAAGCTGTCTTGTTTTGCAATGGAAATCTTGTACTCAATTGTGATTATAAGTTGATAACTACCTATTACTATATAAAAAACAAAACCAACTGCAAGCTCCTTATGAGAAATGATCTTCCTAACTACACTAGAGATGATTAACTTAAGCACTATCCAGCATATCATATTTACATTTTTTCCCATTGCTAATTTATCTGTCACCCCCCCCTCAAATGTTAATTTATTCATGGAGAGTAGAACAAGGAAACATCTAGAAGCAACTATATCCTTTCTCCTTAGTTTGATTTTCCACTTTATGGGGAAGGTGGGGGCAAGGGATGTAGGAAAAAACATCTACTAGCTTTTCCTGAATATGATCTATAAAATATTTATAATAAAATCATAATTTTAATTTTTAATTTGTTAGGAAACTAATTGGGATTTTTAAAAAGGTAATTGCTAACAGGCAACTAAATGCCAACTATATCTATTCACTCATATATAATATACACTTTATATAACAATAAAAGTTTGCAATTCACAGATTTCAAGATCAAAAAGGGCATAGCTCTTTTTGAACACAAATCAAAATTCAGACAGAGAGATGAACGAGAAATGTATTGGGTTGTCATTTTTATGGCAAATTAGCTTATTTTTCATTAACTGTTTAATTCAACAAACTGAATGGCAGTGCATTGAACTGTGCATTTTGATATTCAGTAAAAAAGAAATAAGAAAATATGTGGAAAAAAATCTCACATAAAGTAATACAGGCATACAGAGTTATGTATGTAATCTTAAATTCATTGGAATTTGTAGGAAAAATGCTGTTAATATTGCCAATAAACTGTGATTAGATTTGAGTAATTATCGTTCACTAAAGGGTTTTAACAAAATTCTTTTTGTCCTATCCATTTTTTAATCAAAGCAATCACCTACCCTTTGACGTATTGCGACATTAAAAATCCATTTTACTTTTCCAATAACCTGCAATAACAAGCCTAGCAGCTAACAATAGAAACTTAATCAATTTCTTATGTTACATTAATTCATATATATCGGGAGGAGGAAAGAACAAGAATAGAATAGTTGTTTGATATTATGAGAAGCTGCCTGGATATTTTTCCAATATCTTCCTCCCAAAAAAACCCTTTCGATCAAAGGGAACATGACTCCTGATAAATACATTGTGTATTTAGCTATGCATTGTTTTTGCAATCAATTTTAGATGATCTGCTGAAATAATTTTAAAAGAATTCCATTCCACAGATTTGATTTGTCTTATTAACCAATGAGATCAATCAACTACAGATCCCAGATGATCCTTCTAAAAATTCTTAGATTTCGAAGAAAACTTGTTCTTGATATTAAGACATATGTATTTGTGTGTGTGTGTGTGTGTGTGTGTGTGAGAGAGAGAGAGAGAGAGAGAGAGAGAGAGAGATGCATACATATGCATATTTTTGAAAACTAAAGTAGGATCATTAAAAAAGAGAGAGAGGGGGTGGGGAAATTAATGCTGTCCTAGCAGAACTGTCGCAAACCCTTGGTTTTCTGGATTCTGTTCAAATCAAAATAGCATAACTGGAACTCTAAAATCAGGGAAGACATTGAAAGAGAAAAATTAGGAGGTGTTTTTTTTCTTCTAAATACTAATCCTTTCAGATTTGGATGCTTGGGTTCACCTCTCCCAAACACTCTGTTCCCAGGAAAATAGTTCAGACAATACAAACCTGGACAATGAAATAGAAAAAGTTATGAAATCCAAAGTGAGTGGTATCTTATATATGAACAGTGCTGCTCTTGCATAGGGTGAGTATCCTGCCCAAGGCAGTATATGCAGCACAGTTAAAAGGGAGCTGTAATGTAATTAGTTGCTTTACTATTATAGTGCAACACCTATCATGAGGTTGACTTTCCGCCTTAAATGGCAAAATATTCTAGGTTGTCCATTTGTAGGGAATATGAGGACAGAATGAAATAGAACAGCCTGCAACCTTTAGATATATATCAAGTTACAGACACTGCTAGAGGAACAGCATTGATTTATTTGGGTAAGATTTCTGTAGTGCCAGACAAACAAAGGATTTCATTTTATTTAATATTTTTTCTTTATATTCTGTGAGCGATATAATCTTTTCAGTAGCAGTCTCCTGGCTGTCACACAAATTGTTTGAAATGTTGCATGAGGAACAGTTTTTTTTTTTTTAAAAAAAGATTGAGTTTGTGGAAATCTGGAACATCATACATATTCTTTGGTGTACTTGTAATTATATATGTATTTTTGCTTAAGATCTCTGCATCTGTAGACTGCATTTATATGTTCCTTTTTCCAGCTTACTCAATTTCTAATAAGGATATTTATGAGGAAATAACATTGTCTCCTTGTAAAAGAAAAAAAAGGAAAGGAAGGAAGCCTTTCAATTATTACAATCCAGTTTATAGATTCCACATCTTAAATATTCGCTGAGATATAGCACTGCATTTTTATGAATAGCTAAAATATATGTCTCTATCTTGATGCTGATTCTGTTATTTTGCTTCATTAAAAGCCAAGAGAGAGAGAGCAAAACTATCAGTAAATCCAAATTTAGGGGTCCATGGTATATGGTAGAAAAAATGGCAATTGTACAATTTAAATGCAGTGGGTAGAATTTAGCTGCTGCCCTAGCACTTCAGTAAGAGCATGTGATCTGGGAAAGGCCTTCTCTAACAGATCATCTTCAGAAAACTACAGGCTAGGATGTTCAAGAAAAGCATGTAGAGATCAGAAGTATCCAACTTTGGCAACTTTAAGACTTGTGAAATTTAACTCCCAGAATCCCCAGCCAGCATAAGTAGCTAGTGAATTCACAAGTCCCACAAGTCTTTAAGTTGCCAAGGTTGGACACCCCCTTATGTAAATGGTCGGTAGTAAAATACAGCAGAATGATAATAATTAAAAAAAAGAATTAACCAAAATCACTATGCCACGTTTTTTCATTAGCAAATGGAGTACACATTCCCATCTTTCTTTTTCAGATCATGTGAGCAGCAGATTATATGACAGCAACACAATTATGTCAAGGAAAAAAGGCAGGGTTAAAATCTTCAGAGTTCATTTGTTTCTTTTTTATTATTATTAAAAGAGTTTTACAAAGGGTTTACATGTTTTTCCCCCGTCCCCTCCCTGCACCCCTCCCCCTTTCCATCCACCCCCTCCCCCTCCCCTCCCCCCCTTCCCAGATCAAATACAGGGTATAACATTCAATAATCAAAATCCAGCCTAGTCTAAATAATTCTTACATCCAACATTTCTCGCTTTTTCAATTCCCTAATTACCCTACCAATTTAATTACTTAAAAAAAACCACTCCAAATATCTACATATTTATCCAAACCCTATCTGTAACTTCTTGTTCCAATATTTATTCTGGATATAATCTATCCATCTTCTCCAGTCCTTTAAATAGCTTTCATTTGATTGTTCTTTCAAGTACGCCGAAATTTGTGCCATCTCCGCTAGGTTTATTACTTTCATTGTCCATTCTTGGATTGTAGGTAAATCTTGCTTCTTCCAGTATTGTGCCACCAACAATCTTGCTGCTGTTATCAAGTTCAGAATCAAATTAGTCTCTATAACCGTACAATCCATGATTATACCCAGCAGGAACAACTGTGGTGTAAATTTTAGCCTCTTTTTAAAAATATTTTGTAAAATCCACCAAATTTTTATCCAAAACGCTTTAACCTTCTTATAAGTCCACCAAATATGAAAATATGTGGCATCCTGACAGTCACATCTCCAGCATTTTGGTTGTACATTCGGATACATACAAGATAATTTTTTTGGATCTAGATGCCATCTATAAAACATTTTATAAAAATTCTCCCTTAAATTTTGCGCTTGTGTAAATTTTACATTTCTTACCCATATCTTTTCCCATGTTTCCATCATTATTGGTTGTTCAAATTTCTGTGCCCATTTTATCATACAATCTTTAACTAGCTCACTTTCCGAGTCTATCTCTATCAATATATTATATAATCTTTTTATGTGCATTGAACTTTGGTCCCTAATTCGTTTTATTAAATTTTCATCACTTTGTATAATACCAATTTTCTGATCTTTTCTCCATCTGGCTTGTAATTGTACATACTGAAACCAAGTTTGTATTATTTTCTCCTCTTTCAACACATTTAAAGGTTTTAATTTTAAAATGCCTCCCTCCATGCAAAGAATATCAGTATATGTAGTCACATCCTGTCTTCTTTCTATACTCGTAATCTCTATTGCGTGCCTGGGTGCTGTCCATATAGGTATCTTCTCATTTAACTTATATTGATATTTTTTTCCAGACATGCAGTAGAGCATTCCTCAACATGTGGCTCTTAAACACCCTATCCACCTTTTTATCATACACTAAATAAGCATGCCAACCATAAACCAAATCATGCCCTTCAATATTCAAAATCCTTCCATTCGTTAAGTTAACCCAATCACTAATTGCTGATAGTACAATTGCTTCATAATATAGTTTTAAGTTAGGCATTTTTAACTCTCCTCTTTCTCTTATATCCTGCATTATTTTTAATTTTATCCGTGGCTTCTTACCTTGCCATACAAATTTATTAATACCTTTCTGCCATTCTTCCAGGTTGGCATCCTTTTTTATTATTGGTATCATTTGAAAGAGGAATAAAAACCTAGGTAAAACATTCATCTTTATAACTGCTATCCTACCCATTTGTTTCTTTAGGTTGATTGGGTTGGTTTCAGTTTTTGGAAAAAATAAGGTAAAATAAGTGGCTTCCTAATGCTTACTGCACCTACTATATGTGTGTGTGTGTGTGTGTGTGTGTATGTGTATGTGTGTGTGTGTGTGTGTGTGTGTGTATGTGTATGTGTATGTGTATGTGTATATGTATATGTATATGTATATGTATATGTATATGTATATGTATATGTATATGTATATGTATATGTATATGATGGTCTTTCAATGCTGTGGTATCTGCAGAAAAAGATTTTAAGGCTTACTGACAATGAGTTAACCACACTTGCCCTAGATCAAAAACATCTTTAGAATGCATAAGGATATCAGTTGGATTCTTACCTTCAGATCAAACTGTAGCATTTCTCTCATGAATGAATCATGTGTGTTTTGGGCTAAACAGTCTTTCGTTGACATCAAAGAGCAAATTTTCTGCAGATATTTAGCATCAAAATCGTAGCAGCAAATTTTAGGGTGAAACAAATTATTGTGCTGGATAGGAGGATTTGTCTCTATATAAATACTTGGCCTTTTTTTTTAATAGAAGTAAAGATCCTAGTATCCTTCTGTTGATATTACATGAATAGCCAATTAATTCTACTATTGTTGGGAGCAACCTTATACAAAATGTTTACTTACTCCAGAAACATTTTTTTTAAACTTTCATTATAAATACGCTCTTCTCTCGTCCTTTGTGTGGGCAGCTGAATCCTTGCTAGATTTTCTTACTCTAAAAATAGCCTTATGAAAGTTAGTGTTCTATCTCATGTCTTAGTAGAAATGTCAGCCCCAAGTTAATAACTGGGTGCTAGAATTCATAATAAGCCTGGGATCACAGAACTGAATCCATAAGTTTAGACTTGAGAATTAGGTCTTTTTGTGGTTGAGCCTGAATTATGCTAATGTAATATTTAGAATGACTAGAGTAATCAAGGCTGCTCATATTAAAATATTATGCTAATTTTAGATTTTATTTTCCATAGATCATCGCATCGACTGAACTATATGCCAATAATTGAAATATCACTTTTCATGGAAAAGCAATGAGTTCCAACAACGACCTTTGAAGCAACTTTTGATGGGTTATAAAAACCAGGTGTTACAGCATTAAATGCTTTTATAGCTTTGAACTCTTAGGAAATTTGAAATCCCTGAGAAGAGAAAAAAAGTTTTTGTAGATCAAAGGAAGAAACCAATGAGGGAGCCAATAAATAATTAAAAATAAAGCCTTGTTTCCTCCCCCTCGCAATTTTTAATTATTTTTTAATCTTACCTTTACTAATTTTTTATAAATAACTCTAGGTGGGGAACATAATACTTTTTTCTTCGTCCTGTTTTCTGCACTACAACTATCCTCTGAGTTGAGTTAGGTCGAGAGAGAATGACTGGTTCAGGTCAGTAATGGGATTCAAATCCCGTCACTACCGGTTTGCTTGTGGGTGCGCACGTGTTCATGCGCAACGCTTCTGCGCAGGCCTCAGAGACATCCGGGCAAGTGGGTGGAGCCTCTCACCCCACCGCTACCAGTTCATCCAATCCGGGGCAAACTGGTAGCAACCCACCACTGGTTCAGGTGCCTTTCATGCCTAAGGTGGGACTAGAACATACAGCCCCTTAGCTTCTAGTCTGGTGTTCTAACCACTAGACCAGGGGTGGGCAAATCTGGCTCTTTTACAGCCAAGCTGCCTCAGGAATTCTGGGAGTTGAAGTCCACAGGTTGTAAAAGAGCCACATTTGCCCACCACTGCACTAGACCAAACTCTGTTTCATCACCTTTCCCCCTTGCATTCTATATGTTGAAGAGTTGGGTTCAATTTGGGGAGAAGTGAAATGGAAATTTTGATAAAACTGCTCTGAACATTTAAGAGGTACTTGGCCACATCAAAGTAGATGTGGATGTTGCACATATAAAACACCAAGAAACATATCCAAAGAAAACATTGACTTAAGTTTGATTTCCAGGTGTTGTAGTTTAAGTAAATTCACACTATCATTCAATCTCATCACACTCCCAATGTAAGAGTCCACAGAGGAAAACTGGGAGTGTGGAATGCCTTATGTTACTTAGCTGCCTCCAAGAACAATGATCTGGAAAAAGTTCACGTCAAGATTTAGGTTCTAAGCAGTACTGATTAATGGTTTCCTTTCCAGAAGGAAAACAAGACCCTGTTGAAATTGTCAATCGATTTTGGCACATTGCTTGCAGTGTGGAAGACAATTTGGAAGACAAAGTATGTTTGTTTTTCAGTGTTTCTGCTTTTAGGTACTAGATGATCATACCATTGAATTCCATTTTTAGCCATGCTGCTTAATATCAATATGAAGCCACTTGACATATTGATTAGGCAGTGGTGGATTAAGCATTATTATTGAGTATTATTGTACTCCATTCTGTTTACCCTGTTGTTGGAATTAGGTTGCCAGGCCAAAAAAGATAAGTGCTGATGAGACATAGTTTTGGGATTGGTGGATCCAAGATTTAAAAAATCTTAACTGATTTACCTTAGGAAGGACTACTGTATATTTTTCAGAATTCATTTAATTTACTTTTGCCACTGAGGCTCAATATTCCAAATGAATGAATGAATTGAATGTATTGAATGAACGTATTTTTGGCTAGCTTTTCTGACCAAAGAGAATCATTTGTGGTTTGCTAGTGGTTTATAGTGGCCATTGCCTATTTAGATGAACATCAGTTAATATAGCCTTCCATGTGGAGCTGCCCTTGAGGATGACATAGTGAATACAGATAGCATGAACATACAATTATGCATACTAATTACTAAATAATATTCATTTTGGATTTTAACATATTAAAGTATCTGACAACTTCCATGTTATTATATCCTGCCTTCCATTCAGGAGTTCAAGGGGGTATGGATGCTGATTGGTCCAATGATACCCAGTGAGCCACTATGGCTGAGGATGAATTAGAACCAGATCTCCCCAGTGCCAGTCCAACACTAATCAGTGTAACTCACTTATTGATGCATAGAAGACTACTCGGGTATTAAAGACTCTTATCCTGAAATTGCACAATATTAAAGAATACCCTGTCTTCAGATGCTCATCTAGTCCCATCATTTTTGTCACAGCATAAGAACAAGCTATTCACACCAGCCTTTGAGTCTTCCTTTGTGTAATTTAATGGTACTAGTTTCAGTTATAATATGCAACTATTTATTATCTATATCCCATAATTTCTGATCATATGTCACTCGTTCATTTTTCAAATTTTCAAATTTTGATAAGTGTTGTTTTATTGATTGCATCCTATCCTAGCTTTGGCTGATACTAAGATGCAAATAGAATTAAAAATACTGAAAATACATATGCTCTCATAGTAACAAGCATGGAGAATAGTTTTTATAACACTCTGCATGGGAAACCACAGCAAAACATGTGTTTTACCACATGGAGCAAAACACAAAACAAACAATCTCCATATGGATGCATAAATACAGCTTGTGCACCTCAGTTCTACCAACTGTCAAACCCTTTGCTTTAACTTACTATAAAACTCTTTTATCTGATGCAATGATGAATTCTTCTTATCCAACTCTGAGCCTTCACCTACATCTATAGCCAGAGAAAATTGGCCACTGTGAATATTTACACTGGGACCTAAAGTAGGACTGACAGCCTCTCAAAGACAGCCTAGGAAGAGAAGGTTATACAAGATGTTTTTCCTCCTTAGCAACAGACCTCTGGCCCATGGCATCGTCTCAGGGCATTTTCAAATTCATGAAAATTTACTCTCCCAGAAGCAGACAATATGATTCTCTGGAGGTCTCATCTATAAAAAAGCAAAGGTTTATGTACTACATCTGTCTCCTACCTAATCAGCAGCTGACTATACTAACTGGGCATTAGGGAATTTATTCCTATCACACTTGGATGACATCGGGTTAAGGCTACCATCGTCTTCCAGAGCTTCCATTGAATTGTCCACTACCATTCCTCTCCTCCTTCTAACACTAGGACTAATTTGGATAATTAAAAGAAAAAAAGAAGAGTGGGGATTCAAAACATTCATGCTATTCTGGAACCTATATTTTGCTTCAGGTAGATATATCTAATTTCATTCATGAACATCCAAAGATGCTGACCTCACACGTTCATCCCTGCATAAAGCTATTGAATTCAAAGTTTTGAAAAGAAAATTAATAGTTTTGCTCCAAAATTAGTTTTATGATATTTTTTGATAGAGGTCATTGTTTTCAAAGTCAGCAGTCAATATTTCTGGAAGAGTGTATAGGTAAATGGGTTTTTTTTCACCCTCAAAAATGTGTCTGAGCGCTTTTTTATATCCAAATGAATTTGCCAAATAAAGATCAGGAAATCACATGCCTACAGTTCTGTGATTTCTGCATGAATTCCATGGGAAGAATCTCTTGTGATTCCAAAATATGTGGTTGTAACCTTATTAAATATTTTCTACCACTTGTTATAAACAGAGCTATCCAAGGAAAAAATAATAATTAATCCTTTCTTTAAGGAAACTAATTAGATTAAATTCAGTGGAAATCTGTTCAAACCTTATTTCATGATATCCTCTTTGAAATCAAACATAGCCCTTCCTTCCTTCCTTCCTTCCTTCCTTCCTTCCTTCCTTCCTTCC
>WNWU01000003.1:14833060-14863010 GCA_012654045.1 Ptyas mucosa
TTCCTTCCTTCCTTCCTTCCTTCCCTCCCTCCCTCCCTCCCTCCCTCCCTCCCTCCCTCTCCCTCTTCTTTCCTTCAGTCCTCCAACATTCATTACACTTTTCCATTATTCGGATACACTGGCAATTTTCAGAAAAAGGGATTTAATTAGCTATGTCATTCATCTCATATAATATGGCAGTTCCCATGTTCATAAATGCCGCTGTGCGATACAGGAAAAACCAATATCGTATCATTAGTAAATGCTTATTCAGTTGCCTTCTAAATATGTCAAGTGACTTATACACTTTCATTGCTGTTAATGCATCACAGCCCTGCATTAATTAGTGCTCTTAAAGCTAAGGGGGAAATGGGTCAGTGACAACAGCGGCAATGCATCAAGTGGGAAGCAAGATAATAAATGGATAGTGGAGAGTTTTTATGTCACCAAAATGTATTCATGACAAAAGGTAAGTCTGCATTGTTGACTGAATAATTTAATCAGGACATGTCATGGAGTGCTAAATAATAAATTGCTACTGCTTAGTATGTTACTGAGCACTGTTAACTTCTGAGTTGTAAACGTAAGTTTTACCCCTATCTTTCAGAAATGACAGATAATATAGGGATTATTAAAATTAGCCAAAATAAGTTTTCTGTGCACACTTTTTCAATGAGGTGAATAGAGCTACATCCTTTTCAAGAACTATACTGATGGTTGATAAATGGTTTTCCTTGTTAATAAAGTAAAAGAAAGTTCACCAGACCTCTTTAAATTAACTTGATGTCCAGTCAGATATATTCTTGATATATTCTTAAGATAACTAATTGTGGCAGGTGGATAGAAAAGACTGCCAATTGATATATATTCACTCACAGTTCTTGGCCTATGAAAACCATCAAGAGCTATGAAATATTAATATGTGGTATCATCATTTAAATACATTACAAATACACATATACACATGTACCTATACACCCACATGTACACGCACACACTTACAGCCATAAATCTGTTCAGATCACTTTTATGTTTCATAATTTAGATCTATGTTGGAGTGGGTTATTTTATTTTGATAATAAATGGATCGTGGATTCTTGTTTGCACCATAGAAGACATGGTAGTGGCACTACCATTTTTAAATCAATTTTGGGAGGATTTGGTGAAGTTATCACTGCCATGTTTTCTTTAAAAAATGGTTTAGATGGAATCACATAATCAAATTGATCTTATAAGTGAAGAGAAGTGGGGTGGATTTCAACTGCTAGAAAAATAAGTCCAGGGATGGTTTTGCTGTTGGGAGGGTGCAAAAAACAACAACTCATATCTAAGCCCCATCCATTTTATGAACATCATGTAACACATGTGGTTGGGAGGGGCAGATATGGTGGGAGTAGGGGGCCATATCATGTGGTGGGGGCACACACCCGCTATCTCCAAGCAGTGACATGCCCTGGCCCCCATGACGCTTCTCGTTCCCCGGGCTGCCCAGAGTTGCAGAGCCCAGGCCTTAGGTTGATGCTGTGCAACGCCAGGTCCGCAGTTAATATGGCCCCCCTCATTTGCGAGCTAATTCAGGAGGGGTGTGTGGACCTGGCAGGTATTACAGAGACCTGGTTGGGCCAGGAGAGGGGGTTCCCCTCGTAGAAATGTGCCCACCAGGTTTCCGCGCATTCCATCAGCCAAGGGCCCAGGGCAGGGGTGGGGGGGGTGGCGGTCATTATAAAGGAAGATCTTGATCCGAGGGAGGCCACTATATCTCAGATAGCTGGATGTGAGTCTCTCCTGGTGAAGTGGGCCCATGGGATGCAGGTGATCACATACCTGGCTCCTTGCCACATGACAGCAGCCGTGCCCAAGCTTCTCAACATTATTGCTGGGGTGGCAGTGGATACCCCCAGACTTTTGGTCATGGGGGATTTCAACTTGCTGTCTGCTGGTGAGGCATCTGGGATGGCTCGGGAGTTTATGGCTTCCATGACAGCCATGGACCTGACACAACTAATTCTTGGCCCTACTCACGTGGGGGGACATACTCTGGACTTGGTTTTTGTCTCTGGTCAGTGGCTGAGTGATCTGGATATAGGGGATATAGTTATTGAACCCCTGTCATGGTCGGACCATTCTCTCCTGAGGCTGGACTTTTTGACCGCTGCACCCCACCGCAGGGAAGCAGAACTGACCAGGTGGTTCCGCCCCAGGTGACTGATGGATCCTGACAGGTTCCAGAGGGAGCTTGGGCCAATTCCTGAAACTCTGGCTCACGACTTGGCTGAAGACCTGGTGGCCACCTGGGATAGGATGGCTGCTGGTGCTCTGGACCGAGTCGTGCCTTTGCGGCCTCTGACCCGGTGCCGAATCTGCCCAGCTCCTTGGTTCTCCAAGGAGCTGAGGGACATGAAGCGCCAGAAAAGATGCCTAGAGAGTGGTTGGAGGGCTAGTCGCTCCGAATGGACTCTGACTGGGTAGATCCTGGCGGGGTGACTGAGGCCGGTCTTGAGAATGTCATCTGGGATGAGTTCGACCCTGTGACTCCTGAGGACGTGGACAGGATCCTGGGGAGGTTAAACGCAACCACATGTTTATTGGACCCATGTCTCTCCTAGTTGGTACTGGCCACCTGGGAGGTAATATGAAGCTGGCTCCAGAGGATTATAAATGGTTCTCTGAGGGAGGGGTTCTTGCCTCCCACCTTGAAAGAGGCGGTGGTGAGGCCCCTCCTCAAGAAGCCTTCTCTGGACCCAGCTGTTTTTGCAAACTACCATCTGGTCCAACCTTTGCTTTATTGCGAAGGTTGTGGAGAGTGTGGTTGTGTGACAGCTCCCACAGTACCTGGATGAAACCATCTATCTAGATCTGTGCCACTCCAGCTTCAGGCCTGGGTACAGCACAGAGACAGCATTGGTCGCATTGGTAGATGATCTCTGGAGAGCCCGGGACAGGGGTTGTTCCTCTGTTCTGGTCCTGTTAGACCTCTCAGCAGCTTTTGATACCATCGACCATGGTATCATGCTGCGCCGGTTGGGGGGATTGGGAGTGGGAGGCACTGTGCTGTGGTGGTTCTCCTCCTATCTCTCTGACCAGTCACAATCTGTGTTGGCAGGGGAGCAGAGGTCGACCTCGAGGTGCCTTGCTTGTGTGGTGCCGCAAGGGTCGGTCCTCTCACCGCTCCTGTTCAACATTTATGTGAAGCCGCTGGGTGAGATCATCTGTGGCTTTGGGGTGCGATGCCATCTGTACGCTTATGATACTCAGCTGTATATCTCCACCCCAGACCACCCTAATGATGCCCTCAAAGTGATGTCCCAGTGTCTGGAGGCCGTGTGGGTCTGAATGGGGAGGAACAGGCTTCGACTCAAGCCTTCCAAGAACGAGTGGCTATGGATACCGGCGTCCCGATATAGCCAGCTGGTGCTGTGGGCGAGTCATTGACCCCCACAGAGGGGACTCACAACTTGGGTGTCCTCCTGGACACATGGCTGTCTTTAGAAGAGCATATGACGGCTGTGGCCAGGGAGGCTTTTTATCAGGTTCGCCTGATACGCCAGTTGCGCCCCTTTCTGGATCGGGACTCCTTATGCACGGTCACCCATGCCCTCGTTATGTCTCACCTGGACTACTGCAATGCTCTCTACATGGGGCTCCCCTTGAGGAGTACCCGGAGGCTCCAAGTGGTTCAGAATGCAGCCGCATGGGTGATTATGGGAGTGACGTGGCGCTCCCATGTAACACCTCTCCTGCTCAAGCTGCATTGGCTCCCATTGGTCTTCCAGGTGCACTTCAAGGTATTGGTTCTCACCTTTAAAGCTCTCCCTGGCTTAGGGCCAGGGTATTTACGAGACCGCCTGCTGCTACCGATAACCTCCCACCGGCCAATACGCTCTCACAGAGAGGGCCTCCTCAGGGTGCCATCAGTCAAGCAATGTTGACTGGTGGCCCCCAGGGGGAGAGCCTTCTCTGTGGGGGCACCCACCCTGTGGAATGAGCTACTTCCTGGAATATGACTGATCCCGGACCTCTGAACCTTCCGTAAGGCCCTGAAGACATATCTATTTCATCAAGCCGGCCTAGCCTAAATAGTTTTTAATGGGATTTTAATTTTATAAGATTCAGGGTTTTAAATTGGGAGGCCGATTGATTTAATTTATTTTTAATTATCTTAACTTTTGTACTGTATGTATTTTTAATTCTGGCTGTTCACTGCCCTGAGTCTCTTCTGGGAGAAGGGTGGTATACAAATTAAATTAAAACTAAACTAAAACTAAACATGTAAAAAGGTGGACCAGGGTTTCATTTGCATAGCTGCAGCCACCATCTTGACTATTTGACTCCCCCTTTGGATTTGCTAGGAACAAATGCAGTCAATGGCTTATAACAAAACTAATGAAGTACTTTAATTGGTTGAGTGACCAGTTGACCACAATCAATAAACATAATGATCAATATATAAAACTTCTGTATGCTCAGATATACATCTGATCCACTTGTAATGAAGTGAATCCAGGGGTAATATTCACTTACTTTCGCTACCGGTTTGTAAATTTGAGCTCATAGACACGCGTGTGAGCTTTGCTCACACGTACCACTTCCGCACATGTGCAGGGCCTTCCACACATGCTCAGTGCATCAAAAATGGGATGTGATTACGTTTGGGAGGATGGGTGGAGCCTCCTGCAGCCGCCGCTACTGGTTCACCGATCCAGATAGAACCGGCTGAATACCATCACTGAGTGAGTCAATTTAATCCCAGCTAGATTTGTGTGTGTATGTGCATGTGTGATGCATCTGGTTGTAATATGAAAACTTTATAACTGCAATGATTTTCAGATCTGGTGTATAGTTGGACTGATTGGATGCCTGTTTATGCATAGGCAACAAAGAAGGCACAAACGTCAGCTGGTACAGAATGCTGTGGTGCACAGTTATATACAGTCCTAGAACAGCATATGTTACACCTCTGCTCTTTGAGCTTCTTCACTGATTGCCAGATCGCTTCTGAGTCAATTCAAGTTGTTGGTTTTAATCTTTAAAATCCTTCATGGAATGGGACTGGGTTGAGAGATTGTCTCTCTCGCTACTTATTTCAGTCTGTCCCATTTGATTTGCCTGAGAAGGCATGCTGCAGGTACCATCAGCTAAGGCTCTACATTTTATGGGTCCTAGGAGATGTGCCTTCTCTGTCTTGGTGCTCACCTTATGGATCATTCTTCCCCTCAAAATTAGATTCCCTCCTTCCCTTTTGAAATTTTGGAAGGTCCTCAACATCTGGAGTCTCCCTTATCTCAGATATGCTGAGATAATTCCATTTTGAGGCGGCCATTTTTATTCTCTCTTTGTCTAGGCTAGAGGTTTGTATATATATTTTATACTGTTTATTTCTTATTGAAGATGTTTATATTTATTTATATCTGTGGTTTTTATATCTGCAGTTCTTACAGATATATGTGCTTCCCAGAGTGGCTTTTGGTGAGATGAACAGCTATACAAATTTAATAAGTAAGTAAGTAAGTAAGTAAGTAAGTAAGTAAGTAAGTAAGTAAGTAAACATTAATTAATTAATTAATTCAAAATACGATTTATAACTCCTGGCATACATCTTTAGTATCCAGCAAATCCTCTAAATTCCTCTTCCTTTTTTTAAATTTAATCCTTGATTGGGAAATAAAGGAGTAAATTCAGACCTTAGATGGTGATGGTGACTCTTATATTCCAGCTTTAATAGCAATAAGATGGCAACTAGCCCTTATTAAACATTCTCTGAAATGTGCAATACCCATGATTTTTATTGTACTAAGTTGTTCTGATGTTTCCAAATCAAACAGTTTTTAAGTATATAACGGTTCATTTGGCTTAATAGCAATAGCACTTAGACTTATATACTGCTTTACAGTGCTTTACAGTCCTCTCTAAGTGGTTTACAGAGTCAGCCTATATTGCCCCCAACAATCTGGGTCCTCATTTTACCGACCTCGGAAGGATGGACGGCTGAGTCCACCTTGAGTCTGGTAGGATTTGAACTGCCAAATTGCAGGCAGGCAGCAGGCAGCAGAAGTAGCCTGCAGTACTGCACTCTAACCACTGTGTCACTGTGGCTCATAAATGCAGAAATAACTGACAAAAGATGTTTATTAGATTAGGCTAGCCCAACTGGGCTGCCCACTAGTAGCTTGCTTCAGTACAAAGTTAAGAAGCAAATATTTTATTTGTTCACCTCTATTGTTAGTAAGGCATTTGCAGTGGGCTTTTAAAATAAAGGAAAAATCCTAACCACAAATTGAGATAGTTGCTAATTTTTTTGGCAGATCCAATTATTACTTATTCAGTGCCAAAAGTAAACCAACTCATATTAAAGACTCAAAGCATGACAATGTCTGCAGTCTTAAAGAGACTCAATTTAAATTAGGGAGTAACTGAAAATAAAGTTAGACCTAATAGTTTTTAAAAACCCTAAAAGGAATAGTAAACTGTCCCCAGAAGGTCAGGCCTGCCTGAGGAAATGATATTTTTTTTCCTGTCTTCAGCACACCTGATGGCTTCTCTGTTCATTATTGCTAGATTTTATGTAATACACTTCAAAAGAATTCTGCAGACTTCATACATAGCAGAAGTTCAGTTAAAAATGCTTGTTAAGCAGAATTGAGTTAGGCACATATTGTAATGATCTATCACAAGATACCTTATTGTAGTACAAGAGATTATGAATTACTAAATTAGTTTAGTAGAATGAAATAAGGCTGTTGCTCTTTTGCTGCTTTACCTTTCTGTTTTTATTTTTAATTGCTTTTTATTGAACAAACAGTATAGGACAAACACTAGAAATGTTAACTGCCAAGGGTCACTTTTAATATCAGTGCGGTATGAAGCTAAGAAGTAAATTAAAATATAAAATAAAAAGAAGATAAACAACTAAAGCAAAAGCAATAAAAAACAGACCATATAAATGAAGAAACTTGTCAATATTTTAAATGTCTATACTGATATTTTTTTTACAAATAGAATTTGTACAGATGAGGAAAATGTATTCGAAGAAGTAGTGAATAGTTAATATCATTTATAAATGGTGTTCAACATTTGAAAAATATCCTCAAATGTTCAGTCATCCAAGGTTTTTCCCTTGGTCAAAATTAAATGCAACAGCAATTTGCAATGCTTTTAAATAGCACTGACTCGAACAAAATTTGTCTTGAATTTTCCAATGTTTTGTGAAAATAACAGGAATTCCATTAATTCCTTATATTACATCACTTTATATGCTTTAGGGAAAAAGGCAATTAAAAAATGCAAACATTTTTGGCCAAAGATTGAAGATGATTTTCCCCATTTGTCCAAAAATGTTTGACTATAATAATTTTATTTACATTTTAACTTTATACAAATGAAAAATTAAAACTTTGAAAATATCCCTATATTCATATGCAATAGAACTAATGTTATTCTATGTCATTCTACTATTAATATTTTCTATTTCAGCTTCATGACATATCAAATATTAAAATTTATGTGCATAGTATCAAGCATTAAATATAGCACCTGGATATATAACTAAAGGTAATCCATTAATGTCATAAACAACTAGGATTACTGCAAATCAAAATGACCATGCCAGGAACATTGCATTAAAAGCATGAAGCTGCTATATACTTAAGATTGAAAAGATTTTGGCTGCAATGTTTTTTTCCCAGTTTCATCAATGACTCTGATATTGTTTCAACCAATCATTTGCTTGTATAATAAAATGAAGTACATGAAATATAGACAGGTTGATGGTATAATATTGATATTGATTGTATAATATTGTATAATATTGATTCAGTATAATATTCACATGTGGAAAACAAAAATGTATTATGCTACCTATTGTTGAGATGTAGACACAGATATCATCATAGACATATTTTTTTAAAGATAAAAAAAAACTTTCCAAACTAGGCTGAGAGATAGTGACTGGTCCAAAATTGCTCATCATCCAACCATTTTATGTGCCTTATGAACCTAAGGGAGGACTGGAATCTGGCTCTGAGTACTGCTAATCCAAGACATTACATTGGCTCTATAATAGGAAGATTATTACAGGGATGTATGAGGGTTTCCTAGTAGATTAGGCAAATTTATTGGAGGGTAGGTTTTAAGAATACATTGGAAACCCAAGCAGTAAAAAGAGAAGTTTCCAATTTTAAGGTGTCTAGGCAGACAAATGCGCTTAGCAAGAAAAAAAAAACATCTAATGTTTCTTCTGTTTCTGACAGATTTCCAAATATATAAATGCAATCAAGACAAGTAGTAACAATGATAGAAAGCCATCAGGTTTATGAAGGCTATCTGGTATATTGTGTAGAGTGTAAAATGAGTAACTTTTTTCCTTTCTGGACCGGAGCTGTGAGCTTACATTCAGTGTAAAGAGCAAGTAGCTTTTAATGAATCAGGTTGTTTCCTGGACAATTGGAGATATGAGTTGAAAAAAAAAAACTTCAGAGGTACACTAGCTATAGAAACTCTTCAGGTAACGTACATATCTGCCAAAGGCAATAATGAATTATTGTCTCAGGAAGAGGATACCACTCCCGGTATAAAGTGAAGTGATCTTTTAAAAGAAATGGATAACCACTACTTGCTCTTCATGAAGCACAGTAAACTGATGAAGTTAAGAAAACTTAATGCATAGGTGAGCTAATGATTTAGGGCAAAAATCATTGCTCGACACTGGAGAATATTTTCAGACAACCGTGATTTATCCAAAGTGGTTTGGCTCTACTTCACAAGAATGAAAGTTAGCCTGCTAGTCCTGATCATTTGAACTATTTGAACTCTTCAGAAAATTTAAGATGAAATTGAGAATGTTTGGTTCATAAAGAAGATGAAAATATTTTTAACTGCCCCAAATAAAAACCATGAAAAGGGAATATGTGAAAATAACACATTAAGAGTTAATTTTTTTCTATCCGATATTACAGACATTATTATACATGGTTTTATATATATGTATACACATGTTTATGATGAACTCTTACCAACAAAGGGAAAATATATTGTGTATGAAGTTATGGTTATAATCACAATAAGTTATCTAATGAAGATGAAACTATAGGAATAATAGAAAACATCTTAAATTAGACTAAGGTTTAAAAGCTATACAGCCATGAACACTATTGGCCAGCTATTAGAAGGCTCCTACCAGCTTAGCTAATATATAAATTATATATTAGCTACTACCAGCTTGGCTAATATTGGGGGCGAGTTATTGGCCCCCACGGAGAGGGCTCGCAATTTGGGTGTCCTCCTGGATGCACGGCTGTCTTTAGAAGAGCATATGACGGCCGTGGCCAGGGGGGCTTTTCATCAGGTTCACCTGATTCGCCAGTTGCGTCCCTTTCTGGATTGGGACTCCTTACGTACGGTCACTCAGGCACTCATCACCTCCCGCCTGGACTACTGTAATGCTCTCTACATGGGGCTCCCCTTGAGGTGCACCTGGAGGCTCCAACTGGTGCAGAATGCGGCTGCGCGGGAGCAACGGGAGCAACAGGGTGCTCCCATGTGACACCTCTCCTGTGTGAGCTGCATTGGCTCCCGGTGGATTTCCGGGTGCGCTTCAAGGTGTTGGTTATCACCTTTAAAGCACTCCATGGCATCAGACCTGGGTATTGCCTCCCACCGGCCAGTACGCTCCCACAGAGAGGGACTCCTCAGGGTGCCATCAGCCATGCAGTGTCGGCTGGTGACCCCCCAGGGGGAGGGCCTTCTCTGTGGCAGCACCTGCCCTCTGGAATTTGAAGGATATCAGACCTCCGGGCTTTTCGCCGTGCCCTAAAAACTTTTCTTTTCCAACAAGCAGGGCTGGCGTAACCCCCCCCTTTTTTTTTGAGATATTAGACTTTTAATTGTATAATGGGTTTGAATTGGAAGATCTTAAACATTTTCGGCCAAAGTGTATAATTCTTTTAAATTTCTTTTAAATTTTGTATTGGTATGTTTTTTACTTGGCTGTGCACCATCCTGAGTCCAGTAGGAGAAGGGCGGTATATAAATTTAATTAATTAATTAATTAATTAATAAATAAATAAATAAATAAATAAATAAATAAGAAAATGAGGACAGAGAGAATCTCTTGATAACAGTAATTGGAAATAAACAATAATTGGAAATAAACAATAACTTGATGTCCCCTCCCATTTTTTAAAAAAGTAGTTCACACAAAAGTCTGCTGAAAATATGCTTTTTCCTTTACACAAATCCATGCTGGAATGCACATGTATGTTAGAATGTGCCAGGTCAGATATATTCTCCTCATAGCTGTCATCACCACAAATAATGGAGCCATTCCTTATGGTACAGTTTTTAAGCATATAAAATATAACAGCCAAAGCTATGCTGAAATCACCAGTGTGTTAAAGAAATATTCTCCATATTTTGCTCCATTTATAGTTCTACAACTTGATCGAAAATTATTTTCAAAGGAGACGTTCCTGCACTAATTTTGTTTACTAAATGGTCCCCTTATATATGGACTGCTTTGCTTTTTACACAATCATCTCTTTAACAACTTATGGTCTCCTTGCTTTGCTTGCATTAAATCATAATAGAAGACATTGTAACCCACTTTTCTTATGGAGTTTGTAGCTAAAGGTGGAGGTACAAACTGGAAAAATACTGGAGAGATGTTTAAGAAAGGAAGGAAGGAGAGAGAAAGAAAGAAGGAAGGAAGGAAGGAAAGAAGGAAGGAAGGAGAAAGATCATCACTTCTCTGCCAACTCTTATTTATAAAAGAAGTTATCATCTAAAGCAACCAGAAAATGAGATAAAAAGACAGCAGGTTTCTTTACAGAGAAACATATGTTTTGGGAGAATGGAGAACAGAATTTGGATATGGCTGAATTGAAATATGGATTGAATTGAATATCCTTATCAGTCTTTAACAAGAATAGATATCAGCATAAATATTATAAAATGGAATCAGCAACATTAAAACCAAACTATGCTTATAAAATGTAAAGACAGTAATTATGTGATATAAAAAGATTATTTGTTCTCATTTAAGTGCTCAGTTATTGGATACTGGTCAGTGATAGACATGTGTCCAAATTATCTGTGAACTTGTGTCAGTGACTTAGGTATTGTGAGTGTTTTTTTTGCACCCCCTACCTGATCAGCAGAGCTTGCCAGGAATTGTTTTAGAGTCGGAGCTGGACATAAATTGGTCTGTTTAGGGAGAATTCCTGTTACATTCTCTCCCCCCCCCCAATATTTTGGGATTGAGGGAGTGTTATCAGTAAGAACCCCTTTCTCTGGAATTGCTGTCAGTTTCTGGAACAAAGAGGTTAATATACAGATTGTGGATTGTGTGTGCTCATTGTTAATTCTGTTCAAATATGGGAACTGTGCCGTAACTGCTGTTAGAAACATAACCATTTGGAGGCAAGCTGAAGGTGTTAGGATGGCCGTAGGTATTTTCCTTCCCTGCTTAGATACATAAAACAACTATTGTGGGAAAATGATTCAAAAGACTGGCCTCAAGTAAGAAAATACTATTCATTGATTTTAGCCAAGAAGAATAAGTAGAATATAGACTTTTACATTCTGTACATATATTCTGTACATGATATCTTTTGACAAAAGAGCTATCAGGAGAATTATGTAACTAATAAAGATCCAATTGATGATGGCATGCTGAAATGTAAATGATATGGCTTCATTAAATGTTTCCCAGATATGATTATTGATATTCTTCATAGATCAGGGGTGTCAATTTGCGATGGACCTGCAAGGTGCTTAGATCCGGCCCATGGGGCTGCCCTGGAAACAGTGAAGGACCAGCCCGTGGTGCCTCTGCCAGCAAAAACGGAGCTCGGTTTCTCTGGTAGAGGGCTGCAGAAGGTCGTTGCTGCAGAGCACTCGGGCCACCACAGGTGCCCCAACATGAGTGACATCGATCTGGCCACACCCACCCTGACCATGCCCCCAGCCCCCCCACGCCAAACACAACCCTGATGCAGCCCTCAATGAAATCGAGTTTGACACCCCTGCCATAGATGATAATAATTAATTTAATAAAGGTTTGACATGTATTTTGGGACAAGAAAAAATGTTGTAATATGTATAAACTTTGACAATGATAGAGACAATACAGATATTGTAACCTGGCATGTATATCATTGCCAATTAATATGCACATTTAATTTTCATACTAAAACAAATGCCAAATGCTTCTAAATCAGTTATTTACCGTATTTTTTGGAGTATAAGACGCACTGGAGTATAAGACGCACCTTAGTTTTTGGGGAGGAAAATAAGAAAAAAGCTGATTGGCAGGTGGATCAGCCTCCGGAATACCTTCAATCAGCTGTTCTTGGTTGTGAGCTCTGTGCCTTGTTTTTTTTTTTTTTTTTCTTTTTTTTTTTGCCTCTGAAACTTCTGTAACTCTGTTTCAGAAAAACCTTTTTTTCCTGCCTCTGAAAGCCTCTGAAACAGAGCTTCAGAAAAAAAGCCTCTGAAGCTCTGTTTGGGGGCTTCTTTTCTGATGCTTTTTCAGGCTCTGAAACCTCCGTTTCAGAGTATAACCTTCAGAGTATAAAATGCACCCAGATTTTCACCCTCTTTTTTGGGGGAAAAAGGTGCATTTTATACTCTGAAAAATATGGTAATTCATGGAAAAGTAAACATTACACTAGTTACAATTTACTGTATTTAAAAAGCAATTGTAAGTCTGGTTTCACTAAAGTTGTTCATCTGAAATTATTTCCTAAATTGGAATGTTACACAAATGAATTTGGCCTTGCTTGAAGCAACACTTTGTAACTGTGTTACTTTCAGAATTGCCATATTTGGGCTGCAAAACTCAGGATGATCACTCTACCCTGACCTCCAGTGTTCTGAATTTCTGCAGCCCAGATTTGTTAATCTCCTTATTTGGTTATATGAGCAGTAAGTATCAGGACCAAACATATAGTATGCATACAGATAATCCCCAATTTAATCCACTGTATTTCCTGATAATAGCAAGAAAGTCTTCTGTTTGAAATCCTTATCATTTTCTGCTATTCATTACAGAATGTTCTCACTCTGTATTGTAGCCTCTTTGGCTTCTGAGTTTCTTCCTATCAATATATACTGAGTGGCAGTTTTTGGAAAAAAATAGCCAGAGACAATTATTTTTCTCCCAGTCAGGCTATATATTATCCCCAGTATGTATCACTACTTTTATCTGCCCTGCTCCTTTTATGGAAGGAAGGGTAGCGAAGAGAAAAACCCTGATTGAATTCTTATAGAAGCCAATGAAATTCACTGTCCCCATGCAATTAATGTTAGTATGGACTACATTTTGACAAGCTAGTTATTCGAAGTACTATCTTGCTTGACTTACAGGATTAAACTTTGTATGACCTCAACTTGGTTTACACTAAGGTTTTCTCTAAGCATGTCTTCAGTGTGATTATTTTGCTTCAGAATCTCTTTTGACATTTGTTTTAAAACTTTTGAGGTGCTTTTCCCCATGTCTAATGGAATAGCATTACTGAAATATTCAAGCTACAAGATATCCTCTTTAGTTTGTAAGAACATTTCCCAGGGACTGATGGGAAATGGAATTCCTGGCTCTGCTGTCTACTACTTTGCATTAATATGAATAATGGAAAAAGAAAAATAAATTCATATTATGTCCCGTATGCTACTGTTAATTATTGCAAATAATTATTTTCTAGAGGAGAAGGAGTTTATGGATGATCTCCTATCTTATGATTACTGCTGGTGGTTGATCAAGGTTCAGGGATGGCTTGATCAGATTTTGTTTTGTTTTGTTTTGCTAAATTAAAATGATTTCTCTGTGTTAGCTTTTAAATAGTTACACAGTTTTATTTAAGATCTGCTGGTTGTTTAACTGCATTTTCATCTATAATTACTAAGACATCAGACATCATTTTGACAGCTGTGAGGCTAATTAGTTAATTGCTGTGTTAAAACTTTAGTCTGATCCAATAGGACTCTTCTAATAGATATATGAAAAAATGGTCACAAACTAGCTAAAAGTAATCTTTTCTTACCCCTTTTTACCAACCAAAGTCAACAAACTCAACAAAGTTCTGAAACAGAAAAACTGAAACACATGGAGGACTGTTTGTGTTGGGAGGATTTGTTATGGTTTGATGGTTTTTGATACTTTTAAATTTGTTTATTGTTGTTTTGTGGACCATCCAGGTTTATGGTATGTATATGGGTGGACATTTTAAATTATTAAATAATAATTTAAATAATTAAGTAATTTATGATAATTGCATGATGGCAGAAATGGCAACAAAAAAATTGCAGCAATTCAGTTAACTGGATTTTGGTTAATTATGGAATCCCTGCTATTCCCCAATATTCTGCTAAACATTAGATGGAGCACTGTCTGGTACACATCACATGAAACTTTATGCCCACAAATACCACACTGGACACTTTAGTCCTGTGATGGCAAGCCTATGGCACGTGTGCCAGAGGTGGCACACGGAGCCCTCTCTGTGAGCACGTGCGCCATTGCCAGCTGCTCTTCTGGTTTTGGGTGCGCACATGTGTGCCAACCAGTGGTCTTCGCAGGTGCCGGAGTACCAGAAAATGGCCTGAAAACAGCTTGAAAAATGGGCAAAACCAGCCAAAAAACAGGCCGTATTTCTGGCTGTTTTTCAGGCTGTTTTTCGGACCAGAAATAGTCTGAGAAATAGCCTGAAAATCACCTGAAAAATGACCTGAAAACGGCCCAGAAAATGCCTGAAAAAGGCCAAAAAACAGGCATGTGTGCGCCTGCCAGCTGGTCTTTGGGTTTCTGGCACTCCAGCACGCACACATGCACCATCTGAGCAGTTTGGTGAACTGGTTGTTGGAAGAAATCATTAGAGCAGAGAACCGGTTGTTAAATTATTTGAATCCCACCACTGCCCTTATCCTTACCCTTACCTTACCTTACCCTTACCCTTACCCTTACCCTTACCCTTACCATTACCCTTACCCTTATGATATACTTATTCTTTATATAAGTTACTCTATCCAAATCTATGCTTACTTCATTTAAATCAAGAGGAGTCAGTTGCCAATAAATCTTTCTAGAATTTCAAGTTTATGTAGAGAACATAGCTGAGTTTGGGTCTTTTTGGACTCCATAGAAACCAGCTTAGGCATAATAATGAGCATATCCTCTTTTATTTTTCCTTCCAAAAACCTTTCACAGAGACAAGAAAGCAATACTTCAATAATTTAGTCTCCATTTAGCCAGGTTGGTTAAATGGAAGAAAAAAGGAGGAAAGGGCCAGAAAAGATGAAAACATTTAAAGAAGATCTGGCAAGTAGCCAGTAGCAGAGAGGTCTGATAAAGGCCTCTGCAGGATGGTAAAAAATGTCAAGATAATTTCCCTGATCAAAGTCTGTTTCTTTTTTACTGATATATTACATGCAACACATGTCTAGGAAGAAAAAACACATGGTTCAGTTGTTTGAATGTGAACTCACATGCACACACACTCACCACGGACAGCTCTGAGTTCTGGTAGCAGTCAGAAAACCAGCTGTAAAAAGAACATGAAAAGAAAGCAAACATAATAGGAAAATAGGAGAAAATAAGAGGCCCAGGGGACAAAGGATATATGAATCAACAAGAAACTTTACAAGACTACAACAGGGGCTCCAATATAGAATAAATACCAGACATTAAATCTGGGTGGCCTTCAGCTTCAGCTTGTATCCTGCTCCCAATAAGCCAAATGTTTATTTGGGGACAATGATTTACTTCTAATGCCCTTTTACACATACACAAGCAAACACACAAAAGTGTTGCCATTTGTTGGTCCTACCAGGAGCTTCTTTGGAGCAGATCCGAAACTCTTATTTAACATTGCCCCAGAGACATTTTGTGAAACTTTATATGTCTGTGTTTAGCTCCTTTTCATTTTGGACTTTATTTTTTATTTCATTTTTTAAAAAATGTACATTTGCAAATTCATTCTGTTTTTAAAATAAACTCAATTGTTTTTCTCTAGATTAATTTTCATGTTTTATTCGTACTGTATTTAAATGTATTCAGTGCTGTGTTTAAATTGCTATATTTAAATTGTTTTTATATTTACAGTGAATGTTTAATTCGTCTTAGCTGGAGAAAAAGAAGCTTTGTTAAAAGAGCTCTAAATAAATAATGGCTGCATGCCTTAAAGGGATACATGATTTTCATATCTGGGCATAAAAATAATCTTTTGTTTTTCCACTGGCAGATCCTGCATTCATTCACACAAGGTCCTGACTCAGGTTAAGAGTTCAAGAAGATTTCTAAGGAAATCTGAAAATGAATGTTACAAAATGAAAAGAAATGTCTTATAGTTCTGTTGAAATTAACAAGTAAGGTAGCAAGAAAATAAAAATAAACAAATAAATAAATGGATTGCAGGAATCAGATCAGGACAAGGAACAGCAAGATCCTCTGAGAATTCTAGCTTTTCTTAAATTAGTATTATATAAAACAGTAATAATCCTATAGTGTGAAAATACACAGAAGTGTTTGAGAGGCGATATAGTCTCTCATAAAATCATCAGAAATTGTGATAAAATGTACTCTACATTAAACAAATTTGCCACCAAAATAGCCAAAGTAAATCCAGTAGTTTTTGCCTGATACATCACATTTTAAAGGCAGCCATGTATCTTGCCTCAACATTTTGCAAAAAAATATATAAATCTGTTCTATTATTATAATATTTCATTTGCATTGAAATAATCAGTGTAACATCTCAATGAAACTTATGCCTTTCCTTACTGCAGAATAGCTTATTCTAGCATGGAATATAATGCTATTTATGGTTGGTTGTATAAGCCAGATATTTAGACTAGAATTGGCATAGTAATAATTATTGAATACACATACATTCTAGTCCTGCTAGAATGTATAGATAGATAACAGGATAGATAGATAGATAGATAGATAGATAGATAGATAGATAGATAGATAGATAGATAGATAGATAGATCTGGATATATAGCCCTGCTAGAATATAGAGATATCTATATATCTATATCTATAGATATAATATAGATATACGCATACATGTTATATGCATATACAAATCACAACTACCAGGTTTTTTTAGCTGGTGTTGATTTTCATACGCATCAAGTTCTTCCCTAAATTTAGGATGTCATAATGTGTCATCACAGTAAATATGTACATCCAAACAGGGTGGCCTTTTGTAATTAACCAATGGAACTCTTATCAATACACAGATTTTCTAAGTAGCATCCAAGATTTTTTGGTATGATACCCAGTGTACCGATAACCACAGCTGGTTTATGCCATAATCTTTCAACTTTGATTTTCAGATCTTGATACTTTGTGATCTTCTCCAATTTCTTGTCTTCTACTTTTTCTTCTTTTCAACTAGAATTAAATCTGGTATTATGAGCCAGGACTTTATCTGTTTGTATTCATAAATCCCACAATATTTTAATCTGCTTACTTCTTTTTCTTTTCAACAAAAGTTCAACTTTTCCAATTTACGACTACTTTTTCAACTCTATGTTACCACCAATTTTTCATTACTGGCACATGATAATTTTTAGAGATGTTCCAGTGAATTATTTTGGCAGCTCATCAAGCAACAATCTCTGGCTAGATGCCAAATGGTATCAAGAAAGATTCTCAATTGCTTCTAATGGTTAAGCATCTGAGGGCTTTTCTCCTGAGGGGAAACTACAGGTTACTTGCAGAGGTGGTATTCAGCAGGTTCTGACCAGTTCTGGAAAACGGGTACCAAGGGTGGGTTTTACTTACCTTTACTACTGGTTCGCAATGAGAGCACGCATGTTCTGAGCATGCACAGATCATCAATTCTGATGTCCAGATGAGTGGGCAGAGCCTCCTGCCACTTTTACTACCGGTTCTAAAGAACCGGACAAAACCGGGAGCAACCCACCAGTGGCTGGTACAGGAAATTTTGAGTAGTTCAAGAACCAGCAAATACCACCTCTGACTGGCCCCACCCCCATCTATCCTCTGCCAGCTGATTGGAAGGAAATGGGGATTTTGCAGTAACCTTCCCCTGCCACACCCACAGAACTGGTAGTAAAAAAAATTTAATCCCACCACTGGTTATTTGTATTACTCCCATTACAAGATTCTTGATAGCATTAATAATACCACCCCATCGAGTCAGATTTCCATGCTATACAGATCCATTTCTTTACTATTTATATTTTACTATTGCTTTATTTAAATCAAATGCATCACATTTTACCACTCCAGTTATATTGTGAAAGGGTTTTACCAGTTGTTCCACAGTTTATTTTCTTTTGGTTATTGAGCTGGTCAATGATTAATATAGTCTCTCTCTGTGTCTCTCTCCTTTTCCAGGTTCTTCATTCTGAAAAACAGAGGACAGCTTACCAGACAGCAAGGCTGTTTAGTGTTGGCCATTCAGTTATTGAAGGTTTTCCCTTGGAATTAATCTCATATAATTAATGTCGTCTTCTTCTTGCTATTAAGACTTTCCTTTTATCTCAAAGCCTTTAACACTTTCGAAAGAAATATACTGTGTGGTGGTTGAAATACTCCCACACACCCTGCAACGTACACAAATTGGTTGGAACACCATATTTTTGCTGCTGCTCCCACTCTTTTTGTGGCCACCAAGGAACAAATTACAAATTGTTTTTCACAGAGAAGTCACCAATGTTCTTGCTTATTCATGCAATAATGGTCATACCCTTGGAGCCTTTTCTGAGATATATGAATACTCCCACCATGATATTATAGATGAAGTTCTGGTTAAGCAAACTGGTAAACATATCATTTTTTTTTTTTGTCAGCATTTTCCCATAAGTGCAGAGTCTGCTTTCTTTGGATAAACTCAGTTACATGTAACACAATTAAAAATGTGCAACTGGCTTGTCATCAGAGGCTGAGAGAAATTGTCTGGCCCAAAATCACCCAGCAGTTTTCATATCTAAGGCAGGACTAGAATTCACAGTTTCCTGGTTTCTAGCCTGGTGCCTTATCATTGGCATTCTTCAGTCTCAAGAGACTATGGTATCGTGCTCTGGAAAGAGGTCCTAAAACAGCATCTAGTGTGACTAAAAAGGCCAATTTGAGAATGGCAATTCCTTCCACACTGAGGCCAGATACATTCTGTCCCCTGGCCAGCCCCCAGATTTCTCTGGTTCCGGGACTGCCTCTTTGCCTCAGCCTTCTGACCAAGTGTCTCTTTGAATTGGAGAAGGCCATGCTGCCTTCAAGCTGAACGATAGGAGGTCAAGTTTTCCCAGTTGTTAATGTCCATTCCCAGGGCCTTTAGGTCCCTCTTGCAGGAATCCTTATATCGCAGCTGTGGTCTCCCTCTGAGGTGCTTTCTCTGCACTAATTCTCCATACAGGAGATCTTTCGGAATCCGACCATTAGCCATTCTTACAACATGCCCCAGCCAGCGTAGACGTCACTGTTTCAATAGTGTATACATGCTAGAAATTCCAGCACGTTCCTAGACTGCGCTATTTGGAACTTTGTCCTGCCAGGTGATGCCAAGAATTCGTCAGAGACAGCGCATATGAAAGGTATAACCATTCGACCAAACTGGCTGTTGCATATCCATATCCATATCCATATCCATATCCATATCCATATCCATATCCATATCCATAACAAATCATACAAAATATACCATTGAATTGTTGGAAGAAATATCCTTCTGGGTTCAGTTCCAAGTGGGGGAAAAAGACACTGGATTCCTGGAAGTTGCTTGGAAAGAAGGTTTATTGATGAACAGGATCACATGGCTTGAGTTCCTGAGCAGAAAAGGGCCAAGATGCTGAGAGTGCCTTGGTTTTATGCCCTCTGTTGGGTTTTGATTTTGAGCTTGTATTTTGATTGGTTGTCAGACTCCCATGGGGCCATGCAGGGGCAACTCTGTAGTCTGTCCTGAGTCCCAAGCTTGGTTGAGCCTTGCTTAAGCCTTGATTACATAATCAAGGGGCTTTGGGCAATTCCTATTATGGCTCTGCTAGAAGGAGCTAGATCTTTGTAATGTAGAATAAACTGGCCCAGGCCTTAAAAGTCCATTAACAAAGCGGGGGGGGGGGGTGAGTTTCTTCCTCCCTTTTAGGGAAAATATTCTGCCCTTTTAATATTTCCTAGAATATTTCATCTTTTTGGAGAGGGGTGGGTGCTAACTTCCTACAGTATAAAAATATTTTAAGCAGCTTCAATTGCCTATGGGCCTCAAAGAAGGTCCAAGCAAGAAAAATACCATACTTTAGATAGACATCCTACTCTTAAATTTGCTTTCCCTACATTGGTTTTTATCCCTCATTTGTAACATATTCTTGAAATGAAAGATCTTCACAGTAGTTGAGATTATTGATCTCTGGTTGTTTGTGAGGATATTTGTTTCATTTTCTTTTATGTCAACGAGAGTGGTTGGTGTGATATGACTGAGATATTTTTAAAGTTCCAAAAACTGGCCACAGAGCTGCTGTGATTAGGAATACACAGCTATAGTTATCTAGTTTTTCTGTTAAAGCTCTCTCTTGCATGCTGTCAAGAGCTGGTTGCTAAAAATTGACATATGCTTGTCAGCGTAACAAGTCATTTCTGACTGAAGCAAGCTGGGGTGATACATGTTGTTGTTCCCCTAAATAAAAATATGAAGTACTTATTTCCAGACAGAGGGTAAATTAATCAAAATGTCAGATGCAAATGGCAAATGAGAAACATTCTTCACAGTGTATACCTGCTTCGGTACATACTCATTTTGTTATCTGATTGTTGTTTTTATCCAGAGATTGTTGCAAAGAAAGGATTATTTGTGGCTGTATTTAGATCAGGAAATTCTTTATTCTCCTATCCTGATGTTTTTAGAGACAATGAACCAGTAAAAAAAAAAAGTGTACGTTAAACACACATATTTCCTTGGTGCTGGGGATTACTGTTGGTATTGAATACTTTGATAAATGAGAAAATATTAGTAAGATTCTAAAATCCTCAGGACTGCATGGTTTACAAATATTCTTCTAAATCTCCATATCTAATTTGTTTAGAGAAGGTGGTTTTGGAATAAACCCAATTTAGAAAAGGCTTTGGGCTTGAGCCTTCTTTGCCTGCAGATTATTGATACTTTGAACTAAATGAAAGACTTATTCTACTCAGTTTAAGTTTAAGACATTGAACTATGCCAAAGAGGGTGATAATAGAAATGCCAATATGGAGTAATCGATTACAGGCAATGAAAGGAGAAGAAATGGAAGCAGTCATATTATTTTCTACCAATGTATACTTGTTAAAAGACATTACTTTTTTAAATGGGATATTTAGATAAGCTTCATTGTTTACTTGTTACTATTTTGCCTTGGAATGTCAGCAGTAATACTTCTTAATAATGGAAAATTACTGTTTTACATGTATCTTGTATAGGAGAATGCATTATGCATACAATGATATTATTTCATGAAGAGAATGAACATAAATTCTATTTATTTCATTTCATTTTATAGGTGTCTGAGATGTCAAGATTTGTTCCACAGGGAAGAAATCAGTTGGGAAGGCGAGAAGGCTGCCATGAAAATGCATGCCCATCACCAAAATAATGTCTAGTGCAATTTTCCCATTCCCAGATATCTCTCATGGCTTTATAGAGCATTGTTTTGAGAAGCCTAATTAATCCCAAGCATAGGGAAATGAGTCAGCCTCCAGTTTTCTTCTCGCACTAATGAGATGGCTTATTTTGTAATGACTATTCACCCAGAAATAAGCAGTTGCAGAATAACTGCCAGAAATGTAAATGCCAAGAAGCATGATGGGACAAGGGCAGGCAAAATGTCCCTTTTCCCCGTCCTAGGGAACTTTGAGACTTATATTTTACGTAGAAAGTCTAGCAGGAAATTCTAAACACCTCATATGAATAATCACAATAAAAGCATTTCAAATACTATGTGTAGGGTATCTATTATAGAATAGATATATCTTCACTTTAAAGCATTAGTTTTCTTATCTAATTAGCTTTCAGCTCTATGCTCTTGCTAACCCTTTTCCTTCTGCCATCATTCAGACAATAAACTGTGTACTATGGAATTTCTAAAGTCTTACATTTTAAGGAGTATACTCCTGTCTTACTATATTTGCATTATTATGTCAAATTTCCCACTGGTTTGTATTCAAAGTGCCTGAGAAATCCAAAAGAAAAGAAAAAAAATAACCCTGTATTATAGTTCAAGGGCTGATACAATTTTCACTTTTTAAGATAAAAGAATTCCATTTTTAACATACTAAGTTTTAGTTACAAAATTATTGATTTTGCACGCACAAACACCCAGAGGGAGAGGGAGACAGAGAGAATTACTGAATTTTTCTGTCTATCAGACACCCCCATGTATAGGACGCTCTCCCCCAGTTTTCTTACCCAAAATTCAGAAATCTGGAATGCTGCCACGTTTAAGTGCCGGTAGATGTTGGCCTTCCCTCCTGTGGGCTTGGGCAACTGCTGGAGAGAAACAGGCCCATTTCAGCACCTGGCACCCAGATGCCCTTGCTTCCCCCAAGCATTTCTTTGCTAACCTGAGGAGCAGTAGGGATAAGAAAGAAGGGAAAATGGCCTCCTCCTTCCCTTGCACTGGCTGCTCCATTTCCCGTTTCTCCATTGCAGCACAGTACCCAAGATCCACTTTGATAGCGGTGTGTGTGTGTGTGTAATTTAACAACCGGTTGGCCCAGGGTCAGGTTGGCTCTCACGGAAGGCTCATCTGGCATGTGCAATGGAGCTGGAGGTTGGGAATGGGCCATATCTTCTCTTGCCTCCCCCCCCATCCCAGTTTATAAGACACCCTTCCATTTTCAAGTAAATATTTTTAAGAAAAAGTAGCATCTATGATATGTCTAAGCTTATCTGTTGAAATCAATGGAATTTAACTTGACTGTGAAATTTCATGGCTTCAGAGGCCTTTGTCTGACATTACTAAGATTCATGCTATCTCTTCTAATTTGTCAGATCATAAGGAAAAAAATAATTTAGGAGTCTTCTATCAGTTAGTGGGTTGCGAAAGCGTATTCCAATCATCTTTCTTTTTATATGTCAAACTCTGCTTTGCTATTGATCCAACGACATCTTTCAATCATCAGATTCAGCTAGTAGTACTAAATCATGCTCAAAGACGTTATAAATGCATTTAGCTGTATGGAAAGGAATGAACTGAACCTTGGTCCAGTTATCTAAAACAACAGTAAATAGAAAATAAATACTGAAGTTTTAGAGTAATCTGCAGCAGATTAATAAGGATCACTCTTTCTAAATAGTAAGTCTTTTTTCCTTGCTTACATGTTAAATTCAATTACATTGTTGATGTGGTAAAAGCTTTGAGACAGAAAACATCATTTAGTTATTCTTTTTTTCCCCATACAATATTTTATATATATTCACACACTTGATCTTCTCTAAAAGAGATAAAAAAAAAACAAAACAATATTTTCTTAATTGAAATAATATGTCTTCTGCACTTGGCTCCAGTTTATTAAACTACAGACTAGAAAATAAAATAAAATAGATCCTGTAGATGGAAAATACGGATAAATTTGTTTATTTTTCATTCTAATTAAAACATTGTTGAAAAAGGAAGGAAGGAAGAAAGGAAGGAAGAAAGGAAGGAAGGAAAATATCAAAATAGCAATTTGTTTTTCAAATCATTTGATTGTTGGAGAAGGAGTTACACTCTGCAATCAGACATACATATGAACTTCTGAGAGAAAATAAAACTGAAAGAATAACCTATTCTTATCTTGTTTGGGGGAAAAAGACACCACTGGTTTAGGAGTTTACCCTCAAAAGATAGACTTTTGTTTAATTTTGATTTAATATGCTTTGCAGTCAGTACAAGTCGTATAGTCTTAAATCACAGTTTATGGTTTAGCATTTTATAGAAACTCAACTAGTTGTGATTATTCAGGAAACTAGAGTTAGACAAACCTTGGCTCAGACCAATGTGAGAATCTAATCACTCTCTGGAATGACTGGAAGCAGCTTTGCAGGTGTTAGACCAAAGCATTTGCTCGCTTATCTATAAATGTCAGGGACTGAATACAAAGCATATATCTCTGCCATTGAACTATGGCACTTAAATGTGATAGATTTAATCTATTGCCTTTCTATTATCTCACATTCATTCAATCAGATGGGGCTAAATGCTACACAATTTGGAAATAACTCACATTGACTGCAATGGAACAAATATTTTAGTAACTGTATTCATTGTCTAATATGCATAATTAAGTAATTGCCAAAACAATTCAGTATAATTCTTAGAATTCTTAGAATAATCCTATGCTGAGAAGTGATTTTCACCACTCAAAATATTATAGAAGAAAGAAGATTGATAGACAGATGACATAGATAGACAGACGGACGGACAGGCAGACAGACAGACATGGAGAGTTAGAAAAATAGTTAGAAACAAATATTACTATAGAGTAACTTTTGCTAATATAATTGCCTCTATAAAACATCAGCACCTAAACATAAATTCCCTTTCTCCCCATGTATGAAAGCTTATAAAATATTTAGATTGAACTGTTCATTTTTTTATCCATAGACTTTAATTTCCTATAAAATATGCACTAGATGCGAAGGCTGGCTCCATTGTTTTGTTTTATATTATATTTTTATTCCTGTCATTCTGTTTTCAAATAACAAATCAAGATACTTTTAAGATAACTTCTGATTAATTTAAAACACAAATTAGCTTCTTTCCAGTCTCACATGCTGGCAGCAATTTAGCATTATACAAAATTGCTTGGTGTTATTCTGAAAAACTGAATAAAAGTCTGTTTTCAAACAAGTGCAGTCAGTTAAGAAGTAAGTCCATGCAGCAAATAAATTCCTATCAAATACTAAGAAATGGATATTCTGTATTTACAGTACATGTATCAGATTCTTGAATTTCCACAGTTATCCCCCATCCATAGATGGAGAACAATCAAGTATCAGTAAAGGTATTCTTTTCTACCTATCAACCCTGAGCTTTCTTGTCAGATACACTAGCTGCTAAAACCAGGAATGCCTTCAAAATTGACTTGTGGACAGCGGAAAAGAACAACAATCTTGTTTGTAGTCACAGTTCCCAATTGTCAGTTTGACTCATGGTCTATGATGACACATTTATACATCCCACTCATCTCTTGGGGATTTATGGGCAAGACCTGCTGCTTACAAGTAAACTTCTGTTGTGGCTCCGACCCCCGAGCCCATCGTATTGGAGGAAGAAGGCTCCGAACATTAAGGAGAGGAGCCAGCCAGGCCTCCCTCCCCCGGCCCCTCCTCTCTGACAATTCCTCAGGTGTCGGCCGAAGGAGAGGAGATTGGCCAGGAGCCAGGTGTCTCCGATCAGTCGGAGAGTGATGAGGGAGACAAGTTGTGATTGGACCCACATCAGCGTCGGCGTGCTAAATGATCACAGCAGATGAGGAGGCGTGCCAGGGATTAAGGTGAGTCACTGGACCACACCCCACAGGCTATATAAAGGAGTGGGGTGGCCGTTTAGATTCTGTGATGGACAAAGTTAATTCTTGAAAGCTCCTTTGGTGCAAAGCCTCAATCTGCTGAAGGATTGTGAATTGGACTGTTTTTTCCCAGCTGGTGTGTATTGCATTTGTTATCTGGTGGAGGAACACCCCCGTTCTTGTTATAGTAAAGAACTTGGCAGCCGGTTCCCGTAGAGCTGCCAAGCCTCTGATAACGGACTGTTTGTGTGTGCCAATTATTTAACCCTCGACTGTCTGTGTGGGTTTGTGCGTGTGGAGGACGGGGACAGAACAACTTCTTCACTTCAGACTCTTATACATAGGTGTCCTTTGGTGAGGTAATAATCATTCTTGCGGTTAGAAAATGACTTACAGAATGACTACAGCAATTTCAATTGAATTAAATGGAGGGTAGCTTCAGATAGAATAAAAACTTAATGCTTTCTATTGCCTATTTGTCTTTCTCTGCAAACAGTTCTACAGACCATACTATCAGTTCAGTAGTAAAGTTCTAGTTCTAGATGAATGGCTAACCATAACTGATATAGTTGTGCCTTCATGGTACTTAGAATCTTCTTCTTTGCTGTATATCTCTTAACACATTGCCTTTCATTCAGCAGTAATAACTATCATTAAGATTGTAACTTTCATTAACACTGAGCAAAGGAGCATCCGGATCATGAAGAAATTAGAATACTGTAATGTCAGATGTGAGAAAACAAAGGTAGGGGAACATTGCTCAATTCTAAATGCAATGCTCCATACTACATACTAACACAATGCCTATATTAATACAGTAAGTTAAATCAGCTCCCTGTGATGTTTGTCCTTAAAGAGTATAATTAGAACAAATTTGTTCTTTCTAGCACTTAAAAGATCACTTGACAAATGCAACATGAAGGATAAAGTTAAATTTTGCAATATTAAGCACATGCAGGGGTACTATAAATGCCTAACAAGTCCAAAAGTTGAGTTTGTGAACATCAACAAGGCTAATAATTATGACTCATGCATTTATTATTTATTTACAGTATTATATATTTTTTATCCTGCGTTTATTATTTTACAAGTCACTCAAGGTAGTAAACATGCTAGCACTCCTTCCTCTATTTTCTCCACATTAACAAACCTGTGAGATTAGTTGACTGAGAGAGAGAGTAACTAGTCTTAAATCAAATATTGCATTAAATAAAAACAAAATCCAACCCTTCCCATCAGTGGTGGGATTCAAAAAATTTTATTACTGGTTCTGTGAGCGTGGCTTGGTGGGTGTGGCATGGCTATGTGGATGTGGCTATGTGGGCATGGCAGGGGACGGATACTGTAAAATCTCCATTCCCACTCACTCCAGGGCAAAATTCCCATTTCCTCCCAATCAGCTGGGTCTCGGGAGGCAGAGAATAAATGGGGCAGGGCCAGTCAGAGGTGGTATTTATCGGTTCTCCGAACTACTCAAAATTTCCGCTACCAGTTCTCCAGAACTGGTCAGAACCTGCTGAATACCACCTCTGCTTTCAACCAAAACTAAGCAAATCTCCATCTTATTTATTAATTTTTATTTATATCAACTAGGAATGATACTTAACTTGGTCATGAACCGCTATCAACATCAGATTAGATAATGCACTCAAGCTTTTTTACATTGGCTTCATCTTTCACTGTATGAGTAGTATTTAAATTATCACTATCTCAGTTTTCTGCTTGTGTCATGATCTTTATCTTGGCAATATCTTATTCTAGGACCACGTATTCAAGAAACCAAATTGGTTTTGATTCTTAAACGTAACTGTTTGTTCTGAAATCTGGATCATGTTTGGTTGAACATTCCAGGTCTATTCTGGTGCATCAGAACTTAATCTGAGTTTAATAAATCAACTAAGTTTAAATTCTGCACAATACTTGCACAATAAAATAAAATTCTCCTTTGAGTTGAGCTCAACTTCTGTTGTTTTCATGGATGGGTCAATAAGTGGCTTATCACTGCTTTTTCAGAGATTTTTTTTCCTCCAACTTCTTAATATAATCTATAATGCTTTGAATTGACAGACTTGAACATTGGGCCCTTTCCAGAGGTGGGCTTCACATAATTTAACAACTGGTTCACCCCAGCACCGAAAATGTGAATGACTTGCCTCCAGATGTTGTGTATGCTCCAACACTGGAACTTTTTTATCTAAAATGGTTTGTCTAAAACGGTATAGGGCTTCCTGCCTGAGCAGGGGATTGGACTAGAAGACCTCCACGGGCCGTTCCAACCCTGTTATTCTGAATTGTTAATGGTCTCCTATTAAATACTAACCAAGTTCAACCAATTTAATTTTTTATATTGTCCAGGGTTCACCAGGTGTCTCCACATAACTAGGCACTTATATAAACAACCCATTTTTATGCTTATACCCCTTTTTAAAAATATCTCTGTGAAGGTCAAAAGAAGACTTCTAAGTGCAAACTGAAAATCTTAACAGTTTTTTGCTAATAGAAATTCTTCATCAAAACATGCTTTGAATTTCCAAAGTATCATACAAAGAGCAATTTGTTATTTTTATTGCTTCCCCATTTATTTTTTCATCTACTCATTTTAGTCTGGTATTTATTTATTTATTTATTTATTTAACTTTTATACCGCCCTTCTCCTAGCGGACTCAGGGCGGTGAACAGCCAGGTAAAAAACATAATTTAAAAGTTAAAATCTTTTAAAAATAGTTTAAATACAATTTGGCCCAAAATTTAAAACATGTCAATTAAAATCAATCAATATCAAACACTAAAACCAATTAAAGGATCAGGCCAGCCCAGCTAACTGAAAAAAGTAGGTTTTTAGGGCCCGATGAAAAGTCTGGAGGTCTGGGATCACTCGTATCTCTGGGGGTAGATCATTCCGTAGGGTAGGCTCTCCCCAGGGGGTCGCCAGCCGACATTGTCTGGCTGATGGCACCTTGAGGAGGCCCACTCTGTGGGAGCGAACTGGCCGGTGGGAGGCAATTGATGGCAGAATTTTACTCTATGAGTTTTTTTAAAATGTTCATACACCCACAAATGTATAACCTTCCCCCCGCCCCCCACTCACACTTAGATTTATTCGAAGTGGTTAAAGGATCCTTTCTAACTTTATGTGCTGATTTTTTATGGCTAGTATTCCTTTCCAAGCATTTCTTGAACAAAGCACTAACATGTGATCTCATGTCATTTCAGGAAAGAATTGGAGAAGGAAGGTGACAACTGTGCAAAGAATTAACATGGTAGTGAGGGTACTGGACTTTTTAAAATTTAGGAAAAAACTAGAAGATATTGCTTAACCACTGTGTACACTTAAAACCCTCACCCAGCCCATCCATGATCTCCCAGCCCACCTATGTAGTAATATTTTATTCATTATTTACTTTTATGAAGGAAGGACAGCTGTCAGTTGGACTTTACTTACAGCTATTGATCATTTACTTTAAATCCTCTGAGAATAAAATATACAAATCCTACCCTTGAGAAATCTTTGTGGAATTATTTTTATAGTTGCCTTCTGTTTTAATGTGTATACCCAGACGAAGATTGTATTTTTCCTTTACAAGCCCAATTTAAGATAGAAATATTTCAAATATTTTCCCTGTAGACTAGAACTGTTATATAAGATTTTTTTTCTTTCCTTTTCTTTTAGTTTCTTTAAATCACTCTTGAGTCCTGTCAAGAATCTGGATATGTCTCTGCAGTTTTCTTGGCAATATTTTGTAAGTGGTTTACCATTGACTTCCTCCTAGGCTGAGAGACTGATGGGCCCAACATCACTAAGGTGGCTACGTGCTTATGCAGGAATAGAACTCCTAGTCTCTGGATCTTTCACCTGATGCCTTAAATCACTACACCAAACTGGCTCTTGTTATATAATGAAATGAAAATGTTTTCATGAATCCCAGCCATTTGTTTATCAGCTAAAAAGGAATGTTGCAATTTAGCACAGTAAAATAAGCAAAATAGACCCATGCTTAATAATTAAGTTGTGCAAAATGTAACTGGTTGACTTCATAACAATTACACCTGGGTTAAACTTGACAAAATCATGACACAAAGAGACTGTCACCATGAGACCCAGGTTCAAATTCATCCTCAGCCATAGATGTTCAGTGAGTGAAACTGGATCTTCTCTTTTTTCAGTCCAATTAATCTTACAGGATTTTAATGGGAAAAACAGAAACACTGTGGACCTCACTTCAAGCTCCCAAATAAGCAGCAGGATAGAAAGCTGCTAAATGAATAAAGATATGGATACTGTTTACTAATGTATTATGCCCATATACATTATATTACAGGTATTTTCAGCAGTAACACCTTCATAAATATCCAAAAGCATTGAAGCTCAAGAAATAATCACTATTGAAAATCTGCCAAGTCTGCCTGGTTGCAAACTTTTTTAAAAAATGGGGAGGGGAGGGGAGGGGAGGGAGGGGAGGGGAGGGGAGGGGAGGAGAGGAGAGGAGAGGA
>WNWU01000003.1:14863410-14946124 GCA_012654045.1 Ptyas mucosa
GAAAGGAAAAGAAAGGAAAAGGAAGGAAAGGAAAGGAAAGGAAAGGAAAGCTATTTTATATTCTAAACAACATCTGGCATAATTTAAGATGATCATGAAGATCAAACTGGGGTTAGCATTTATTGCATGCGACACTTGTCTATATTAACTACTTGAGACTGGTTAATATGCATGAGAAATAATTGCATACTATCCAAATTATAAGTGGTGTCACATGTGTCAGTTCTAAGGCAGCCCTTGAGAGCAAATTGCCAATAGGCAAAGCTTGACATTTATAAACAGAAGAAACAAGATGTACCATTTTTGTATACAGTATTTGTAAAAATGAAGAATTAAAACCTTTAACAATGTAAGTTTCCTCAGTGGAAAGCAAGGGGGAGAGATTCCTTCAAATAACCCTCCTAAAGAATGAACTGTATTTTTGCAAATGTGGAACACAGTGTAAATTATATGTTCCTAAATATTCATTTTTAATTTAATTTTAATGCATTGCCCCAAATACTCAATTTAATTGAGCTCATCTATCCAAATCAATTGCTTTTTCTAAAAACAATATGTATCTGCATTCAGTTTAATTAATTGAAGTACATCTCTAAGTATTCTAAACACAGAATAAGTTATTTCCTTTGGTTATCATTGAACTGTCCTAAGAAAACTGATGTTCATGCTAGCTCACAAAACCATCTAGTCAAATTTGGATAAATTTATGTTATACCCAGAGAATGTTCCAGAACTCATGTTTATCAGTAAATATTGTAATTTGCATTTATCCTCATTACTTGCATGTATCAGCCATGATTTTACTATCATGATCAATAAAAATATTACGAAGAGATTTTCAAGAGAAGAATTAAAATTACTTTCTAGGGGTACAATAAGAACAATAGAAAATCTGGAAGAACTTGTAAACTAAAAATCAGAAAGTTGGAAGGGAAAGGAAGAAAGATAAAGTACATGAGAGCAGAGTATATGATGGTAGAATTCTCCTACAACCTAAGGATTTTTAGATTTGCAATAAAATGCCTTCTATATCTGAATGGTTTCAGTGTTGTTTGGAAATTGAAAACACTAATCTAATAGATCCCAGCAATAAACGTCCTAGGGCTTTGACAGAACTTATCTTGCAGATTGCAATATGCTGGAAATGTACACCTTTTCAGAAAAAGGTCTGACAGATTATTAGAAATTTGGGAGAAGATAGTTTAGAGAAAAGAGGAGACAAACATTTTCTTGACTTGCTCTAATAATTTTCTCTTACTGCCATAGCCACTTTCAAATTCCAGACTCTGAATACTCATAGAGTCCAATTCTTTCCCCTGTATTGCCTGAGTACTGATTTGACTTAGTGATGACAGACATTGTCACATGGCATTGCAACAGAAGCCCAGAGATGATGAACCTTGCTATTAAAATTGAGCTTATGAGGGGAAATGCCAAAGGGTACAAGGAACTATAACTATAATCACCATTAGCAATGAGATTTCTTCAGATGCTTTCTGCATTCCATAATGCAAATGTCCTTCTAACTTTATATCCTTTGAAAAATTAGGGGGAGAAATCTATGCTCGGGGAGAAATTGCTGGAGGAATATTTCAGCATGAAAAAAAAATACTGTTATAACTAGCAACCCTTTTTCTAGTTTCCTGTCCTGGAAAAGTAAAATATCTGGTGTCTGACTTCTTTAAAATATTTTAAAATGGCCTTCTGCAAAAACAGCTTTATGCATTTAATTTAAATAAAGTCTTGGTTGAAAGCATGGAAGACGTGGAAAGTGAATCCACTAGAGCAAGCATAGAGAATCTTGAGCTATCCTTAAGTGCTGAACAACAGCCTCCAGTGGTTCCAGATAATAATGCCAGTGCAGGGGGGGATCAGGGGTGAAATCCAGCAGGTTCTGACAGGTTCTGGAGAACTGGTAGCGGAAATTTTGAGTAGTTCGGCGAACTGGCAAATACCACCTCTGGCTGGACCCAGATTGGGATGGGAATGGAGATTTGGTAGTATCCTTCCCCAGCCACACCCACCAAGCCACACCACACCACACCCACCAAGCCACGCCCACAAAACCGGTAGTAAAAAAAATGTGGGTTTCACCACTGGGGGGAATATAAGACAACGGTGTTCCATTCCTGCCTTAGAGTGTTTATACTGGTAGACAATCATTAATTCTGAACTGCTGTGGTCTAGAAAACTATCAATAAAAAATATAAATCAATATTTTAGAATTTTGGCACACATATAATCTTTTCTCAGTTTTGTGTTTCTGGCATTATTTAACTTTACTGGAAGCAAATAACTATTTTAGTCAATATTTTGCGCAAAACCATTACAGAATATATAGACAATATATAGAAATCCTTCTTATTAGCTGAGCAAATAAAAATAAAGTCCAGATCATCAAAAACCAGTCCTTTACAGACCATAGAGACCGCACTATACAATCTTTAACTAGATTCTAGCTTTCTGTGATGTTATGAAGGCCTCTAATAAGTAAGTAATTATATACTTTCTCATCTTTGATAGTATTTTATTTATTTATTTATTGGTTCGATTTATATGCCGCCCTTCTCCAGAGACTCAGCGCGGCTTACAATGCGTTAAGCAATAGCCTTCATACTTTTGTATTGTATTGTACAATACAATGCAACATGTTTTATATGTAATACAATATACAATTTGTATTCTGTTTAATTTGGTGGACAGGTGTGATGTAATGTGGAATTTGGGATTTGCCAACATTTATCACCAGGAGATATGCATGTAATGGGTAATTGTGTGTTGTGGACCATTGTGGAATAATTATTCACAGGCTGCTTAAGGCCCATTGTTACTTAGAAGGTGAATTATCTCTTTATTCTTTAGCTGTTTTATGACCAAATATCAGCTTTGCCACATGGTCTACATTCTTGGGTCCACTGCATTATTTTTCCCCCATGGCGATGGTGGGATTTGGTGGGATGTGTCTGCTTCAGCATGAGAAAAAGTAATTTCTGATGCTAATCAGAAGTTGAATAGTAGTTACTAAAGCAATAAACAAAGGAGATGAACTTCTTCTCCCTTTGTATGGAAAAAAGCATAAGATAAATCGAATTTCTCCACCTTCTATTGCCTATCCACAGTAAAAATTTCTTCTTTGAATGAAGAGTACCCACTGGAATTTGTGTGTTGCAATGTCAAATTCTGTTCTAATTAATATTACTAATAAGATCCCTTGTTCTTTGAATAACTGTTTTCACTCCATACTGCAAGCAAGAAAGTCTGACAATACGGATGGGGAAATAGAAATATAAGCTGCCTCTTGCTTCATTATTGCACTCAGAGTAAGAATTCCCTCTCTATCAACATTCTAATTAATCTAATAAAAAAGGTGTAGCTATATGCAGTATAATAATATTCTCCCCAAGCTGGAAGAAATTAGAACTGCTGTTTGGAATATGTAAGAAGACTTAAGGCAAAAAGTAATGAGAAGGATATGAATAAAGGTTGGACAGCTAGTGGCTCCAAGACACGACATCTCTTTCAAAGCTCAAAATTAAAGGTCATTCTGGGAAAAGGATTTGGAAAGGAAAAAAAAATATGGAAAAAGAAAGTAGAGCAAAATATGTTAAGGAGTTCAGAGGTACATAAGAATTTGGGACCCTTGTCTTTCCCTTCTTTGCTATTTTACTATTTTATGGGCAGGTTGCACATACCTTCGACCCAAAATATATTCCAGTTTTAATATAGACACAAACACAATATGACCCATTGGCAATTCATTCCTGATAGACTTATAACATTTATTGTGATTCAGATCACAGTTTAGGCTGCTTCAAATTTTATTTATCTATTTACAGTTGAAAGTTAGCCCTAAAGGGAAAAAATACATCATACTTGCACTTTTCTAGGAAAAGTGAATTGCACTGAACTTTGCTCAGTTACAACTAATGGATATATATTGCCAATTCAGAACATTCAAGTGTATTGAGATGTTTTGAGTCCATGTACTTTTCCAACCACTATTAATTTTCCTTCTTTACTATTTCTGATATAACTATTAATGTAGTTTTAGTGGTCTCTCTCTGTGACAGAGAGGGAGGGAGGGAGGGAGGGAGGGAGGGAGGATATGATTTCTGATCCCATACATCATATTTCAATTGCTTTGGATTTCATGGATGCTCAAGGGAAGATTTTCAAATTTGTTTAGTGTAGTTTTTCACTGTTACCCTTAAGGAATATATATTCAGGCCTTCAATGACAAATCAATCTTTAGGCAAATATATATTTAGTAATCCTCATGTTTAGAAGGAATGTTGGAATTTAGCTAAGAGGCAACTAGCAAAGTCTCTTTCTAATATAGTATCCATCACGTGTGTTTTTAATAAGTTTATGAAAAAAAAGTTATAGGAAATGAGATGCCTTGTTGCTCTGCCTTGTTATATTATTTTCCAAGAATATAGAAAACAAATGCATTTGTTTTTTAGAAAACAATTGTTGAAAATTGCTTTATTTGTAATCTTAATTTCAGTAAAATGGAAACAAAAATTGGACATAATATTACTTTAAAACATAATGTTATTAATATTAATACATGCTATCCCTGTAACAATAATAAGAAATCACCACCAATAAATTTCAAAAGGCAGCTTCATTGAGAACTCTTACATTTGTGATGATACTTTTAAAACCATTAAAAGATTTCTATCTGCCTATCCCAGGTCCTTGGAAAGAACACAACATTTGGACAAAAATGCCAAACCTAGTTTGAACATTTGACTGACTATGTGACAAACAATAATATCTATCTATTAATAATATAAATTTCTACAAAAATTCAGGAGAAAGTGGATAAGGATAAAATCTGGCGATGACTTAACAATTAGAACATTAAAAAAAGAAAGTGAAGGCTTGATTTTGTCTGCTCAAGATCAAGCTATGCTATCTAATCCAATCAAGGCCAAAATTTAAAAATCATCAAATGATTTAAAATGCAGACTGTACAAAGAAGCAGAAGAAACAGTTGATCAAAGGTTCAGCTCATGCAAGAAGATTACACAAGCTGATTATAAACAATGACATAACACAGTTGCCAGAATGATTCACTGGAATATGTATAAAAAATATTATGTGCCAGTAGTTGAAATTAGACAGGGTAAAGTATTGTGTGATTTCCAATACAAACAGATAAAGTCTTGGTTCACAACATGCTGGATTTAAATGTGGTTGAAAAGAAGAATAAATATGACAACAAAGGAGAAGCATAGAATAGAAGATAAAGAACTGGAGAATTGGAGAAGATCAAAAAGTATCAAAATCTGAAAATCAAAATTAAAAGATTATACCGTAATCTCGCAGTTGTCATCCCAGTGGTTATTGAAACACTGGGTGCCATAGCAAAAAATCTTAGATTGCATTTAGAAAATGTGAGCATTGAGAAAATTTCCACCAGTCAATTACAAAACATCACATTGCTTGGATATGCATATATACTACACCATTACAACATCCTAAATTCTTAAGAATTCTCTGAAGGTCAGTATCAACTAAATAATTGGCAGGTGTCAGTTCACAATTTTGGATAAATAGCAGCAGCAACAACAACAATAACAACAATAATAATAAGTGGGACTTTTGAATACAGACAGATCATCACTTGGAATACAACATGCCAGATATCACAGCTGTCAAAAACCAAAATGTTCAATTTATTGACATCGCGGTACCAGGAGATGCCAGAGTCAAAGAAAAAGAACTGGAAAAAATCATGAAATATTGTGACCTGGCCATCAAAACTACATGGCTATGGGTGAAACATGTAACAGTGATACCCATTGTCATCGGGGCACTTGGTACCATGTCCAAGAATTTTATAACATACATCAGCAAATTGCAGCTTTCTGCAATAACACCAGTGGAACTGCAAAAAACTGCACCACTTAAGATCATACATCTTAAGAAGATACTTGGTTGATACCTAGGACGCTGGCAGCAACCCGTATCAACCATTAGCACCAGTCAATGGTGTTTGTGATGCATTTTTGAATGTTCAGTTGACTGAGTTTCAACATAAAGTGGAAAAAGTTATAGAAAATGAAAAGGTGAAGATCTTGTGAGACTTTTGAATACAGATGGATCGTCACTTGGAACACAACACGCCAGATATCACAGTTGTCGAAAACTGAAATGTACAATTTATTGACATCGCGGTACCAGGAGATGCCAGAGTCGAAGAAAAAGAACTGGAAAAAAAATCATGAAATATCACAACCTGGCCATCGAAACTGCACGGCTATGGATGAAACATGTAACAATGATACCCATTGTCATTGGGACACTTGGTACCATGTCCAAGAATTTTATAAGGTACATCAGCAAATTGCAACTTCCTGCAATAACACCAGCGGAATTGCAAAAAACTGCGCTACTTGGAATATCATATATTTTAAGAAGTTACTTGGTTGATACCTAGGATGCTGGCAGCAACCCGTATCAACCATTAGCACCAGTCATTTGTGACACATTTTTAAATGATCAGTTGACTGAGTTTCATGTTTAATGAATAAAAGAGATAATAATAATAAAACCAGCCTGGTTAGCTGACATTGCAATACATGGAAACAGTATAAAGAAAAGAAAGAACTGAAGAAAGTCACAAAAATAATAACCTGCAAATAGAACAACTGATGCAAAAGAAAACAAAGTTAGCACCAATGTAATAGACCTTGCATGCAATCCCAAACATTTGAAGCATCACTTGAATACGGTACTTTCATCATCAGTTAATAACAAAGGGAAGCTTTACTTAGAACAACAGGTGATGATTCCTTTGACCCTATCAAATAATATCTGTCTAACCAGGTCCTTGAGAAGGACTCAATAGTTAAATAAAAAATGCAAATCCAATCTAGACATCATGTACAACCAACCATAATAATATGAGCACAAGAGCAATAAAGTTTCAAGTGTCCATTCAGAGGAGTCATAGTGGTTACCTCAAATAGATTGATTGATTGATTGATTGATTGATAAATGATAGATAGATATCAAAGTTTGCTTTTAGACATTCATATCATTGGCCAGGCTCCTGATCAAGATCAACATTAGGAAATGTATTATGGTCTTGCTATTTTAGACTTCACTTCCCAGTAATTGTAGACATCTTTGGCTAATAATGAGGGTTTCTGGGGGACTTCATTTCAAGCCTGATCTAGCGCAGGGATCCCCAAACTTGATAATTTTAGGACTTGTGGACTTCAACTCCCAGAATTTGATGGGGTCAAAGGTAACATCACCTGTTGTTCTAGGTAAAGCTTCCCTTTGCTATTAACTGATGATGAAAGTACTGTATTCAAGTGATGCTCCAAATATTTGGGATTACATTGGGATTCTCTCCCTCCTCCCTCCCTCCCTCCCTCCCTCTCTCCCTCTCTCCCTCCCTCTGTCTCCCTCCCCCCTCTTATTTTTCCCTCTAATATTTCCAAATATTTGTTGCTCTGGCTCCACATCTGTTCCATTCCAAAATCTACTTTCCATTTAGCTGCTGCCATGGTTACTGCTGTGTGGTTAAAGTAGGAACTTGTTTTCTTCTCTGTGGTTGATGTTTGAAAAGCCCCACTGAAGCTGATAGGTGGCTGTGGAGTAAGTGGCGAACAAGATGATCCAATAATGAAAATGCTGTGTTTGAATGCAAACGTTCATGGATAGTATTTGTGTCATGACATCATGATGACTTTGGGCATAATTATGATTAAAAAATCTCTATGGTGAAGATATGACCTCTCTCTGTTTCCATTTAGCTGGGAAGAAAAACAAATTCTTTATTTTTATTTTCTCCTATTTTTGGCTTGTCACTTTTTAAAAGAAACTTTACTTAGGTGCTAAACATGTCTGCAGCAGTGGGGTTTTTTTTTGGTTTAACAATTTTGAATTTATTTTAAGTAATAATAACGCTTTGCTTCCTTGTTTGCTTCCTTGTTTGTTTCTATCAGCAGCAAGTAATCAGGAAATGTGAAAATTAATATTAATCCCCATATCTGATTCCACAGATGGAGAGAATTAAGAATTAAGCCTCAGTTTCAGAAAGATTTGGGCATGTGTTGTGACTTCTTGATTGAACATTATATGCCAATTAGACATTGGCCTCTTCCACCTCTCCTTGGTGGCCACTACAGACATCTGCAGCAAGCCAGAGCAAATGGCCACGTGACCACAGTGACATCATCATGTAAATTCCAACTTCAGATACTTCCTCTCAAGAAGTCATGGGATTTCTACTAAAAAGTCAAGATGTAGATTTCATCACTTGCCCCCTCTTTGTCCTCCACGCAGAAACCTATGATGGCAGTGAGAACATGATTCCTTTGTGGCTCTTGTAATATTTCCCAAGCATTTGCAGAACAGAGTTTGTGTTTTATAATCCCTTATATATCACAGAAGGCCGTACATCATTCATTAGGTTGAATATAGTTCTTTAACTATATGTTGTTTTCATTTCATCCTCTAGTGGTATGGAGTTATATGGGTAGTCCTTGACTTACAATCATTTGTTTAGTGACCAAAGTTACAATGGCACTGAAAAAAGTGGCTTACTGACATTTTTCACACTTATGACAGTTGCAGCATCTGCATGGTTACCTGATCAAAATTCAAACTCTTGGCAACTGTCATGTATTTATGACAGTTGCAGGTGCCAGGGTCATATAATCATCTTCTGAGACCTTCTGACAAGCAGAGTCAATGGGGAAGCCAGATTCACTTAACAATCATGTTACTAACTTTAAAAAACTGCAGTGATTCACTTAACAATGGTGGCAGGAAAGGTTGTAAAATGGGGCAAAACTCACTTAGCAAGTGCCTTGCTTAGCAACAGAAATCTCTGCCATGAACTTTACAGTTTGTCCCATTCCTTTTTTTGAAACCATCTCCTTGTTTCAGTAACTTTGAAGGCCTTTCTCCATTGCTGAATTAGTGCTATTCCACCCATTGTTAAGTCAGCAGAAAACTCTACTGCATGACATTTGCTGCCCTCCAGTACCAATCATTGCTGCATCTGGTCTGAGTCACTGCCATCCATGTGATAGGCAAAAAGATGGGTTGAGAGCTTCAGATTTGCTGGTCTCCTCTTCGTCTTGTTATCAGCATTGGGATGAATGCACCAGTCACAGAGCTCAGCAAGAATGGGGAATAAATGCTGCAGGCCTCTGCCTATTAGGTTTCTTCCTAGGTTTTTTTTTCCATCTTACATCTCATTCTGCTGAAACTTGAGTTGAAGGAAATTTAAACAAAGCAAGCAAACAAATAAACTGGATATATGAAAGAAGCTCAGTCATAGCTCAGCACTTTTAGTTAACATTTTCTCTTCCCCTCCCATCTACATTTTTTATATGTCCAATAAATGTCAACTTCCAGATGTGTTCACATAGTATTAGAAATGATAATTTTGGTATTTCTGTGTTAAGCTACTTCAGCCTGTTACATTATTTTTCTATAATTTAATAGTGAACCCTAATCCTAACTGTTTCACTACCCCTCTTTTCTGATGTTTCATCAGAAACATCATTGAGTGATTTAAATTAGCAATCAGTTTTACCTTGCTTTTCCCCTACTTTCTTTCTGCTACACTATTTTAAAAATAAGGCATATAGTTAATTAAAAAAAAATACTGCCAATTTTTGTTAGTAATTCTGATGGTTTATTGGCATTGCATTGCTGTACCCAGTTCTTTTTAGAGAGAGAGAGAAGTAGAATGGACACAGAGAAGGCTGACCAAGGACCGGAGGATAGGTGGGGTACCTGCATCACCCGGAAGGGGCTAATATGTTTTACTAAGAATCTATCCAGCATTGGTAATTTCCCAGGGTTTTGTAACTGATGTATGGGACAGGAATGATGCATGTCAACATCATTATACAATTATCTTACTTAATACTTGTGTCTGATATCAGGCACTATATAATGGGATAACATTTGTGGTAAGGTTAGTGGGCACACAAGTCAACTTCTTGGCTTCATCACAGTTTGGTGTAGGTGCCATTAATCAACTGTCATTGCTTCAAATTACATCCCTGATGAAGCATTACAGATGCATACCTCATAGCTCCATTGGATGCTATCAAGTTAAGGGGGAAGGTACTTTAATACCAGTGCAGCTAAACATGCCTTAAACCCAATCTCACTCATAGTTGAAAAAGAGATGGAACTGGATGCTATTGGTCAACTATATCTTAGTGGAATGTCCATTGAGCACAGCTGAACTAGATAAGGTCTAAATGTTCTTTCAAACCTGTGATTCTATGACGATGACACCGTAGGGTGATGTAATGCAGATACATGACGTCACCCAAGAAAAAAGATGTTTCCTGAAGTAACACAAAAGAAAACTCTTGTATTTGGACTATTGGAATTAGTTACCAGGCCATATGTTAAAGTAGATAAACAGGCCAAGCATTTTTCTTCTTTTGTAATATATTTGCATAGGCATGGCAGCATAAAGTATATACTATAAATAATGTATATTTCTGTTTTTGTGTGTTTCCAAAAATAGCAGACATTTTGACTTTGTATGGCAGTTTTTACCTGCATGAGATAATTATCCCATTTTCTATGTGCAAGTATTATTTACTTGTTGAACTTCAAGCTATGAATCTTATATTTGTTACTTGTTCATTATCTCTTGGGTAAAAATCTTTGTCCTAAGAAGTATGTCTACATGCATATTGAAAAGCATTGATAAAAGAGCACAAAATAGAAAATTTATTAAAAAATAAATAGAAGTACTTCATATCTTTAAAAGATGCAGATTATTCCAAAATACTGTTTATTCTGTCACATTTATGTGCACTTTTCCAACTCCTTCTTCAGTTGAAAGATAATTTAATCCAAGTCTGATTTAAAAATAAAGAACCACTGAGAAAAAAGATCAAGGGTCTTGAATGTGCTCATATTTATGGCCAGTTTGCACCTATAAATATAAATAAATGTATGCAAATACTGTTCAAATCTGAAACCTGTAATGTCTCCTCTTTTTGTGGTGATGTAGTTTCTTTTTCTGGTTGTATTGAACTGGCCATCTTACATGCTTAGCTTACATATTTAAACATGATGTTCATTCAAACAAGCAACATTGGCAAATAAATTATCAGTATTTTATTGAAGAGGATCATGAGCCAGCTTTTTTAAGGGCTCAGTTTTAATCTGGTTTAGAAACAGCCATGTCATTTCAGTTGTGAGATTTAACTTTGCTGTTTGAGATATCATTTTTGCAAAAGGGTGGGGAAACTATACGAGTTTCCTAATTCAAAGCATCAATCACCAAAAAATGAACATAACCTAATGTCACTGCTGAATCAGGCCATCAATTTATTGTTTTGTAAAAGCAATCAGCAAGCTATCAAGCAATAAAATGTATGAGATAAGTGCTTCTTTCGAGACAGCTTAGCTATTGACAATGATATACTGATGCAGAAGCCCAACTATTTTCCAGCCTGGTGTTCCTATTAGTTGTTAAAACTGGAGTGTCGTGGAACAGATGTGAAATATGTTTCTTATTATTATGGAGCAATTTAGTATGTTTAATAGCCTTGTATGCCACTTAGGCTTGCTGTCTTATTTAATAAGGTTATATTTCTACATTTTTTTGTTCTTGTTTTCTTGTTTTTTTTCTCTCCCCCCCCCCCCCCCTTCGATTTGCTTGGAGAGAGTGCAACCAGTTTGCACTCAATTTTCCAAGACACGTTGAGCACCTGGGCACTTTTTTTAAAAAAACTTGTTTGTTTTCAGCTGCTTATTAGGGAAGTGCAGGATGTTTCAGTGAAATTGCAGAGCCAGTGATATACTGTCACTTCCTGCTATGAGAGCAGATATTTTACAGCATGTTAACAAGGTACACTGGCTACGCTATTGGAATGTAATAGGCAAGGCCTTTTCCTCCCCTTGTTTGTGCTGATAATAAAGAGGCACACAACACGTATACGTACATAAAAAGCCTTTGAATCAAGTAAGTTAATTGTGTATATGGATGAATTCAAGAATCCCCCGCCCCTCCACTTTACAAGTTCTTAAATCTCTTCTCATATTCATGTAATTTGGGGCCAGCAAGCCTGACATGGCCTCAGGGACAATGGATAAGTGCAAATAAAATTTTCATTTTTAATGAAGCAGCTCAGCTTTTGACAGAAACCCAAAGCATCTTTAACAAAATCATTACGACTTCTGTTCTGTACTAATATTACTTTGCTGACTATCTTAAAGCTTATTCCAGAGCATTTTTCCCAGAAGCTCGCTATATCAATACATGATACAACTAGAAGATATACAATAGAATTAATTTAAGTCAATCTGCCTTAAAAAAAAAGAGTCCTCAATTAAAATGTATTTTAATCAGATGTGTTCTGAAAGATTCAAGGCTGAATCTACCCAGAACCTCTTCCTTCTTCCTTATCCAGTTCAGGACTGCATGGACTCTTATTTTGGACTTCTCTCTGGAATGTACTGCCTCATCCCTGGAAAATTGGAGTGCTCCTACCAAGATTCCCCCTCACTTCTCTTGGTACACCCCCACCCACAACCCCCCCCCCCCCACACACACAGACAAAACCCAACAAGCAGCAGCTGAGGCATGGGTGAAAGTTCTCCTAGTTATTATGCTTCTCTGCTGCTCATTTTTCTTTTTGCTTCCTGGAATTTTCCTGCAAGTGTGACTCTGCTTTTTTGGATCAAGTGATTGTTGATCCATTGGTTGTAACAAGAATTGACTGATTGCCTTGTCACCCAAGCCTGAGGTCCTGAGATAAGAGAGTCTAACTGGCTCAAAGTCACCCAGACATCTTTCATGCCTATGGTAAGACTAGAAATCGTGGTTTCCAACCTGGTGTCTTAACCACCAGACCAAACTGCTCAATTAGGACCTACAATTTCTGAACAAAGTTATAAATTACTTCTTCAGTGGAAATGAATGCTTAGAGTCAACTTTAGAACCAGAAACATGCCAGATAAATCATCTGCAAAAACCAATTCTATCTTGCAGGGATTTAACTTGAGCTGCTTTGACCCATCCAGCCCTTTATAACCTCCAGAAAACAATTCAGGTCCTCTGGAAGTTCCCTAGTCTGCCTGGGGTAGTGCAATGTTCAATTTCATACTTCATGCCAACTTCTCCTGGTGGTTCCATCAGATGATGTGAATAGCATGGGGAAAGAACCATGCTCAAGTGCTGTTTTTTTCCACCCCAACATTCCTATCAACACTGACAGGAAACATCTGAAGAAGTAGAATAACTATAAAACAGTACTCTCGCAAGTTCAACAGATGGTCCACAAGGATACAATAATTGATTCTATTAAATACTGATGGTATCAAGTGCTCTCTATCCAGTTATAAAGTTATTAAAATCATCAACCAAAGCAACCAACAGTATTTTCATGTCATGCTTTTCTAGAATCCTGTTCTATGCACAGGCTTTCCCATATCCATTTTTCCCTAGGATCCCCTATAAATGAAGTACCACCCCTTTCTCCAAAATCTTCCCCACAAAGGAAATATGAAGATTGGACAGAAGTTGTCTTTAGGCCCACATTGAGAAATGACCATTTCAGGAGGTGGGTACAGATTCCTTCAAGACAGATAGTACCACTCCCTCCTTCAACAAGGCATCAATCACCTCACAAATCCAGCCATGTATACCCTGCATCAGAGAAACCAAGGAAATCATGGATCCATCTTGCAAGTGATGAGGTGCATGTCACAGAGAACTTCCTTGGTTTTCCCAAGTTCAAATGAATCACAGATATCTTTATAAGAATTTGACTTTGCAGGATTTGTCTAGTTCGCTTATAACTCTGAATGATTATGACTGTATTGATTTAATCTGCAAAGAATCCCTTGACCATCAGAAAGACCTTTTACTTTATTACTCAGTATGTGGGTGATTAGGCAGTGAATACAAATCTGTAGACACAAAACATCAGAGAGATAAGATGCTTTCTGCCACTTTTATCATAATATAATACTCCCAAAGATAGGTATCCAATCATATTTGGTCATATTCATTTTTTGTTTCCTCCTAGCATAATTCCAGGTTCCTCTTCAGCTGCTTCATTTCCTGAAACTGCCAAGGAAGTTTTTTTTTTAAAGCCAGGATTTATGACCAAAAGGGAAGATTATCCCAACTAATGCCGAATTTACTTCTAAATTCCAGGATTACCTAATCACTGCCCAAATCATCATGTGATCTCAGGGAATGTGACTCTACTTGAAACCTAGGGTGAACAATTTTAGCTCATAGCCACCTCTATAGAGGTCAACTGAGGTACCAATATGAACCTGACCAAAAAACAATCCAGCCATTAGAGAAGAGTGATGATAGCAATAGCTCTTAGACTTATATAGCTTATAAAAGCTTCACAGTGCTTTTACAACCCCCTCTAAGTGGTTTACAGAGTTAGCATATTGGCCCCAACAATCTGGGTCCTCATTTTACCAACCTCAGAAGGATGGAAGGCTGAGTCAACCTTAAGCCTGGTGAGATTCAAACTGCCAAATTGCAGGCAGCCAGCAGGCAGCCAGAAGCAGCCTACAGTACCGCATTCTAACCACTGCAGCCTTGTGTTGTCCATCTTCAGATCTAACCTATCCTACTCATATGTGTTGGGTCATACCTGACTTGGGGCAGTTCATGGTCTCAATGTTAACAATAAAATATTGAATAATATAAACTACATCCAAAGTTAGAAGTATCTTCCACATGCATATGCTGTCCCTCTAAAAGTATATACATGGACGAATGGGGGAATTTTTCTGCAGGATTATCTCTCAGAAACAGACTGTTGCCATGCCTAAATGATGGAGTGGCAGGGCGTTTTACCAATCTGCTCTAAGAGATGTTGGTATCAGATCTAGTTCTTTTTTCTTTTAATAATGAAAAGGAAAAAATGGTTGAACCAAATTATTTGGAGAAATAAGGTGGACCACATTTGACTTAGAATAACAGCATTTTGGCAAAGCGCATTATCCTCCAATGAACACCAGAGTGTTTTATTCTTCTAAAAAAGAAGAGTGGAAAAGTGGAAAGTTGCCTGCACAGTCTCTTTCTACAGAAGATAAAGAAAGACCATACTCTGTACTCTCATGGATTTTTTTAAAGGGGATTGAACAGTAGCCAAGATTTGCTTCTATTGCAAATTCTCTCATAGGTGAAATTTACTTTCACCATGTAGATATAATTCTTCTATGGCCTTAATGAAGTTATAAAAGAAGACTGCCTAAGGACACTCTCTTGTATATAAGGAAGCATTCCATATGATTGAAGATCCCACTTGTACAATGGTTTCCTCACTCTGTATCATATCAAAATAGCGTATGATGACAGTAATTAAGCCAACTTGGAGTATCTTTTGATTTTTAACTCCTGGAACCTTTTAAATTGCTGTATTCTTGTCAAATGAACTGAATTGCTATTTCTCATGCACAAGTCTCCTAAGAGTATTTAAAAAAAAAAGCAAAAGGCTACACAAAAATAATGTAAGACGTTTGTGCAATAAACAATGGCAACATCAACAACAAAATATTAAAACAGCAAGCTTCAAAACAGTTCCCTTTCCCTAGAGATACACTCAGCCTCCATACTAACTTGAGAAATCCTCTGTGAGCTGCTCAGTTCAGATTTCTGGCAAGAACAATCTGTTCAAATCTTCAGTGTGGGAAGGAAGAGAAAGATAAAGGCAACAATGTCTAAAAAAAGATAAAAGGGAAATGGGGAATTTGCAAGAAAAATGGTGTGATAGAAAGACGGAATAAGTGGCCACAATCACTGTGGAATCTGGCCCTTTGCAACCACAATTGACCTGTGTTTCCCATAGATTACTTCTAAAGGAACCTGGTTCTTAGAGGGGAAAAATGCCCTTTCCTGGTTGATGATAATTTCCTCAGCTTTCAGAAAACTGAGAGAGTTGCTTTACATTATTGAAGAGTATAAACAAATTAAATTAACAAATAAAATAAAATTGTTCAAGCAGCTAGATTTTACAAAAGGCTTATAGAAGGTACCTACTTACAGGTGAAAACCAGGCTGAGGTGGAAGGCAAAGTTAAATATGTCATTTGTTTGGGTTGCCACAAGAGACTTAAGTCCAGCCCCTGTGGATTCCATTGACTCTTATCTAGCACCAATTTAGCTTCAGCCATTAGTTGACTAGATTCTTATGTATAGGTAGCAAGAATAAACCCTTTTGCGCTTTGAATTCAACAAATATTCCTGGTTATTTGTGCTTGACACTACTTTAGAAGTTGCTTTAAATTAACTCATGGCTGGTGTGCCAATGGGTAAGCATTTCAACTCCTGCACATTACAGATAATTTCTTTCAAAGGATTTGTGCAGTTCAATTAAGCCACAGTAACACTGCATAGGTATGAATAATTGGTATGGCTATAATTTTAATAGTTGGTTATGTGCGTAAGATTCCACACATATCGTTTGCTTAAGTAGTACTAGTTTCAGTGTGCTACTTTCATTCTCAGCAAAATTAGTGAGACATTTTCAAGACAAGCCAATATTGTAGAAACAGGTGTTTCTAACCAGTATTTTTGACCCCAGAAGCCTGGGACCTTGGGCTGATATGGAACCAATCAAATGGCTGGTATGACTATGCTTGTTGCTGCCATGGGGGGTGGGGATGGGGAAATTGGGATATGAGTTCTATTCTGTGAATTTATAATGTTGTAGGCTTCCCAGAGTTAATATGTGTGAGTTGGGCAGGCATATAAATTTGCTTAATGAATAAATTTCTAAAAAAACAAATGCTTCCATGAATTTATAATTTATAAACTTTTCAAAGCTAAACATTAAAGGTCTGAATTGATGAATCTGATAGTGTTTTTTCCTATTTGATTGTTAGAACTAAAATTATTTCTGTTTTAAAAGCAGATTTGCAAAGCAATCTGATTTTCATGATTAAATACTTGTCTATCCATAGTTTAGGACGGAATGAAAATAGATCTCTGGTGGAAACATTGATGTGCAATTACACTTCATTTATGTAATGGTTCAGGAATCACAAGTGTGATAAATTTATATTAAAATTTATAGCAAACCATTTTAGCTTATCGGTATAAAACATCAATAAGGAGTTGAGAATAAATATTAATGACAGCAAAAATAGTATTTCAATTTTAAGTCTGAAATGAGACAAAATGTTCCATGCACTTTTTAAAAGAATATTTAGAAAATATATTTTCTGCAATTCAACTTTGTATAAAGCAAAGGTATTTCTTCCATGACGTTGGTTGAGAACAAAAATATGAAATGACAATGAATTAATGAATGAATTTAAATCACCCACTCAGTTGACCAGAAGATGTTTCTCAATCCTTTAAAAGAGTGCAAATTTGGTCAACAAGAAAGGTATTTGCTATAAACTGCCACAAGACCTTTAAAGCCATCTGAAACCTAAGGAGAAAAAAAATTGTGCAGCTTTGGATGGCTATTTAATATGACTAAATTAAATACAGATCAATGTCCTGAGAACATCAACTCTTCTAAACTGATTGCTTTCTGTATTAATCAGCAGTAGGGTCCTTAAAGGTTGTGGTTCAATATGTATCAAGTGCTCTTTTCATCCTAATGCTAATTATTAGCTCCAAAACTCATTATAGTGAGTCATGTTTCCTTTTGTTTCATTTATTCAAGAAATTTAGATATTTTCTTCTAAACCATGTGCTGCTATATATGTATTATATTGTGAATTCATCTTCATGTACCACTACCAATAGTGGTACATGAATAAAATCAGCACTAATTGCTTAAAAATTACATGTCCTCATAATGTCATGGATGGGGAATTTCCCTCATTCCATGTCTTCCTCAGAAGATGCACACATTTGTAGTTAGCTGATCAGTTGGAAGTTTGCTAACTCACCATAGTTAACTTGCTATGCCCAACTTGCAATAGGATAACTCACAGCAGGACAAGAATAACACTAATATCAAAGAAATGGTGGAATAGAAGCATTAAACAAAGGAGGCAAAAGGAGAGACAGAATGAAATGTTTTTAAATTTTATTTTACATAATTAAATGGAATTGTTATATAGTCCTGTGGTGAGTTGTCCCATGGCATGTTGGCCATGGTGAATTGGCTGTGGTGAGTTGTCCCACTCTGCATTCTTGAAATTCAATGTATTTGTTCCAATCATTGATTATTCAGTGCCACAGCCCATTGAGATTACTTAAGATCTTGTTGCTTTATATGAAGAGATTCTTAAAAACAACAACAGAAAGAACAGTTTTATATAAAATTGTTGCTAACAAAATTAATGTAGGTCTTGAACCTAGTAAGTGTGAAGACAAAGATAATTGAACAATAATTTAAACTAGGCTACTCATAACAATTTACTTTCTTTTTTAGAAAATTTTTAATAAAATCTAGAATAAGCTCAGTTAATATACAGCACATAATGTACAGTCGTCAGGATAGAAATTTTGTCCCCATAAGCTAGACCTGAACTTTAGATGAAAACTGGGCTTCCAAAAATGAAGCTATTTATATATTCAATAATATTTGTAATAATAATTTTAAAAAGTTTGGATTAAGATAAAAGTTTAAAATAAAATTTCCACTTGAGCTTGAAATCAAATAAAATTACAGATAAAATTAAAAACTAAGATAATTTACTATGGAAATTCATACTTTTATATTACTATGGTTTTACAGTTTAGAATCCTTGCACACAAAAGTTGGTTCTGTTCATCTCAACATTAACTGAGTATGATGATTTATAATGAAATTAATTTTATTATTGTTTGTTGCCTTGGATGTTCTTTTGTATAAAAGCGAGTTTTAAATGTAACAAATAAATAAATGCACATGATGAAGAATTTTTTAACTTCAACAGTTTGGCAGAACAATTCTTAATTATAATTCGTGTTATTACAATATGAGAAGGACACCATAAGATTCGGCTAAATTGAATTTCTGTTTTAACAATAATATTTAAAGTAACCTTTTACATAGATGAATTGTCATCCATAATTATTGTTTATTAAATAAAACCAGCTGAATACTGAACTAAAATGCTATAAACTCTTACACAAACAAATAACTTGCTGGGATTCTGTTATTTGAGGCTGAACTCCCAATCCTAATATTTGCTGTCATTTTGTAAATATGAATATTACTTTCTAATTTCACATGTTTTCCACAAAGGGGTTTGGTCAATCTACATAAAATGGATGCCAATTACACTTTTAGTCTGTATTTATATATATGTTTGGGAATGGGAACTGGATATACCCATTTCTGATGGTAAAAATGAATTATTCATTGTCCTTACTCTGCCTAACCCTGAAATTCCTTTAATTCCTTTAATATAAAACCTTCCAGTATATTTCTGAGCTGGCAAATTAGAAGGGACAATAAGGTTAGGAACCAAACTTCCACTTTATTTTTACATTAAGGAGAATGGAAGTGATGGAAAGAGCAATAAGATCCTAGGAATAGAACAAAGCTGGATAAATTACCTCAGTGACAGAAACAGAGTGAAACAGGAGTGATGAGGTGCTTAAAAATGGAAAAGCATATTAGAAACATTAGAAACATAGATTCATTTCTCCCATTGTCACCTCTAAACAACCCATATGTTCCTCTCCTGCTTTTATTTACGACTTTACAGTTACATATATGTTTTAGAACTTCACGAAGATGACAGAAAGTAGGAGAACAACTATATTAGAAAGAATAAAAAGCAGAGTTGCTTTGGAGAGAATGACTCACCAGTCTGGATTATGATCGCATTTATATTCCATTTATTTACTTCTTGAAAGGGCTACTCGCTCTACGTCTTATGTGCCGATATAACCCATATATGCATTTAATAGTTTTTAGAGATAGCATTTGAAAGCAGGCTATTGTAAATTGATTTTATTGTATTCTCATTTTTGTTATGTCCCCACTTTGGGGAGTGGGCAGTAAAAGGAAAATACAAGCGACTGAAATCATTAGGCTGAAAAGCACACACAAAAATCAAACAATATTTTTGCATATGCTTAGCCTACTTAAATTCCATTATGTTACACCCATTATTATGTGAGTAAATTTTGTTTTACACTCAAGTAATTACATTTCTCTTGTTTTCTTTCCTCCTAATTTGCAGCAGTGCACCCCTCAATCTGGTGTTAGATGTAGCCAACTACTTTCTGCAGCAGGTATGGAGGTTAATGAGAAGAGGATTCAGTTTTGCTAGCAGATGGCCACCCTCAATTTAAACTATGGACCTCACTGAATTATACTGTTCAATGGTCTAACAGAGACCAGCAATCTAGACCAAGGAAATATATTGGTTTACATGTTTATCAAATCCACAAATGAGACCTAAATATGTTTTTTGTGAAATCTTCTGGTGCCATAACAGTTCTGTAGGCTTAACAAGATTAAAACAATGCCTTCTGTCAGTAAACATGTAGGACACAAAATGTGCAAAGAATGTGAGTGGTAAATATAAATCTGCAATGTTTTCATAGCTGTTTTTCCATGTGGCCGAAGTACCAAGGGTGTTGTACATGTCAGGCGAGGTAAAGAAAATAAAATGTCAGAAATAAATTTTCAAATCATTAACTTGTGGACATTTTCATCCTGCCAAATCTGTTCTATCCACATCTGGCATGGCAAGGAAAAGATGAAAAAACCACTTTCTATGAATGTAGGATACTTTATTTATTTTAAGTGTTACAATTTCAATGGATGCAGAAAGAGATTACATTAGAACACATAGTCTTTTCTGCTGGAGAACATAAAAAGAATGCAAAACTGGTGTGCTATTATTTATTAGATCATTTATTCCCACTATGTTATGAAGAGAAAGGCAGAATGAGTATTTTTTAACCCAGTCTAACATCACAATAGTCGGTTACTGAGTTTCGTGGCTGCATCCCAATCCTAATATATTATGCTATCCCACACAGCACAAAATTAGCAAAAGGCGAGCTCTTTTGATGAATGGTCATTGAGCTTGTTAGTCACAACACAAAGAGTTTGGCCAAGTATTGTAATAAGGTAACAAGGAAGCATCCCTAGAAATAGGTAGTTATATTTGTTTTTATCTTTCACAATTTATCCTTCACAATTTCGGTTAAGAAATCAGTGAACAAGGCGAGCTAGTTTTGAGCCTTAACGCTTGAAGATTTATAACTCTTTTGTGTTTATAAAAAGTTCATCCTTTGATTGTTCTTTGCTGTAACTTTTAGCCATGGCTAAAACTTATGTTTGCGGGTGTGTTTGTATGCATGTGTTTGTTTGTTTGTTTGTTTGCTTATTTATTTATTTGTTGTGAATGTTTCTAAGTGTTGGTTGTTTGTATACAGCTTTCCCAAATAAATGTTGTTAATTTTACTGCTGTTTTTAGGAAGGAGGATATTTTATTGCTGTTTCAAGGCGGAGGATATAGATACAAATTATTATGAATATAAGGAAAGCGTGTAAATCAAGACTGGAATACAAGCACATCCTTGCATTACAATACCTTGAAGATGGCAGGCTCTGCATGCTTGAGAACTGTGTTTCTGAAACTGCATATATATCTATATTATCATTAGGAAAATGGAAAGAAAGTAACAGGACCTACATCTTGGTTGTAATTCTTGATAAATCTGGCATAACTGCGGGAAAGTAATCAAAAATCAGTGTCTCCCTATTTGTGAGATTAGTCACTAAATAGAGGAAAACCAGTGTAGGACAAGGGAACAGAAGTAAGGTGGGTAGAGGAATAACAACTTATGTTTGTTGTCAGCTGCAGAAGCTCCTTCCCTCATCACTAATTATTATTAGCCCAAGGCTGGGAAAAAAAGTGGAATTGCACAAGTCCTGCATTCTCATGTGTGGCATTGAAAGTCAAGTCACAGAAAAATATGATTTCTTCAGTCCTCCAGATAGCGGTTTCCCAGATAAAGATCCTGTTGTTAGTCTCTCTAATCCCCATACCTTTTACCTTAAACTGTCTACTGTGGACCTTTCATGTTTTTTAAGAGGTCCCTAAGGGGGCGTACATAAGCGCACCACCGTGCCTACCGTCCCTGTCCTACTGTTCCCATTTATATATACTTATTTTATGTATTTATGACTATGTTTTGCTTATTTATTTCCTTTTATTTGTGCCAATTTTTTCATGTGTCCATGTCTATGTCTATACTGTTACTTGTTTCCTTGTACCTGATAAATAAATAAATAAATAAATAAATAAATAAATAAATAAATGCATACATACATACACACATACATACATCTGCCTAACAACTCATGGGCATTTCAATTATAGTGATACATAAAGAATTAAAAGGTTCTTCTCCTTATATGATTATAGATGCAAGCAATCTGAATCACACACTGTCACACATAATGCCTCAGCTGTTACTTTTGCAGACAATTAATGCTGGCTGTAAGAAATGGATGTTACTATATTTAAAGGCAGCTAATGATGCACTTGGAAAATGACCTGTAAACAGTTCTATAAAATGAAACCAGGTTTCTAGGCATGCAATTAAAATGTCATAATGCTATGGTTGCTTGATATCCAAAGGATTGTATTTATTTTCCTTAAAAAATATCATTGAAAATCTTTGAATTGAATTCCCGCCCCCATCCCTAATACAACATGTTAGACATGTTAAAAAATCTGATAGTTAGATGAAGTGAAGAAATATTGAGTGGATTTTATTATTTGTTTGTTTGTTTGTTTGTTTGTCAAACATGTACAAAGTAACAAGTATAAGTATGAACATAAACATGAACAAAGGAAGTAAATACCGATAAATGGGGACAGTAAGACAGGGACTGTAGGCACGTTGGTACACTTATGCGCTTATGCACGCCCCCCTTAAGGACCTCTTAGGAATGGGGTGAGGTCCATGGTAGACAGGTTGAGATTGAAGCTGTGAGGGTTTGAGGCTATAACAACGGAGTCGGGTAGGGTATTTCAGGCGTTGACCACTCTGTTGCTGAAGTTGTATTTTTTGCAAACAAGTTTGGAGCAGTTTACCTTAAGTTTGTATTGATTGTTTGCCCATGTATTATTGCAGTTGAAGCTGAAGAAGTTGTTGACAGGCAGGATGTTATAGCAGACAATTTTGTGGACTATGCTTAGATCAGACTGCAGGTGGCACAGTTCCAGGTTGTCCAAGCCCAAAATTTCAAGCCTGGAGGCATAGGGAATTCTATTGTGAGTAGAGGAGTGGAGTACTTTTCTTGGGAAATACCTCTGATCCCGCTCAATTGTGTTAATGTCCGATATACAGTGTGGGTTCCAGGCGGACGAGCTATATTCAAGAATTGGTCTGCCATAGGTTTTGTATGCACTATTTACCAGAGAAGAAGCATCGTAAAATAAGGTTAACAACTCTTAAAGGCTTTTTGGCAATGTTGTTACAGTGAGCTCTGGGGCTTAGATGGTTTGAGATAAGTACTCCTAGGTTCTTGACAGACTGAGGGTCATCTATGAGAACATTTCTGCCTAACTTGTATTTGGTGTTCTGATTTTTATTGCCAATGTGTAGGACAGAGCATTTGTTAGTTGAATATAATATATAAGCATTATTGTCTCACTTTGGTTTTCAAGCTCATTTTAGGGGCTGCTGCAGTGGTCTTTGATTCAAAAGAACTAATTGTATGTTTTAATATTAAATATTAATACTAGAGATGCAAAGGACAGCAAAAATCTCACCTAAAACGTGCTGCATAGAGACACATTTACTCTGCTCATTCTTTTTTTTCCAGGAAGTGATCAAAATTAAAAACAAAATAAAATTATTGTATAGATTTATTATGTATTTTTCACTGTATACACTTTTATACATATTTTGTATATAAATTAAATAATTATCCCTCTAATTTTTTTCATGCCCATTAACACACAAATGTAAGCATATAATTAGAGCTAGTTCTTATATAACCTCTAGTTTATGTTTCCGGGTGAGTTTGTGTGCTTCTGTTTGCTTATTTATTTATTTGTTGGCAATCTTTCCAAGTGTTGGTTATTTGTATAAAGCTTTCCCAAATAAATGTTGTTAATTTTACTACTATTTTTAATACCTTTTCCAGCAAAAAGAAGATCACCTGTGAACCCAGATATTAATTGCTGTCCCAAAGTTACCGTAATTCAGAAATATCATTAGCCATGCATTTAAGGCTTGTTCACTTTATTCAAATGTTAGACCAGGAATTAGCAACCTGTGGCTCTGGAGCTGCATGTGGCTCTTTGGGCCCTCTGCTATGGCTCCCTGTTGGGTGATCCCACCACTGGCTGGCCCCGCCCCTCACCCTCCCCTCCCAGTCACTCCTTGACTGACCTGAGAAGGTAAGGGTGACAGCAGGGGATGGAGAAGCGGCCAGGGCAGAGACAGAGAGATACAGAGAGAACGGGAGAGAGGGGGGGAAAGAGGGAGGGAGGGAAGGAGGGGGAGAGAGAGATATGTTAAAAGGATTTTGTGGTTCCCAGTGTTGTTTAACAACTGGTTCTCTGCCCTACCATGCCTACCCAGCCCTACCACCCTACCCAGCTGGGTAGGTTTGGCTAGGGGGTCATATGACTGGTGGAAGTGAGTTGTCCATGCCCACCCAGGTTTTGTGGCTTCCGATGTTTTTTTTTTTCTGTGGGAAACAGGTTCAAATGGCTCTTTGAGTATTTAAGGTTGCAGACCCCTGTGTTAGACCATTTGGATCTAACCTAGTTCATTCATTTTTAAGGCCATCTTTGGGGATTGCAGGTTTAATTTATTTATTTTAAAGTCAGATTAGTCTTCTAAATATTTATAAATTGATCCCCGCATTGAGCAGGAATTGGGCTAAACATTTTCCAGGGAGAATACATAGATGTGAGATGCATATTTACTTTTCCAAAGAAAGATGTATTGGCACAAACATGAAAAGTGACATTGTAGGATAATTTTATTTTACTAAGTAAACATAACACCCAAGCCAATTATCTGATTTCAGCTGACAGAAATGAGGGCTCAAAGGACAAAATGCCAAATGTTTCAAATGCTTTAGATATACATTGACTTTGGGAGTCTGAAAACCAAGAAGTGATTCTGAGCTTCGCCAGTGTACATGGATCGGGAAACTGTAACATATCTGAAGTAATTACTTTTCTAAAAATAGGTTTTTTTGAGGCTGAAACTGGCATTATTGTTAAGTTCTTCCATCATTAACATAAGGCAATTTATTCTTCATGGATTCCTTACCTATTCATCAGATTGATCCTTCAGGCAAGACTGCATAAGTGTTTCACTCAGGGGATCTAAAAGCTCCCTAAGTGCTGCTTGAAGAATATGCTAAAGCTTGGTCTAGATGGATGGCTTGTTAAAGAGGAAACATTCAGACAGAAGGCAACGCTAAAGAAATGAGCAAAGGGAAGAAGGATGACACTGTCATCCATTCATATTTTTCATATTGCAATTCTGTAACACTAAGGCCTTAATTACACAGTACTCACTTACAAACACTACTCTCTTCTAGCACTGATGATGTTAACCAAGCCAAGTAATGACATGTCTGCAAGAAAACAACCAAACATAGAGGGAACCAAGGATTCTACAGTTCAACCCTAAGTTACAAATATTGACTTCTATCGGTTGTGACATTTATATAGACATTTGCTATTTCTTTCTTAATTTTTATATCTCTGAAATATTTTTAAGACATACAACATCAGTGGATAAAGGATGAAAGGTAGCACAGAAAGTTGTTACAGATGTTTTATCCATATATTTATGAAAATCCATGTAATCTGAGTTGGTCCACATTTAGTGTTCTTTCTAAAATCTATTTGCCAATAGTTCAGATGCTGTCTACCAATTGTGTGTTGCTCTCTATTTTTTAAAACAACTGAAGTTTAATACATAAATAAAGATAAGGAGAAAAATGTTAATCAAACACTAAAACTAAAAAGGAACAAAAGAAAAAAAACAAAGGAAAAAGACAAAGCAAATTTAAAGCAAAAAGACAGTTTATTGATAGAAAACTAAATCTTGACCACATATACTGATATTGAATGGGCCATTATTGATTTTGATATAAAGCTAATTAGTATATTGAGCATATAAAATTAATTGAATAACTCATTAATTTACCAAAGTGTTATATCATGTCCATAAATTTTAGTAAAGTGCACTCAAAGTTATCAAAGAAATATAAAACATTATTGACATATAACAATTATTTATGTTTTTCCCCTGGCCTCTTTAATACACCAAATGTCCTTAAATTGCCTAATAAAACAAGCTATTGGTTGCAATACAAAATTAAGCATAAGAAGAGAAAGTGACATTTGTGATAGCTTTAGAATATCATATTTTAATCCTATTCATAAAATTGGGAAAGAGTGAAACCTATGTTTTACCAAGACATCTTCTAAAAATATAAGTTGCAACGTATCAAAGATTTCTTTGCAGTCAGCAAATAACAAGAGCTAAATCCAATTTATCTGGTAAAGTACCAATTATATCCTCTAAAATTTAATATCTGAAATTTTATCCTTCTTGACCTTTGGATTAAGATCAACTCTAGTGTCTCAAAAAAGTTAGGCTTTCACTTCACATGCCTGTGGAATTATTTGATGGAGTGACATAACTTTTAACATCAAGGATATGATCAAGTTGCTAAATTTAATATTCTGTTTGTCAAGTGCATTATTTTGTTTATCCTTGTGGGTACAGTACCAATTACTAGATATTATTTTCAAGCATTAAAATATATATTATTTATTTAAAATTACTTTTGTCTTGCTTTCTTGTCTAAGGAAACCAGCATAGGGTCCTATCCTACATAAAAAATAATATAAATTGTAACTGCAATCAATACTGAGTTAGCAAATGTCAGATTTTGGTATATTTCCTTAAATATATTGTCTTCTTAAACATCTATATTAATTGAATATACAGCATTAGGAGTAATATTTCATAGGTTTCATAGGTTTCATGAGAAAAAAATGTAATAAAATGATTGTGGTTTTGTGTCTGTTGGGCAGGCAGGACTAAAATATTTACTTCTCTAGCAACCAATAGAATTAATATGTCAATGGCATCTTGGAAGATTCCTTTCTTTTTATGAATAGATGAATTGGAGAAAGATGTTTTGTCTAATTTTTCAAGGGAAAGGAGAACTTTCTTAACATTGATGAACTATTTTGAAAGCATAATTTCTTTTGATTTTTTTTTACAAAGTTTTGCTTTGTAGCGGGCTCCTCAAAAATGATAAAATTAAGGACATTTTGGGTATTAAAGTGGCCACAGTGAAACATACATTATTGTTTTATAATTTATAAATATTTATAAACTAATAATTAATCATTATTGTTTTATAAATATTTTGTGTTTTTGGTAACCATGAGCATTCTTTAGCAAATTTTTGGGATGTGATGTAACATATTATTATCATATTATTCAATCATATCCAATTTATTACCTATTGACTTCCTATTGCCTTTTTATCAATATTATGAAAAGCCCATTCAATATTACTGCATAATAGCCAAGGTTTAATTTATAGTCTTCTTTTTCCAAAATCAGACTCTTCAAAATCTATATTTCTTTGAGACTATAATTTAGATATAGACTAATTTAACAAAATATGAAAAATAATCTTAGATTCAGGTTATATTTGGATATAGAAATGAACAATCAAGCTAAATTACATTGGTGTAACATTAGCAGAGTATTGATTATTTTAAATAACTATATGATTACACATACATTCAAATGCAGTCGTCACTGAACATTTCTTTAAGATGCAACAAGTCATCACCAAAATTGTGTGATAGCTGTGGGAAAGAATATCAAGTGAAATTAATAAAATATTACTGTGACACACTACGGTAATATTTTTGGACTGTAAACTGTGGTCTCCAAAGAAGGTAACGTCCCATCACATGCATGTGTGGGTTTTTTGGAGTGGAAAGGATTAATCGTGATATGCCTCTAAGCGTCAAATTGTTATCTATTTCAGCTAAATGTGGTGGAACGTGATTTTAAAAATCCAGAGCAGAGAGTTTTCCAAGGGCCACAATGTTAGAATTAATTCCATAAATTATATAATCCTGTTTTAAGCAGTTTAAGCCTATCCAGATATTCCCCAGAAGTAGTTTTATTTATGATGCACAAATTGTAAGAGACAGTCATGTAAATAATGGCTGGAACCTAAACTACATTACAGTAGAATACTTAAAACGAATTCAAGGTCTTATATTGTGAACAAATAAAAGGTTAGAGAATCACAGTATCAGACTAGGTATCAATGTAATATTTATTTTTTGATCCCTCCAGTTCAAATATCTTATATCAAATATCTTTAATCAATACAATAACTTTTATCATGTGTTGAGCTTTCCCACACTAGAAAAGACTTAACTGTGTTCTGTCTAGCCTATTTGCTGCATGAACACAAAGAGTCCATTAAAATATCTATTCACAGTAGAATGAATGTTTCATTGTACTGTGTTTTATCTCCCATGAGATTATTGATGTCACCCAAGTGAGGAATTTCCTAAATATTATTACAATATAATGAAGAGTTGGACTTAAGCCCTGATCTGTGTGCTATTATGGATAACATTCAAGGAAATGAAAAAAAAAGCATAATAAAAATAGTGACTGGATAATATAAATAGCATGCAAACCTAGATAACAGAATGATTGGATCTCAAGACTTTCAAGGCAACACATTCACAGAGAATAAGTAATGTTCAGAATAGTAAATGAGGCTGTCCCATAGGACTTAGAAGAATTTTCTATTTCATTTTTGGGATTATTGCTACCATATAACAATACCAGTCAGTCAAAGCTTGGCTGGAGTCTAAGCTAAGGTGAAATGATTCTAAATTTTCTTTTTGTTTCCTTTTTACCTTTTTTATTTCCACTTTTGAATGGTATGCATATGTGCATTTATCTCTATGTGCCTGTGGAGGATTAGTCTGAATTCCAAGATACCAGGAATTCTCTAGCATTTTTGGATTTAGTTTGATTTAGGGTGTTCACAATTTCCTAGTTGAAAATATGGTTAAGTCTGTCCATGTATTATGAAATTAAAGATTTTTCATTGTGTCTTCTTATTGCTAGTTGATACATATGGGTGTGCTCTGCTTCTTTTGCCTGTCTGTGCTAGAGTGGCTATCACAATTCTTATGTTGTATGTTGTATATGCTCTATTTTTTTCTTATTGGGTACTGGATCTTTTGTTATTTAAGATGTTTTGGAGGGCTTTAGTGATTTAGGTACAATGATGCCTTGTGATTATAACAGTCTGTGAGGGGTTTCTGAGACAATCATTTTCATAGTTGTGTTTGTGCTGTGGTGAGTTGAATGGTCAGGAACATTTTGATAAAGTTGTGTGGGTATCCATTTTGTTGGAAGCTTTTGTATAGGTGTCTACTTACTTTTTCTGGTGTTCTTGGTTGCTGTTCATTTGAATAACGTTAATTTTGTTCATTTGAATAATGTTCTTTTTGTGAGAGGTTGGGTTGTTATCTTGGTAGTGGAGCACTTGATTACTGTGGGTGGTTTTAAGATAGTTTAGTATTTCTAATTTGCTGCCATTTCCTTTGCTGAAAAGGATATCCAGGAAGGATACTGTGTTGTTGTTTTCTTCTTACCTTAAGAATGTTATTCTTTTGAAGGTGTTGTTGATTATTTCACGTGCCTTCTCTAGTTGTTCCTTTTTTTATTATGGTTGTATCCATGGGAGTGTTGTACTTTCTAGATACTGCTTTATAGTCTCTGCTATGAATTATGAAATCGGTAATCTCATGGATGTTTCACTGATTTGTTGATATATTTTTCTATCAAACTGAAAGTAGATGGTGAGGAAGAGGTTGATAAAGTCCATGAATCAGATGTTTTCAATCTTAGTATATTTAGTTAGTATGGATGTATTATGTAGTACTGCTACCATGGATTCTTTTTTTTATTATTTATTTTATTCATTAAACATGAAACGCAGTCAACTGAACATTCAAAAATGCATCACTAATACCATTGATTGGTGCTAATGATTGATATGGGTTGCTGCCAGCAACCTAGATATCAGCCAAGTACCTTCTTAAGATGTACGATGTTCCAAGCAGCACAATGTTTTGCAATTCTGCTAGGGTTATTGCAGGAAGCTGCAATTTGTTGATGTATCTTATAAAATTCTTGGACATGGTACCAAGTGCCCCGATGACAATGGGTATCACTGTTACATGTTTCATCCATAGCCGTGTAGTTTCGATGGCCAAGTTGCAATATTTCATGATTTTTTCCAGTTTTTTCTTCTTTCTATGATGATGATGATGATTTTCAGTCATAGATTTATTAGATTATTAGATAACAAAAATGGAGATAGCAAAAATAGAGGTTAAGCATTTAAGCAAAGTTTTGAAATGTAAATAATATGTTTTTGGGTTTTTGGACCAGGTTTCTGGCTACAAGGTGAATGGTTTCCAGCAATACATTTCTTTAGAATTGACAAGTTTACTTTGATAATCCTATTTTGCCTCCCTTTGTCAGGAGTTGGAGGCACTTGCTGTGAAAAGCGACTTATTCCTCTTCTCAGAAAGAGCAATCCTATTTCCTGGCCGTTTGTCAATTGCCTTCCAGTCCAGGGAGTAACAGCTACTAAGTATCACTCCAAAGCTTTGTGATTTGTTCTTAGATGATGGTTATTTTCCTTCTTGATTTGTTATCTTGAACTTACTTTCAACACTTTAACAGCAGTGAACAAAACCTCACAGTTCAATACAGTAATCACAGTAGGTAACATAGCATACCAGGGAAATACTGTATACGAGGTCAGTGTGACCTGTTTTATTCCACTCTGTGACTTTCTTCCTTGCCCACAACACTGATGGTGTTCAAGCTCAATCCAACTGTTACCCATTCCAGTTCTTCAAAATCCTACTCTTTTCACCCAACTGGTTTACATCTTAACCAAGACTGTGATAAAATACCTTGGCTGTGTAAATCAGATGGTAAATCAAATGCCACAGAAGAAGCAGAAGTAATCATTCTATAACTTAGCATTACTGAAGCAAATTCAAACAAAGAGAAGAGAAATGAAGCGAAAATGATTCAATAAAAGATTTTTTTTAATGGAGCTTTTATAAATAGTTGTACAGAGTGAGCATCTTGCAAAAGCAGATTCTTGCATTGTTTTATTTATTTATGTGTAGATAGAGGTACACGACATTTCAAAGCTGCCCTACCTGTCCCACCCCCAAGAGAGTGTGGACGCTGAATAGCAAAACTATAATGCAAATAAAACAAACTAATATTTTAGAATTCCTATAAAAAAATTGAAACATTAACAACCAATTGACATTCTCAAAGGCAAGGTGGAATGAAACTGCTTTCACTTGCTTACAAAAAGCCAAGAAGGCTATGTGGAGAATGAGATTCTCAGTCATCCTTTGTCTCAAAGGTGCTGTTGTGGTCCACCAACAGCCTGTGGAGCTGGCAACAGACTTGGACAATGAGGAACATGGGCCAGTCCTGGAGTCTGGGGAAGGCTTGGACGAAGGCTCTACATCAGAGGAAGAGAAAGGACCATCTGGGAGTTATGTGTTGCGTCTGGAGCCGCCAGAGTCGGACCTCAGCAAAGCAGAGGAACAGGGGGAGCCTGTTCCCAGTGCGTGCATGTGCAGAGCTGCCAGAAGGCAAGAACAGTTAAGACAAAAGGGACGCCTCAGGAGTAGGTCTTGGAGATGATTGCCCCCTCCCATAAGACTTAAAAGAAGAGCAAAGGCATGTGGGCCTTTGCAAGAAGCAACGTTGTTAATTCTGTGCAGTTTAAAGTCTGAAGCTCTGTTTGATTCTGGACTCTGTGTGGCTTTGCCAATTAGATCTTTGGCAGCATGTCAAGGGAGATAAAGGTGGATGATTATCAGCCTTATCCCAAAGGACTCTTTACAACTATTTGGGACTCATCTGTGAATGAACAGAATTCGCAGCTGTTAAAATAAAACAGGTTTTTGGGACTACTCGTGTGTTTTACTGACTCAGGAAGCCTAGGTCAGAACAGGTGCTTTTTCAAAAAGCAACTGGACTGTTGTTTTTTCTTGAGAAAGAAGAAGAAAACATTTTGCTTGTCATCCAAGAAGCTTCATTAGTTCTGATGGTGGGGGGGGGGGAAATCAAAGGATAGTTACTGATAGTTGAAACTGAATGGTTAGAGGATGGAAGGATAGGTTCTGGTAGGATGTTGGGGAAGATGGAAGGATTGTATTTCTTGGCAGTCATCTGGTTGTTAGCACTTTCTCTCTGAGAACTATTGAAGGTGCTTGGGGGTTTATCTGTGCCTTCGGGGTCACCTGAATCAGGATGCAATTGGTTGGCAGACATGTGTAGAAGCACAAAAATATTGGACAAAAATAAGGACATGGTTGGAAAAGATGACAAAACAACATATTGAGCTAAAACCAGAAATATTTTTGCTGGGGATTTTACCTGAAAGTTATATTAAAGAGAATACTTATTTAATTATACCTGTTCTAACTGCAGCTAGAATTGTATTTGTGCAACATTGGAAAAGTGAAGAGATTCCTATTGAGGAGAAGATGATTAGGAAAATATTAGAATGTGCAGAAATGAACAGATTAACACTAGCAATTAAGGAGAAAGAACAAACTGAATATTATATGATATGGGAAGTATTCTATCAATGGTTAGAGAGTAAAAAGGGGAACTGGAAATAAAAGAAGATTAAAGAAGAATAAAAATATATTAAGATAGAGGTATAAATAAGATGAAAATTGTTAGTATTAGGATGAAGAGGATAATTATGTGTAATATTATTACTGTATTTTTACTAGAAGACATGTTAAGAGGAAAAATGAATAGGTTATAATGTTTAACTAACATACTATAATTTTAAGATTAGAGAATTATATTAAGTGAATGATGTTGTAAATGTTGAAGGTTAGCACATAGAGATATTTGAATCCAGATGACACACTGTTTAAAGAAAGATGGAATGCTTATATTTTGAAAAATAAAAAATAAAAAACTTTTTAAAAAAGGATGCAATTGGTTGTGGAATCTGCTTGGAACTGCTGAAATGGATGTGTTGTAGACTAGAGATAAGTGATGTCTTATTCCTCCTTCTCTGTTGTGGGAGTGGTGATCAATTCTAACATAGGTAGATTCATACATAAACCCCCAAGTTGCCTAATAGCTCTCAGAGAGAGTACTAATGATCAGATGATTGCAAAGAAATACAATCCTTCCATCCCCCCCCCCATCCTATCAGAACCTATTCTTCCATCCCACCACCATCAGAACTGATGAAGCTTTCTGGATGAGAAGTAAAACATTTTCTTCTTCCTCCTCAAGAAAAAACAGTCCAGTTGTTAAAAAAACACTTTTGAGCCAAGAAGGTTGCATGCATCTCCAAGGAAGAAAGTTCCATAAATTGAAAGGTACTACCAATAAGCTTGCTGTCTTATCCAGTTTGCTCGGTGTTTACTCCAATATTTATTAATCCAGATTTCATGATGGATATGTGAATATTGGAGAAAAAAACACCCTCCCATGATTATATGCACATTGTGCTTAACTTAGCATTTAAGTAATCAAAATCTCTTTATATGAGTTTATAGAGAAAAAACGGTGATTGGTTGATTGATTGAGTGATTGATTGATTGATTTCATTTCATTTATCTCCACCATGACTGTAGATACTCTAATGGTCTAAAACATCCATTAGTGGAAAATAATAAAACCCCAACAGTAAATATATAAAGCAAAATAACATAATAAATATAACCTAACCTGTCCAGTGTATAACTGTGTTAACTATATGTCAAAGGTCTTCTGAGCAATAATATTGCAGTCTTAATATTATGCTGATAAGCCCATGAAGATGTCATCACAGTGTATATACATCTCATAGTAAAACCTCACTGGATATTTGAAAAATATTCCAGAAGTACTGTACTATCTGTAAATTTTTTGACTTTGGTACAATAATATAATAACATCAGTCCAAAGCATGAGGCTATAATGTAATAGTTTCCCATCCTCTTACTATTTTATTTCAGAAAATACTAGATTTCCAAATTGCTCTTGGATATTGTTTTACTAGTGCCAAAGTCAGAAAAGGGGAAATATTATTCTTATTATTCTTATCAGAATTCTGATGATGGCGGTGGTTTGGCTCTGGTCTTGTTGTTTTTGTATTATATATCTTACATTAAAAGCTGCAAAGCATGATTGAAAAGTGCTGGGTTAGAGAAACAATGGTGACCCTTATTCACAACAAATTGACCCTCTAGAATAATACCAGTTTGAAAATGGCTAATAAATCATTTTAGAAGTCATGGGTCATTAATGACACTGTTGGGGTTTTGCTGTTTTCTGAGCTTGATTGCTTTTCTGCACACATTTCATGATCCTACTAGGGTTGCCTGAAACTGGAATCTGCTGCTTTAAATATGGTAGTTACCACTTCCAGTCTTGGTGGGGTGTGGGTTCCCCCCCCCCTTGATGGTTCCTTCATTGAAGAATTTTTATTACCTGATTATTTATCTGATACTATTTCCTGCTTATCTGGGTGTTAGAATACCAGAGAGGGTGTGTTATGCCTATTTGGATTATCTGAATACTAGGGAGGAAATTCTCTGGGTTTCTAGTTTTCTTTCAAAACGTTTGGTTGCATCCAATGTTTCCTCTAAGATTTGACATGCCATTGCTTTGTGCAGCTTTTCACAAACCCAAGTACAAAATTCTGGATTAACATAGGAGTATATCAGCAAAATTTAAAAATACGCAAAAGTCACATTTTAAAATATTTACTGTACATATTTGTTAAAATATAGAAACTGCAAAATATAATACTTTATGTTCATGTTTAAAAGTTGGATTTTCTGGTCATTTTTATGGACTTTGACAAATGCCTCCTACAAGGTTTTTTAAAACTTGTATTTTTCAGAGGTGACTTGCAGTTGTCCTCCTTTTAAGGCTGAGAGAGAATGACAGGTCCTAAATTAACCATGAGGCTTTGAGGTTAAGGCAGGACTAGAACTCACAGGCTTTTGGCGCCTACCCTGATAACTTTGATCGCTACTCCAAACTGATTCCACACACATATCCTCATAGATTATAATATAAACTCACTAGTCAATTATTTTGTAAGCAGTTAAGCATCTTTTCTCTTTCTTTCTTTCTTTCTTTCTTTCTTCCTTCCTTCCTTCCTTCCTTCCTTCCTTCTTTCCTTTCCTTCCTTTCCTTCCTTCCTTTCCTTTCCTTCCTTTCCTTCCTTCCAAATTTAATATAATGAAGAGAATTTTTTTCAAAAAATATTCTCTGAATATTTTTTGAATGTATTTAAACTTTAATTTGATTTTTTAAAAAATAAACTGAACAATAATCATGGAACTTACAGACCTTGAAATTCAGGTGTTATTAATTAAAACTTTTTTTTTTTGAGAAAGAGAGAAGCATTGTTTCATGTACTGGGAGATAGAGGGAGCCTTATTGAGATGTCCTGTCATGACTTGATGGCAGTGAGTTGGCAGAGGCGACTTGGCGATGGCGAGCTGGCCATGCTAAAATGGCTATGCTGAGGTGTCCCATTCCACTGATAACATAAGAGTCAGATTAGCCTATGGCAGGAATGTGGGCATCGCAAACTTCAGAAGGGATCTTCCCTAGTTTCTTGGGCTGTAAAGGTGATGGGGGAAAATGTACTTTCAACCTTGCAAGGTTTTAAGGACTGTATTAAGCTGATATTTCTAACAGTGCACAACATAGAGTTCTTCAGCTGAAAAGATAGATATTGCAAAGTATCTTCCATTCTTCAGGAGTAAGTGAGGATCAAATGATTTGCTTAGCTTTATGGCATATATGTTGAATTTAAAAAAAAATCATTAGCTCTCTAATATGAAACCTCTTCAGTTCTGATCATGATCTTGTTTGGTATTCAGCAGAAAAAATGGCTTTCCCAAATAGCTTTTTCACAAGATATAGCATATCATTTCCATTTATTAAACCATACAAATGTTTTCCACAGCCCTGTCATCTTTATCATCATTTTCAGCATACTAACTTGATTCATTATGATTCATTTAGTTATGCAACTGTCTCTATAGTAAACATTTGTTGATACATTTTCCATAAACTTATGACTCAGCTTCTCATCATATTTATATAAAGTATTTCCTAAACCCAGAGACCCAAACATGGGGTTGCATTATTTTTGTTGAACAACATTCAACTCATCAGCTTATCATGCAGAAGAACAATATTGTAAGAATGTCCAAATAATAATTTAAAGCACTAGATGTCTAAAGGATCTTTTTTTTAAAATTTGATTTATATGCCGCCCTTCTCCAGAGACTCAGGGTGGCTTACAATGCGTTAAGCAATAGCCTTCATACTTTTGTATATATTTATACAAAGCCAGCTTATTGCCCCCACAATCTGGGTCCTCATTTTACCTACCTTTGAAAGGATGGATGTCAGCACTCCAAGCTACATTCACTCCAGTGCTGACATAAAGAGAAGAAGAAGTCGTTTGACTTTCACCTACTTATTTTCCCTGTAGATAATATCCCCTAGGAGATGGGATGGGAGGGGGGACATTCCTGTGAGCTGAAGTAGTAGAGATGGGGAGAGTGACTTGGAAGATGGCCAATGAGACGCTGAGAATTGGGGAATGGAAAGGGAAGGGTTTGGGGTCAGAGGGTCAGTGTCGGCTATGATGGAGTCAGGGACAGATCGTTGTACTCAATAAATGAAAGTTTTCATCAAAGACTTTTTGTTTGGAAATGCAATTTATTTGAGATGACATCGTAACCTGACAATGGAAGGCTGAGTCAACCTTGAGTCTAGTGAGATTTGAAATTGCAGTAATTGCAGGCAACTGATGTTAATAACAGTGCTTTAGTGCTTTAGTCTGCTGCGCCACCAGGGTTGTTATTGAGAGAAGGTCATCAAATGATCACGGTGGTAAAATTGAACAATCTAACCTAACTGTTACTAAAGAAATGTTAAACTCATTTGCTGAGTTCTTCCTCTTATGAAAAGGCTTGTGAAGCTCGGTTCCACATAACTTGTTAGTTTACAATTAAAAAAAAAATCAAATAAAATATTTTTAGTGCTATGAAGGAAAGTATTTCACTGGTATGGAATTCTTTTAGCTATTTTTCTTTCTAAGCAATTCCCTTAATAGATTTTTCCTCTCGTGGTAAAAAAGACAAATACCATCTACAATTTCCTAGTGAGGAAATCCTTAACTTGTGAACAAGGCCAAGTTTTCCCCAGATTCCAGTACAAATTCTAATTGTAATTGCTTCCTCACAGTTCTAGTGGGTCTCCCTTGCCAAATAAAGGAAGAGCTATTTTTCAAAACCCAACAAAAAACTATCTTGAAAAAGCAGAGATGGGAACCATCTCTATAAAACACAAGATAAAGATAAGATCTAACAATTTTGACATTCCTAGAAACAGTTAAGAAAATCTCTCATTGTGGTGTAATATTGAATTCTTACACACTTTAGCCTATCTTTCAATTCAGGAGGATTTTTTGAAAAAGTACTTTGGGTAGCATTTTAATCTCATTTGAGTTGCTTAATATTGCTGAAGCAATATTAACATTTCACCCAATTTTTTTCTCTGCATTTCTTCAATCAAAAGTGAATATATATATATATTTAAGGAAAGTATACTCCAAAATGCTTATATTAATGGCAGATGAAATATTAATGGGATGTATATTTGGTTAGGAACAAACTTAATTTTAATTAAGACCTTGAATACAGGTTTACATATATTTGCTTAAAATGGAAGGGAAAGAAAACATTCCCAGCTCAATTGATAATCATAGTGCCAGTCCCTATATACAACAGGAGGTGATACATCTGCTACTGTATTTGTGGGTGTCTCTAGTGAACAGATGTTTCTCACCCAAATTGTACTAGCTGAAGGCCTTTCCTTGTGATATAATACAATTTATTATATTACAGTTTATTATCTGTTTTAGCAGATAGCGGACCTTGATACTAAAGACACAAGTTGCATTGAATCACACAAGCCTAGGGTTGTAAGGATGACTTCTAATACAGCCCTACTCAGTGCAAGATCTACTAGAACAATTCTGACAACTATCTAGCCTCTGTTTGAAGATCTCCAATGAAGGATAAGTCATTATAAGGCAGTCTGATCCACATGTACAGTCACTAATATCTTTCTAAAATTTACCTTCAGTCTATTTCCTTGTAGTTTGAATCCATTGATTCTAGTCAGTGGCATCTAGTGGTAGCAAAGGGAGGGGGTAGAATGACAAATTAGTGTCATGGTGTCATAATACAAGTTTCGTCCCTTTAGTGAGGATTGTGATGTTATATACATACAAAAGCTTGTGCTGTAATACTACTTTAATCTTCCTGGTGGAAACGGTAAGCTCCTCTTGACTTTCATGGTTCTTGTCTGGCTCTCTGGGATAATATAGAGTAATTTTACATTCTCTTTTGTGTGACAGCCTTTAGATATTTTTATTGTCTTGCATTCAATATTGTCGGGAACATATTCCGTAGGATACCTTTATGGTTGTTTCATGTACTGGATATCACACTTTTAATTGTATTCACCCGTTACTTTTTTGTCATTATAGAGTTTCAGAAAAAGCTTTTAACCACATTTGATTTTGATTTTAAGATGATATTCCCCAGCCTTTATTCATACATTCTTTGCAATTTTAAGAATATCCTTTATTCATACATTCCTTGCATTTTTAAGAATATCCTTTATTCATACATTCTTTGCATTTTTAAGACTATCCTTTATTCATACGTTCTTTGCATTTTTTAAAGAATATCTCAAGATAAAGATATTTCTAAGTAGCTTTATATCTAAGCAGACAATCAAATATAGCTTCTCTTTATGAAACAAAATTCTAGAGGAAATCATAGTATTTCCCTTCCACTTTCCATTAGACCCAGCAGGAATACTACAAAGTTGTCAAAGTGCTGACCTGTAGTCACACCAAAGGTGATGTGACTTCAAGGTTTGTATTTCTTATCTGACATTTTCATGTCTTTCTTTAGGGCACAGACAAAATATATTAGAGATAAAGACAGATAAGACAAAGCTTGAGATTTGCTTTTGGGCTCAGGGGTTAGAAAGAAAATGATGTTAGATTTCTTAATGTAGCAAATACATAAAAAGCAAGAAGCAAAACAGAAAAAAGTACTTAGTTAAGAGATAGGTTATATATGGTGAGGGCATGTTAAATACAAACAAGAAGGACCTATTCCAATAAAGGATGGAAGGATTGGAATATTACTAATCTCTATCACATTATACATATACATATACAACTTACATCCACAATTTAGGCCAACATTTCTGTTTAGGCCAACATTTCTGTTGCTAAGTGACACATTTGTTAATTTTGCCTGATTTTACAAACTTTCTTGCCACAGTTGTTAAGTAAATCACTCCTGTTGTTAACTGACTGACATGGTTGTTAAATGAATCTGGCTTCCCCTTTGACTTTGCTCGTCAGAAAGTCCCAAAAGGTGATCACATGACTCTCTGACACTGCAACCATCATAAATAGGAATCCGTTGACAAGCATCCAAATTGCTTGTCATTGATAATATTGATTTAAAACCGGAGCTGTTCCTATTGGGTATTCTCTCACAGAAAATTAGTGAAGAAAATATTTATTTGATTATACATGTAATAACAGCTGCAAGGATTGTTTTTGCACAAAACTGGAAAGCAGAGAAAATACCTCTGGAAAGAGAAGTAATTAAAAAAAATTAGACCATATAGAAATGAATAGATTAACTTTGATAATTAAGAGAGGATTCAAAATATTTTAAGATATGGGATCAATTTTACCATTGGTTAGAAAAGAGATATAGATAAGCAAACTAATAGTTATGTAAGAAAATGGTATAATTAGAATATTGTACTTTTGGAGAAATGTTGTAATAGATTAAATGAAAATGAAGACAGAAGAAACAACAAAAAGATGAAGTCATGGAGAGAACACTGAGATGTCACATGGAAGGAATGACTGATGTATTAAATATTTGTCTGTGTATAAAATATTTTCTTTTTCAAATTTGATCATGTGATCATGGGGATGTTGCAATAGTCTTAAGTGTGAACAATGGCTCATAAATCACTTTTTTCAATGCCGTTGTAACTTTGAACAATTCCTAACTGAACTGTTGAGAACTATCTGTACAGTTATGGCTATTTCATTTTGTTCCTGTACTACTTTGCAGTTAAGACAAATATAATACTATTTGTGATATTATATATTGTATATATGTATGTGCTGTATGTACACAAAACATTTAGGAGGGATTTTATGTATGTTTCCTAAAACCATTTGTTTCTCTGTTCCCCAAAAAACATGGCCTAATTTGATTTTTTAAATATTTGTATACAATAAGAACAGCTCTGTTGTCTTCCAGATGTAGTAGATTTCAAGTACCTAATATTTAGCCAATATAAACTAAGCGTGGACTGCCAAACAAGCCTGAAATCTTTCTCGTACCTTATTACGGTGAGAGAGAGAACTCAAAAACACTTCTATCCAATTAAATACAGATCCAAGTGGAGTACACAATGTATCTCTGCATGGGATAGATTGTATGGAGATTAGCATTGTTTGGCAAGTGGTACTAGAACCCACCATATGTGATTTGCAGTCAGAATAGCATCCAACAGATCCATCAAGTGCTTGATAACTATTTCCTTTTGCAATTCCACATAGGAAGAAAAAAAGGAACTTAGACTAAGCAACTGGGCAAGACATATACATGAGCAACATGTTGCTCAGGGAATAGTGACTTCAAGATTAGCATCACTGTTTGTAACAAATCACCCCATTTCCATCCTCATAGCCTCAAGGTACAGAAAGCAAACAATGCTCAACGTGGATGGGGAATTAATCTCTGCACATGTGACTAATTTTAGCCCCACCTGGAGAGGAAAATTGAAATCCTGCCTTGAAAGTTTCTCAGATGCCCCTCAGCCAAATGTCCTTCTTCAGCATGGTGATTTGATATCTTCAAGGTATCAGTTGATTTTTAAATTGTAAGCCATTTATTTGGTCCATTGAGCCTCATGACATTATAGGAGCACATTTCAATATGGCTTATGATATTAACTCAGTATATCAATACAGGCAGCATTAAGAAAGAGCGGCCTCAGAGAATATCGTGAATCAGATTAAGAGGCAAGAAAAATGGGAGGTGAGAATCCCTAAACCAAATACATAAATAGGGATGGCAAAACAAAAGTTCCTTTCTTATGCTGAGGGAGACATAAAGGGAAAACGCATTGTCTAGATATTGTTCAACTTTGTATGTGGACATAACAAATTAAAACTTTTTTTCTGCCTAGTCCTGAAAATAGAAAACAGATTAACAGATTGGAAAACATTGCAAGAGCTAAACCTCAGATATTATTGACTAAGTCTGCATAACTTATGACCAATCAGAGTAACACAGGTCCACCGGCCAATTATATGCTCTTCTACTTTGCTCAATGAAAAGAAAACTGATCTTCAGGATCAGAGATGGAGAAGAAGAATGTAAAAATGGAGCATGGGCCAAACATTCTGACACACCAAATGGAGTAATTTATCACAGCAAAAATAAGTGTGAGATTTATAGTATGTACCACATAAAATATCTATTATTCAACTCCAATTAAAATGATTGGTGTCCCATTAGAGACTGGAGCTATGGCAATCTGGGTTTTTCCCTTTTCCTTATTTCAGAAAAAAAATCTCCTCCATCCTCCCCCCCCCCCATTTAAACTATTTAAAGTTTCTTCATCTTTGTATACGATGATCTCAGCATGGACATGTAGTGATTCTAATCAGCATATATTTATACCTGAGTGAATAAAACAGAAATGGAATTGAATGAAATATTTTTATCTTAGAAATATTTCTGATAGAGTTACCAGTAGTAGATGAAGTCAGAGTGTCTCTCTCCCACTCCCTCCTTCCCTCCCTCCCTCTCTTTCTCTCCCTCCCTCCCTCCCCCTCCCTCCCTCTGAAATAGAAAATAGACACAGGGAATGAAATGATATAGAGGGATATTGTAACAGGCAGTGTGCTTTAGGGCCTTATATTCTATAATTTAAAGTACCGATGCTTATTTTATTTGAATTTTTCTTTTCATCTGCAGCATACTTATACCATATTAGGGATGAATAATTTCTATTGCAATTTAGTTTTGTTGAACCTGCCAACTAAACTAAGGATAGTATTTCACTTTATATGCAGAACAAATGTGCTTTCCTGATAAATATTCTTATAAAGGGATCATCCAGCAGTGGCTGGTATGGAAGTGAAATCTTTTAACTAAAGAATATTTTAAAACTGAGAGTCAGTTTGGTGTAGTAGTTAAGGCATCAGGCTAAAAACTGAGAGACCATGAATTCTAGTTCTCATGACCTTGGTCCAGTCACTCTCTCTTAGCCCTAGGAGAAAGGCAATGGCAAATCACTTCTGAAAAATCTTGCCAAAAAACTAGAACTTGTTGGGACTGTGTGCTGTCCTACTCATGCACACACACACACACACACACACACACACACACACACACACATCACCGGTAAGGAATCCTTATTAAAGCTTCCAAGCCTAAATCCCCAGCAACTCCCTGAGACGGCACCAGCTCAACTCCAATGAGCTCCACAGCCTACTCAAATGAAGTCAACACTAGTCCTTAGGGCAAAGGTGAGTCCAATCCACTAGGCAAAAACAAATTTCCAAGGCAAAGGCAAGTTGCAGGACAAAGTCATGTCTACGGGCAAAGGCAAGGTGAAGCAAAGGCAAGGCAAGGCAAGGCAAGGTGAAGCAAAGGCAAGGTGAAGCAAAGGCAAGGTGAAGGCAAGGTGAAGGCAAGGTGAAGGCAAGGTGAAGGCAAGGCAAGGCAAGGCAAGGCAAGGCAAGGCAAGGCAAGGCAAGGGCAACAGCTGAAGAGACATGATCCAAAGTTCAAGGCAAGGACACAATGCAAGTACAGCAAGGAAATGAACACATCATTCCCAGCATCATCTCCATCTGTCTGCTGTGCTAAATAGCTAGCTTCTGGTGCAGCCAATCAAAAGAAGTGAGGCTGCCTCCTCACAAGTAATGTGCTGCTCCTGTCTTTTCTCTGTCCTATGTGTTGCCAGGCCAAGTGCAGAAGGCAGTTCCTGTTCCTCATCGCTGACCTGCTGTAGTTTCATGCTTTCTCCACCTGAAGCCTCAGGGCTGCCCTGCTGCAGCTGCGCTTCAACCAAATCACTCTCAGATGGTTGCTTGGAGCCATTGACCAACTTCCCTCCTGACATGGTCAGAAATGGTTCATTCTCCTCCAAGCTGACATCTGGAGAGATATCTGGGGACACAGGGGGAGTCATCACAGGCTGTCTTCAAGAATGGGACACGATTGAAACAGAAGAATAAGTAATTTAAAACCTACCCATCACAATTTGAACGTGCAGATAAAAAATGCTTCAAAGGAAAGAGCATTTCCAAATAATGAATATTTATTGAATATTGTACAACATGTACAAGCACTTATCGAGAATGAACTTTCCAAAGACAATGAAAGCATGTCAGTGGAAAAGAACAATTGTGAAGACAGCATTCAATGGGGAAAGCATGTAAAACAATCACAAAGCACTTGGTATGAAGAAGAGGAAGTAGTATTCCTTGGGGAAATAGCATACTAGAACTATAAACAGATTTGAGGGATTGCAATGTGTCTTCCCTTATAGCTAGCAGTGGCACAACGTAGCTTAGGGAAGAAAATGAATTATGATATCCTTTATACAAGTGATTTCTTGTCTTAGAGAAATAGAGTTTGGTTAATGTACTGATGTATGTGCCTTAGCTTTGCTGATCAGAAGTTCAGCAGCAGAAGGGAAAAGGAAGCTTAGCCTATGTGTAACAGATAGATCTAGTATGAGGCATTCTTAGTCCTGGTTCTGCAGATTTCTGGGTCTTCACACCACTGACACCTCATTTCAGAGGCATCAAAGAATTTTTTTTCTGAGATAAGCAAAAGTTTCAAAGAAGGGGAAGAATTCAGAGAGAGCTGTCCAACTGCTGAAGTTTTCACTGGAGCTAGAGATGGGGGGGGGGTGGATCTTTAAAGGAATGTTTGGTATCAGCAAAAGGTTCAAAAGGAGAACAGTTCAGACCTGGCTGTCTAGTTCTATAGTTTCATCTTGAAATGTGAAGCATTTACCCTGCATTCACTATAACTACACCAGGATGAGCATTTCCACTTTCTGACAATGTAAGCCGAAGGAAAGCTGCAGTAAAATCAAACAGTAAACAACAGCCAAACAAGGAACCACCAAGAACACACCCACTAACATTAACAGGGCAAGCCACTTGTATATAAACAGAGAACAAATTTCACTCTTTCTAGCACTGATGATGTTATCTAGTTGGGTAATGAAACATCTGCAAAAAAAAATAACCAAGCTCTGAGAGTACCAATGACCCTACTGAAGTAAAATCATAAGCACAATCTGTCATTTGATTTTTTACTTAGTAACTGAGTTGCCAGGTCCAAATGCAGTCACTAAATAAGGAATACCTATAAATGTGATCCAGTAGCATACCTTCTAGATTGAAGTTTGTAAGGCTTAAACACCTCCCCAGTGTGGTATCTTATTTAGTGTATATAGTGAAAACAAGTTATAATAAGAAAGAGGGTGCTTACTAAATCATCAAAATGTAGATGAAAATCTTTGAGAGACACCAGTGACTTGAATAAACATTAATGCTGTATAGAACAGTGAGATAAACACTAATGCTTTTTCGATTAATGATTCCAATGTTTGCAGATAGAAACTCTTGTCATCAAGGATGTCCTTATGCGCAAATATTCTCTTCCTCTTCTCAAATTGTTAGCTCCCCACTATCCCTCACTCAGCTCCCCACTATCATAATAAATCTGTAAGACTGGCCTATATGTCCCAGGTTTGCTTTCCATTTACATGTGTTAATTTATACTTGCTCATTTACAATTACTATTCAATTTAAATAAATTTCACACATGTAAGCAAAAAAGAACAGCTAAACAGAGCCACTTTAAACATCTGAATTTTCCTCTGTCTTTTTGATTCAGTTTTGTATCTTGTCAACTGAAGATACTCAACTCAAACTTAATACAAGTGAGTTACCAGTGTTCTTCAGAAAACTGTTTGGGAAAAGTTGTTCATCACTGTAGTATATTTTAAGGATGAGTAGCACTCTGGAGATGCTATGTACAGGTAGTCCTCGACTTACAACAGTTCACTTAATGACCATTTGAAGTTACAACGGCACTGAAAAAAGTGACTTGACTATTTTTCACATTTATGACCATTGCAGCATCCCATGGTCACATAATTTACATTTGGATGTTTGGCACCTGACTCACATTTATGACAGTTACAGTGTCCTGGAGTCATGAATTACCTTTAGCGTCCTTCTGACAAGCAAAATCAATGGAGAAACCAGATTCACTTAACAATTGTGTTACTAATTTAACAACTGTGGTGATTCACTTAACAAATGTGACAAGAAAAGTCATCAAAATGGGGCAAAACTCATTTAACATTTTTTTCAAATTTAGCAACCCAAATTTTGGGGTCAATTTTGGTCCTAGGTTGAGGACTATCTGTACCCTGATGTGTTTTTCAAAAATGAGCAACTTAGATGTTGTTTCATATTTTCCACCACTTTTCCTCTCCCAAAACCTTCATAAATCACTGCTGCCTTCTGAACTATCCTATTATGTTATGTGATATATTTATTTTTACTTGTCAATTTCTTTAGGGGAATATAATCAGAGAAACAATTCAGTTTTTAATCAACTTTAACCTATACAAAGGTATTTAACCTTATATAGGCAATTGCCTGGACTAGGCCCTACAGTTTTCTTGGACAGATTGTGGAAATGGTTTGTCAATGCTTCCTTCCTAAGGCTGAGAATGAGTGACTCTCCCAAAGTCACTCTGTTGGTTTTGTGCTCATCACAGGACTAGAACTCATGGTCTCCCAGTTTCTATTCTGTTGCCTTAACCATTATACCAAACAAACTATTTTTCTTATATTGAAATCAAAATGTTGCTCTAAAAATTTGAATAGGCCGGACTCTCATCCATTAATTTTTTTTTATGAGCAGCTGCAGGCTAAATAGAAAAACACGGGGACAGCCTTTATGACACAGTGTCATCAATTGAGGTTCTCCACTGAAAAATAAAATTCACAGTGCATCATTATTAAACTACAGAGTTCACTGCATGAGAAGTGTTAACCATCACCAATTTTTATAGATTTGGAGAAGATTATAAATTAATTTTCCCTTAATTGCAATAGCTATAGAGTGACAAGGCCTTCTTGCCCTTCCTTTTGTCTCTCTGCAACCCCTTATAAAATCATCTTGGCAAATGTTTGTTTTAAGAAAAAAAAATCCATAAGACAGTTTACTTTTCCAATGACTTCATCTACTTATTTTATTCTACAAAAGCCTTCTCTAGTCGCCCCAAATAAAATTGGACTAAATGCAAAACTCCCAGCTGTTCCCCATGTGGTGATGTCACATACACCTTATAACCCTGGCAGCCCTCCTAAATGAAATAGTAAATAGTGCAATCCTCAGTTGCAAAAAGGTGATTTGCCTTTACTCTGCTCCAGGTATAGGAAGACAGGTAAGGTGTCCCTGAATGCCAATTAAAAGGAAACTGTTTTTCCTAGTCATCTGTTTAGCCACTGTGGGGAAACAACTTCTAGAAGAGATATTTCTGTAGGTCATTTCTGATAGGTCTCTAATGGGCATTGTTGATAGTCTAAATAATATAGTTTATACAGAATAGGAGAATACTAGAACTATATAAATCAGAGAAGATATGAGATTACAGGTACCTAGCCTAAACTCCTTGTTAATAGAATCTATCTATTAAACTAACCACAAAAGATGGCCATCACTCCTGATGGCTGATCAAATAGACCAGGGGTGTCAAACTCACAGCATCATGGTGGCACTATGCAACGTATTGGGACTTTTCCCCCCTTTGTTAAACTGGGTGTGGACATGGCCTGTGCATGACAGATCTGGTCCGTAGGCTGGGAGTTTGACAGCCCTGAACTAGACCAACTTCTGTAGAGAAGTCCACCACTGTTCCAGGTAAATTGTTTCACCGCATTTATCAGCTCTCATCATCAATGAATCCTGATTTTCGCTCTGGATCTTATTGTCATATTGCACTACCGTCTGGTTTGGAAACATTACTGCTTCAGAAGCATTACAGGAAGATGGTGCAGAGAGTGGTGACAATCAGTGGTGGGTTCCTCCCGGTTTGGCCCAGTTCCGCCAAGCCAGTAGCAGTGACGATATGACATCACTGAATCGGTTCTGGCCCCCTGCCCCCCATGTTATTCTTACCTTTTATTTGACCCCACCTCCCAATCTATTGCTGTCTCCTGAATCCCAGCTGATGGGCTATAAGGAAAAAAACTGTTTAAACTCTTGCTGTGGGGCTTCAAAGGGCCACCCTACAGCTGCTCAGTGGTAAAAGGCAGTTTGGTGGTAGACTGGTGCCTCCAAAAACAAATGAGTAGACTGATGCCTGCAAAAATAAATGGGTAGACCAGTGCTTGCAAAAACAAGTGAGTAGACCAGTGCCTGCAAAAATAAACGGGTAGACTGGTACAACTCTGCAAGCAGTTAAAAGCCTGGTAGACCAGTACCTCTGCTAAATCCTAAAGAATTGTCACATGATCATCAAGCCACGCCCACAAAATAAGCCATGCCCACAGAACCGGTAGTAAAAAAATTTAGAACCCACCTCTGGTGAGGATGGCAGAAAAGATTATTGGTAGTTCACTTCAGTGGTGGGATTCAAAAATTTTTACTACCAGTTCTGTGGGTGAGGCTTGGTGGGCATGGCTTGGTGGACATGGCAGGGGAAGGATACTGTAAAATCTCCACTCCTTCCCCACTCCAGGAGAAGGTTACTGCAAAATCCCCATTTCCTCCTGATCAGCTGGGACTTGGGAGGCAGATGGGGATGGGGCCAGTCAGAGGTGGTATTTACCGGTTCTCCAAACTACTCAAAACTTCCACTACTAGTTCTCCACAACTAGTCAGAACCTGTTGAATACCACCTCTGGTTCACTTCCTTCTATTCAGGACATAGCATATCATTTGGGATGCTACACATCCTCTGCACCACCTGTTTTCTTTGTTACTTTCTGAGAGGAGGCTTTGTGGTATCTGAAGCAGAACATCTAGATTCAGTCAGTTTTGCTCCATATACCGGTAATATCAACCTTGTGAATTCTCATGTTTCCTTTTTCCTCTATGTATTCAAAATGGACAGTGATTTATATGTGTGTGAGTGAGAGAGTGTGTGTATGTGTGCATCTATATATAGCATGTGTATTATATCTGTGTATGGGTTGATATATACTTTCTTTTGAAAGCAGGCAACAGAATTTCATTTTTAATGTGTGCCAGTGTGCTCACAAACAAATGACAATAAAGGTTATCTTATCTTATCTTAAATTGCAAACCATCAATTTCAGCAGAAAACAGGTAGAAATTCCTTCTTGCATATGACGGCCTTTAAAATATTTTTGCAGTACTCTCAGGCCCCTAACTTCCCTTATTCTGTCTCAATGGGGTTTTTGAAACTTATTCCTAGGAGGGGTGAGACAAGCATTCTCAGAATGTATATTAAGATCAGATTGACAAAGCTGTGAAGATGAAACCAGTTGCCCAGCGGAAATTCACAAACGTAACACAATGCCTGCAATTCGACAACAGGGCAAGTTTATGTTTTTATATTGAGAATGAAATTTCCCAACAGTTAGCTGGCTCAGGATCATAGAATTGTTAAATAGCTGTTTCATAATAGCAAGTTATATCATTTTTGCAGCAATTTTCTAATGGAATTTAATAAAAATCATTCAAAAAGAAAGCAATAAAAACTGTTTATATGCTTATAAAAATAATTGGCATGGAATTGGTCTCTAAACTTCACCAGAGGTGTTTTTTCCCCCCTATGCACCAATTTAATTACTAAATGAAATAATAAATAACAAAACCTCCTCTTACCTAGAATCAATTATTATCTTCAAGTTTCCTCTGTAGCTCTATGTACATACAGTCTGGGTGTTACCTGGTAATTAAAAGTGGCAATCTTCCCTACGAAGGAATATCAATCTGGCTCTTATTTAATGCAATATTTATAGATGATAATGACTTGTATTATTAGAGTGCCTGTCCTCAGACATTTGCATCTAATAGACTTTTTCATAATTACAAGGAGGCAGATTGGAATTTGTATGACAGAAGGGCATGTGCCTGTCCATGGAATCTGCGGGCATCCCTGTCATTTTCCACTGTAAAGTGAGAAGATTTTGCTGACTTTCTGAAAATGTATTTCTCTGCTAATTGCCCCCTCAGGAGCAATATGTCAGCAGTGTTCTCCTCCAAATCTTGTATAATGATTAAAAATGGAGAAAGTTAGCTGAAGAAAAGGTCAGTGTATAATTTCCACTTATTGTAACAAATAGAGGTAATGGGAATGCTCCATCTTTTGTATCTATCTTGGAAACATTTTTCCTCCTGCTACTCATCGGAGAGAGGGAGAGAGAGAGAGAGAGAGAGAGAAGGAGGGAGAGAGGGGGGGGAGGGAGGGAGTGATGGGGAGAGATATTCCAGTTTCATTGTGTTGTGTTTAATGTTCTGTTTATGAGCTATCAGCCGTTGATGCTAGTGAGATGCGATTCTACTGCTTGTGCCATTTTCCATCAAGAGATTAACTTTTAAACAAAGTTTAATTATCCCTTTATTTATAAATGACAGGAGAATATTTTTCATTGCCAATGGAAAAATGGCTGAAGAATTCATTGCTGCTCAAATACGAGGCTTTTGACATCCAGCATATCATATGGAGTGCTTCCTTTTACAGGAGGATGATGTACATGCGGATTCATCTAGCTAGAACTGAAATGCACCACTTGCTAGCTTACATTGCAGTGGGGGCCCCTTATGAAAGGACATACCTAAGTACTATCAGTTAAGGAGGGGAAAAACCATTGCTATTGCTGATTTTTTCATTGTTTTATTATACGCTGCACAATTAAACCTTGTTAAGTGCATGAATTCTCAGTGTTGTATAAAATGCACAGATGCTTTTCAGTATAAATCAATAAATCACTTTCTAAAATAACAACATCTGAGAATATTTTAATGCCCCTGAACAGGTGTTTTTGTCACCTGGGAGGCAATAAATCTTGGCTTGTGGGACACTTTGTAGAGTCATGGAGAATTTTCAAATTCTTGTCTGGAATTTCTTATTCCAACGGGTGTTTGTTTTAGGGCAGAAAACCATGAATCAAATAATCAGCTTTAGATTCAAGATCCATTTCATGTTATGGAATATACGTGTTAATGTGTGCATAGTGTGACTTATAACAAAACAGGAGACTTCTTATCAATTGTCCAATTTGTAAAATATATATATATAAAACAGTCAATATTCCTGCCTATTTATGATATTAGAATGCTAACTAGAATCATGGAGATCTATAAAATTCAATTTAAAATTGACTCTAACGGGATTTGGCTCTGAATGGCAATTGTATAAAAGCAATTTTTCAGAAGTACAATTTGGGGTTCAAAGTAAATAGAACTGTAATTAGTATATGTACAATATGTATATGTATGGTGAATCAACATATATGTACACATAATTTCCAATATTTAGCTAACCTAATAGCTTGTAATTTAAAAAAGGGACGGAACTGCTTTGGTCGCGAAGTTTAAAGAATTTATGTAGATGAGTTCTATGCAATAAATATTCCCTTCCTTATTTTGCAGCCGTTATTCTATCAGCCAAGATCATTTGAATTTTTCTAATGCTGGGTATCAATTATTACTTACATTTCTTTTTTGTTCGATCTATTCAGCCATCTCCAACCTGGTGTATTTCAGATGCATTCAGACTGCACATGTTGATTGGGAATCCTGAGTCCCAATCCCAAATAATCTGAAGAATGCATACAGCAAAGAGGTGATCTAACATTCAAAGCCCATAAATTGAAAATGAAATAATAAGTGCTTTTTATATAGAATACCTGGAACTGACTTTCACTATGAAATTCCTCTTTGATGTGGCTGGTAATACTTTCTCAGTTGAGTTCTTTATTAAGGACTCGCCACAAATGTCTCTAATAGCAGCTCAATGATGCATTTCCAACCATTCTTTGATATGTTCTCTGTTTAGCTAATTTGAGGTTTAAGAGGTGTTTTCTATCTTCTCCCAAAATACCCCTTGCTATTAACATGATTTTTGGCCCTCTGGAAGCAGCTGTGATGATAATGAGCTCAAGAACTGGAATCTTCTCCACTGCTATTGCCTATTTTTGGCTGCATCATACAAGCCTTCTCCCCTATGCTCTTTTCCACTATGTTCTTCTCCCCTATGCTTTTTTATCAATGTCTTCTGTGACTGTTTAGCTTGTGTTGCTGGATTGACAAGATAGCTGGTTTCTGCAAATAGCTCCCTGGAAAATACCTTGCTGAGTCATTCTAAAGTGTACCTCAGGTTCTGCAGGGTTGGTTATTAACCAATGTTCACCAATCTTGTAAAATAGTGCTAAACCTCTTTCAAAACATTTGTTCAAGGCTCTTGGGAGAGCATCCTCTAGAAAGCACTATATCTCTCCTTTAAAAAATGATCTCTTACAAAACAAGAATGGAAGACCAACAGCAGCAATACTCCTAGGAAGATTGACCTCAAAATTGCTATGAAGTTTATTCTCCACCACTGTTGCATACAGTAAAAGCACAATGGACACAGAATGTTTCCTACCTACATGTGGGGACATTGTTGGGAAGGGAAAGAAAGCCACCAATAATATCCTAAAGATGCGGGTAACTGAAAATGGTCTTGGCCAGACGTGGCAGAGGAAAAAGTTATAATTAAAGTTATATTTGAATTAATACAGGAGCCTGAATGATCTTTACTTACATAGGTATGTTGCCTTTTTTTTGCATCTTGAATTAAAAGAATTATTTAAAAAAATATGTATTTCTTTATTTAATTAAATATTTAAAAACATTATTAAAAAAACAGAAAAGCAGGAAAAGCAGAGAGTAAAGTAAACATGTTAATTTATCCAATGTCATCTTAAAGCTTCAGATTATTATTAAAATCAAGACCAAATGCAATAATAATAGCCTTAGAGTATAAATTTTAAATGTGGATAAAATATTATTATTTATTTCTCATATAAAAATTCTATACTGTGTAGGAGTTTGGGAAGGAACCAGTTGTCAATTGCACTCTATTTGGACATTAGAATATTGAGATACATCTCCTGTAATCGGCAGAGGCTATTTTTTTAAAAGAAGTGCAGACTTGTTGGCAAGAGTATCTATTCTTGCCATATGGTTTATTTAAACATAAAATGCCATGTCTGTATTCCCTAATGGAAAAAAATTGCATATTTTAAATTTCCATTGTCAAAAGGGCACTGCAGACTTGGCTCTCACTGACTACAAAAATGTAAAAAAAAAAGGAATAAAATCAACCTCTGGATGGTTGCTGTATGAAACTTTTCTCTTACTGTTTTCAACTTGGAGAAGAAGCTTTAATAATTATCTTGTCCTGCGCCAACTTATTTATAAGTTTTACATTACCTAAAAAGTGCCATATAGATATAAAACAGTGTTACTTTATGATCAGTGAGATTTGGCTCTGAAGTGTCTTTAAGGGACAACACACCATGAAAAAAAGTTTCCTTTTTAATGCCTTAAAGAATTATGAGAAAAGACACTAGCAGAGCAGATAAAGTCTTTCTCTTCCCTTTTATAATATCTGTAGCAAAACACAGTGGAAGATTTTAGTCTGAAGGTGACGGACATGAGGTCTTCAGTTCATTGTTACTTTTATAAATACCTTGTGCTTTTCATGTTCTAAGGAATGCATTTCTTTTAGAAGAAAAAAATGTATCATTTTTTCCTGAGCGTACTGTGTGATGGATTCTTATTCAAAGAATAGTTATTTTCTCGTCTAAGTATAAAATGTCTATAAACATATTAAATGTACTCAAGTGTCAAATCAAATTGTCATGATTTAAGGATATATCAGTAGGAAAAAGTCTAATGTAAAGTAAAATACCCTTTAAGAACACCTCACTATGAATCAAGATCATTTTTCCAATATAATTTTGCACCCTTTATTGTTCCTCTATTTTTTTTTATAGGTGTGAAGTATACAACTCACAGTTTTTCAAATGCTGGACTATGGCTTGCATTGGTCCTCCAACAATAATTTTCAATCTCTAGTTTCTAAAATTAGTAACTGAGCTGAGCTTTAACCAAATTAATTTGATTTCCTTTGATAGTTTATTTATCTTGGCCCCATTGATGTCATGTAAGAACACCTATACACTGTATACGGCTCAGGGTTTTTACCAAGTCAGAATTGCATTTCATTTGCATATATTGTGCCTCTCTATGTCTCTATCATACTTTCACCATGCACACATACACATACATCCCAGGGATGGGTTCTAAACTTTTTACTACTGGTTCTGTGGGTGTGGCTTATTTTGTGGGCGTGGCTTGATGGTCATGTGACAATTCTTTAGGATTTAGCAGAGGTACTGGTCTACTAGGCTTTTAACTGCTTGCAAAGCTGTACCGGTCTACTCCTTTGTTTTTGGAGGCACTGGTCTACCCATTGTCAGCACTCCAAGCTACATTCACTCTGGTGTTGACATAAGGAGGAGAAGAGGACGCTTGACTTTCACCTACTTATTTTCCTTGGAGATAATATCCCCTAGGAGATGGAATAGAAGTGGGAACATTCCTGTGAGCTGAAGTAGTAGATATGGGGAGAGTGATTTGGAAGGTGGCCAATGAGACGCAGAGAAGAGGCCAAAGGAGGGTTTGGGGGCAAGAAATTAATGTCGGCTACAATGGAGTCGGGGACAGATTGTTGTGCTTAATAAATGAAAGATTTCATCAAAGACTATTTGTTTGGAAATGCAATTTATTTGAGATGACATCGAAACCTGACACCCATTTATTTTTGCAGGCACCAGTCTACTTATTTGTTTTTGGAGGCACTGGTCTACCCATTTATTTTTGCAGGCACTGGTCTACTCATTTATTTTTGCAGGCATCGGTCTACTCATTTGTTTTCTTTTAACACTGATCAGCTGTAGGGCGGCTGCCCTGCGCAAGCCTTTGAACAGTTTTTTCCCATCTAGCCGATCAGCTGGGACTCAGGAAGCAGCAATAGATTGGGGGTGGGGCCAAATAAAAGGTAAGAATAATGCAGGAGGGGCGGGGGGGGGCAGGGAGGGCAGAACCAGTTTGATGACATCATATCGCCACCACTACCGGCTCGGCAGAACCAGGCAGAACCGGGAGGAACCCACCACTGATACATCCCCATCAAGCTGATTAGGCCAAATAAATAAATAAGTTGTACAGAGGTGGAAAAAGAAGACTGTTAGGCAAACTAAAACTGGCAACAAGCTTTATGGTCAAAACTTAAAGATTTTGTATTTGAAGCCATTATTCTGTATAATTTCAAACTTCCATAATGTGGCAAATTGACAAAACTCCATAAATGTGGCATTGTTTATTCAACAAAACGTACCATTTTGTTAGTATGCATATACCTCCTCCTGCTGAAGTCACAGAAACGTTTTGATTTCAGTTTTCATTGATGTAACTCTGTAAACTTCAGCGAAGTCTTATATGTGCTCAGAAAGAAACAATGCTTTTAGGAATTTGAAGAAAGATGGGTAACATAGACATCCATTCCTAGGCAACTAGAAACTTGTCAGGAAAGTACCCATCTGTAAAATACATCTTATCATTTTCAAATTGTAGTAATATGGATCTATTGCTCTTGTTCATCCTTCCCCAAAGGTGAGTATAGTAAAAAATCATATAAAAAGTGATTCAAAATATTACTTTAAATGCTGCTGTTCAAAAATTTGATAGCTTCTTTGTGACACATTCCACTTCTTGGTGATTTAGGAGGCACTCCAGTAAACTATTTTATCTGAGATCAATCCATCAAATTTTGACTGAAAGTCATAGACTAACATTCTGGTTGGTAAAATACCAACAATATATGTAATAAACAAAAATATTCAAAGAGTAATAGGTGGTTTCTTTATAAAATGGAACAAACTATGAGAAATTAATTATACCCAGAGTTTCCTTATAGAAATCACGATTGAACATATTTTTCTACTTTTATCAGCTATTTTTTATCAGCCTATAGAAAAAAAAATTTCTTCCAAGGCACAACTAGGCCAATTTACAAGGAAGTATGACAACAATTCACTGTCATGAATTGGAAAATTTGGCAGAATAGGTGATATTGATTTGATGATACCCTTCACATAAGAACTGATTCAGTTCTAGAAGGGTAATAGCACTAATATCTCCTCTTATTTATCAGATTTGCTTTGAATCTTATAAATCTAAAATTAGTAAACAGAATGGAAAGCAAGGTACCATGAAAAAGATCTGTTAGCAAAGAAATCTCTAAAGGGTTCTCAAAATAGACTTATATAATGATAGTCTAAAAGGCAGAGTTACCAATGGGAAACCAACATACCAAAGGGAATACCAATATGTTGAAAGTACTATAGGAATCTTTCCACACAGTTATAACAACTCTAATCCCAATACCACTCAGTTAATTTGAAGAAGCAGATATGTGTGGGAAAAAAATAGACTACTTTGTCTTCTTAAACTGGCCAGCTGTCATTTGGGATCACTTAACTTCCATCTACAATTCTGACAAAAAGAATCTTCAGGTAATTCTTCATACTCTACTCTGTTGCAGAAGTATGAAAATAAAACATCTGGCTCATCTCCAAATGAGTTCAATCCTGACCAACTCATGGTTGACTTAGCCTTCATCCTTCTGAGGTTGATAAAATGAGGGCCTAGATTCAGGGGTGGGCTTCAAAAAATTTAGCAAGGGTTCTCTGCCCGGTTGCCCGGTGGGCATGGCCATGTTGGTTTGGCCTAGTCAGCCTCCTGTACCAGGAGGGGGGGGGTGTTTTTGCCCTCCCTGGGCTCCAGAGTCTTTTCTTGAGCCTCCAAGAGAACGAAGTCTCTGGAGGCCGTCTGGAGGCCAGAAACAGTCTCTTTTTCGGCCTTCCTGAACTTCCAGTAGGCCCATTTTTTGCCCTCCCTGAACTTCCACACCCTTCCCGAGCCTCCCCGCACTTATCTGCATCCAAAATGGGCCATCTGGGGACTCCTGTGATGGGTGGGCTGGGGTGGCCGGGGCCAGCCAGGAGTGGGATTTGGGGGTTCTCCAAACTGCACAGAATCTTAGCTAGAGGTTCTCCCAAACCCTACGAACCCCCAGCAGCCCACCCCTGCCCAGATTGTTGGAAGCAATTTGCTGATATTGTAAACTGCTTAGAGAATGATGTAAAGCAGGGGTCCACAACCCCCAGGCTGTGGAATTGAACCAGTCTGTGGCATGCTGGAAACCAGGGTACACAAACAAACAAAGCCTCATCCCCATCTCCATCCTCTCTCCATGGAACTGGCCCCTGGCACCCAAAAGGTTGGGGGCTGCTGCTGTAAAGCACTATGGAGCAGTATATAAGTCTAAGTACTATTGCTATTGTTATCTCTCCTCCTTTCCTGTTGCTTCTGAATGACCTCACCTGTTTATAGAGATATTGTGTGTGTGTGTGAAATTGAAATCTTTGCTATGCTATATATACATAGCAAAGAGACATGAGAGAGGTGTTAGACTTTTACTATTGTTTAGAGTTGGGTACAGTGAGAAAAATGAAAGAAATGTTTCACTTTATAATGACAGCTGAAAAAAAAATTTTTCTTTAAGCTAAAAAGCTAGAAGTTAAACAGCTAAAAGTCAAAGGAAAACAGCACATGTCTAAGCATGCCTAACATTCCAGGAACTGAAGCAAGTAAAAATGAAGCCATTTGAAAACCCAGCAGGAGTTGAAGAAGCAAGAGCAGGGATGGTGCAGTGGCTGCTGACCTTTGAAAAGAATTGTTGATGCTCTTTCTGGGGAAAGCCAAAGGTCATCCAGTCGGTACGATTAGCAAGACAATCTGCAGCTGAAACAAGATAATAATGCAAGAGCTGAGGCTGCTGACAAAGCTCAGTGGAAAACTGTGGAGAGTTTGCATTCTACCAAAAAAGCCCAGTGGGGTGGGGTCTACTAAATAGGCTACAGTGCTAGGTGACTCATGAAAGAGGTCCACAAAGGGAGAGTGATTGCTAGCTATGGTACTAAACAATCTAACACTGACTGGAAGCACTATGTACTTTTTTCCCTTTTTCTTCAATACTTGGCCTATCATCAGGTTTGACACATTAGCTTTAAAAATCCCTTTGGATAGTGCTTTCTGAGCTTGCTTTAATAGATTAAATTCTAAAGGTAAAAATAATTTTTGGATGCCCAAGTCTAGAAACTTAGCTATTAATATAATGAATTAATTTAATTGCTAAATTTCTAGACTGGGGCATTCAAAATTGTTTTTATCCCTTTAGAATCATAAAGAAGCAAATGAGAATGGATTTTTGTTACCTTATTTTGTTCTGTTTTTGAGAGAGAAGGGAATGAGAAAGAACAGCAGTGGCTATAAATACTAACAATACTAACCACTGCAAAAATATTGAATTGCATCCATTTTCCATTGGTTTTAGGCAACGTTAAATGGTGGTAGATGGATTTTTGCATTCCATGTACTGCTCCTTTCCATGTGATTTCGATGCTTGGGTCATCCAGTAGCACAGATTTTGTAAAAAAAAAAAAAAAGATGAGAGAGAAGAGTGAGCGAAGTCCCATTGCATAGAAGCCACATAATATTGGCTGCAAGCCCATGGGCAATGTTTTTAAAGGTCACATCAGCAAGGTATTTCTTAACATGTTTCTCAAGAATTGACAGAGTAGCTAATCACTGCTTTGAAAGAAGGGCATTCCACAATTTGGGAAAGATATTTTAGGAAATAGTATCAAGGTATTTATAATAAAGATAAGAAAAGTTTGCTGAACTGGACTAAAGGCTCAACTCACTCTATTTTGTTTATTTTACAAATAAAATGCAGTTGGAAAGTCCACAGTCACTGCTTGAAGGCAATTCCTCCCTCTAGTTCTATCTGCCTGCCTCTGAACCAGGAAATGATGCTTAGCCATCATGACTAATAGCTACTGATAGCCTTAAGCTCTGTGAATTTGTCAGATCCTCTTTTAATGCCACTAAGCTAGAGGCTGTCAAAACAACAAACAGTTTCCAAACTGAACTGATAGGAACTCACACACCAGTTATTTGATTCATTTTGATGCCCAAAACAAATCTTAAAAGTTTGTTTCAAGACAATGACTTCACTTCTGTTTTTCTCCTCCGTTGTGTCGGGGCTACCAGGATGTTTACCTGCATTCAGGGTTAACAATACCTATGAATATCATCACTCCTTTTAAAGTTCAAGCATGTAATAAACTTGGCTTCATTATTTACTCTGAAAGAACAAGACCGGGTATCACAACTGAATATGTATATATGCTTTAATTGCAGATGAATCCTAAAAATTCTTATTTAGCACTCCATTCACCTGAGTAATCCAAGCTATTCTGCATATATTTTTCCTTTGGTGAGCAATCGAGCAATGCAAAAAGGGAGGGGCTTTGGGTAGGCAAAATTGCATTTGCCTAGAGTTTTGCATGCAAATATCAATACAAAACTAAATTTTAGCCATTAATTGCAATCAGTCAGTCATCAGAAGTCATTTAACTACTGCCTCTTTTGAAAAGAGAGCGACTACCCTACCATCTTTGCCTGAAATAATTGATTCTAATTCTCGGGTAATTAGCTTATTGCCTGATAATGTGTTTGCAGCGTAACTGGCTTCCTATTCATGTTCACTCCACCAAAGACACTAAATATTTATACGTACAAGCTGTCTCTCTTAGAGAAATATTGATAAACAATTTCAAAGTCATGCCTTTGTTCACTCTGTCAGTGAATCATACAGGAGAAACAACATATTTTTAGATACAAGCTGTCTCTGTCAGGGAATTGCCTTTCATCTGATGCTCAATATCTCTCCTTCATCAGGGGACTGGATATGGGGGAGCAGAGCTGGGGGAAATTTTCACAGCCAACCCAGCCACCACTTCCCCCCTCTTAATTTGCATACTGTTGCTAAGCAGCTGAGTTCATTTAGCCACACCTTCAAGCTGATGAAGTTCAGTGAAAAAGAGTGGGAACCAGAGGAGAGCAGAAGTTATTCCTGCCTGAAGCGTCTCTTGGATTTGTTGCTTAGCACAGTCAAGCTGAAATAAATTAGGAACAATTCCACAATCCTGCTAAGAGTTGTTTGTTGGAACTCTATTACCTATACAAGAAAAACAATTGTATCCATGTTCATTTGTAACAGGGTTTAATAGCAATAGCATTTAGACTTATGTACTGCTTCACAGTGCTTTGCAGCCTTCTCTAAGTGGTTTAGAGAGTCAGCATATTACCTCAAACAATCTGGGTCCTCATTTTACCGACCTCTGAAGGACAGAAAGCTGAATCAATCTTGAGCCAGTCAGGATCGAACTCCTGGCAGTGGTCAGAGTCAGCCTGCAATACTGCATTCTAGCCACTTCACCACCATGGCTCTTAATCTTGCCTCCTTAAAATTGTTTTTAAAATGTTTAAAATTTTAATTCTAAAATTTGAACTTGAACGTTTTAATTTTTATATACTGTTTTTTATATTTTGTATTTTATATTTTAAAATTTTACCATACACCACCCAGAATCCGTCTTTGAGGGAGATGAATGGTTCAGAAATGTGAAATATAAATAAATAAGATGCCCTAAAACCATGTTGCCTTGTTCCTATCATCATTCATGCTTTATTTCCCGCTTGCCACTCCTGAGAAGTAAAATTTGCCTTTCTTGGAGTGAATAATAGCATAAAGCAGGGAAGATGATCAGCTACACATCTCAGCTTTTCCATGATGTGAACTTGCAGCTAAGCTATTCTCCTCCCTCCACCTACACTTGTCTCTGAATAGAAAATATGTTCAGAGTCCCAGGTGCCTCAGCTTGATATTAAACAGATGCTTAAAGAACTACCTGGAGGATATATAATGAGAATGTTCCCAATACCGATAGGTCAGTTTGAATGTTTTCTGTGATAATTGTCCAATCTGAATAGAAAAGCATTTGTGTTGTGAAACTGCCTTCTGTCATTAAGCTGCTGGCAAAGAGAGAAGACCTTGTTCAAGTCTTGAGGGGATCTCTGCAAGCATAGTTAAGGTTTCAAGTTCTTGATACACTTGAGTTGGTTAATTGTAGGCTTTGTTTTAAAAATATTTCTAGATTTTCATTGCTATGCTGAACCTTGAATTGAACCTGGAAGGAAACTAGGAGCCAGTGCAGCTTGCACAACAGAAATGTAACATAGTCACATTTAGAAGTGCCTAGCACTCTGTGCTACCACATTCTGGGTCACTTGTACTAATGGGTACCTTGTAGTTTGCTCAGTTTACAGAATTGGAATTTTATATACCTGGTGATTACAGAATCTGAAGAATAATAACATCCCAGAAAGATATGACTGAAGCAAAGAGTTGTTTTTCAAGAGATATAAACAGATGTGATAGATCAAAAACAGTTTATATATTTTGGAGAATATATTCAGGAGAACAGGTATGTTCTCCTACAATAGGAGGTTAATAAGAACATTGAACAATATTTGCAGTGTTTGGGCTTGAGTTGAAATAGTATTTGAATTTCATGGCTCTATTCACAGGCCTAGAAATGTAAACGTGTACAAATAATCATCTTTTTTTCTTCCTGTGAGGAGGATTTTCTTTAGAAAAAAGTGCATTTTCATCTCCTCTTTTTTACTGTCTCATACATAGCTTTTTGGCAGTTTTTCTGACTCCTCATTCTGGTCAGATTACGTGTATCAGTAAAATCAGTTCAATTCGCATTTTGGTAACTATTGTATCTTTTTACTCCTACGCAAACTGGGAATCAAACTTAATTTAGTTTTTATATTTCTTAAAATATTATGCAATTCTACAATTAAAAAAGACAAAAATAGTGTAGAAAAAGCCAGGTATTAAAGAAAATAACCTCACAGTTTGACTACTGCAATATCTTCTAGGTGGGCTGCTCTTGAAGAATCACCCAGAAGCTTCAGCTAGTCGAGAATGCAGTGCTGAGGAAAGTGATGTTTATGCTTCATAGTTTGTTTTCAGGTACAATTCAAGTTGCTGGTCACCATCCTTAGAGTCCTACATAGCATAAGACCTGATTGCTTGAGGAACCACCCCGGGGTGGGCTTCAAAATTTTTAGTAACGTGATCTCTGCCCGGATGCTGGATGGGCACGGCCATGGTAGGTGTGGCCTAGTTGACCTCCTGCACCATGGGGGGGGGCATTTTTGCCCCTCCCGGGTTCCGGGAGGGCAAAAACAGCCTCTCCAGGCTCCGGAGGCCCTGTGGACGCCGGAAACTAGCCCATTTCTGGCCCTCTCGAATTTACGGTAGGCCTGTTTTTCACCCTCCCCAAACCTTCGTGCACACCCTGCACTTACCTGCATCCAAAACAGGCTGCGTGGGGACTCCTGGGAGGGGTGGGGCAGGGGGGGCGGGGTGGGGCAGGGCCAGCCAGGAGTGGGATTTGGGGGTTCTATGAACTTCACAGAATCTTAGCTAGAGATTCTCTCGAACTGCTGTGAACCCCAAGCAGCCCACCTTTGGAACCACCTATATCCCATTGAATCTCTCTGATTGGTTTGATCTGGCAGGTTTGATGTGCTTCATCTTCCATTGATTAAACCAAACAAATTTGCCTGGATTCCAGAAGTGGGGTCTCTGCAGCAATGTCTTTCCTCTGCAATGAGGTTCCCCACAAAATTCAAACAACCCCCTCTTACTGATATTTCTTCTTGGCAAGGATTCCTGACCCCACTTTTTGCTTTTTTTGTTCCTCTGAAAACAACATTTTGCCATTGTTGTTCTTCTGTTTTTGAGATTTTTGTATTGGCATTATTATTCTGGTCAATCATAGCCAACCAGCCAGATGTTTAGACTGGATTTAGCATTATTTTCCACCTATTGCATGGGTGTCAAATTCGAGTCATCACGGCGGTGTCATGTGACATATCGGGATTTTTTCCTCCTTCACTAAACTGGGCGGGGGCGGGGCCAGCACGTGATGCAACTGGCCCACAGACCGTGAGTTTGACACCCCTGACCTATTGAATCCTTCTTAAGGACCTCAGATAGGCAGATTTTGTTTTTGATGCTATTAAAAGTATTGTTGCATGACGTTTCAAGTGAAGCTTTAACTCCTTCATGTTCTATTACTTTGTTTATTTTGTCATCCTATCAGTTCTTGCTTGCAAGCAAGTGGTATTTTAACCCTGAGCTACAAATATTCTCCTTTAAATGGTATTTCTGACAGATTTTGTATATACAGTTATTTGTAGTAATTTTCTTGTAGCAACTAGCTATTCATTGTTTTTCAGCTGTTGTTGATAATAATACTACTAATAATAGTAATAGTAATAATAATATTCACTGAACTCTTGTGCAATATGTTTGCCAAGAAAAGTAACATTTCAAAAAATGTTCATTATCTGTAACCATGATAATGAGCATAGCATTTTCACATGGACATTTTAAAAATGCAATCTGTATGGAATATGATTTTTTTAAAAAAATTGTGCTTACAAAAACAAGTGGCAACACTGTAGAAAGTGCAACAATTTTCTCTTCCTAACCCAGAGTACAGGGATAGAGTTACAGCATTTGCCAATTTTTGGACTTAAGGGAGTACTATGTTGTTACTTTTCTGGTTTATTTCCTAGAGCATTTTCAACACAAATATTACTTTAAAAACAACATTTATGTCATTATCACGTCTCACTGAGATGTCACCCAATTGAACTGTTAATAACAATAATTATAAACTTCCCACTTAGAGAACAAAGTGCAGTGTTGCCTCAGAATAATGATGCGGTAGACTTTTCTCAAGTATCTTTTAAACTGCAGCTTAGTGGATGAATGGGTTTTTGCATGCATAAGATCTGAGGTTTATCTCAGGCTGTGCCCATTGTAGAATTTTAAATAGGTCTGGGAAAAATTGCTTCTTGAGAGTTGATGGCATTCAGTAACAGGTCTTAACGTAACACTGATTTGAGATTTTGCAATCAGGAAGCTCTGGGATCTAAAAAAATCCAATTCAATAATGAAAGGTTTATTTAAAGGACAAAGAAAAGCAGGGGTTGACAAAGCCATAAATCCAGAGCAGAATCAAAAGATTTACAATGGATTTTGCTCACCTGAGGCAGTGGAGATAGACTTAATCCATCTTCTTCCAAGTCAAGAGCTGTCATCTGATTCTCTTGCTTCATACATTTGTGTGGTAGCCATCAGTAAAGAAAAGGGGGAAAAACCATATTTGAATGATCAGGTTTTGTTGAGGTGGGAAATGAAGGTGAAGAAGTCACAGGCTTGTCTCAACCTATGTTTTCAAAGTACTGTTCAGCTATTCTAACTCCAATATTTTGGGAGGGGAAACGAGACCTCTTGAAAGTTTCATCATTAAGGAGACCTTCAGTACATTTGTGAATATTATTTAGAAGTCTATTATATTATAGGATTATTCAGTAAATTGGAATATAATATATATTTGGACTGTACTTCCAGTTGGATCCAATGTCCGAAGAACTGAATAAGAAATGAGGTTTTCTTTATTGCACAAATTCTCTTAAATATTTTGGAATTATTCCTATGAACATACCATGGAGCTTATGTAGAATAATAATTGTTTTTAAGATAAATATATGTACCAGATTAATTCACATTAAAAAAATCTTTTAAAACCCATTGAGAATGTTTTTATGAACCCAATCTTCCCGCCACAAGTTTTCTTACTTAAGTTATAATTTTGACATGATTAATGATAGCCATTTCCTTCATTTTCAATTACATTATTCTGGCTATATTTTGACTCTGCCAAGTTTTTGATTTTAGGGCTTTTTTGGAATTCAAGTTACATTGCTGAATAGTTACTGCTTGCCCCAGAGTCTGTGCTCCTCTTTAATTCAAGATGTGATTGCTTTTCCAGTATGAAAGGCTATTAGATACATTTGGAACATTTTGAGGCGGAAGTTTATACTTCACCTATGTTCATATGAAAAATATGTTAATACCTTAACCCAGTTTATGACCAATCTTCTTTCAAGGCAGTTTATTGCAAGAAAAATAAATTCAATTAAGTTCAAACATATTTTTATTGCTCAGTTTGACCTGGTTTGGATTCAATAAATCAAATGGGCTGGTATTTTTTTTAAAAAAATAATAATTATGAATCAGAACTTAAGGGGAGACAAATTCATCAAAATATTGTTATGTTTATTGGACATAACAGAGATATCAGAATGGTTGGGTATTAATATTTTTATGATGGAAATGTAATGTATTTTGGGTTACTTTAGCATGCCAAATCAGAGCAGGGAGGAGATGATTAAAAAACTTTTTTCCTCCCTAGCAGTCTTTATCAAGCCCATCAGTCTTATAATTTTACAGATGTACTAATTAAAAGAATAATTTGCTTCTAACCACTGAACTGTGTTCCACCACTCAAGATTGACTGAGATTTGTGCATCTGTGTCCCAAAATTATATGGATTATTTTTGGTGGCAAACCAAACTATGCCAGACACAAATGTGTTCTAATTTCACCTGTATTAGTAATTGAACATTCAGAGTGTTCAATGTTTCAATTTGAAAGATAGAAAAGATGTATACAAAAGCACTCATGTAGATCCTTTCTGCAACTTCTTGAAATTGTTATGTCTTCTTAGGATCATACTGACCATCTGTCCTCCACAGCTCAATGGAACCCTAGAAAAAAGCACATTTGGTTAGATGCCACATGTATGCTGATCTTTTCTCCTTCAGTTCCAACTGCATGCATCTATTTCATTCATATGGTAAGACCACACCTAGAATACTGTATCCAGTTTTGGTCACCACACTATAAAAAAGATGTTGAGATTCTAGAAAAAGTGCAGAGAAGAGCAACCAAGATGATTAGAGGACTGGAGGCTAAAACATACAATGAACAGTTGCAAGTACTCGGCATGGCTAGTTTAGTGAAGAGAAGGACCAGGGGAGACATGATAGCAGTGTTTGAATATTTAAGGGCTGTGACAGAGAGGAGGGGGTCAAAGTTAACTGGGGTCAGAGAGGAGGGTTTTTTTCCAAACACCCGATGGCCAGACAAGGAATAATGGATGGAAACTGATCAAGGAGAGATTCAACCTGGAAATAAGGATAAATTTTCTGACAGTGAGAAAAATCAACCAATGGAACAGTTTGCCTTCAGAAGTTGTGGGAGCTTCATCACTGGAAACTTTCAAGAAGAGACTGGACTGCCATTTGTCAGAAATGGTGTAGGGTCTCCTGCTTGGGCAGGGGCTTGGACTAGATGACCTACAAGGTCCCTTCCAACTCTGTTATCTGTTAATCTATTAACTATATATACAAAAGACTAACCAGTGAATTATTTTGTATGTTGATTCCTAATGACTATCTGGACAATCCCCTTCAGTTTTCTTGGCAAGATTTTTGGAAGTGGTTTGCCATTACTTTCTTTTTAGGTCTGAGAGAGTGAGTGGCCCAAAGTCAACTAGCTGGCTTTGTGCCTAAGATGGTTTCTAGCTTGTTGCCTTAACCAACATTCTGGCATTTTGTAAAAATGCTACCAGCATCTAATTCAGCCACACAATCAATTGAACTTCTATATGGGAAGTAGTAAAGATTCACTTTGATTTAGTTTAAGGTGCTGAACTGAAGAAGAGAGAAAAAAAAATAATACACAAGAGAGAAGAGGACGTTCTGTAGCATTTCCATTACTTCAGTTAGATTGAAAGTGAAGAAGGGAGGCAGGGCAACGTATCAGCTCGTACCAGGACAATTTAGCCATACTATTGAACTAAATTTACTGAGCAGTTTGTAAAAAATTAGTTAAAACTTTTAACTAAAAATAAAATTAAATTAAAATTAAAACTATGATTGACCCTGTCCAATATAGTGTGATATTAAGAAATGTTCCTCATGTCTTCCAACTTCTAGTTAATGTTCATGGAGGTGCTCTGCTAGTCTTCCACCAGACTACCCTACATGATGGCTGTTACAGTCCTTACACTATATGTTGTAGATGACGCCTGTTTTTTCCTTCTTGGGATACTGGGTTTTTTTGTTCACTTAAGATGTTTTGGAAGGCTTTAATTAATTTGTATGCTATCATGATGCTGTATGGATGTGATACTCTGTTGGATGTACAGCAATGTTATCCTTTTCTTAGCTTGTGTTGATTATGCTGTGGTAGGTTGAGTAGTCACATACTTTTTGATAAAATTGAGTGGGTATTCATTTTGTTGGAAGATCTTATAATGGGTAGTGGTTCCTTTTTCTGGTGTTCTGAGTAGCTGCAGTATGCATATGCTCATCTGAATAATATTTTAAAACAGCTCCCTTCTGGGAGATTAGGTTGTTACTTTGGTAATGGAGCAATTGGTTGATGTCAGTTGTTTTTGATGAATTTGTGTTTCTTGTTTGCCATCAGTACCTCTACTGATGAAGATATCCAGAAAGAGTAGTATATTCTTGTTTTTCTTCCCTTGTGAATTTTATTCCTTTAAAGATGTTATTGATTGTTTCGTGTGCCTAATTGTTTTATGTATCAATTTAGTTAAACTGACCAAATACAAAGCACTGTTATGTTATCTCATTCAATATTTAATTTCTCACTGTCTGAAATTATTGGAGGAGAAAAGAAAAAGCTACTAAAAAACCTACTGAAGCATTAGAGGAAAGGGAAAGGTGAGAATGGATAAAATATAATGAAGAGTGAACATCTTCCACAAATAATACTTCTGCAGTAAAAATCAAACCTATCCACATAACCATTAATAGAATATCATTTTCTGATTTCAAGATTACACTTGAGTGATAAATTCATTGTTATAATTTACTGGGAAAATATTTTATATTTTCCTTTTATATATATCCTTTTCTTCAATTGCTTTTCTTTCTCTATAGGTATTAGAGTAGTGCAAGTGTTCAATTTGTGTGTGTGTGTGTGTGTGTGTGTGTGTGTGTGTGTGTGTGTGTAGAAAGGATCCAGACTAAAATGATTATTTTTTCTTGTTATGTTAAATATACAACTCATTTCCAAAATTGCAGTGATAAACTTTAGTGTAATGTTACTACTCTTATTATTTTTAATCTTTACTTGACATATTTCAATTACAGTTATGCAAAGCTTTCAGATTCAAAAAGAAATGTATACTTTGGTGTATTCACATAGCACATAGTGGCAGATCTTAGCTGTGTCTTTTCTCAGAATCCCACATGCAATGCCAGGAAATGACATAGCTATTTTAAGGAGTTGCTCATTTATGCTTCAAATTATTGTTTCTCTCTCTCTCTTTCAGTCCAAATTTCAAAATAGCTTTCGGGGTCTTGAGATTATGATTGCCAAGTATTAATAATGTACTTTATTTTTTGGTGAATATTATTTAAATGTGATTTTTCTTTATTAAATGAAAATCTGATATAACTTGCTTGATAGATTTGAAATTTCAAACCAGGTTGTCCACTAGATCTGTTAAAATGTAAAGATTAAACACCTCTGTTTATTTCATTTTCTTTCGCACTAACTTCTTTTGTAATCCTTTCCATCTTAGTGTTCCACATAATGTTCATTTGTTCCTGTGTGGATTTTTACAGTCCCATCAAAACTGAATCAACATATTTCTCATTTGTAGGGATCTTTATAATCTCATTTGTATAACCTTATTTGTATAATCTTTATAAACAGATTGATAAACCCTCTGCTGTTTTCTATATTATGTTATGATTCAATGGTAGAAGTAAAACAAATCTCAGATATTTGACATAAATAAAATGTCCAGATTCATTTCTTTATATCTTTATAAAACTATATTTTGTATATTTATTTGTTTTTTCTTTTGAATAGGTCTAGCAAAGGAATTGTTAGATCAGACTTTGGAATATTTAGTATATAATTGTATCACTAATGTATTTTGTCTATTCAATTGTTCAGTTAATTACGCATTCTTTTTCCTTTGTTAAAAATCTAAAGCAGCGATCCCCAACCTTTGTGGCTTGGTAGCCCAGGGAGGAAGTGGGGAAAGGGGATCTGGGCTGTGCGAGAGACAGGCCAGCATCTGCATGCATGTGCAGTTCAACTTGTGCAAGCAGCAGGCTGGTGCACATGTGCATACCTGCGCAGCTCAACTTGTGCGAGTTGCTCACGCAAGTTGAGCTGCATGCCTGTGCGTGCCATTCATGCAGCCCATTTGCAAATAGGCCATATCCTTGTAGTGGGCTGCGGCCTGGGGGTGCGGGACCCCTGATCTAAAGAATCTAGTCCAAGAAGCTATAACATGAAACCATCATTTATTTATTTATTTATTGGTTCGATTTATATGCCGCCCTTCTCCAAAGACTTAGGCCGGCTTACAATGCGTTAAGCAAAAGCCTTCATACTTTTGTATATACCTGCTTAGTAGGGCTTTTGCCCCCCCCCCAAACGGTGTTGTTTTTTATACAAAGTCAGCTTATTGCCCCTACAATCCGGGTCCTCATTTTACCTACCTCGAAAGGATGGAAGGCTGAGTCAACCTTGAGCCTGATGAGATTTGAACTTGTAGTAATTGCAGGCAGCTGGTGCTACTTAATAGCACTTTAGTCTGCTGAGCCGCCAAGGCTCTTTCAATCATTCAGTGTATTTATACATCATTTCTTTCCTTCCTTCATCATAATATATTGCTTTAGATAGATAGATAGACAGACAGACAGACAGACAGACAGACAGACAGACAGACAGACAGATAATGTTTCCTTTATGTATATGTACGTACATGTATATATTCCTTTTTGGAGAGGGGGGAGGGAGGGAGGAAGGGAGGGAGGGAGGGAGGGAGAAAGATTGGAACACAATTAAATTAGGTGGCTGTTTCTGTATTTTTACTATTTTTATTTTTAAGTCGTTTATATATTAGATACAGTGCTTCAACAAGAGACTGAATCAACTGCATACAGTTATACTAAAATTCTACTTTAGATTAGAGCTATCAATACACAAAGTAGTTGCAAGCTCTGGAAAAATTCAAAGAGCAAAGTAATGAGCTTAGTTAAGTAGAACTACAAAGGCAAAGAACAGAAGCAGCAGTTCTTTGGTCAGCTCAGTTTGGGGCTCACTTCCCAATATTATCTGTCAAATCAGATATAATGGAACATAAATTGTCCTGACCGGAAAAAAAGCATGTCTGCATCATTATAGCAGAAATGAATTCTGCAGCCTCTTCTTTGTTTCTGAAAACTGGTATGAATAACTGTTACCTCCTAGCAGGTGGGATGTCTTGTGGTGTAGAAAGAGAACTGAGCCATGTATGTGTGTGTGTCTTAAAGGAAGGCAGCATAATTTAATATGTAGCTAAGGTAATATAAAAAAGTTACAGAGACTGCACTTCAAGGTTTTACTTAATCTTTCAATTGCTGCACAACATCATCTGAAGAGGAAACCTACATCTGAATCCTTATTCTTAGGTGTATAGTGTAAGTATTCCCAGAGTGCTTTGCACATTCCAAATCTGCAATTAGGCTGAGTTGTGACTGCCATCCTTAGTAAAGAAAATGTGAGGTTTCAAAGAGTAGCTAGAAAGAGATGAATCAGAAATCTCTATTGGTTGAAAAGATACATGTGCACAAAAGATATAATATAGCAGGGATTACAATTTCAGAGCTTTAAATTTGTGTTCATCTACTTTGCTAATTACTCCTCCTCTCTTACTAATAGATCGGTCCTATGCCCTCTTTAGGGCTCAGCTGTGGTGTAAAAACATTTAGCAACGCCATACTGTATGTCTGCTGTCTCAGTCCATTATCCCTAATTGTCAAGATGCTGAGTAATTCTAGTTCACACATTTCTCTAAACCCCAATGTGGCTTGTTTGATTGTGATTAATGGAATATGGTGGTGAACAATTATTTCTGGACCAGACTACTAGTATCATGGATCAGTGTGATGGGTATAGGCCATCTACTGAACCCCTCATGTGTATGTTAGGCTTTCCACTGTGGCTCATAAATAAATCTCAGATCTTCATACACTGTATTATGTTGTGGGTTTTTCACTAGACACTAGTATTAAGAAGGCAAGGATTGATTGATTGATTGATTGATTGATTGATTGATTGATTGATTTGATTTATATGCTGCCCTTCTCTGGAGACTCAGGGCGGCTTACAATGCGTTAAGCAATAGCCTTCATACTTTTGTATATACCTGCTTAGTAGGGCTTTCGGCCCCCCCTAAGTGGGTTCTTTTTTATACAAAGTCAGCTTATTGCCCCCACAATCTGGGTCCTCATTTTGCCTACCTCGAAAGGATGGAAGGCTGAGTCAACCTTGAACCTGGTGAGATTCGAACTTGAAGTAATTGCAGGCAGCTGGTGCTACGTAACAGCACTTTAGTCTCCTGCGCCACCAACGGTTGACAGTGAATTATCCCCATATCTGGCATATTTTAGATAAACTGGAAAATTTGGTTTTAGTAAAATTCAGTTGCTAGTCTAGTAGCATGTCTCATGTAATGGGAGGAAAAGTTTCTCTGCCCTTAGCCTTAGGTTTTAAAACACCATGGACTAGTTCATTTTAACTTTACAAAAAGATTATGAATAAATAATAAATGAAAAATCTAAATCCGTAGTTACTGAACAGAGTACTAACAGAGTTATTTAACAATAAGATTATTGATTCTATGTTAATGCACTGGATTTTCTTTTCATAACCGTTTCAGAGTAAGTGGTGCCAAACTGGTTAGATTTTCAAATTCAGTAATACTTTAATTCACTTTAGTGCTAAATTAATAAAGTCGGGGAGAATCAGGATTTCTAGCCTGGGTGTGAATTGTTTGGGTGCATTCATGTCAGTGTTGTCTCTTGGTTACTGCCTAGTCCCTGCAGTAGGCAATGGCAAATTACTTCTGAAATCTGGCCAAGAAAATTGCAGAGATTTGTCCAAGCAACCTGGAGACAAAAAACAAAAAACAACCTGGAATGGAAACAGCTTTTGCTTTTCTGACAGTGATTTTAACACCATAATAAAAAGCTAAAATCGATGTTGCTAATTTTCCAACAGAGAAGAGAGTCAGAGTAACAATATCTAAATATTTACCATAGTTTCTGAACTAATATAAGTCCCTGTTTCAATCAGCTTATTTGTAGAACAGTTTAGTCCTCTCTTTCATGCACAACTACATTTTCAGCATCACTTTGGAAACTGTTAGACTTCTTTATGTGCTCTTGCTCTTTTTAAAAAGTGTATAACACTTGCTCTGTTTAAAAGTGCCTATAGTAACCTAAGGTGACTATAGAATTTCCCATCTCCTGGTTTCTAGCCCAGTGCCTCTACTTTTTATATTGATATAGTTCCTTTTCAGAACCATATTCTAACTTCCCTTCTTTACTGGAACTATGTAAAAACACTCAAATGATAGGAAGTGCTGGAAAATGGATGGTGGAAGAAAAAATAATTCTGTGAAGAAAACAACAGGTCTGTCAAACTTTATGGGGAAATGGAAACAAGAGCTGTTTTAAGCAGGCATGGAATTTTATTAAGAGCTAGCTCCACAGAACAATAAGGAAACTGTCTGCAAAAGAAAAGCTGCAAGCAGCTAGGGTAAATGTGTGAATACATACACACACACACACACACACACACGCACACACACATTCTCAACTGTTTCAAAATCAATGTATTTGCTGTTTTAATTCATTCAGATCCATAATGGTTTGTTCCAGCTTTGTTCTATATTCAGTTAAAGAATTCACATAGTTTTGTGAATCTTTAAGGTGTGTTTATTTTTAAATGTTTTGGGATTTCTCCTCTGTAATCTGTATTATTTGTAATTTCTATTTGTGGATGCTTTTGGTGTTTGACATATTCTTTGAAGTCCCATAAAAATACAGAAGTTTTATAACAAAATGAACCCAAATGACTTGTTTGTTTGAATGCCATTTTATATTTACAGTAGTTACTTGATTACTTGGTTTGTGTGGCATTCTACTTGTTATTAGTTTTGAACAGTGTACATACTTGCATATATCTGAAATCAGTAAATCAGGTGGAAACAGTAAGAATAATTAAGTACAATGAATGTGTATACATTTATGCATATATAACTGTATATGTGTACACACAGAGAGAGACATATACAAACCAAAAGTAGAATCAAACTATAGTGAGTAAGAAAGTTACTTTTCTTTGGTATAGGGAATGCTTGAGCTAAGATGTTTCCCTTTTGTTGTCAATCTGATGGTTGTGCAGGTCTTGAAAAATGTTATATTGTGCCTTATTCACGAAGTACAACAATTCTATAAAAGAAACTGAAAAAGGGTCACAGCCTTCCCTGCTCCTCTTATGATTGCTAATAATTTCAGTTCACCTTAATAACTTTAAGAATGGTGGCTACAAATTTAGATGCTGTCCTAAAAAAGCATTTTTGGGTAAAACTCTGGGTTATAAAATTCTGCAATCTCTTTATTATCTTTCCTCTGTTTGTTATGAATGCAATATTTCTGGATATTGCAATTTCTGAAGTGTTAATGAAATATATATTTTATTAATGAAAGCCTGAATATGATCTGACATAATTTATGGAATGATTCTTTAATGATATTAAAATTACTGTCATGTATTATAAAACCTGTTGGAAAGCAGAGTCTGCCATTACTTTTCCTTATTACTAGTGCTGTCTAACAGTGTCTGTCACTTATATAAAAGATAAAGATAATCCATTCCTCTTTTCATTCATATACTCCAAAAAGTTATACATGCATTCCAAGAAACTCTGCAAAGACACTCATCAAGTCAAACTTCTTAATCGGTAGAGTACATAATAAGTAGCATAGACTATAAGAAATTCCAGAGCACATCAATCCTGTTTATGATGAATTCTGCATTCTTTGTCAAACAGTGGTATCCTGAAACAAAATGAATGTTGGTTTTCCTACAATTTCTTAATAATTTTCACTCCCTTCCAAGATGGGAAACTTCTAAAGTAGGAAGAATTCTAGAGTCAGCACTACTAAGTAAGGTAAAATCTTTAGATCCAGATTCACACAAATTAGTATCACTATTAATTGCTGAAAGAACAACTATTACTCATTTACCAATAGGAACAATTCATTTAATTCTTCCTTGTCAACATTTCTCAGAAAGATGTTTATGTGTTTTGAAACATTTTCTAATACTTTCTGTATTGTTGAGTTGGAAGACCAATCAGGTAACTTCATCTGTCTTCTTTCTTCTGTGCTCAGAGGCTATGGACAAATGACAATATTAACAAAAGAGTAAAATGTTGACAGTCAGTGAATAGAGAAATTTAGTTGTTATGTTTAGAAAATGCTGTTTATCAATGTGGGTTTGAATATGCATTTTCTCTATTTTCAAATATTCCATGATGATGATAGTGATGATGATGATAATGATTGGCCACACAGTCATCCAGTTGTTTAGATTGATTTTGATATCTTTGTCCATATATTGAGTCCTTCCCAAGGTATTATCATTATTATTATATACAACAATGTGAAATCACAGCTGCAGGTTGTTCAGCTGGTACTGCCCTTCATATGCATCAAGTTCTTCTCAAGAACCTAGGTCTGTGATGGCAAACCTATGGCACACCTGCCTGAAGTGGCACGCAGAGCCATGTCACCTGGCTTGCGCGGTGTCACCCGTTCCTCTTCCAGGTTTTTGACACGCATGTGCATGTGACAATCAGCTGGCCTTTGTGTGTGTGGCAGTGCTGGAAACAGGAAGAACTGGTCTTCCGTTTTCCGGTGTGAGCATGCATACCGGCCAGCTGATCGGAATGTGCGCATGTGCAACAGTAACTGGAAGATTTGCTGGCTGCCGCGCATGCACGCACCAGAAACTGGAAGTACCTTATCCAGGGCGCGCATGCCCCCTGGGCAGCTCCTCTTCCTGGACATGGCCCTGACTCCCTTTTCGGTACTCGGTATCTGCCTGTACAAATGCTTCTGTTACAGCACTCGGTGCTGAAAAGGTTCTCCATCACTGACCTAGGTTGTCATATCAGTATATGTAAAGGTAAGCAGTGTGGCTTTTTGTATTTGAGAGGTGGGAATTTTGTCAATATGCATATTTTCTACGATAAGTACCATTCAAGGTGTTTTGGTATGGCACCCACCAGGATCACCATGGCTGGTTTATGCCATAAATTTTCAATCAATTTTCAAACCTTGACCTCTCTCTCTTTTTGTGTGTGTTTCTTTGTTTTCTACTACACGTAGGTATTGCCACATCAATTATCCACACTTTCTTCTTTTCAATGATTATTATTTAATGTTTTTATTATGGTTGGCTGCACAATCAGTCAGCTGGTATGACTAGATTTGGCATTTGTATCTACCTACTGGGTCCTTCCCAAGACTTTGAATAGACGGCTGTTGTAGTTTAATAATATTAAAAGTATTGTTATAGGATGTGCACTGTTCCAAGTAAAGCTGCCACTTGCAGCTGACTGATAATTATTTTGTTAATTTACTTTATTTAGATTTATATTGTGGCCTATTCGCACATGGCAACTCAAGGCGGTTTACAAGAATATAAAATCAATATAAAAACAATAAAACTCATAAAAGAGAGAATGATATATAATAAAATAAAAGAAACCCCCCACCCAGCGACAACACATCATATGAGACATTTAATGGGCTCAGGCCCACTGGCAGAACCAGGACTTCAGCACCTTCTGGAAGAGTGTTAGACTGGGGGCCAATGATATTCAAGTGTTTTTTTGGAACTGCACCCAAAGTGCCTATTACTATTGGTACTATCTTTGCTTTCTTTTGCTACAGTTGTTCTCTGTAGATTTTAAATGCTACCATAGTTTTTATATACTGTATATGCTGTACCACCCACTGCCTGATAATATAATAATCATTTATTCTTTCTGGGCCTCATATGATATATATTCTTTATATATAATACTAAGTATGACAAAATCGCTCAGATCTGACGGGATTTGGACTCTGACTGGGTAGATCCGGGCAGGATGACGAGGAATAGTCTTGAGAGCGTTATCTGGGAGGAGTTTGACCTTGTGACTCTGGACGGCGTGGACAGGATTTTGGGGAGACTTAATGCGACCACATGTTTATTGGACCCGTGTCCCTCCTGGTTAGTACTAGCTTCCCGGGAGGTTACTCAAGGCTGGCTCCAGGGAATTATTAAGGCTTCGTTGAGTGAGGGTCACTTCCCCGCCGCCTTGAAAGAGGAGGTGGTGAGGCCTCTCCTCAAGAAGCCCTCCCTGGACCCGGCAGTATTGGCTAACTATCGTCCTGTCTCCAACCTTCGCTTTGTGGCGAAGGTTATTGGGAGTGTGGTTGCATGAAAGTTTCCACAATTCCTGGAGGAAACATCCTATCTGGATCCATTCCAGTCGGGTTTCAGGCCTGGTCACAGCACGGAAACGGCATTGGTCACATTGGTTGATGATCTCTGGAGGGCTCGGGACAGAGGTTGTTCCTCTGTTCTGGTCCTATTAGATCTCTCAGCGGCTTTTGATACCATCGACCATGGTATCATGCTGCACTGGTTGGAAGAGTTGGGGATGGGGGGGCACCGTTCTACGGTGGTTCTCCTCCTTTCTCTCCGACCGGTCGCAGTTTGTGTTGACAGGGGGGCAGAGGTCGACCTCAAGGCCTCTCATTTGTGGAGTGCCACAAGGGTCGGTCTTCTCGCCCCTTCTGTTCAACATTTATGTGAAGCCGCTGGGTGAGATCATCCGTGGTTTTGGGGTGAGATACCATCAGTACGCTGATGACACCCAGCTGTACATCTCCACCCCGGACCACCCCAATGATGCCCTTGAAGTGATGTCCCAGTGCCTGGAAGCTGTACGGATCTGGATGGGGAGGAACAAGCTCAAACTCAACCCCTCCAAGACTGAGTGGCTGTGGTTCCCGGCATCCCGATATAGCCAGCTGACGCCATCGCTGACTATCGGGGGCGAGTCTTTGGCCCCCGTGGAGAGGGCGCACAATCTGGGAGTCCTCCTGGATACGTAGCTGTCCTTAGAGGAACATCTGACAGCTGTAGCCAGGGGGACCTTTTATCAGGTATGCCTGATTCGCCAGTTGCGGCCCTTTCTTGATCGGGATTCCGTGTGCACGGTCACTCATGCCCTCGTCACCTCTCGCCTGGACTACTGTAACGCTCTCTACATGGGGCTCCCCTTGAGGAGCACCCGGAGGCTCCAACTGGTCCAGAATGCGGCCGCGCGGGTAATTACGGGGGCTACATGGCGCTCCCACATAACACCGCTCCTGCGCGAGCTGCACTGGCTCCCAGTGGTCTTCCGGGTACGCTTCAAGGTGTTGGTTACCACCTTTAAAGCGCTCCACGGCATAGGGCCCAGTTATCTATGAGACCGCCTTCTGCCACTGACGACCTCCCATCTACCCATGCGCTCCCACAGAGAGGGTCTCCTCGGGGTGCCATCAGCCAAGCAATGCAGGCTGGTGACCCCCAGGGGGAGGGCCTTCTCTGTGGGGGCCCCCACCCTCTGGAATCAGTTGCCCCCTGAGATAAGAAGAATCCATGATCTCCGTGCCTTCCGCCGTGCCCTTAAAACATTTTTTTTCCAACAAGCCAGGCTGGCCTAAGCAAAACCTTTTAAGTAATTTTAAATTGGGGTGTTTTTTAAATTTTGGAGCCAATTTAGATATTCTTTTTAATTTGTTCTTAATGTTTATATTATGTGTTTTTACTTGGCTGTACACCGCCCTGAGTCCCCAGGGAGAAGGGCGGTATAGAAATCTAAAATAAATAAATAAATAAATAAATAAATAAATAAAGTATTATATATAGTGCCGTATTACATTATTGAATTGTCTGGTATGTCAAAACACTTAAGGCCAAATTATGACTTGTACATATTGCACCTGAAGCTCTTCAGAAAGGTGCTTCACCTTGACATGCAAAATACTGAGCATCTGTGAAGTTATGCTGCCAAGCCAATTCGGTTCATTTGGCTCAGCCCATTTTCATCACCTCTATATACACAGAATACATGCCTATTAGCTGAAAGTGAAAATGAGTTGGTTCTTATTTTCTTACCTTTAGAAGTGGCAAGGTTTCTTTGTCTTATTTTTCCTAAACTATGACCTAACTAAAATCACTTGTGTTCTCACATGTGCTCTTTCATTAGTAGAGGAAGAACTGCTAACGTCTACTCAAGGTAAATAAATTGAAGCTTTGCCAGAAGAAGCTCAGATTGTAGAGACAAACCAGGGGAGTAAGGCATTTGCCTGCAAGCAAGAACTGGTGGGATTACAAAATAAACAAAGTAATAGAAAATAAAAAAAGCTAAAATGTTCTGAGACTTTATAATTCAATCACCTGCCACATAACACACCAGACTGAACAACTGTTGATAAGAAGAAGAAGAAAAAAAGAAGTCTGGATAATGGATGTGGCAGTATCTGGAGACAGCAGAATAAAAAAGGAAAAACTGAAGAAAATCACAAAGTATAAGGACCTGAAAATAGAAGTAGAAAGCCTGCTTTGAATACATGCTGTTGTTATCTCTCTTTGTTTAGAATATTTGTGCTGTAAAATGCAGTATTCATATATATTCTCTGTATAGTTGTACTTAATGTACTTTCAGACTTTCATTAAAAATGTCAGACTATTCCGATCACATGATGATTCGCTTAATTTGGATGATCGTAGGGTCCCTCCTACTAATAGTCTATTTAATTTCCTTGCTTCAACGTGATAATGTCACACTGACTCCCATTAAATTTATTCCAATACTAACAGTGTCTTAGCTGTTAAAAAATAGCATCTACTGTACATTTTTCTTACAAAGGGAAAGTATCCAGATGCTGTATTTCTTTTTTTTTGTTCAAAATGGTAGTCAAATGCTACATTTTTCCCTTAAGCAACTTACTGTTGTCAAGCCTGAATGTTCAAGAAGGTTTAGCATGGAACATGGTGAGAAATAATCCAGACAACATAATTTTTCTTTAGAACAGATGGCAATGGTGATGATGTACACTTAAGCTGTTCACCCCTAGAAATATATGTATGCACTTTTCCATACATGTACAAATATGTAGGATATGCACATCTGCATTTTTGCATAATTTTTGCCCAGTGGGGGAAAATTTCATTACCATGTTAATCATTATGAACGAACCAAATCGGTGATATTTTTCAGTTAGAAAAATGAACAATGTTTATTATGGATACTAGCAGTTCATGCAAAATTAAACCAAATATCAATCTCCGTACCTAAACATATGAATAGTAGAACCTAAAGTAATTTTGTAAAATAAGTCAGAAAGGGCTTAGAGTTTGACATATATGCTGCTGTAAATAAGAATCTCAAGAAATGCATATTGGACGCTGAAAGATTTAGCAAGGTACAGCACATCCCTTAATAAAAATGTTCCTATATACTGCAATCATACTGTCTCTTCTTTAAAATCAGCGATAGGCTTTTTAATGTGCTTTTCAGGCAAGAGGATCTAATTGGGGTAGATCTAAGAGAAGATTATACTGCATTGAAATCAATGGGATACATAAATTGTGGCTAAGTAAATCCCATGGAAATCAGTGTAATTAAATATGTGATAAACTACTTCTGTAACCAACTCTGCGTTGAATTCAAAAGAAGTATTCCATTTAATAGTTATCATTTAACCAATATGGTCATAGTCAAGGTGGAACCTTAGAAAAATGAAAGCATTAGCTTCTTTTTGTCTGAAGTGCAGTGTTCTCATCAGGTTTTACATCAGAACATGATGACAAGTAAATGTCTTACACCATTGTAAATCTATATTATAACAAGGTGGTGAATTTATGAGCACTTCATGACTGAGATCACAGCACTGGTTTTTGATATTGACAAAACCTTAAATCACTGTAAGTGTTATGCCAGTCTAAGTTTAATGGTGTAGGCAACAACAACAACAAAAGGGCAGGAATGTTTGGATAGATTTGAGATTGTCCAGTTTAATTTTGCTAATTACTGCAGTTTGTGGGTGTATTCCTGTTACAATTTACAAGGCTGGGATAAGGGGAGGTTTTACCTTGGCAATAGTCATTAGAGAAAGCTATCTCTTAATTTGGAAAAGGCACATGTTCGCACTGAACCCTGGTGGCACAGTGGTTAAAATGTTAGTAACTGTTAGTATTGCAGGCTAACTCCCACTTCCTGGAGTTTGATTCTCACTGACTGAAGATTAACTCGGCTTTCTATCCTTCCAAGGTCGGTAAAATGAGGACCCAGATTGTTGGGGGCAATATGCTGACTCTTTAAACTGATTAGATAGGGCTATAAAGCACGATGGGATGTTATACAACTCTAAGTGCTATTGCTATATTCTCACTTGTATAATCTGATGGCTTTTAGCTTCTTTTAAACATGAGCAATTTACTAGAAAATGGTATGGTCATCTCACCAAATGCTGCATCTCTGCAAGATGAAGAAGATCCCCTTCATCATGAAAAATACACAAACTTGCTACTGAAAACTTTATTAGAAGGGAAGAAACGGATATTTTTCTTAGCCTCAACAACATATGATGATTTTTCCTGACAGTTATTTTGTCATCCCCTTATTTGTTTTCTTTCCTTGTAATTTGTTTTTATATGTAAGAACAGGGCAAATGAAAATGAGACAAATAGCCTGGTGTGGTTCTATCTGGAAAAAAAAATACCACATATTACATATTATATCTGCGGGAGTAAATATTATATACTTTAATTCAGAAATGGAAAACCATTGTCCTTCAAGATGGTGAAGAACACAGCACGCTTTATTGTTGTCTAAGCTAGATGGAGCTTTTTAAAGTTTGCCTTCTGCCACCGATAGCCTCCCATCGGCCAATACGCTCCCACAGACTGGGCCTCCTCAGGGTGCCGTCAGCCAAACAATGTCGACTGGCGACACCCAGGGGGAGAGCCTTCTCTGTGGGGGCACCAGCCCTCTGGAATGAGCTGCCCCTAGAGGTTCGTATGATCCCCGACCTGCGTACCTTTCGCCACGCCCTGAAGACTCTTTTATTTCAACAAGCCGGGCTGGCCTAATAGGAATTTTTAAATTGGGTGTTTGTTAGTTTTTAATTTCATGGGCCAAATTTCATATATTTGTTTTTAAATTGTTCTTAAATTTTGTGGTTTATATGTGTTTTAATATGGCTGTACACCACCCTGAGTCCTTTGGGAGAAGGGCAGTATAGAAGTTCAATAAAATCTAAATCTAAATCAAAAGTTGTAGTTTAGTATTTCACGAGAATCACAGGTTACCCATCGCTCCTTGAAGTGTGCCATCTTGATATTCATATATATTGATATACATGAATGTGGGCATATCAGCTGGTTGCAGGATAACCAACTTCTGTTAATTCAAGAATCACACTGAGCTTTGGCTGGTATACTCAAGGCCACCTACCCAAAACTTCAACTTCATTTCCCTGCTCAGTGGCCCCCTTCACTTAAGAAATCATTTTTTATCCTTAAAAACGTTCTATGCTTCTCTCACAAATGGGAAATGGGATTGAAATATTTGCTCACATCATTAGAGATGGAGTGCTAAGATATACAGAAGATGTGTTTGCATCTATATAATATTTGAGGATTTTATTTTTTTGCTACTCCGCCTTCAAAGCTACTTATGATTGATGGGCAAAGTGGCATTTACCAACTTTTTTTCCTAACGCTGATATTTCTGTTTTATTTATTACCTAACTAGTTGTCCTTGTATTGACTCTATATATGATAGAGTTATAATGTCCTTGTAATTTTTTTCACAATAACATCATTCATGAGGCAAAATTACAAAGTTTATACTGTCTTATTGTTTCTAGCATTAATATATGCTCAGAATTTATGAATAATTATTATATTCATTTTTCTCTAAGGGTAAATGCACATATGTTCTATTTTTCACATAAAATTGTTGAATTTGCCTATACTGTATGTATGTTTGCTCACTTAACAGAACTATATTCCCACTGAATCACACAAAGGTTATCATCACACTATTTTGATTATAAATCGTGCATGCTTGTAAGTACACACAAACTCACACCCAACAATTTGGCCTCTCATACTGCATCTCACAGCTTGTAGTAAAGTGCATTTGTTACCATGACAACTATTGTATCCATTGTTAAGAGAAATATTGTCCAGTTGACTTTCAAGATAAATAAAGTTGAATGATTGGAGATCTTGTCCTTCTTATTGATAACAGGTAGTAATAAATTCTCAAATATTTTTCTTCCATCTTGAATCACCCTGTAAAAAATATGAATCAAGATTTCATTCTTAATATCCCCTCCTTGTCCCCTTTTATCCTGATCTATATATAAAGTTAGATCACTCTAATTTTGCTTGTAGTTACAGTGACCATATTTTCTTGGGAAAAATAAATGAGAAACCTAAAAGAGGGTCAAATCTGAAAGAGGTTCATAAGGATAAAAGAAATAATTATTTCTTTATGTTTCTTTATAAAGAAAATTCAAGAGCAAAAGCAAGAAAACATTTGATTAATCTAAAAGTCACCTTCCTTTAACAAAGAACTGCCCTTTATAACCAAATACCTATGTATTTATATTTAATGCCTGAAATATTCACTATCAATAAATATGTTTAAATATTATCAACAACATCTTCAGCTTTAATTTCCTTTACCAAAACTTTTTCAAGAGCTCTATCATTGTATTCACAATTTAAGCAGATCAAATACTGTGGCAATTAGAAAAACTAACTAACAATCATCTTCGGTATCTTGGAGAAAAATCTACATCCAGACAAAAAAAAAATTTCATCTCCTATGCTAGACAAACTTCTTTCTTTTCCAAGTCTCAGCCCTACTTTCCACTTGAGTGAAATAAGTCAGTTTCTCTTTTATGCTCAGAATAAAGGAGAACATGTGTTCCTCTTCCCTTGAGAATTGACAAACGGACTACTTTTCTATGTGGACAAGAGAAAACAGCCTTTATTCCCTGCAACATCCTTCATATGGGTGGAGAGAAAATGGAGGATTACTGAATAATGGAACTGCTGTGTCCTGTTCTCCTCTGGTCCATTCCCCAGCGGGAACGGAGAAGCATTCTGATTGGCTACTGACTCTGACGGCCCAAGTATAAAAGAGCTGTCAGATGGACTGAAGCGCTGCTGTTGTTGTGAGCCAAGCAGCCAAGGTTAGCAAACTCTGTTAGCGAAATAAACTGTTAAAGTTTACTTTCCAAGCCTCACCTCAGACTGTCCACCACTGTTCTTGGTACTAAACAGGACTGGGTTATCTGGGTTTAAAAAGCAAACAAAGGTTGTGGGGGCATCCTTATACTGTCATGGAATGTCAAATGTAGTAGTAGCCAAAAGTAAACAAGTAAGACCTTTTATTTAGATTACCTGAGCTAGATGGCAAGGGCATATTCGATCCATAATAGACATTCTCCATCTCTAGAAAAAAAAGGGGTGGCGGTTGAAAGAGAAGTAGAGGTGGGCAAGAAGGAGTTTTTCTTTTTTCTTTTCTTTATAAATATATATATATATATATATATATATATATATATATATATAT
>WNWU01000003.1:14946134-15038393 GCA_012654045.1 Ptyas mucosa
ATATATATATATATATATATATATATATATATATATATATATTCTTCATTTGTCTCTATTTTCTCTACAGTATGAAGATGTGGGGGAACAACTATGCTCATACAAAGTGGAAGAACCGTCAATATATGGAGCACTTTTCATCATACTTTTCAATAGTCTTATTGATACACAACAAATAGTGCAACACAAAAGCCGCAAAAATCAGCAGTCCTTAAATATTTCTTTTCCCCTGCCTCCATACTGTACTACACACACACACACACACACACCCAAAAGGGTTAGTCCACCAATCATGCAATTGTCACTGCAGAGTTTTATTTATCTGACAATGCTGAAGTCACGAATCCTGATTAGGGAAGGAAAAAAAATTGAATAGCTTACTCAGGTGTGAAGCCAGATGTTGAAAAAAAAATACTGTCATTTCATGTGATCATCAAATAAGGATAGGTAGAATCAATCCTATGAACCAACAAAAAAAAATTTGATCATTTGCACAGCTAGAATTTCTGAAGACCTTTGTGCTTAACAAGTGAGTGCAATCCTACTATAGTCATCACATCAAGAGAGCAGAGATGCCCGCTGTGTTCCTTGCTCTGACCTACTTAGAGGATTGGTCTATTTGTCTCCTTATATGAGACTAACAAGGTAGCCATTCTCTTTATCATGCCAAGCTTAACAGATAAATTCAGTATTGAATCCATCACATCCATTTTAAGATGAAGATAACTCAAAGGATTACAAGCAGGAGTTACTAGTGTTAAAAATAGAGTGATATATTCCTACAGAAGCATTTAATGAAGTCTGCATATAAGGCTTTAAATGTCTGATTTGACAATAATCATTTTTAAATATGTAAATTAAAAAATCTAGTCATCTAGTTTACTTTAAACTTAGTTCATATTAACCCCATTTCTTTTTTTAGTTAAATGGGTATATTGGGAAATAAAACAGAGCAATAGCATAGAATTGGACATGGATCTAAAATAGCCATCCATAGCCTTCATTTTTTTTGTGTGTGGTTATTATTAACTATTGGAATGAGTGTGTGTGATGGTGGTACAGTGATTAGAATGCAGTACTGCAGGCTACTTTTGCTGACTGCCGGCTGCCAGAAGTTTGGCAGTTCTCACAAGGTCAAGGTTGACTCAGCCTTCCATCCTTCGGAGATCAGTAAAATGAGGACCCATATTGTTGGGGGCAATATGCTGATTCTGTAAACTACTTCAAGATGTCTGTAAAGCACTGTGAAGTTATATATAAGTCTAAGTGCTATTTATATAAACATATATATTCATATATAATATATTTATATTGGAGTTATTTTATGGCTTTCTTATTACTTATAACTTTAAATCTCAAAACAACATTTATATCTCCTATTCCTACAGTCTATTGAATGAGTTAAGAGGAGTTTAGAGGCTGAGCTACAATAATAAATTTAAGTCATATAATGAATTTCATGCAATTTTGTCTTTACTTTTCATTTACATTGTATTTGGTTAACTTTAGTAAGTACTCTCTCTCTCTTTTCTTTTTTACATTTTCATCATGAAAAGAAATATGAATTTAGTTCAAACTAAAGATGATTTACAGTTGTAATTTAGAAAGAGGGAAAGTTCTATTAATCAGTTGTCCAAAAAATAAGACAAATATTTCAGTAATGAAAATATCAGTAGTTTAAAGTTGGGGATTATATCCACTTAAGGAAATAATAATTATCTGGTTAAATCTCTATAATGCTTTCTCCTGTTTTTTTATACATGAACTTGCCTTCCCCATTACTAAGATCGTGTGAAAATTTCACATTAACCAACATTTCTCTTCTTTGCAGCAAATCTTCTGAGTTTGTGTTCCAGCATTTCTACCTGGAAATTGACTAATTGACTTAATTATTAGATTTTATAGTATACATATTGCAAATGGAAATAAAATGGCAATCATAGCAGCATGGAAGGCAGCATTTAATAGTGTATAATACATACACATGTAGATTAGAAGAAATAACTTGATTATCCACAAATAATCAGTGTTTCTGAAGACCTGCACAAAAGGGACATATACGTAATTTAAAAAATTAATAATTAGGGAAATTTACATAAAGAGTGATTGAAACAAAGAACTGGCTATATGAATACAATGTTCATGATTATGAGCAAGATGTGATTCATTTGCAATCTACATAACTTTGAACATTAATTAAACTAAGTTTCAAAAAGCTATCATATATCAATTTTCTTTAGGCAAGGTAAAATTTATCTTACCAGATTTATTTTCAGTAGAAGGTCATCCCTGTTTTTCAGCTCTCCATTCAAACAGACAACTAATGGAATTTATACAGTAATAATAATAATAAGTTGTTGATATTTTTTCTTCTACAATGAAAGGCTGAACTTTCATTTCTATTTCTATAAAATTCTCATGTACTGATACAGCTGAAGTTTTCCATTAAGGGTATAAGCAGTTAATTAAAAAGAAATTTCATAGTATTCAAACTTTAGAGTATTATCTTTCAAATGACTGATAAAGCATGAAGAGCGCACTGTCTTTTTCACCTTTAGTTATTCTCAGTATTATAAATGCAATTTGTGGCAGGGAGACTGAGTTCAATATCAGTATGTAGCAACTTGTTATCAGGTTGTGTGTGTCCGTGTGTGTGCATGTATGTCTAATTTCCTGCAAAAATTCTGATATAGTTAATAAGACAAAAATAGTCAATATCGGTTGCATATTTCGGTTATTCTCCATTTAAATAAGGTCAAATAGATTAAAAGAGAGTTTAAAGGAGAGATTAAAGGAGACCATCCTAATAGACAGCAGTAGTGTGAAACATTTACTCGAGTAAAATATGTTGGAACATTTATATTTATTACAATCAGTTTCTGATTTTAAGGTAGGATTTAGCAGTACGGTCTGTTTTGTATGTCATTTGGCAGACTTCTATATTTCCATTTTAGATGAAATAATGGTATCGGTCAATATAAAATAAAACATTATATTAGAATAACTTGAAATCTCCCAAGTCTAATATCCATGTCAGAAGCAAACAAATATATGTTTTCAATATTGATTTAGGAGTCATTTTCTTGGATATCTGTCAGTTCATCATTCATGAACTAAGGATAAGTGATTCTATCTCACCTTTCAAAATGCTTGAAAGTATCAATATGCAACATGACAAAGATGGAATAAGGCCTAGCATTTTTGTGCTGAACAAAGGAATAACATATTGCCCTTTGAGAGAATTTCAACTTTATGTATTGACAGATTCATAAAAAGAAGGGATAAACATTTCCAAAATCAGAGCTCCTTTCTTTGAGCAAAGCCTTTGATTTAGCCTCTAGATCTGTGATGGCGAAGCCTTTGATTTAGCTTCTAGATCTGTGATGGCACACAGCACCCTGTAGGCACGTGAGCCATTGCCCCAGTTCAGCTTTGCCACGCATGCACAGGCGCCTCCCGCCAGCCAGCTGGTTGTCAGGTCTCTGCGGTGCATGCGTGGTGGTGGGGCACACGCAGGGGGAATGTGCAGGGGTGGGATGCATGTGGGTTTCTAAGTGTGCATGCATGGGGGATGGGTGCATGCGCAGGGCCACACACACATTGCACTTTGGGGGTTCGGGCACGCGACTCTTTGGGCATAGTCTGGAAAAGGTTAACCATCACTGCTCTAGATCTTCTTTCAGAAACAATGAACTGTAATGTTTAACAAAATGAAAACACAAAGAAATATTAACTACATGGGGGAGGAAATTATATTATTAGCTTGATTTTAATTAAATCTAAATTTGGCTCTACTACAGTAGTTAAAAACCTGAAAGGTCACATAACCTTCTGTTGATTAAATTTGATACTATATTTGCAAATTTGTTAATATGTGATAAACTTTGATAGCAGATCACACATCTTGACTGTGATACTAGACTACAGCTTTTATGGCTGCAAAAATCAGGACAATATTTCAAGCCTTTCTTGATTCCCTCTATTCTTCTCTTTTTCTCCTACCATGTAGGCCAGTGGTGAAATTGAGCCAGTTCTATCCAGCTCGGGCGAACCAGTAGTGCTGGCCGCGGGAGACTCTGCTCACCCACCTGGACATCATCACATCCCATTTCTGACCCTCTGCACATGCACAGAAGGCTCTGTGTATGTATGTAGTAGGCGCGCGCAAGCGCTCACATTTGCAAACTGGTAGCGAAGGTATATAAATTTCACCCCTGATGTAGGCTAATGAAAGTTTTGATAATGCAACATTTTGTGCATCATTTTTGGCATTTTAATTTTTGTGCCATTTATATCTTTCAGGAATTTTTTTTCTAGCTGTCCAATTTGGATATACTGGATTTTTTATTTTATTTTATTTTATTTTATTTATTTTATTTTATTTATTAAATTTATTTATTTATTTATTTTGTTGTTGTTGTTTATTTAGGCTACATATGAGAATTTCAAGAAATTGTTTCAATTTCATTTTTTCTGTGAACTTTGTATAGAAGTGTAACTTACCATACCAAGCTCTCTAACATAAATGTATGAATAATTTTCATCTACAGTATTTCTAGGGATAAAATATGATTTGTCTTATTGTCCTTTAAAGATAATTTGTCTGACTTCATTATCCTGTATATCTAACTGATCAAACCTGTCTTGCAGTGTACTTCATCATCAGAAGCAGCGCTTGCATAAATAATAGAGCTATGAGTCTAAAATGATAATTACCCGAATCTAATGAATCACATAAATCATTTATAATGAAAGGAAATAAACAGGGATGCTGAGATGAGCACATTAATAACTTAAATTTCTCAAAAGCTATGAGTACTTTAATTTATATGTTGTGTCCATGGTCGGTAACAACTTAAGTTCTATCAAACAAATAATTAGAAGCTAATCTAAAGGGGATAGGTATAGACATTTCAGATTGGACAAATGAATATGAAAATTCTGCTAAATTATATCCAGTGTAATGACATTGTATGTAATCTATACTATGTATGTAACCTATAATAATATACAGAAATATAGTAATATTAAGGAGACATTTGAGTTAAATTTTACTTCACTTGAGCAAAAAGAATACATTGCAACGCAGCTCTCGTCTTCTTAATCTGTCACATATTGGGCAGACAGAGAAATTAGGATGGAGTTTTTGCCATTTATTTCAGACTTCAGAGTTCAAGAATTTCAGGAAAGTATCATCTATCACCTGGCTGGGAATTTTGATTAAAAGTCTTCTTGCCGTCATGGCCAGGTATCACAAAGGAATAACTATTCATTTCACTCCAATTAAAATTGATGTTGTTGTGTTATAAATAGGAAACATTTACATCAAATCTTGCTCAACTGAAAACTACAGCATGGGAAAAAAACAGAAACTGCTACACTCAGTGAAACCTTTAGAGAGCAATTGTTACCCAATGTGTTATACAGCATGGGCAGATCTAAGAATTAGGCATGGGAACACTATCATTTCCAGTAAGCTCCACTCTTGAAAGAATACATCTTCTACTTATAGAATTGTTGTCAGAAATATAACTGAAGTTATAGGAAGGCAAATAGAGTCTCATGAAGCCCAGTCATAAGGGAAAAAATCATATCCAGTTTGTTCCTTTAGCAATTAGTAGATAGCATACTACAAATCAGTAAATAAGGATTATATTCCACATAAATATGATGTGATCACTGTCAGAGCCAATTAAAAGATGTAGATAGAAACTCATCCTTTACGTGTTTTATCATTTAGGCAAATGATTGGTCAAGATGGTAGTTCTATATGGCCTCCCTGTCACTGGATTGGATTGATGAAGAGGATTCAATAGTTTTTGGCTTAAACCCAAAATACTTGACCTTTCAGAAATGTCAGCAGATTTGTACAGAATAAAGTGGCATGAGGGCAAAAAAGAAAGGGAAAGGAAAGGAAAGACAAGGAAAATCTATTTCAGTACAGAAAAATAAGTTAGAATTTTGGCATGCAGCTTTGACTTTATCTATTTGGCTCCCCATGTAGCTTCACTGCACCCTAAATTAGATTGATCTCTCCCCCCCACCACTACTTATTTTACCTGATACAATCTGGATTAATTCTGCTAAAGTCAATGGAGCTATCATTCTTCTTTTCTAGGCAGACGACTTAAATCAAAAACTGGCATTGTAACTTTCTCGGTGATGATTGCCTTATCATCTCACGTTTCAGAGTCTGAACACCTGCAGATTGTCTTTTGTGTACTTCCCTGGACAGCTTCAGTTTAATGAGAGATTCATTTGAGAATTTCAGTTCTCTGTTCCTTTTGTTTCTTCTACAGAACTATCTTCTCCAATTGTCACTAAGCCCACTATCTATATTTTGGGAGTCTGACACTTTCAATTATAAATGGAATTAGTTAGGATCAAATGAGTTTTGGCTTGACATTTAGAATGCTTCATAAAAGTCTAAGGAACTTCTCAGACCAAAACTGAGTAAACAGGGCTGTGTCCTTTTTATCTCCATCAATGTGTCCTCTGACTACACTTTCTGGGAATTAATAATGGTTCCCTCCATCTTTAGACACATAAAAAGGCATTTCATAGTTTTATAAAAACCTGAAATCTTTCTCCCTTAAATAACAACAAAAACATAACTGCCCAACCTAAACATGTCTTTGGTGTGATGTGGCCAAAGAATCATCTACTTCAAAATTGTGGTCTCCTGTTCTGGGGCAATAAAATAAAATTGATATCAGCAATAGCAATAACACTTAGACTTATCTACTACTTCATAGTGTTTTACAGCCATTTCTAAGCAGTTTACCCCCAACAATCTGAGTCCTCATTTTACTGATCTCGGAAGGAAGGAAGTCTGAGTCAACCTTGAGCTGGTGAGAATTGAACTGCTGGGAGTCTTTACTATTCTACCATGCTTTAACTTCTGGGAGTCAGCAGAATTAGCCTGCAATTCTGCAATATTGCATTCTAACCACTATGCCACTACAGCTCATCTTATGTTTTATACTTGGCAGGAACTTTGGATTTCTGCCTGAAACCCTGGAATATTGTGTTAAGTATAAACAAATAAATGGATCAAAAATCTTAATCAGTGTAAAACAGTGTTTTCTGTGAAATCTGCTCATAATGCTGCTTTATTTCATGCTCACTTTTGTAGATCTCTTTTAAATATTATGGTATTAAATTCATGGGTATGGGAAAAAATCCATATCTTAACACAGATGCTTTCTTATTAAATAAGTTAATGTTTAATATAGTATTTATGATTATTTCAAAACAAGCTGTATGGTTGTATGAGAATTTTGTATTAGAAAAGTGAAATCATAGAAGCACTCATGTTTCTAAAAAAAAAAGCAAGCAAGCAAAAATAATTAGCCAGGTAATTGCCAATTAGGATGGCATCAATGAAATGTGAACCTGGTTAACCTAATATTTTCTAGGGATTGGTCAGCAATAAAATGCTTATTGTACCACAATTCACAAAGATCAAATCTGGCAAGCACTTGCCTTTTATTGTATTTAAATCCAGTTATTTACTTGAGACCTGAGAACAAATTTAGTATCTCAACTACTAGACCTCTAACTGGCATTAAAACTCTATAAACAAAAGCAACAAGGAATACATTTCCTGTAGAATAGAAATCTATACAAATTATATAATTTGTACATGACCTTTCAGACATCTGTACACTTTGTTGATAGAATAATCATTTCTACTTTTAAGGAGCAATACAGGCATAGATGTAGAGGTAGATGTTCTAACATATTTTTATCATTTTCATCTTGTGCGGTAAGATTTCTTTACCACATTTGCTTATTCAGCAGTATGAATTAGCTCAATTGTGTGGGGGGGGCGGAGAGGGAATTTTCCAGAATGTCTGAATTATCACTTTTCCCAGAGTGTGTTTCAAAATGTAATGGCTGTCAGAGGTCTGTATTGTGTACTTCACTTTTCAGTTCTACTTACTTGGCACAATTTGTGACTAATAAATGACTTGAGCAAAATCAGAGCAGAACAAGAAAGGCTTAATGTCATCCCCAGATATTATTTCTCAATGGTCGTCTTGACAGTTTTTCGGCGTTTTAATCCATTTGTAGTTAGCAGTGCTACACATTAAGGGTTTGATCCTCTTCTCAGATGCGCAGGCACATATTATCACAGTACAATCAATTCCCAAATGTAAACTGATATTCCATCTAGACAGTTTGGATTAGCAGTCAGGGAGCAAATTCTAGACACTTAATTTGAAGTGATCTATCCATGGACAGGCAAGCCAGATGAGACCCATTAGTTTTTGCATTTCTAACAGTGCTGAAAAAATGTATTTTTAGTATAGCAAGGAGCTATATTACATTCTTAGCATAGCAAGAATGTAATATAGCATAGCAATATTACATTCTTTCAATGCAATTTTTTTTTTAAAAAAAAGTGTTTACAATTGGTAATTTGATCCATATGTACGGTAGACAAGAAGCTTTCCTTGGCATTCTTCAGGAATGTTCATCACTTAATCACAATCTTTAATATTTGAAGTTATTGTATCTGTTCAAAGAATGTCAGGGGTGTCAAACTTGTGGTGTCACATTGTCATCATGTGATGTAGCGTGACTTTTTCCTTCGCTAAATCAGGGGTGGGCATGGCTACCGTATGATGCATCCCTGCTTTAAATGTTGTATCAATCAAAACAACCACATGCAATTGTGAAGGTTGCTAAGTGTTCACTTCAAGTCATCTTAGCTGCTTAACGCTGGAGGGCTACTGGTTCCATATTATATTCTCTAATCAAATTAGAGCAGAGGTACCTGCAGGTAGGATATTTCAGATGACTGGTATTTGAGTAAAGTTTATTTTCATTTGACTTTGATGAATTAACATTTTTTGTTTTTAAAGTTATATGTTATTTTGACCAAATTATTCCTGTGGTATGATTGATATAATTAAGATTATAAAGATGTATCATATATAGATGAAGGTAAAATGGATTAGCTATGCAGAAGAGATGGCCTTCCATTATGAATATTAGTTTCCACAAAGCTTTAATTCTTATCTAATTCTTTACCATTCTACCATGCTTTAAATTACAGTACTACAGGAATTGTGCCAAACATGGTGGGAAGTAGAAGAAGGGGGATATTGAAGTCATTGTTCAACAGGACTACTCACCAGTCAGATTAGTTGTTTTGATCAGTTCAATATCAGCCTATGATTATTTATTCTAATCACACCTTGAACAAGTAAGTGGAGTATGAATATATGGAGATCCCATCCCAACAAATAAAACTGTATTATTTGCTAGTCTATGGCACATAGGTAAGATCTATTCCCAAAGAATTGGGTAGGCTCTGGCTATAGCCAAAAATATCTGGCTTCTATTATTATGTAAATTAACACATAAGACTATATAGTAAATCTAACATAAAAAGGTCTTTGATAAGATTTCCAGTAAAATATCAAGCCACATGGTCAAGAAAACTATGTCATTCACCAAGAATTCCAGGAAGAACTAAAAGATTGAATTGAGATGAGTTGGTTCTTTTCTTTATTCATTCAAACTGCATTCATCCACTATCAAACTGCAAACTGCAAACTGCATTCATCCACTATCAGACCATATTGACAACATTTTCTCTCATAGGCATGAGGTATTCCTCCATACATATAGAAGGAGATCATATGCAGTGTAGCAAATGTGGATTGTTCTCCACATTCACACAGAGTGTCTTTTATAGGAGTTGATTCTGAAGCAATGTGGTGAGGTCCGTTGCCACATGAAGTTCTAATTCTCTTTCAAACTGCTCTAGTTTTGTTCTAATTTGCATCTCTAACTTGAAAATCCAGAATCTCTTCTGATGCCCAAGTCCAAGCCTGGGCTTAATTCAGCAGGACTAATACTTACCTTTCTTTCCTTCCCAACACACATGATTATTGTAGGGTCGACCATGCTTTTCTACATAGATATAGATATATGTTATATGAAAATATACTGCATTACTGCAAAGGCAGGATACAATTATGAAGCAGACGGCTTTAAAAACAGGGAAAGTACATCACAGTTGTTTCTTCCATATTAAACATTCTGCAATTACCCATTCAGAGTGAAATCAATACAGGTAATTCTGAGAAAGTAGCTGGAAGATTGCAACCTGGGTCTGTGCAGCATTTACTCCATTTCCTGTTTAAGCTTAAAGTAATTTGCATTTTATGTCTACCATCTATGCAACACCAAGGCAAATATCTAAATATTGATCTTTTTCTACCTTTGTTTTTCTTTTTGACAGTTTTATATTTAATTTATCCTTTTTTATTTTTGTTATTTCAAGGGAAACTGCTGTGTCCAACTGAAAATATCGGAGCTTATATTTTTTTTAAAGTCCTGATATCCTAAAAAAGGTTCTTGCAATAATAATCCTTTAAAAATAATTAAAATAATAATTAGCATGGTATTGAAAATGCCAACTCTATTAGGAAAGTGTGTTGACTGAGGAAAGATTGGGTCCATTTAAAAAGACTGTGTATAATGCATTTTTAACCTCTGGCAAGGCAGAGCTCATCAGGAAACTAAAACATTTTACAAAGCTGTAATGGCTGTGAATCGCAACACATCTGAATCTGCTAACATGTATAGCCTTAAGAGCATCTGATGTCTTGCATTGAGTGTGTGTGTGTGTGTCTCTCTCTTGTGTTCTTTTTGCATTGCAATGCCTGGTGCCAAAAGAAAAGCTTTTTTCATTCATGCAACTGGTTTGCTACGTAATCTGTAATTAAAAACCATGAATAATGGTCTATGTAAAGCAAAAGCAAGGTAGCTGAGGAACTCTTTTACGTAGAGTTTTATTATTCATTGGAGCATGACAGCTTCTAATCCAATGGGATACAAATGATTGTGTTGGGAAATGGAAACTGATTGGTGGGTTTGCAGCTGGCAGCTAGATATAGGCAGATTGCCAGTAAACTGTTGTTCACTGCAGACCTATGGGGGAGGCATTCTGCAAGTAAGAAACCAGAAAAAATATTGGCTTTTGGGTAGATCTAAATTGCATTGAATGGGAGCAGTTTCATTGTCAGTGTAAGAGATTAAAGCAATTCCTATTGTATAGCTCTGTCCAAAACCATAATTGAGAAGAAAATTCTCTAGTGAAAACAATAAAAATGGTTTTTAAACTGGAAATCTAATCAGCATTGACTCAGTGCAACTTTGGAATTCATTTTTGCACTACAAGATATCTGTTTTCTGCTTTTTAATAGGCACTATAATAGGACTAGGAGGGAGGAAAAATGCAATCAGCATTGATTTTTCCTAAAATGAGAATCCATAGTGTCAGAAACTTCTATAGTTATGACTCGTTTGTTCTGAAATCTGTATTATTTTCCTGTGAGAACACTTCACAGAGACAGGGTCCAAGTAAGTTATATGTTTTGCTTTGAGTACATTTGGACGCAATGCAAGAGCAAGAAATAATATACCACTGATTGCAGCCAAATGGCTTAAGCAATTGAGCCAAGCTATAATGGACAAAAAAGCAATACGTTCGGTATTCTGCAATGAACGGTCCTAACCTGGGGAAATTTTCATTGTACAATATAGTAACAGTAGCAGAAATAGCTCATGGAATAATAAGCTTTTTCTTATATGGAGCTGTGGGTGTAGACTATCTTTCCCATGAAGGCATATTTGGTTCCTCATAATGCAATCTTTTAGTAGGGAGTTTAAAGTTTTTTTTTTTAAATGACCAGTCATGTTAATAACACTATTAGCTAGCTCTTTTTCCATTGTTTTATTATATGCTAAATTTAGAGTGAGAAATTATATGCTAATTTAGAGTGAGAAACACACCTATGCACATACAAGTACATAGTAAAATATACATTTTTTTTGAGAACATTATTGATCCTTCTGAACCACCATTACAATTAGGCTTCTAAACCAAGTACCTCCCAGGGTGGGTTGGGCTTCAAATCTAATTATTGGATTTGAAATCCAAGATACTCTTTTTTTTTTAAATTAGGTTTTTTATTTATATATAAATATTTCTAAGACAGTGTATTGTCCGGGCATTTCATTTTACAAAAGAAGGAAAAAATAACAAATATACTGATAGTAATAATGATTATACACATAATAATTACAACCATATTTAAATTGTATTAGCTTATTTATGATCATATTAATAGTATTAGTATACTTATAATTATAAACAACAACATTTTACTTACATATAACAATAATCTTTCTTCATCTAATTTCTACCTCTTATCTCTAACCATTGATAAAACCTATTCCACGTTGAATAGTACTCTGTATCTCCTTTATCTTTGATTTTCAATGTCAATCTATCCATCTCTGCACAGTCTAATATTTTCCAAATTATATTTTCATCTGGTGGGGTATTCTCATTTTTCCAATATTGTGCAGATACAATTCTCGCTGCCTTTAATACATGTAGCATTAAGTATATAGTCTCTTTATCATAACTTTCTGATATTATACCTAACAAAAATATTTCTAGCTTTAAATCTATGTGTTGCTTAATCAACTTTTCCAGCCACATGTGTATTTTTGTCCAGTATTTTCTTGCTTTCATACATGTCCACCACATATGATAATAAGTACCTGAAATATGATTACATTTCCAACATTTGGGGGACATTTTATTAAACATTTTTGCTAGTCTTGCCGGTGGCAAATGCCACCTATAAAGCATTTTATAAAGATTTTTCTTATCTGCAGTAGCCATTGTCAGTTTATAATTTCTATCCAAGATACTCAACAGCCTTGGTTTAGGGAAAGGCTGCATTAGAAAGTACTGAGCAGACATCATCTTCAAAATAATTACCATATTCTTGAAAGACGGAGCTATACCTTTGCTTATTCCATCACTCTTTTCTGAGGCAGTTTCTTATTTCATGCTTGAATATGAACTAAGTATATAATTTAATTCAGTATTACAACTCAGGTTGTTAAGTCACTGAGATAAATTTTCAGAAGTTTCATAGAAGGGATAAATTTATTTTTCTTCCACACCCAACAATGAGTTCTATTCACAGATACTTGCACAATGTCTCCCCATCTACCCCATATCAGCACTGATAAAGAATGTAGAGAAATTTGGATGCCCTATTCACTGAGCCTTATGCATCTGAAAGAAATTATATTGGAAATGCAGGTCTGCAATCAGTAGTCTTGTGTAGTCAGAACTCCTGTTGCTCTTTGATTTGCAAATGAAGAAGGTTCTTTCTAAGGTAGTAGCTGGTCACTGAACCTATACATATTCTAGGTGTGTTTGCATGTAGTCTTGAACTACTCAGGATGTTTACAAATGTTCAAGTCTGTGCAGAGAACTGATCAAACGCCACAATTTCTACATCTTCTTTTTCATACCATAAAAGCAAAAAGATTAACATAGTAAAATAGAAGCTTTCTGTAACAAACCTGTGAACATTCATTAAATTTCTTGTGTTTATTTTTCCCTGTCCTTCTACACAGAGACCATTCAAAATGGTTAACACATCAACCCACATAAATTAACAATTACAATGATTAATATATTTCAAAAGAACCAGATGAACAGTAGGGCTAAATATAACTCCTCAAGAGAATACATTCCATATAACAAAAGGATGCTTTGTTCCATGGGCCCAAACACAGATTTCTCAAAATATAGGCACATTTTTGCTGGTCCTAATGCCAAGAAAGGTTGGCATAGTTTCTTAGTTAATCAGGCTTTAATCTAAACCATTTATGACTTCAAAAATTAATATTGGCACTTGCGCAAATGGCCACCAGTATATGCCTTTCAATAGAATCATTTACTCCCAATATTGTGCTCTGGTTTGCAACCTGGCTTCTACATTACACCTTGATGAGCATCCTTCATAACATAAACTCAGCTAGTCGGCAGTGCATTCAGTAAATACAATATAGGTTTTGTAGGAAAATAGGCAAGTCGGCTTTATGAATTTATAGTGCATATAAGAGCAAGGTCTCCTGCTTTGCCATTTCATGTAAATAAAAAACTTATCTGAAATACTATATATGGAAAAAGAATGGTGTGTTAAATAGAGTTTGCATACTGAAAAAGAATCACGTTAGAAAATAATAAGTAGAAAAGAGAACTGCCAAGCTGGCACTGATTCTTTCATGCTGAAGATAAGAACAGCTCAATTCCCATTGTTTGCTTGCCGTGAAGCTCTGCGCATTTCCATGCGAGGATTCTGCATTGCTTTGAAAGCTGCTTCCAGACATCTGTCTTTCTATGATGACTGCAGTGTTAAAGATCTAAACTAATTTCTGGCAGTAACAGCTGAAACTATTGAAAAGTTAAGTTTTCATTTGTTTGCTTCTGCTGTATATTGTAGATATTACGACATCTTTTCCCATTGGAGGAAATTCTCCCCTCCCACATCCTAAGCTTCAAATCTTCGAAGGGAAATTCAAGATCACTGTGCAGTTACTGTTTTGTAATCCAGAAAAAGACAGCAATTTATAAGAATTATGTCATTCTTCAATGTTCTTCAGTACTGGAACATCCAAATTACTCATGTTTTCTTTTGTCCTTCTGCCTTTTCCTCCCTTCTTTCCCTTCTATGGGCAGCAGCTCAGATTGCTTGCTTGGTGATATTTCATCAGTTTAGTGTCAACTCTTAGTAATTTCATGTAATTCAACTGCAAGATGATCTGTCCAGAGCCTGGTCCTTCAGAGCTTCTACTGCTGTGTAATTGAGTCCATCCTCCTTTCTGCTGATCATCCTCTATTTCTCTTTCCTTTCCCTTTTCCAGCATTATGGACTTTTCAAGAAAGTTGAATCTTAACATAGTGTGCTCAAAGTCCAATAATTTGAGCCTGGTCATTTGTGCCTCAGATGGGTTGATTAGTCTTTAATGCATTTGCATGCTTGGCTATCCATGATACACTCAAAAATATTCTCCAAAACTTATCCAAAAGCATCAAGATACTCTATCTTATCCTACTTCTTCAAAATACAGCTTTCATGTTTATAGAGAGTCACAAGGAATACCATTACCTGGATGATTCAGATTTCTGTAGGTATAGACATATCATAGTATCTACAGTCATGGCCGTAAATGTTGGCACCCCTGAAATTTTTCCAGTAAATGAAGTATTTCTCACAGAAAAGTATTGCAGTAGCATATGTTTTGCTATACACATGTTTATTCCCTTTGTGTGTATTGGAACAAAACCAAAAAAGGGAGGGAAAAAAGCAAATTGGACATAATGTCACACAAAACTCCAAAAATGGGCTGGAGAAAATCATTGGCACCCTTTACTTAATATTTGGTTGCACACCCTTTGGAATAAATAACTGAAATCAGTCGCTTCCAATAACCATCAATAAGCTTCTTACACCTCTCACCCGGAATTTTGGACCACTCTTCCTTTGCAAACTGCTCCAGGTCTCTCTTATTGGAAGGGCACCTCTTCCCAACAGCAATTTTAAGATCTCTCCACAGGTGTTCAATGGGATTGCAATCTGGACTCATTGCTGGCCACTTCAGAACTCTCCAGTGCTTTGTTGCCATCCATTTCTGGGTGCTTTTTGATGTATGTTTGGGGTCATTGTCCTGCTGGAAGACCCAAGATCTCCGACGCAAACCCAGCTTTCTGACACTGGGTTCTACAGTATGACCCAAAATCCGTTGGTACTCCTCAGATTTCATGATGCCTTGCACACATTCAAGGCACCCAGTGCCAGAGGCAGCAAAACAACCCCAAAACATCAGTGAACCTCCACCATATTTCACTGTAGGTACTGTGTTCTTTTCTTTGTAGGCCTCATTCTGTTTGCGGTAAACAGTAGAATGATGTGCTTTACCAAAAAGCTCTATCTTGGTCTCATCTGTCCACAAGACGTTTGCCCAGAAGGATTTTGGCTTACTCAAGTACATGTTGGCAAACTGTAGTCTTGCTTTTTTATGTTTCTGTGTCATCAGTGGGGTCCTCCTGGATCTCCTGCCATAGCGTATCATTTCATTTAAATGTCAATGGATAGTTTGCGCTGACACTGATGCTCCCTGAGCCTGCAGGACAGCTTGAATTGCTTTGGAACTTGTTTGGGGCTGCTTATCCACCATCCGGACTATCCTGCGTTGGCACCTTTCATCAATTTTTCTCTTCTGTCCACGCCCAGGGAGATTAGCTACAGTGCCATGGGTTGCAAACTTCTTGATAATGTTGCACACTGTGGACAAAGGCAAATCTAGATCTCTGGAGATGGACTTGTAACCTTGAGATTGGTGATATTTTTCCACAATTTTGGTTCTCAAGTCCTCAGACAGTTCTCTTCTCCTCTTTCTGTTGTCCATGCTTAGTGTGGCACACACAGACACTCAATACAAAGACTAAGTGAACTTCTCTCCTTTTTATCTGCTTTCAGGTGTGAGTTTTATATTGCCCACACCTGTTACTTGCCCCAGGTGAGTTTAAAGGAGCATCACATTCTTGAAACAATCTTATTTATCCACAATTTTGAAAAGGTGCCAATGATTTTGTCCAGCCCATTTTTGGAGTTTTGTGTGACATTATGTCCAATTTGCTTTTTTCCCTCCCTTTTTTGGTTTTGTTCCAATACACACAAAGGGAATAAACGTGTATAGCAAAACATGTGTTACTGCAATACTTTTCTGTGAGAAATACTTCATTTTCTGGAAAAATTTCAGGGGTGCCAACATTTACGGCCATGACTGTAAATATATTTTCTAAAACCTCCATTGCAACTTTATCAAATGCTAGTCTGCAGTTTATTTCTTGATTGCTGATAACTTTGCTTTTAACAAGAATTCCCTGCTCCCTAAAAGGCAGAAGCTATCCAACCCTTGTTTTAATTATTATTTCTACACATCATCAATAGTTTGCTCATTATTAGAATGTGCAGATCATTTGCATATTCAGCTATCAAAGTCGTTTCATAGGTGTCATTAATGTATCTTTTCTAGTTTTAAAACCATGGTCACCTTTTTTTCAAGTCCATCCTCCTTCAATATATTGAGAATACAGGTTGAATAAATAAATAGAAAGTATACAGCTTTACTTCATTATTTTGCCAACCTGGAGCTGGTCTGTTTCACCATGTTGGATGCATACTGTGGCTTCTTGACCTTTATAGGGATTTTGTATTAGGATAATGAGATGTTTTGGGATTCTCATATTTCTAAGGACGTTTCATAACTTGACACGATCAGCACAATTGAAGGCCTTTCTATAATCAATGAAGCACACACTGACATATTTTTAGCATTATTATGTTTCTCAGTTATCCGCCCTGCATCAGAAATAAAGCTAGGTTAAACATGTCATATTCCAAGTAAAAGTATCCGATTTCAGTCCATTTTAATTCATTGATGCTTGCCAGTGTGCAGTCACTTAATTTCATATTTCTCTGTATCGAACTTTCCCATGTTCATTATATACCATGTCCCCATTGTAAGTCTGTCTTTTTCTGCATGGCAACCTCAGGAAATACATGTCCTAAGACTTTAATCTAATCACATCATAAACACCATTAGTACTGCAAAAGATCCTCAGCTCTTCCTCAATAGGATTTCAGGATTATTCAACCCAAGGGAGCCATCATATGGCACTATATTGTTGTCTATAACTTGTCTATTCTTGTAGTTTTTTTCTTTTTTAAAAAAAGTAAAGATATTTTTATTGTTAGAATATAAATTACAAAGGAAAAAAACCTCTGCATTAGATAATGATGGGCAATTAAAACAAAGAGTAACAGCTACTAAGCATAAACAAAAAACATTGTGGGAAAATCTAGTGACATATTCTTCTCTTCCCTTTCATTGTTTTCCCAACTTCTGACCACAGCCTAGATATCTATAATTTATATTATGCATTAAAATTATGTCTAGTACTTAATTATATCTTTTTGTCTAATTTTCATTCGTCACATAAATTTCTTAAAAACCATATTCCAAATGTCTAAATTTGACTGCTTTGTAATATCTAGGATTTAAGGGAGCCATTTCTTTGTAAAGTAGAAGAGTGTTTTACCATTGTCTTGTCCTATGCACTATGACAGGAGTTTCAAACAGTGATGCTTCACACACTGACCACCCACATCTCCGGTTTAGTGAAGGGGGAAAAAGTCACGATACATCACATGACAATGATGTGATGGCACAACTAGGAAATGATGTCTCTGTCATTATCACTAAAGTGATAATCTACCTTCAGCCTCTTACTGTATTAAGGTAAGGGTAAAGGTTCCCCTTGCACATACATGCTAGCTGTTCCTGACTCTAGGGGGCGGTGCTCATATCTGTTTCAAAGCCAAAGAGCCAGCGCTGTCCGAAGACGTCTCTGTTGTCATGTGGCTGGCATGACTAAACGCCAAAGGCGCACGGAACGCTGTTACCTATTTTTCTACTTGCATATTTTACCTGCTTTCGAACTGCTAGGTTGGCAGAAGCTGGGACAAGTAACAGGACCTCACCCCATTACGTGGCACTAAGGATTTGAACTGCTGAACTGCCGACCTTTCGATCAACAAGCTCAGCATCTTAGCCACTGAGCCATCATATCCCTTACTGTATTGCTCCTGTCCAATTGAAGTGCTTGTTCACTTCCTTTATCTGGGATGCTTTTTATACTTTGCTAGTAGTATATATATTTTGTGGGCACACTCCCAGCATTCTTCCCTCATCCCATCCAATAATATCTCTACCCCAGCAATAGGCAACATAGCAGGACTGGGGAGAGAACAACTCAAAGTAGGGTAATATATTTCATATTTCATATCTGAAAAAATAAAGGCATTTATTGTGATCATTAATGGAGAAACATGGAAGAAAAATATATGAAATATGCAGGGAACATCATTATGAAAAGCCACATCATACTTGTGTCCTCGTTTTGGGATCATCATAGTTAACTGCTGATATGATTATCCATGACTGACTCTGGGGAAGCGAATTCTGTAGCAAAATGAAATTGTCCTCTACATCACCTTAAAAAAAAAAATCACATAGTCAGAGGCCACCAAATTCAAGTATTTTAATAGAAAATTCTTTCTCCTTTCCTGTCCTTTATTTCTTTCTCTCATCTCCCACACAGATTAGTATTCCTAAATCTCAAAGAAAACAAAAACAAAACAAAACCCAGAGCTCTAATATATTGCAAAGTTTGATTCTTTACTAAGTAATCTTTGATATTTGTTTTATTTGTATATATGCCCAGAATATATCAAAAACCTATTTTAATGAGTTTTGATAATTAATCATTAAAATATTTCCAGGTTGTCTGGAAATGAAAAGACCACTCTATAGTTAAACTGAGTTCTATAGTTAGCTGACGAAAATGTGAGAGGGAAGAAAACTCAATAAAATACAGTATATACATCTTTTTCTTTCCCTCCCTCCTCCCTTCCCTTATGCTTAATTTATTTTCTATTGAGTGATACTCAAACTAGTTGACACAAACATTCAGTAGAGTTTCCTTTCAGCAGATGTTGATGTTCTTGGCAGAAATTAGAGAATCTTTAGGTATTTCATAGTCATGTTGGTATCGACAGGACTTAATGTCAAATGTGTTTGCTTTGAAATCCAAGAATTTCAATTTTATAAAAGGAGTTTTGGCACTCTTCAACATCAGCCACTTTTGGTTTGGCATTAAACCAGAATAAGAAACATTTCGTCTCTACAGTTTGTAACCAATTAGGGTACAATTTAATATTGGAAAACTGTAGAAGATATTTTCCTTGTTTTCATAATTCTGTTTTATCTTATTATTTCACCTGGGAAATACTGCTACTTACCAGAGGAACAGATCACTTGTATTAAATTGCAGAGTGGCTCTGGGAATTCTTGAACACAATTCATTAAAAATATATCAGAAAACGGATTTAGTCATAGTCTTATTTAATTGATATGAACACTTCTGAGCAGAGGACACTTATTTTAATAACTGCCTTCTCTTGTGCCTTGAAGCTTTCATTGTGGTAATGGACAAATATATTTTTATCATTTGCAAAATTGCTGTTTCTGAGAAAATTATTGTATACACTCTAATGGAGGGGAGGGGGCTACTCTTAATATACCCCAAAATGGTCAACTACTCTCTAAAGTAGAAACTCTGAAGTAGACTCTTAAAATGGTTTTAGTAATATGCAAATTATACAATTATACAACTATATGGCACATGTGCCTTTCCTCTCTAGACATGAAACAACCAGAAGGCAGTGCCTTCTTTACACAATTTATTTCTAGAAAGATTTATGTTCTGGTGAAAACTATAATAGTTTTGTCTGTCTTATGTGCGATGGAATTTCCTCATTAGCATCCACTCTAAGATCACTTATGTAACATGCCCCCAATAACCACTTTGTTTTTGACTAACTTATCCTTGTTGTCATACTGTTTAGATATCTCTATGCACATAGTCCTAAACTTACAACAGTTCATTAAGTGACTGTTTGAACTTACAATGGCACTGAAAAAAAATGACCTGATCATTTCCCACACATATCACCACTACAGCATCCCCATGGTCATGTGATCAAAATTCAGATGTTTAGCAAGAAATAGACCTTGGAGGTCTTCTAGTCAAACCCCTTGCACAAGCAGATCTTATACCATTTTGGACAAATGGCTGTCTAGTACCTTCTTAAAAACCTTCACTGATGGAACACCCACAACTTCTGAAGGCTCTTCCAGCGGTTAAGTGTTCTCATTGTAAGGAAATTTCTACTTTGTTCTAGATTGCTTCTCTCCTTGATTATTTTCCATACATTGTTTCTTGTCCTGCCTTCTTGCCCTTTAGAGAATAGATTGAACCCCTTTTCTTTCTGTCAGCTCCTTAGATGTTGGACAAAACCTTGGGTTATCTCCAAGGTTATCATGTCACCAATAATCCTTCTTTTCACTAGACTACACATATCCAATTCCTGCAACTGTTCTTCATATGTTTTAGCCTCCAACTCCTCAATCATCTTTGTTACTTTTCTCTGCACTCTTTCCAAAGTTTTAACATCATTTTTATATTATGGCTAACCGAGGCATTAGAAAGGAATCTTACCAAGATATTAGAAAACAATACTAACACTTGATTCTATCCCTCTGATAATGCAGCCTAGGTCTATGTTAGATTTTTTGGCAGCTGCAACACACTGCTGGCTTATATTCAAGTCCACTAGTACTCCAAGATCCCTCTCTCAGTTACTATTGTTGAGTCAAGTATATTATTGAGCCACTGATTCTATAATTGTGCATTGAGGACCCAGATTGTTGGGGGCGATGTGCTGACTCTGTAAACCACTTAGAGAGGGCTGTATAAGTCTATGTGCTATTGCTATTTAGTTTATCTTGCCTAAATGTAAAACCTTACTTTTTTAACCATTGAATTGCATTTCATTAAATAGGGCCCAGTGTTCAAGTCTGTTGAGATCCTTCTAGATCTTGAGACTATCTTCTGGGGTGTTGGCTATTCCTGCCAGCTGAATGTCGTCTGCAAATCTGATGAGTTCCCCTTCTATTCTCTCATCTAAATTGTTTAGAAGATATTGAAGAGTATTTGGCCTAAGACAGTATCTTGGGATATCCCCTGCTTACTTCCCTCCATATAGATGTAGTTTCATTAAGGACTACACATTGAGTATGGTTTCTCAGCCAGTTATGAATCCAACTGGTGGAGATGCTGTCTATGCCACAGTTTTCTAATTTACTCAGAAGTAGTTTGTGGTCTACTTTGTCAAATGCCTTACTGAAGTATATTGTGCCCAATGCATTTTGCTTGTCCACTGATTTACTCACTTTAGTCACTACATTAGTCACTATTTATGATGGCTGCAGTGGTCCTGGGATCACATTTTGTGACCTTCTGACAAGCAAAGTCAATGGGGAAGCCAGATTCACTTAACCATTGTGTTAGTAACTTAACAACTGTGGCAACAAAGGTCATAAAATGGGGCAAAACTCACTTAACAGCTATCTTGCTTAGCAACAGAAATTCTGGGATCAATTGTGGTTGTAAGTTGAGGACTACCTTGTTGTTTTTCTAATGCAAATAGTAAAGCTGTTCTTGTTCATTATTGGAGGTCTGATACTTTTCTTCTTGGCTGTCCAAGAAATGAAGAGAGAACTTGTCCCTTAGAGTTTTCCATTCCTCCCCGCCCTCCCCCCAACACACATCTCTGAGTTGGAAATTAGACGTCAGGCTTTGCTTAAAGCAAATTGCAAGGAAGCAGCAGAGTTCCTTCCTAAGAAATCTTGAGGAAGCAAATCTTGAATGTAGATCCAAGTTAAAAGCAAACAAAACTTGGGAAACTGTTAATGAAAGTACACAACCTTGTGTTTCTTTCAAGAAACACAACCTTTCTTGATTGATACTGTCTTTTCTCATTATGCAGCCTGTCATTTCGTATTTCTTCTTGACCAAAATATAGCACCTACAAAAATACCGTAAAGGTGATTCTATGACATGTTTACAGGTAGACCTCAACTTACAACCACAAGTGACCCTGAAATTTCTGTTGCTAAGCAAGACATTTGTTAAGTGAACTTTGCCCCATTTTACAACCGTTGTTGCCACATTTGTTAAGTGAATCATAGCAGTTATTAAGTTAGTAACACGGTCATTAATTGAATCTGACTTCCTATTGACTTTGCTTTTCAGAAGGTCACAAAAGGTGATTACATGACCCCAGAACACTGCAACCGTCATAAACACAAGTCAGTTGTCAAGCAAATAAATTTTGACATGTGACATATGAGGATGCAACAGTGGTAAATGTGAAAAATTGTCATAAGTCACTTTTTTCAGTGCCATTGTAACTTTGAATGGTTACTAAATGAAATATTGTGACTACCTGTATTTCAAGTAGAGCTTTCTTTTTTCAGATTTCTGTAGGCACAAAAGATTCACTACTTTACTATGCAGTTATTCCTCTAAAGGGTTTTGTTTTTCAAGGGGAAAAAAAGCTATTGAAACAAAACTAATAAATGCATATTTACCTACATTGTAATTGCAAAATTCCAAGCCAGCTAAGTTACTCTGCCTGTTCTCTATAATTTGGTATTGTCCTGATATTTCTTTAAAGAGGAATGTGTTCACAAGCAAAAAAAAAAAAAAAAAGGAAAATTAACCTCCAAATTCTTGCCAAAAACGAAATGCATCAAATGTTAAATTTAATATAAATTGCCATACAGGGATGATTGAGGCCTAAAGATATAAGAGAACCTAGGTGCAGGTGCATAGTCAAATGTACAATTTTTAGAAGTTTGTGGTGCAATTTACAGTAAAAATATAGAACAATGCATATATTAAGACAAAATGTTACGTTTTACAGTAAAAACTTCTTAGTGATATTAAAACTATTTTTCTAATAAGTTACTTTGGTCCATGTGCCACTCTGGATAAAATGATTGAATACACATATTTAAAAGAATTTTATATCTTACTCCTATTCATTAATTTTACACAACTCACCTACCTTTTTGTCTTGGTGGTGAAGGAAATGAATAAAAAGTTACTCTTTTATAAAAGTGTTTCATGTATCAAAAAGCTATGATGTTCTTACTGTTGCAAACTGACCACACATTGTAATTAGTAGAGACAATGTGTTGACTTGCTAAAAGCTCCCTTGGAGACAGGAACTTATACCTTGGGCAAGACCACTATCAGTAAGAAAGGAACATCCGCTCAAGGTGAAAAGTAAAATAAACATGATAAGATAGTTGTGGTTAGGCAGGAAATGTCAAGATGACCCTTTAAAGTGTAAAACAACTTGAAGAATGATTTAGGATAATAAAGGGGAGTTGGGAGGGCTTCTTAGGTGTAGCATGCATTGTGTAGGAGTATAAAATGTCTAGCTTGAAAACTGCTTTTTGCGTTCTTTAAACTCAATCCATTTGGGAAGGGTCTAACAGGCTGCACTTGCAACCGCTTTTTATTTTTCTTCATTTTATCTCCAATAAACCTTTGATTTTGTGAACCAGACTTGTTTATGAATTGTGAGGATTAAAATATTTAGGTCTTATATCTCACAGTGGCTTCCACTGTCTGTTAAACTGTATTTTTGTTTTTCATTTTTATATTGATTTTTTTAAGAGTAAAAATGTTTGAAGAAAGTTTGCACATGGTACAAGATATGTGGTATATGGATACATTATGCAAAAAAATGCATTTAACTATTTATACAGATCTTCTTTTGACTGATTAAAACAAGCTACTTAACATTAGTTGATTTACCTTTCCAACACATTATCTATGTACTTTGACTGAAACTTATAGATTACAATATTAGATTAAAAAAATAATAAAAAGATTAGATTTCGATAAATCAGAACTTATTTTGTTGTTAGCATTGCTGGTATTCAGTCATTTGTTTGACAGATATTTTGGGAGGGTGAAAAGGCTAATAGAAAAAGCAGTAATATATAATGCGAAAATGTCATTTGTTTGCCAGCTAATCATGGTGCCATAGCAATGAGCTGTAAAGGTTGGACTTGTTTAGTTTAATTTTATCCACCAATGGCTATTCTGGTATTTTGTGGAATGGTCAGTGGGTTTCTTGGAATGTAACCACTAGTTTCATTACCTGTAGCTGAAGACAAGATTTCTGGTGATGTAAAACATATCTTGCAACCTAGGTTAGATAAGATGCTATTACTAACATGGACCCTTCTTCATTCTTTTTATTTTCTCAAAAATTCTGCTGATCTCTATTTCATATAACAACATGTTTGCTTTTATGTGCTGGTTTTATATTTATCTGCAGTGAGGCACAATTTGATCCAAGGTGACCCCCTTTTTTTTAAAAAAAAAACCCATAAAAGTAACAATTCGAAGTAACTTCAAAAATTTAAAACTATACAGTTAAGGTGACTCTAGAATCATTGATTTGCTTTCAAGCGCACTGTGGAATGTGTGGCCAGTTTTGCCGCCATGTACAGAACTACCTGGGGTGCAAATTCAATCATATTCATGAAGGAATATGACTCAAGAAGATTATTTCATTGAAGTATTTAGGGAAGAGCTACCAGAGATTCAGAAGGAGCATTTTCTGTCTTGAAAAACATTGCTGTGAAACCAATCTGCCTTGATCAAACACAATCTTTTGTCTTTGACCTTATCTCAGAGGGTAGCTTCTCTGCATGCACAGAAATCACTTTGTATGAATTAAGTGAAGTAGTAGAAATTGCTTTATTCCACAATTTGTGAGATGCAGCCACCAACACTGCCCTGTCAAATCTTTACCTTCACCCACCCATCTTTCTACGTTCCAGGGCATCCAATTGTGGTTATTTGCCCAGGCAAAAGACTTAACAACAGGTAGCTATCTGACATCATTTGCTCTTTCATGGGGAAATCCATCATTCCATGTGGAATCTGGATAGGACACAACAAACTCCCCCCCCCCTGCTTTTAAATAAGTGGCTCCAGTTTTCTATTTCCATAATGCCATGATAGATAGCACAGTGAATTCATCATTAAGAATCCACAATTCCCATTGCCACCATAATCATGGCTCCTCCCATTGCCCCAATAATCATGGTTACCCATTACCCCAGGGGTGGGTTCTAATTTTTTTTACTACCGGTTCTGTGGGCATGGCTTATTTTGTGGGCGTGGCTTGATGGTCATGTGACAATTATTTAGGATTTTGCAGAGGTCCTGGTCTACTAGGCTTTTAACTGGTTGCAGAGCTGTACCCATCTACCCATTTATTTTTTGCAGGCACTGGTCTATCCATTTATTTTTGCAGGCACTGACCTACTCATGTATTTTTGTAGGCACTGATCTACTCATGTATTTTTGCAAGCACCGGTATACTCAATTGTTTTCTTTTACCACTGATCAGCTGTAGGGCGGTCCTTTGAAGCCCCACGGCAAGAGCTTAAACAGTTTTTTTTCCCTCTAGCCATCAGCTGGGACTCAGGAGGCAGCAATAGATTGGGGGTGGGGCCAAGTAAAAGGTAAGAATAATGCGGGGGTGGGGGGGCACGGTGGGGTGGGAGGGCACAGGGGGCAGGGGGGCAGAACCAGTTTGGTAACATCATATCATCACCGCTACCGGCTCGGGAGAACCGGGCTGAACCGGGAGGAACCCACCACTGCATTGCTCCCATAATTATTGCCCCCCTAATCATGACTAATGCACAGTAGCAATCAAATGCTACTGTGGCATTTAATACAAGTGAAAGAACTGTAAAGCAAGAAGATGATGTAATAGTTGAACATTTAAGAAACCAAACCCTTTAACCTACTCTGCATTGTAGATTGCATCACCTCTTTTCACCCATGACCTAATCTTGACCACTAGGGCAATTGGTGAGCAATAATGAGACAGGGGTCCTTCACATATGGTCCCTGTGCCTGTTTCTTGTCTGGCCTTCTGTTAATTAAATGAGTTTCTGAATTTAAGAAGCGAACTTCCTCTCCCCCTTTCTCTTATGCTTCCCTCTTTTCAAGATGCAGTTTAGCTAGTTTCTATTCTCATATCTTTCTTAATAAAGCTACCTTTTTTTCCCCAAGTACTATAACTGTCAGCATTCATTGAGAGCTTGGCTAAGCCCAGACTCTGCATCTAAGAAACGGTATTATGAGCATTTTATTCTTTTTAATGGGATGTTCTGCTACTTAATTGCTCAGTGCTCTTTCAGCAATCCACTTATGTTCAGAAGTACCTCCCCTGAAACTGGCTCCTGCTGAATTTAAATCCCCAACACGATTCCTGCTCTTTCATTTCAGGAAAGCCCATTTTCTTTCTATGTAATTACAGGATCCATTTAATTTATTTTTACAAAAAACAAATTTCTCATATTGATCTGCATCTTGTTCCATGGCCCAAGATGGTTAAACTGGGACTGTTATTGTTTATCTGTTTTTCTTGTTCTTTGGTGTCTTTTTCTTTTTTTCCCCATACACATTTTATAAGAGAAGCATTATGTTCAGTAAATATAACATTTCTGCGGGTTCATTCATGCACATAGGCAAATTTGTTGTACTTTTTTCTGTGTATTCATATTGGGTGAAAGGCATCTTATGGTATAAATCTGGAAAACGTGTGTCAGGGCCATATATTTAATTAGGTATTAGGTAAAGATCCATTAGAAGTATTGTTGGTATAATAGTTACATGCATGGTTGTCACACAAAGGAATAAACTCTGAAAAAAGGAACTCTATGTGGGAGTAAATAATGTACTGATCATTTACTTATAAGTAAATTTTTATTTCCTTATTGATGATATTTCTTCTTTCCAGCTAGTTAGCCCTTACTCTTCATCTCTTTGGTGGCAACAACATTTTACAAATGTTTTCGTTCATCTGAGAAGGGTGTGTAAACCCCTCTGAGAAAAGGATAGGGAAATGAAAGTAAGGGTCTTATCTTCAAATGATGTATTAGTGTAATAATACATCATTTGAAGTATAAGACCCTTGCTTTCATTTCCCTATCCTTTTCTCAGAATATCTTCCATAGTGCTTCTCTGTCAGGGTATGAAGATTTAATAGCTGTAAGCTGATGAGAGGTTGTAAGTGGAGACAACAGGAAGCTGATGCAAGAGGAATGAGGCAGCAGGGTTACTGCCACTTTAAGAATCTGGGTAAGAAGCTGCCTATATAAGGGAAGCCATTAGAGGCGTTTCCTTCTCCTCATGCCTTCTCCTCATGTTCTCTCTTGTCATGTATCTCATTGCTCTCTGTGAGACAGTAACTGTATGATAAGGTATTTAACCACATACAAGTCTGTAAATATTTAGCTGTATATAAACCACTGTTATTTGTCTCAAGGTTCTGTGTGCTGTGTTTTGCTCCTGGGTTTATCTCGTAATACTAATCATGCTGCCTAAACTCTGACATTCACATTTTAATTTTCTCACCCTATAATGATACATCTCATTCCCTGTAATTCTATTTTCCCGCTCTATTCAGATATTGACAGAACAGTCAGTGAGATATTGCTATTATGCAAATAAGAAATAACATTGGGGCAAACAAAATGTGTTGCTTCGTATAGCTGTGCAATTTATGAAAAGGGAAGAACTTGAGCCAATTGTTCCTAGAAGAAGCTTCTTCCCATTCTCCCCCCCCCATTTTTTTTATTTCTTACATCTTAAAGATTGTGTTACATCTTTCAGGGGAGAGGGAGACTTGGAAAAGCAAGTTTCCCGCAAAGGGAAGAAGGCAAGAGCAAAAGAGGTAGTGAGTGAATGCTCGCTGTGCTTTTGCAAATGTGCTAAGGAAATGTGACTTTGTATCAATAAGCACTGTCCAGTATGTTTGTGGAAAATAGCCAGCACCCTAGGGTCCAACATTCTCTGGACAAAGAACAAAATCAAACTTGATATGTATGGACATTAAAGCAGTTCTTCAAGTTTGTTCTATTTATTGAATGGTTGTGAAGCACAGTGGTATATTGGAAGGCAGCACTGATTTAACTTTAATTATCTTCAGGACCACTGAGAGGATTATTAAGTGCTGGAACAAGACTACTATAGGCCCCCCTCCCCCCGTGCATGCACATGCACGCCTCCTGCATGCCCCCTGTGCATGTGTGCACACCCCCGCATGCCCCCACCCCCGCACATGCATGGCAGAGATCCGAAGACCATTTCCACACAAATTAAGCATGTGACATTCACATGGACATCCAAATTCAATAAATTACATAAATAACTGTTCACTGAGTTTCAGATTAATAAAGGTTATGTCAAACGAGGCTGCAATGCGGTTTTGCTATACACACAAAGTATAGAGTATGACGTATATATCCAATATTATTTTTCTTTTTAAAAATTTGGTTTTGTAATTTTTTTAAAAAAATTTACCCTTCATGGGCCCTCTTTGAGCTCCATGGGACCCAGAACAATGTATCGGCTAAACCTCCCTCTCCTCAGGCCTGATTATCTTTATACGGAAATGGTTTATTAGGTAGCAAGGATTTTTTAACCAAGAACTATTGGATGCCTCATAAAATCACCACACCACATGGCGGTAGGTAGACAAATAGAGACGTTTATATCCGATACAAAATCATGGTATAGACATGCAAAAAAATAAAATAAAAAATGGGGCACATGAGGTTACAAATTATGTGTCCTCAAAATATCATTAATGGCTTTTCCCAATAATATGTCATATACAAGATAAAGGAAAGAAAAAATTACCATAGATGGGGGAATATTGAGGAAGAAGGAATCTTCCATACCTCTGTTGGTTGTACAGTATAATAGATTGGTGATAGAAATTGTGAATTTGGGTCTAGTGTAATCCCACAAAATATTAATTTCAATTATTATCCTTCATATTGATGAGAGAAATTTACTTTCATGATTTTTAAGGCAAACCAAATTTGCCTTAATCAAACTTTTCTTAAATAGGGCATGTCATAAAATGTGATTTTCTTTAGCAATTGGAAGGAAAAGCCAATATTGTTACCTAGCAGAATAGAATCCAGAAAAATTAGGAGGAAAAATAAGGATGTATTCTAAATTAGACAAGAAGGAATTCAGAGGGGAGAGTTTCTTGGGTAAACAGTTTTTTCACCTTATTTGAGATTTTTGAAAAGAGATAAATATGGGGATGTGATTTGTGCTAAGGTATCCATGGAGAATAAATAAGGTGATGATTAAGATGATTAAGGTGATGATTAGATCACCAATATTTACACTGTCAATGTCATTATTTATTCCTCCTTGTTATGAATGGTTTGGTCTTATTCTTGCCCATTACTAAACTGAGCCTATTTTTCCATACAATATTTCTGTCAATAATGCCAGTGATATCTCTATCCACCAAAGCCAGAGGAAGGGTGGTTTTTTTTTAAAATGATTGTGCTGCAATGGTCAGAGGAAAAGAGGTAATTCCTGCAGACCATTTTATTACTTTTTTCCTCACCAATTCAGCCTTGCCTTCAAAGTTAAACTTTTCTTCAAATAAGTGCACCAGGCTTTCTCAGTGGAAACAGGAATTGGTTGGTTTTTCTTAATTTCAATGAAAGAACAAGGTTATGAGTTTCAGAAGTCCCTAAAAACCTCTTCCTGGTACAGATTAATGTGCTTTTGAAGCTCATGTCATGCCCCTTTTGATATTATTCTTACTTTTTAATCTGGAGGCTTACATTTTTTTATATTTTTAACTGTTTTAATTGTATAGTCTGATGTCTTAAGCTCTCCAGGCTGGCCATAATACATTTAAATCATTATCATCATCGTCATCATCATTATCACAATAACAGCAGCATGGTTAGGATCCCTTTCTTTTTCCCGTAGCTTTGAGCCTCATATTTAAGTATTGATTCAAAAATAGTTCCATGCAAAATCATTGCTGGGCAGCCAAGAAAGGTATTAATGAAATGCCTGCATGCAATTTATTATGTGCCACTAAGTTATTGTCAATTCTCAGTGACCTCATAAACGTTCTCTATGACAATCCATCCCTAACTTAATCAGCCAGTTCTTCCAATGGTGCACCTACTGCTACTAACCCTAACCCTAAATCCATCCATCTTGTTACTAGGCTTCCTTTTCTTCTCTTTCCTTCTACCCTTCCCAGCATTAGAACCTTCTCCAGAAAACTAAGTCTTAGTTAAGACACCTCTAAACTAAGATTTAATGTATCTGAAATAGGGTAATTTGAGCCTGGTCATTTGTGCCTTACATGAAAGCTCTGGATTTGATTTTTTTCAATGATCCATTGGTTTGTTTTCTTGGCTGCCCACTGTATTCTAGTAATCTATGCCAATACCAAAGTTCGAAAGGTCAGTTGTCCTTCTATAATGTTTCTCCAAAATCCAGCTTTTGCTTCCTTAAAGTGTCATAAAGTATAGTTTGACTTGCATGATTCTGATCTTTATAGGTATAGACACATCATGGCATTTGAATATTCTTTCCAAGTTCTTCATATCTGCTTTAACCAATGCTGGTGTGCAACACGTTTCTTGATTGATGAAATCTTTACTGTTGATGGTTAATCCTAAAAATTAGAAGCTATCCACCACTTTTATATCTTCTTTGTCAATTCTATGCAATAATCTGTCTGAAAAGACTCAGATGTCATGATATCTCTCATCTCTAATGATCTAAGTGCCAGAGCTCACTGTAACAGCATTGCCAAAAAGGTATTAAGAGTTGTTAACCTAATCTTGTGAAGCTTCTTCTCCGCTAAAATTGCAAACCTTTGCTAGACCAATTTTTGAATACAGCTCATCTGTCTGGAACCCACACTGCATATCGGACATTAATACAATTGAGCAAGCCCAGAGATATTTCACGAGAAGAGTCCTCCACTCCTCTGCTCACAACAGAATACCTTATGCTACCAGGCTTGAAACTTTGGGTTTAGACAACTTAGAACTACACCGCCTTCGGTCTGACCTAAGCGTAGTACACAAAATTATCTGCTACGATGTCCTATCTGTCAATGACTACTTCAGCTTCAACCGCAATAATATACAAGCACGCAATAGAAACAAACTTAAGGTAAACCACTTCAAACTTGATTGCAGAAAATACGACTTCAGCAACAGAGTGGTCAATGCCTGGAATGCACTACCTGACTCTGTGGTTTCATCCCATAACTTTAACCTTAGACAGTCTACTGTTGACCTCACCTCATTCCTAAGAGGCCTGTAAGGGGTGTGCATAAGCGCACCAACGTGCCTACCGTCCCTGTCCTACTGTCCCCATTTATTCGTATCCATTTCCTGTATTCATAATCATGTTCATACTTATATCTGTTATCTTATACATGTTTCACAAAAATTAATAATAACTAAATAAATAAATAAATAAATAAATAAATATAGAAGATGAGTTGAAATAAGTCAAGAAATTATGAGTAATCTTGTCTCCATTTCATAGTTAGATCAATCATTTGCAAAAGGAAAATGGAGTTGGACTGAACCAGGTAATATTGCAACTAGTATGCTTGAAACAACACTGAGAAACACTACTAAAAACAGTAATCATGGAATTATTTAAAAAAAGCTAAGTTATTATTAACTTAAAATCTCAGGGCAATTGTTAAAAAAATAAGGAATGCTCTGCTTGGACATTAACCTTAGCTGTGAAGTGGCTGATTGTGTGATTTACTTATTTTCATTTGTACCAGTATTCTCTCCAAGGAGAGACATCATGATATAATATTTCCTGTGAACCTCTATTCAGAGCAAGAAATGTGAATGGTTGAATAGGCTATAGATTCCTGGAGACCTTTGAAATAGAACAAAACAGTATTATCACCCTCTGCCACACCACAATAAAGTGAGCTTAAAAACATCCTCAAACAAAACTGAGAATAAATTCTAAAGCACCTAGGAGAGAAAAAAAATTCTCAGGAAAAGAAAGCATTTGGGAAATTAATAAACAGGTTTCAGTGCATTGTTATTTAAGAACAACTTTACCAGCTTTGCAAAGGGCCATATCCATTTGCAATCATTCAATTAGCTTTTGTACTCATGATTTTCCATACTTTTTTCCACAGTATTTACTACTTAATGTATACCACTTGCTTGATTCTCATTTCATAGACGCAGTCTTTCATACTCATATAGGGTTGATACTATAGTTATAGAGAACCAGTTGTTGTTGCTAGTTATACAAAGATAGATGAGAAAAGTGAATTGGGTAGAGGAGAGGGAGCGTGACCATACTGTTTTCAAGACATTAATACTACCATAAGAAAAAGGAGTAAAAACATTACATACAATATATAGCAGTGATGGCTAATCTTTTTGCCATTGTGTGCCAAAAGTGGGGGGGTTACCATGGGGGGGGGGTCGAGCATGCATGTGCCCACAACCATAATTCAATGCACCCGCACCCCATGCATGCAGGCGGAACCCCTGCTTTTGGCACGTGATGGCCCAGTAGGCCCATTTCTTGCCCTCCCCAGCTCCAGAGGCTTTCTAGGAGCCTAGGGAGGGTGAAAACAGCTTTCCCCACTCCCCTGGAAGCCCTCTGGAGGCCAGAAACAGCCCATTTCCCGACTTCCAGTGGGCCCAAAAAGCCCAAAAATCAGATGGCCAGTGCACACATGTGGGCTGGAGCTGAGCTAGGGCAATGCTCGTGTGCCCACAGATTTATTTATTTATTTAATTTTATTTATTTAGATTTATATACCGCCCTTCTCCCCAGGGGGACTCAGGGCGGTGAACAGCCAAATATGCTCCGATATGATATGGCTCAGATATGGCTCAGATATGGCTCCTCTTGCCACCTGTGGCACACATGCCATAGGTTCACCATCATGGGTATATAGCCTAGGTGCATTGGAAGATGCTTATGAATAGACCCTAAAACATGCAATTTTTCACGGAAAGTATCTTTGTTTTCAAGTCCTGCTGGCAGGCAGGGGAATTAGGTTTGTGTCTATCCCACTACAGAGAAATTAAAGGCCCAACTTCAAATCCTGTGTGATCAGGAAGAAGTGCTGGTGAATCAGTGATAAACAGCAAGATTCTTTCCCTCTATCTCATCTTATTCAGTACAGTAATTGAGATTTGCTACCAGGTAGTTTAGATAGAACCTGCTGATTAGAAAATGGCTCAAGGAGGACTCTCAGCTGGGGACCAGTAATGATGGGTGAAGTGCAGGAGTGAACATGAGTGGTCTCCAAGGAGACCTAAAGCTTTTTCATCAGCCAAAGGATCAGCAGAAAAAGTGTGTCTGCCTGATCTTGTAGCACACCAAGACTAAAACCACAAAATCAGTCCTGCTATTTTGCCAGTTTCAATGGTGTCTAAAACAGAAGAAGAAGAAAACACAGGATTTAAATAATAACAAGGCCCTAAAAGAATAATCAGTTGGAGGACAGGCTTGATAGATATATTGTTTTCCACACAATGGGGAATGTGCTAAAGTAGATTCAACAATGTCCTTCCTCATCTCTTTAATTAAATTAGATAAAAGGATGAAATACTTTGTCAAAGGTGTATTTGACAAGTGTGTTGTTGTAACTGTATATGTTTTAGTTAGACTGTCCACTAAAAGAACAAAAGACAGGTGGTGAGACAATGGGTAAAATTTGTTACCCCCTCAAAAATTTCTGTGAATATGAAAATAAATTAATATTTTCTCCATCGTGAAAATCCAGACTATATGGTTAAAATTCTTGACAACTATAAAATATATGGATGTTTTAAATAAATAAACCTTGCATCTCGAAGAAGGAATGCAACACATTTTCTTAATAAAACAGAACTATTTTTTCCCCAGTTCTGCCACTGTTGCTGTATGGAAACAGAAACTTTATGTACATTTATTGCAAGACAAAATCCAGTAGCCAATGTTTTGGTTCCTAAGAGCAAGTGAATGTTATAAATACTTTCCTTTTCTACTGATGGAATAATATGAGTTTTTAAAAAATTAGATCACATATATAAGCATTGGGCATAAAAGCAGCTCTCTAGTGACTCATCTAGTTGTTATCTTGGCAAGTTAGACTTCCTTATCACTAAACAATCTCCTGTAGATGGTGTCCAATATGGTTTTAATTATATCCTCCATGAACTGGATTTAATAGCATCTCTTGACAGCCCCTTGCTTTCATGTTAACTTTAACAGCTATTTCCACCAATATTCAACCTAAAATGACTTGCTAGTCAAACTCATCATATACTGCAAGAGTTAAGAAATATAAGATCAGAGATGAGCAGGAATAGGAAGCAGACCAGGGGTGAAATGCTCCCAGCCCAATCCGGTAGCAATGGTGACGAGTGGTTCGGAGAACCGGTTACAAAATCTCTGCCCCCGCCCCACCATGCACAGCTGAGCCGCGCAATCATCAGAGGCCTTTTTTTTTTACTTTTAAAAGCATTTTTTCTACAACCTCTTCAAGCCTCTGACGATCCCAGCTGAGTTGCCTGATTGTCAGAGGCTTTTAAAAGCATTTTTTTTCTGCAACCTCTTAAGGTTGTAAAAAAAAATGCTTTTAAAAGTAAAAAAAGAGAAAAGTTGGCCACGCCCACCCGGCCACTTTACCCCCCACCAAGCCACGCCCACATAACCAGTAGTAACAAATTTTACATTTCATGACTGAATAAAGGTGCTAGGATGGCAACAGGTAGGTGTCAGTAAAAGAGAGATTGAAAATCTGGTTCAGTTTTAAAGCTTGTTTTTAAATGAAAATTATAGATTGCTCCAGCTAAACATAAGCAAGTGAACAAATTTTGGGTGGCTGGACCAATGATAATTTCCATTTTTAGCCAAATGCCTCAGAGCAAAAGATGAAGACAAAACTCAGATGAAGATAACAGTCTTGCTGGAATTATATTGAATTCCTGTTGACTGTGCAATTCTCTATGCAATTTTCTTAGCAAAATTCAGCAACTGGTGATCCCCATCCTAGTACTATTAAGTATGGAATCTTCCATGTGTCTTTTTTAGTTAACCTGCTGGTGTAGTTCATGATAAAAGGACCATAGACAGGTTCTGATTAATTAAGGAAATCTAAACCAAAATATCCCATTTCATTCATTTATTTATTAATCACACTTATATAGCCACCCATTTCATATTTGAAACTTATAGCCTAGGTCACTGATACTAACCTTTTTGTCCTTGCGTGCTGAAAGCACGCACATGTGCACTACAGCGTGTGCATGCATATACCCACGCCCATAATACGTGTGCATAACATCCTCCTGCACATGCACGTGCCACCCACCTGCGAGCTCCCCCCGCCCCTGCACATGTGCATGCGATCCCCCGCACCCATTTTGGGCCTAGCAGGCTTCACTGAAGCCTCCTGGGACAAAAATGGGGGCACGGGGGTGGGTGGGGGGACACACCGCCCCCCACACTCTCCCTGCCCCCCTCATGCCTATGCTGTTACAGGTGTCTGCCTTATATGCAGCTTTATTCCTCTCTAGCATTCATCTCCATTGTTCAGTGATGCATTTCCTGCTCTCTAGGATTTACCTATACCTGCTTCTGTGAGGCACTTCCTGTTCCTGTTGGATGTATATACAATTCAGCTGGGGCGAGGCCTCGCGTGCCAGCAGAGTGCCATAGTTTTGCCATCATGGGCCATAGTTTCAAACTAGTTCAAGATGGTGACTAAGGAGGCCTTTTGTATCATTGGATACTTATTTATACAGAGAAGTGTAAGAATCAGAATGTATACCTTATTACAGCAATGAAATGAAACACAATTCATTGTAGATCTTTCCCTTATGAGGTCTTCTCTCTGCTTCTAAGGGCAACTGTCCAAAGTAACTAAGATACTTTTAAAAGGAACGGATACTAAATATGGGATTATAGGCATTCACCGCAAAGATTCAATTCCTAAAATACAGTATTCTCTCTTAAAAGTAAGCACTTATTTAATATGCCATATCATTTGACTTTGGTTTGATGAGTTATGGATATCTTAACTCTGAGGGACAGGGACAGCGAGTTTAGTGACAGAAAAATCAGACATCGTGTAAAACAGCACCATTAATTTTCTGATGATGTGGTTCATAATTTCTGTGCTTCAATGTCTGTACTTATAGCATTTTAAACACTAAATTCTAGGCTATCAACCGACATTACGAACTCAATTAATTTGGAAAATGCATATGGAAATGTCAGGCACTTGTAAATCTGTGTTAAAATGCCATTGCCATTTAACAATCTCTTACATGCTTTTCTCCCCATTCCTAAAGCATATTCTAGCAATATTCATGTTTCCAAAATGATTCTCAAGAGTCTTTTTTTCCTCTGACCTACTGCAGTTATGCAAAATCCTATTATTATCAGTCCCATCAAGTTGTTTAACACCTCAGCTTATAAGCAGTTTGCAATGATTTATACAATTGCACCCTTTGAGTCAGTTGTTTTGTTTAAATTCAGGCTGGCTCTGATCTTTAATCTGGAATAATTGGCATAAAGATAAACTAAATAAAAGCCACTAATCCAATTATAGTGACATGATCCCATCAATTAAATTCCATAAGTTGGAGAATATTTAAAGATGAGCTTAACAACGTAATCTTCATTTGCTTAAGACCCAACTCAGAAAACCTGAATGAATTTTAACTTGCTGTACCATGAGTGAATAATATAAATTACTATTGAATAAGTTTGTCGAATCTAATTTCCGTTACACTCAAGAAAACTTCACATGATCTATGACTTAGTTGTCCCCTGACAGAATTTAGTCTGCAGTCTTAAATGCATTATCCAGTCAGGAAGCTCATTAAACTGAATAGAGTTTCTTTCTCAGTATTTAATTCCAACCTACTCTTATATATTTATTTCAATCTCAGGGCTAGAGACTAGACTGGGAATTCAAAAGAGACACCCTGAGATAAAGCAACGGCAAAACTATTTTTCTATTATTATTAAAAAAAAGTCCATGTCTATATCCTCAACAGATTAATTTGACTTGAGGGACTCTTTACCTTTTTTATGGAATAAAAAAGAACTATAATAGAGTAAAATTCCTTTCTTTGCAGTGGTGGCATGGAATCTGGACTGATTTTCACAAATGAATAATGGTAACAATTCAGACTGTAACTCATATGATTTTGTATGATGATCCCCTAAACCAATGGGCCCAATCTTTTGGATTCCAGGTTCCATAGAGGGTGGTTTTTCCACCGGCTAGGGGTGGACTGTGGTTTTACGTGCTGCCTGGATTCCACACATGTGTGTATGAGGCTTCGTTCAGTCTGACTAGGTGGCTCAAGTGATTAAGGCACTGAGCTTGTCGGTCAGAAAGGTTGGCAGTTCGGTGGTTTGAATCCCTAGTACAGGTCTCCTGCGTGAGCAGGGGGTTGGACTAGATGACCTCCAAGGTCCCTTTCAACTCTGTTACTGTTATTACATGGCCCAGGGATTGGGGAACGTCTGCCCTAAACAGTACTCTCCCTATTTGATCAATGGTGACACACTATGCCAGTGATGGCTAACCTTTTTGCCATCACATGCCAAAAGTGGGGGGAAGGCGGTGGGGTCACATGCACGCATGCCCACACCCATTCTATACACCCCGCCCCCCCATGCTCCCCCCGCTTTTGGCACGTGATGGCACGGTGGGTCTGGTAGGCCCGTTTTTTGGTCTCCCCAGGCTCCAGAGCCTTTCTAGAAGCCTGGGGAGGGTAAAAAAGGCTTTCCCCATCCCCCCAAAGGCCTTCCGGAGGCCAGAAACAGTGTGTTTCCTGACTTCTGGTGGGCCCAGAAGGCCCGAAAATCAGCTGGCTGGTGCACGCATGTGTGTCGGAGCTGAGCTCGCGTGCCCACCGATATGGCTCCGTGTGCCACCTGTGGCACCCGTGCCATAGGTTCGCCATCATGGCACTATGCCATTGTAATCTGAAGTTTTTAAATTGCTAAAAAGTTTGGCAACTTTGGATTACTCTCTTAAAGTCATCACACATCAGGAAAACAAAAACTGTAGGTTCTGAGCATAAGGTTATGGACTGATAGTGAAGGAAGGAAGAAATAGAAAATGTTTTCTAGTATTCATCTAATAATTATTTCAAGCAATTTCATATTTCCAAAAGTTCTAGCTTATCTTGCCATTCGCCCAAGGGCCTTATGTGCCTTCTAAGGAAGCACAGCAAAATCACAGTTGTTAGAATCCAGGTATTTTTAGCCACAGTGAGATTGTGTACTACTAAATCCATAGCACCAATTTCTAGGCTGACCATACTGGATTTCTTTGAAAGATTTCTATCTCTCCTAGGACTCTGTATTGAGGTTGTAGTTTTAATGCAATTTTGCATTGTACAGTATTTAGCAGTAATGCATTGTAAAGCACAAACGTTTGCCGTCTGTTTTGTGATCCTGTGTTGTTATTTAACTGTTATTGAGCTGTGGATTTCAAATTCTCAATACGGGTTTTGCAAATTGGCAAATACAGCTAATGTTTAGGTTTAACTTCTTTTCCAGCTCTAAACTTCCAGTGCATTTTGATTCTGTAATGGCAGCTGCAGGAGACTCCACCCTTTGGGGCAGGCAGCAACATCAGAACACACATAGAAAAGGAATGAAGTTTGTGTCTCAACACTACATGCATTCCTCTGAACCCTCCCCCTCTCCTACTTTTCTTCAAAAGCTTCTCCAGAACAGTGCTGATCACCATACCTTATTTTTCTAACACCATTGTTATGGCATAATTAGCTCACTCCCCACTCTCACTCACAGAACATGGGGTTTCAAATGAAACCAATGTATCTCTTTTAGTTCTCTTGAGGAAGAGAAAACTTTATTTACTTATAATCCATTGAAAAATTCTGTCTCATTATCTAGCCTTTCCTGAAAACTGGTTTGCATAATGCTGGTCGGGGAGACTCAGTATGGTAAAAATACAGGGTCAAAAAATAAGAAACTTGCAATAAGCAGTAAGTAAGCTAATAAAAATTAACCACTTTACTTAGAATGAGGAAAATCAATTAGAAATCTATAAACACTGATTCCGTGTGGTACACTTGCCAATTCTTAAAGACTTTTTTAAACAGCCATTTTGGGTATGAAAACAACAAAAACTGAAAATGTTAATATACAAAGTGAAATGCAGGCATAACTGATAATATATTTCTCACTGGCTGTTGCTCAGCAAGACGCTGTCGTATGTACTGAAAGACCACTCTGTTGCAATATCTTGAGCTGCATGAGGTAATTAATTTACAGTATCCAAGTTAATGAAATCTTTTTTGAAGGATTAGCACACTGTGCTTTAAAACGTGAACACCATATCCAGTTTAGAAGCACAACCTAAAGATATCGCCATAGACAAAACTCTTCCAGTGCTTGCTTCCTTTTTCTTCTCTTTGAAGAAAGTGTTTAATTATGTATTTCATACCATATCTTTTTCCCAAAGGGGAGAAAGTGCTTGGTTATTCATATAGTGCAGGCATTGCACATTTATCAATTGAAAGCAACACTACCATTAAGTAAAGGCACACATTTAGAAGAGCACAGATTAGAATAGTTCAGGGGTGACAGTTATTACCTCTCTCTGGATTAAAGGACAAAAGGTCCAGTAAATCTTTTAATACTTCTGCTTGACTTTTTCTCACTAAATGGCCATTGTTCAAAGGGAAGGGGTTTTCCCCTGAAAATAAGAATAGCCTTATCAAATTAGCAATCTTGGATTTATATCACACGTAGGAGTGTCTGTGGAAACAATTCCAGTGCCAAATTGAACTTTGAGGATATTGGATCCATATCTTCATATATGCATTGTTAGAAGAACATAAGGCACAAATCAAGATTGAATACTGCTGGCTAGCATTGACTTGTGGGATCCTCTCTGAGCTTGGTTGTTTTCTTGCAGATGTTTCATTACCAAACTAGATAACCTTATCAGCATATGTCTTCCACTTCTTAAATATGAACTAAGAGGGGAAATGAAGGGGAGAAATGCAGCAGATCTGAGCAGAAATGCATCTTTGGGTGCTTTATGTTTGGGATCTTACTCACCTTTCTGGGTACCAATATAGCAAAAGTAATTGACTCCCTTATAGATGCAATTAGCATATTTGATTCATTTTACAAATTGGACTTCAGAGTGGTTAGAATTGGTCATAGAGATCCAATGCAGCTATCTATACTGTTAGGAATATAAGAAGGGGGGAAAAAAACACCAAAACACTCAACTTTCTTTTCACCCAGGTCTTTTAAAAATGCATGTTGTATGATCTGGACCTCTTATTTTGGGACTGTCTGCTTCAATTGTATTTTTGGTTTTGAACAGATTTTGTATTCAATAATTTAAAAATGGTGACAGTAAGATCACTCCAGTTTCCTCTGGTGCTTCAGAAGCATTACAAACAAGATCAAGTGCTTCCAAGATGAACTTCAAAAGCTATAAAAGCTTTGCTTAGCTGGGTAAGCTATGAAAAAATCAGAGTCTGTGCATCCAAATTTTGCAGTAGTCCTGTCCTTAGTCTACGGCCAGGCCGCTTCTTCACTCACTTGATAGAGACCACCATCACCTGATGAATTTATGCCTGATGAATTAAAACAGAACATAGTGATTTTCCTAAATATCACCTCCTACAACAGTTGTGCAAGCAGAAATTTAACAGTTCCAGATTTCATCCACAGATTTTTCCTACAGACATATCTGAAAGTTTTCTGCCTGGTGTATACTGCAAAATTCCCATTATTCCCATATAAATTGTAAGATAAAAATTAATCAGATCTGCTGTTGTTTTGTAGCTAATTCAACCTGTTTACATACCAAGTTTACCATGTAGGAAGGTGAGTATTTTCCCTTCAAATAATTAGCTGAATCCAGAGGGTCCAAGGAATTCACTATATGTATTTTCATATTTTGTCCCTCTTTCATGGGTGATGGTAGAGTTGGTGACACTTAGGAAGGAAGCAGGGCTTGGTCAGAGAGAAGGAAAGCTACTTTATCAGGCAAGGAGGAAGAGGAGGAGACTGTCTTCCTCCATTTACTTTCCAGAAAGTTATCCAGTGTCTATTCCAGGTAGGCCTGCTAAGAGCAATACCCAGCAAAGTTGGTCAGTCAAATTGCTCCAAACTCTTGTGGATATTCAAGTGCTGTAATGGCAACTCCATTATTTCTGGGGTTTTTTTCTTTTTTCTTTTCTAGTTATATCTAGCTGAAAATGTTCTTTAATGTTTAATGTAATGTTCTTCAATAGTTTATGCTAAAATTATGATAATTTGCACTATATTTTCTTAAAGCTGATTGCCAGTAAGGAAGACATCCACAGATTACAACTTCGCACAGTGAATGCCATTATCAACAGAAGACAACATGTGATTCTTATCTATTTGCCTTTGCTCCTCTGCTTGTTGCTGCTAAAAAAATAAAAAAAACCTCATCTAAATAATTAGAGGAGCCCACTGGAACATCTAACTAACAAAAGAAGAAGAGGAACATGGCCAGTTGGATATGTTTACTCCTGTTACAGTGTCCAGAAATCAGAGGAACAGATGCTTCTAGATTTGATAATACCCCTTCTGTAAATGGAACCAATGGCTAGGGGCAAATATCATTTGTTGCCAATTAGTAACTCCGTAACTCAGTCTTACATATCAGACTTCCATAAGTTCTTAGTAACAGGTTTTATTTTACACAGAATTGCTAGTTGCTGAGACTCAGTGGCTAAGATGCTGAGCTTGTCGATCAGAAAGGCCGGTAGGTTGGTGGTTCGAATCCCCAGTCCCGCACAATGGAGTGAGATCCCGTTACTTGTCCCAGCTTCTGCCAACTTAGAAGTTCGAAAGCATTTAAAAATGCAAGTAGTAAAATAGGGACCACCTTGGTAACAGCATTCTGTGCGCCTTCAACGTTTAGTCTTGCCGGCCATATTACCACGGAATTGTCATGAGACAGTGCTGGCTTTTTGGCTTAGAAACGGAGATGATCACTGCCCCCTAGAGTCAGGAATGACTACCATGTATGTGCGAGGGGAACCTTTACATTTACCTATTCCTTACATATGAACATTGGAAATGCCTTTATATAGACAGAAGTCCTTGATTATCTAGCTCATTCTTGTTGACATAATAGACTGCCAGTACTGTAGACCTGAAAATCTCAGAAATTAATCAGGGACATACTGAGGGCACCTTATACCATTCTAAACAATTCCAGCTATATGTAATCAGGAGTAAGTTTTAATCACATTATTCCTTTCCAAATGCACCTGTTTGAAAATTACATATGTGCATAGCCATTCAGTAGGGCACAGCAAAAGATGGATTTTTTAAAAGAAGTTTGTAGATGCTGTATGTACTAGATTTGGTTTTACAAGAGACCTTGAAGGAGAATTCCAATTTTTCCTGCTTAACATTGAAATGCACAAAAGCAAGCAAAAGCTGCAGTAGAACTGGGTTGTTGTTTTATTGTCTATTAAACAAAAATGTAAAGCATGAAACTAAATGCAATAAATAAAGCCACAATTATAAAGAAGACAGATGTATACAGATGATGCAGTATATTTGCATCGCTGAAAGAAACATACTATACAGCCTGATCCCAGGATGGTAGGCATGGCTACAATACAAGAAAGCAAAGAGTAGCTAGAAATAGAGGGAAACAATGCGATATGCTGGATTTGTACATTAATGATAAAAATATGCCTGAGCTGAAATAAAGCAAATTACAAGACACGCTGTTCTCCCAGAGAGGTTGTGCTTCACATATTGCCAATACCAATGTGTCATCTCCATGCAGGCCCAGCTGCTGCTGTATGCATACCAAGTGTCAGAGGATGAGACCTGCACTTAGGTAAGATGTCAGCAGTAGAGGATGGATTGTTGCAAATTGGCCAATAAAGCGTCACTGACAACAAGCACAGAGAGTCTGTTAAGGTCAGTTGAAAGAAACAGGCAGTATCAGGGAGCAGGTGCTAGACAGATGGCAAAGCTCTGTAGAGGAAACAGAGCACCAAACAAGAATACTTTTTTCATCTATGAATGCAGCAGCAACAACAACAACAAAAAAGGACTTGTTGTCTAATGTGTAGGTTTCTATTAGCTGTAGTTAGTGAGATGTTAATGAATCATTGCCGTGTTTAATACGACTGACAATAAAATGAGATTTGCAAATTAAACAAATGAAACGCCTAAAATTGCTGCTCTGAGAATAGTCAACCGATTTTAAGATGTTTCTTTTAAAAATCAGAGCTTATAAATGTTTCCCTTTTCCATCTCTTTCATTACAGATCTGCTAAAAGCAGCTGAACATGAGTCGGGAGTATATTCTTAAGTAAAATAACTATTTATGTATTTTATTTAAAAAAAATACTGTCCTATAGTTTTGCAGGAAAAACAAATAGTTTGTTTAGCTAAGGATATGAATATGTGTGTCTGCATCTAGAAACATGATAATGTGGATCAGCAAGCTTTCCTGGTAGAAGGAGTTACTTTAAAAATATATTTAAAAATTAAAAAGTTGCTCCCAGTCTCACGAATTATCATATCTCCTTATTTCAGTGACCTTATTCCCCAAATCTTGTGTTTTCTTACCCATGAATGTTGAGAAATCTCATGGGAGAATATTGGGGGTGTACCGTATTTTTCGGACTTTAAAATGTACCAGAGTATAAGACACATCTTAGTTTTTGGGGATGAAAATAAGGGGAAAAAAATCTGCCTACCAGGTATTCATCTGGCTAGCATCCTTAGTCTGGTCAGCTTCAGCACATTAGTTTGTTGGTTTTTTTATCCCCTGCTTGGGGATAAAAAACAGTTTCTAAGACACAGCTGAGAGGAAGCAGCAATGAGAAAAGCAGGCAAAGCACGGGGAGATCTCTTCACTTGGCTAGCCCCTAGTTAGGGCTGAAAAAAAGTTTCTAAAGAACAGCTGAGAGTCAGCGCAAAGCATCTGAGATCGCTTCACTCGCTAGCACCTCGTTAAAGCACAGCGGAGAGTTGAGGGAGCAGGCAAAGCTCGGAAGATTGCTTCACTCGCTAGCGCCTCATTAGTGCTTTGTTGGGCTGGAAAAAAGCTTCAAAAAAGCTACATTTGGAGTATAAGATGCAATCAGCCTCTTTTAGGCGGGAAAAGGTGCGTCTTATACTCTGAAAAATACGGTATGTCAATCTATATTGCTTTCTAAGACACTCACCTATTTTCTCCAATGGAATATCATATCCTTCATACAAATTAGAATGTTTTTCATATCTCCAATTGGGACAGTGCTTTGATTGGACCATGTGATGGACTTATGGGTGTTGGGCAGGGACTTGAACTTTCCTTTGTGCAGGGAACCCTGGAAGCTTTCAGATTCAGGTTTTCCCAGATGTGCCAATATGACATCTTTAATAAAATGTAACTTTGAAGAAACTCAAGCCTTGGAGTTTTCTTTCAAGCTACTTGGAACTCTGACATTAACCCGAATCTTGACATCATTTTTTTAAAAATTAAATTTATCCTGAGTACTTTAAATATTTTTCTCAGATGTCCAGTGAAGTTATGGTAAGGAAGACTACTACTCCATTCCAATCCCCCTCAAATACCAACTTTTATATAAAATGTGGTTGAAAGGATTGCATTTTACACTATGTTATATAAACTTAAAGAGGGTTTTTATAAAATGATGTACTGCTGTTATTTGTCACCAGAGAGATTGTCTAAAATGTATAAAGAACCTTCAAATTTATGTTTGAAATGTGCACAACAAAAGGAACATTTCATTATGATTGGTGGACATGTAAGAAGTTGGAAAATATTGGATTCAAATACATATATTGATTCAGAGGATGTTAAAGATTAATGTACAATGGAAATCAGAGGCATTTCTTTTGGCTGATAGATAGGCAACTAGAAAAATGTCATGGAACTTGTGTGTGTCTGTGTCTGTGTGTCTGTGTGTCTGTGTGTCTGTGTGTCTGTGTGACAATTGCAACAAGATAAGCATATGCTCAAAAGTGGAAATATTTGACACTATGAATAAAGGAGAATGGTTGGTGAAGATGATAGTACTTTTAGACATGGCCAAATTGGTCTCTGGAGTATCATTTGAACATCATTGGCATTGACAAAATCTCTATCAGTCAATTTCAGGCAACTTTACTTGGAAAGAGGAAGAAAGGAAAATCCTATGACATCAAATATCATAATTACATCAAACTATATCTACCTATTCTAGGTCCTTCACAGGTAGATAAAAAAATATTCTAAACATCTGGCTGACTGTATGACTTTAACTCAGTTATTGATCAGTTCTACCCAATTCAGTTTTCATGGTCAAAAACTGTAATATTCCTTAAAGTGCAATATTTGTTATGAAACTACAATTCAGATCATTCCATGATTGATTTTTGACCTTTGGGGGATATTATTAAAAACATTTAACAATGAACCATTTTCTAGCTGCTGAATCTTTGACCCTCATTTCTAAAGAATTCTTGTTCCTTTCATTTAAAATTCATTGGTGTCATTGGTCATATCCTGGAAACTAAAATGTCACCTATAATTATTTTTATAGCAACTCTGGCCTTATTTAAAAGTCCCAAATACATATTTGTCCTTAATGCCTAGCTAGATTTTCTGTTTGTTTCTTTTCTACTAGTTTCTATGCTAGTAGAAGTTTCTGCTAGTTTCTAGGCAGAATCCTTTTCTTAAGGCAACGTTCTCTCCAATATAAATATTTAAAAATATTATTTATCTTATTTATGTAAGCACATCTTACCCTATACAATAAAAATGAAGTTAAATGTATATTTAAATCCCCATATTTATATAATATACATTCTGAAAATAACAAATGGCATAATAAACATGTGTAAAGTTAGGTGTCTCTCTCTCTCTCTCTCTCTCACACACACACACACACACGTGTGTATGTTTGTTTACTGAATTGTTTCCAGGGTCAGGGAATCACATTTCCAGTACTGTATATGTTATGTAAGAAAATTTGATATCTATTAAACAATACATTTTGCACTATATTTAAAATATTCCATACTGAAACCAAAATTGAATTGATATTAGAATGTCAGCCTCTTTATTTTTCATTCTGTTGCTAGATTAGCTCCCTGACTACTTTTCCTTCTCCTTCTCCTTCTCCTTCTCCTTCTCCTTCTCCTTCTCCTTCTCCTTCTCCTTCTCCTTCTCCTTCTCCTCCTCCTCCTCCTTCCTCCTTCTACAGTGTAGCTATAGAGGGAAAAGGGTTGGTTACCCAGACTTTTCTGAATTATCAGATTTGGAAAGTGATGTTATATTTTATGAAGTGCTAGATCTATATTTAAGCTGCTGGCATGTAACTTTTTCCTTGTGGTTCCATCAATCCTTATATTCTTATTTTATCTTTAATACTTTCTCCAGAATCATTTCAAATGTCAGCCCCAATAGGTAGACTAGACCAGGAAATCAACACCACAGAAAGGCTAACACTATTTTTCTTGAGTTTCCTATAATACAGACTCTTGCAAAGCTGATTGAACTGTAGCTCTTTCCCCTTCTTATATGCCAGTGAACTGGGGACGTGTCTATGTGAGTAACTTTAAAAAACTTTGGACTTAAAAAATGTTTTAGACAGTTTCCCCTAGTTCTAGTAATGGTTCTTGTACATTTCCACACTCTGTACACAGTAGGAACAAACAGATGAGACAGCATACCATATTTTGTGCAGTGGAGTAGAGTAGTTTAATAATAACTAAAAATAAGCATAATTATACAGTGAAATCACAATCATTTTAAAGTCACTTGTGATTGCAATGCAGTTTTTTTTTTAAGTGGGATGCAGTGTTGGTTCTTTAAATTTGTAGTTTATTTTGTTTTAAATTGAATGAAATCACCATTGAGACTACCTTTCTTATCTACCAAGATAAAAAGAGTTTCCAACTCTTCCCAAGAGTTATCTGCAAGAGGCTTCTGAAAGAGTATGAATTTGGAATCACATTGCAGTCAACCAAACCAGTATCAATTTTCACACTGAATAAATAGCAAATAGATCACACTGCTTTGATCTATGAATGTATGATAGTAACTACTTCATTTTAGAAGAAATACAGGTAAGATCCTTTGTAAACAGATTACAAGAATATTTTCTTTTTTAAAAAAATAAAAAATAAATCATCTCCACAATAAATTCCTACTACAGGAATCTGAGAACGATAATGTCAACAGTTGGAAGTTGCTACAGCTTTTGTGATGCTCTAGTTTCTTCCTTATCTTTTCTTCTTAAATAACCAGGCTTCTATAGAAATATAAATAGAGGCTATTTTTAACAAATGCATTTCTACATCCAAAAATCACAGCTTGTACTTCTTGGACAGGTGAAAATATGTAGTAAAAGAGATAATGAAACTTTGTGTCACGGGTGGTAATGTATGTTCTATTGCCCATGGGAAGCAACAAGGAGGCTGTAAATTAAATAACAACTTTTGTGATGGCTTGCAAACTAAATTTAAATATTCCAGAAAAACGAATAAACATCCCCTTACAAAAGGAAGTTTTTCTAACAAAAATATATATAAGAGGAAATGTGTGCATTTAACATCTGATGTAGAAGTAGTATTATAGTCTTTAAGAATTCCACTTTAGGGTGTGGAAAACTATATTACTCCATATTACTCAGTGGTGAAATCCACATTTTTTTTACTACCGGTTCTGTGGGCGTGGCTTGGTGGGTGTGGTGTGGCTTGGTGGGCGTGGCTTGGTAGGCATGGCACGGGAAGGATATTGCAAAATCTCCCTTCCTTCCCCACTCCAGGGGAAGAATATTGCAAAATATCCATTCCCACCCCACTCTGGGGCCAGCTAGAGGTGGTATTTGCCATTTCTTCGTACTTCTCAAAATTTCCGCTACCGGTTCTCCAGAACCTGTCAGAACCTGCTGGATTTCACCACTGATATTACTGCTACTTTCATTCTCCAATTCATCAAAAGTAATTTGGAAGTACAGATAGTCTCCAATTTACAAGTGCTTACTTAATGATGGCTTGTATTAAAATCTGCTTAAATGATGGTTTGTATTAACAGAAGGGGCATCATGGCTTGTAAAGCAGTTCTAACCGTTGCAAAATCTCTCCCCCATGGTCATATGGTTGAAATTGGAGTGCTTGGCAACCTGTTTACACTTCCAAATGATTGCCAAGATCCAATGATCATGTGTTCAACAATTTGCAATCTTCTCTGCCAATTTCCCCAGAATGTCAACAGGGAAGCTAGCAAGGAAAATTGCAATCTGTTGTAATCTGCTGTGAGACTCCCTCTTGTTAATGGAGGCTCACTGGCCCTTGTCCTTGAGAACTGAAATCCTTTGGCAAGCAACTTTTTTCTTTTTCAGCCTCTGAATGGACGGCTACCATGTCCAGCCTCTGCTGGGCCTGTCATGGTCTGCTGCCACCCTCTTGAGGTATCCTGCACTCCTCACCTGGGTCTTTGTTTCTTGTAGTGATCTGCAAGATTGCTTAATGACCACAATTGGCAGCATTGGGATTGCGGTAGTTGAGCAATGTAGTCATGTGACATCTTGCTTAACAATCACTTCGCTCATGGTCAAGAACCAAGATTCTGGTCCCAGTTATGGTCATAAGTTAAGTAACAACCTGCAATCCAGGGGTGAAATGCTCCCGATTCGGACTGGATCGCCCATAGCAGTGGTTGGTTCGGAGAACCGGTAGCAAAAATCCCTGTCCACCCCCATTTAAAAGCATTTTTTCTACTACCTCTTCAGCCAAAAAAATGCTTTGAAAAGTAAAAAAAAAAAAAGCCACTGATGATCGTGCGGCTCAGCTGAGATCGTCAAAGGCTTTTAAAAGCATTTCTTCTACAACCTCTTCGGCCGAAGAGGTTGTAGGGGGGAAAAAAAGCATTTAAAAGCCTCTGAAGAGCCCAGCTGAGTTGCCTGATTGTCAGAGGCTTTTAAAAGTATTTTTTTCTGCAACCTCTTAAGGTTGTAGAAAAAATGCTTTTAAAAGTAAAAAAGAAAAGTTGCCTATGCCCACCCCCCACCTCCCACCCCAAGCCATGCCCACAGAACCAGTAATAACAAATTTTACATTTCACCACTGCTGAAATTTCCCTGATAATTGTTGGCTCTTCTGATTTAAAATCTTCTATCAGAATCAAAATCTGATTTAAAATCTTCTATCAGAATAAAATACAAAAAGCACTGCTCCACAGGTTTGGCAGTAACAATAATCCTCTCACCCCTTCACCATCCAAAACATAAAATGAAACATAAAATGTTTTATTTGTATATACATGCAGACATTCTCAGCTTCACTTCCTATTGCAGGCCTTTTTTAGTTAACTACAAAAAAAACAAAATCTCAGCAGTCTTTATAAGGAAGAAAGCTACATTTCCATTTAAAAGTCCTGAAACCCAAATAGGGAAAAGGACCACCCACTATCATTGCATAGCTAAAGTGTGGCATTAAAAAAAAAAAAAGAAAGAAAGAGGAAAAGGAGAAGTTAGATTTTCTGTGGCTTCAAATACAGTGAGTTTGAACCAGAAATAAACCGACTCAGTTCTCAAATAATGCAGATATCATAGGATTTCAGAGGTGTCTTTGAACTGGGGAAGAGTTCTCACATGGGAATCAGGTTACCATGGATCAACCTATAAGAAAATTTAATTAGGATAAAACCCAGCATATAAATATAAATTTCTATGGCTGATATAAAAATGGGTACAGTATGTTTGCTGGCATTGTTGTCCTAAAATCTAGTTAACATGGGTATCATCTTTCTGGATAAGATAGAATTTTCTGCAAATAGCAGAAATATAGCTTAGAGTTGCATCCATTTTTTAAGGTTCCATTTGCTCTTTTTTTTTAAAAAAAAAATTGATTTATATACTGCCCTTCTCCGGAGACTCAGGGCAGCTTACAGTGTGTTAAGCAATAGCCTTCATACTTTTGTATATTTATACAAAGTCAGCTTATTGCCCCCAAAATCTGGGTCCTCATTTTACCTACCTTAGAAAGGATGGAAGGCTGAGTCAACCTTGAGCCTGGTGGGATTTGAACTTGCAGTAATTGCAAGCTCTTGTGGCTCAGAGCACTTTCTGTGAGCTTTGCCTGCACTGTTAGCTTTGACCTTGCTTAGATAGACATGAACTGGCTACAGTGTTCAATGTGCTAATAATTTCTAGGTTGGATTACTGCAATTAATTATATGTGAGACTCACTTGAAAATGATTCAGGAGCACAGTTAATATCTGAGAGAAAAGGTCATGGAAAGAAGTCCTTATCTTTGTTCCTTTTAAAAGTTAAGTTTATTACTTGTGGATAGAGTGATGGTGTCTCAGGTATGCAAACCCAACATGTGGGAGGCATGGTTGTCACCAATGCTATACTTTTTTCCCCCTAATCTGGTTATAAATATTACTTGCATAAGCATTAAAACTTATGTTTTCATATTTAAAACTGCATTATTAAAACAGGTTGATTTAGTTTTAAGGCTTCACTGACAAGAACTAAAATTAATGCTAATAAAATACCAGACTAGACTTTTCATATATGGACCTATCGAAAACCACCAGACCATGCTGCCAAGACTTTTAATTCCCCAGGTACGTCTTGGTATGACCTGCATCCAAGGACAGGAACTAGTGAAAATGCCCTTGTATAATGCTTCTCAATAGAAAGACATGAGAAACTTCTACCTAATCATAGGCTTATCCAGAAGTCCAAGGCATGAGTGGTGGGTTTCAATTTTTTTTACTACCGGTTCTGTGGGCATGACTTGGTGGGTGTGGTGTGGCTTGGTGGGCATGGCTTGGTGGGCATGGCAGGGGAAGGATACTGCAAAATCTCCATTCCACCCCACTCCAGGGGAAGAATCCTTCAAAATCCCCATTCCCTCCCCACTCCTGGGGGAAGGATATTGCAAAATGTCCATTCCCACCCTACTCTGGGACCATCCAGAGGTGGTATTTGCCGGTTCTCCGAACTACTCAAAATTTCCGCTACCGGTTCTCCAGAACCTATCAGAACCTGCCGGATTTCACCCCTAAATCAGAAATCAAAATTGGGCAGAAACTATAAAGAAGGCTACAAGACAAAGCTAAGAGAGGGGGCAATTTGTTCAAGGCATAGAAGAAGAAGCAATAGATTGAAAATGGAAAGAAAGAAGATAAAGTATCTAATCAGAAGGTTGGTCATTGGGATCTTCCATATCATTGTCTCAAAGGTGCTTTTCCAAAAGACAATTGGACTTTATTGATTTTTTTCCCCCTTGAAAACATTTTGTTTCTCATCCAAGAAGCTTCTTCAAAATTAAAGAAGCTTCTTGGATGAGAAGCAAAATGTTTTCAAGGAAAAAACCAAGACAGTCCAGTTGCATTTCGGAAAAGCACCTTTGGGACAACCATGAACTGAATCAGTGGTGGGTTGCTCCCGGTTCGGCCTGGTTCGGCCAAGCCAGTAGTGGTGACGCTATTACATCACCGAACCGGTTCTCTTTCTTCAGGAGCTGGGCCCTTCCGCCCACCCTCGCGTTATTCCGACCTTATATTTCTTCTTTTTTCACCCAGCTGAGAGATTACCACACTTCAGCCGGGCAGATTCACAACATGCTTGCGCAAAGCACGCGACCGAAGAGGCGATCACGCATGAAGTGCACGCAGAAAGAGAACTGATAGTAAAGCTGGTTAGAACCCACCCCTGATCTGAATGATTGAGAATCTCCATGGAATTCCATATCATTATTATTGTCATTACTAAAATTTATATGCTGCCCAATTCCCAGAACTTGTTAAAAACATTTGAAAAAAAGGAAACAACAGACACAAAAAAAGAACAAAGATGGCAGAAATAACAAACTCAGATGGGACCAACAGGAGAAAAAAGACAAGGGGACTTCTGGCATGCTTGCTATTCAATTCTGCAAAACTCATTCCAGAGGGCAGGCAATAGTTTACCAATTGCCATCTTGTAGAGGAAGGACATGGAAAACTATGCCAACAGAATCAAAAATCCATAGAAGTCTGGTAGTATCTTTTCAGAGTAACATTTTTTAAATAAAAGACATATCTAATATTGAACAACAGTTCACTTCTTCAGAAGCAAAGAAGTAGCTAGAGTCTGAACTAGGAATTAATTTGGAATGGGGGATAGGAAGGTAAGGAAGACAGAAGAAAAGATGGGTATTCCGGTATAGGTTGCACCTTTTTAATGCATGTGGCATCAGCAATCTCAATTTTGATGACAACAATTCTTTTTTAAAAATCATAGCTCTAGCCACTCAATTGCATCTGCTGAAGCAAACTGCAGCTTATGAAAGTTTATACCTTTTCATAAAAATTGTTAGACCAAAATGATGCCATCATTTTTGGCTGCCAGACACTAATATGTTTTCCGTACTACCATGCTTAGGGAGATGAAATTCAGTTGAAACTAGGCCTTGAATTTTCTCCTGTTAGAAAAGGTAACTGCAAAAAAAGCTCAACAGATTATTGATAATTCTGGATGTTTGAAGCAAGTGGGCAGAAAGATTTTGAAAAATGGCATCCTTTTTTGAATGTTTGATGGTACTTATCCCAAATTAACTTAAGTGGCCAATATATGGTGTGTCATAAGACACACCGGGTTTTTTTGTGACTGTGTTTTTCTTCTGATTATGATTATTTTGATTCAGAAGACTCAGAACTATTATTTTTCAGTGATGTTACCACAACAAATAAGCCAAATTTTGAAACCTATATTTATTCATCTCTTTCAATATGTAGCAATGACCCAGTAACTCCGATGTTTCTGTCCTCGAATGTGTATTTACAAGGCTACAATTTTGAAAAATTTACAAATAATCATCCATTCATCGCATTTTGAACCGTGTCTTTCCAAGCAGGATACGTTTATTACAGGTAATGTCTGATGAGATTTGTTCTTCATTACCTGGATATTTTTTGCAAATATCCTGAGATGACATATTAGACCAGCAAGCAGTGATCTTAAAATACACTTTAGCTAGAATTGTGGGAAAATATTCACACTTGCAGCAGAACTGTCAAAAATCCTATTTTTGTCACATTTATTTAAAAGAAAAAGCGGTTGACAGTTGCTTGACAGTTTCTTGTTCTACATTTGTACACCTAAGATATTGGCACTTTGCTATCTGCAGAAGTATCTGAACATTAATGAACTGACCTAAATTTCTATTTGTTAAGCAGAAAGGTAGTTTCAAGACCTTAAATTTATTAATATATTTGAAAATAAAGCAGAAAGGTTTTTAGAGTATTTGAGAACTTTCTTCATCCCTAGTGCAGGTCCAGGATTAACCAGCACACCAGCTCATACTTTTCATTTCAAATCCAAGGCACAGTTTCCAATTAGCATCAAGTTACCCTCAGATAATTCGTAAAACAGCAAGTGGCTTTAAAGAGATTGTATCAGGGCTGGGTTCTAAATTTTTTTACTACTGGTTCTGTGGGCGTGGCTTATTTTGTGGGCATGGCTTGATGATCATGTGACAATTATTTAGGATTTAGCAGAGGTACTGGTCTACCAGGCTTTTAACTGGTTGCAGAGCTATACCCACCTACCCATTTATTTTTTGCAGGCACTGGTCTATCCATTTATTTTTGCAGGCACTGATCTACTCATGTATTTTTGCAGGCACCAGTCTACTCATTTGTTTTCTTTTACCATGATCAGCTGTAGGGCGGCCCTTTGAAACCCTGCGACAAGAGTTTAAACAGTTTTTTTCCCCTCTAGCCATCAGATGGGACTCAGGAGGCAGCAATAGATTGGGGGTGGGACCAAATAAAAGGTAAGAATAACGTGGGGGGGGGGTTAGGGGGGTAGGGGGGGCAGAACCGGTTCGGGGACATCATATCATCACCGCTACCGGCTTGGGAGAACCAGGCCGAACTGGGAGAAACCCAGCACTGGATTGTATGTCCAGTAACCAACAATACCTTTCTACATTTTAATTTAAGTTCATTATTTTCTTTCTTTCAACTTCTTTCACCACTCTACACTGTCTTGTCTTTTTGTCAACATCTTATTACTTAGGTCAAAGATGCTTCCATAGATGTCTACATAGATTTCTGTATTATCCCCCACCACAAATTGGTGTCCAAGAAACGTCAAAATTCAATCTCTCTGTCTCTCTTTTTCATCTCCGAAGACAGAAGATAAGAAGAAATTCTACATTCAGATGAAATATATATCTTTTCAATATATTTTTTATTTCAACTAAATTCTGCCTATTTTATAACTCTTGTTATAGTGGCATGTGATTAAATTTTTTCCAGAGTGTTATTTTTAAAACTTGTGACTTGGAATAAAAAGGTCCAAATTCCCTGATTAACTGTGTAAATCAGATGGCAAGATTTTATAAGACTACCAATGCCCATGTAGCAAGAGCTTTGGAACTTTGCCTTAAGTAGGTCTGGTGCTAAAACTGATAACCTGAGCTATGACCTACTGAATCTGAGGATTTGAAGTTATATTCCTGTACCACACCCTTTTGTACAACATTTATCAACTAATTGTTTTATATTGCCATTGTTTTGTAATTACTCCTTATTTGGATCTTATTTTATTTCATTTAATGAGCTGTAGATGTAATAACTATCATTAATGTGAAAAATGAAAGCTGTTGATTAACATATCCAGTAGTCAGCATATTTGCAATTATTTCTCTGTCCATGTGGAATGTCTGCTAGAGAACATATGGATGGAGAAAGAAAACCTGCGTGTATCAAATTATATGATGTTGACAAAGTTTAAACTCCAGCACAGAATTTCTGCAGGGCAATCCAAGGTGATACAGAGCTCTCTATGCTAGGGTCTTCTAAACCAGGCTGACATCAGTACAATTTAATTCTTAAACATTATGCTGATTCTTTTATCTGATTGCATATTATGAACTACCCAGAGTAGCAAAAGATATTATTCCAAGTATCTTTCTTTCTAGCCAATACACAGCAATGGATGCACTCTTGTATGCTTTTCAAGTCAACAGCATGTTGGAAAGGAATTATATAGATGACTTTGGAACCGTTCATCAGTGATAATTCTCTGAAAACAGAATGGAATGTGACCAGATTTGCAGCTCTGTGTTTCTTAGTGCCCACAAATACATCAAAAGAAAAAGTAGAGGGCAGAAGAATATACGCAGCTGCCTTATTACACATTCATACAGAAATATCAAAAGTCACATATATACAAAGTTCCTGATTAGTCCCTTTAAAGTAAGCACACTCAGGTTTGTCATCTCACTTACACAGAAGAAAATAGAGGCTCCTCTTTTAGCCCTTCCTGATAGTGGGATTTCAGCCCTAAAAGATCTTGCCAAGAAATAGACTCCATAGAAGACTAAAAATACTTTTATTTAGATTGGCCATCATAATATTGTTCTGCAGGTCTCATTGTGTTTCTCCTTCTCTCTCTTTTATATGCATATGAATTGGGGACGGTGTGTGTGATGATTTTGTAATCGCCATTGTTTGGACTTAAATCATGTTTCCCTTTTTGATGCTTTGGTAACAGATTTGTCCCTCTGTCCATCAAAACCATCTTCTTCACACTGTACATAGGGCTAGAGCTGAGTTCTGTGTGCTTTCCCTACATAAACCATGTTGGAAAGAAGTGATGTACAGTATATCTATTGGAACTGTACCCAAGATACCTAGGCTCACTTAGGAATGTTTCTCTTTTGTGACACTTGGAATTATTGGAACACGTAGGGTTTGGCCTGGTGTTGCAAGCTTTCTTAATTTTTGTAACCCCTTAATGGGAAAAAAATTGGAAACATATTTATATAGAAAATAGAGATGAGTAATCACAATATAAATATAGGGAAAATACATTTGAGAATAAGAATCATATGTAGAAACTATGTGATAACTATAGCTTTGGTTTGAGGGTAATTTAGTATAGAATTACAAGAGCAGGGAAAGACTATTGCTATACAGGAATGGCAGATTTCCATATAGATATAGATCTCCAGCCCTCAAAACCTCAATTCCAGAACTCTTACCCAGTCACCACTCCATCTCTAATAAATAATGATATTTATTTCACCTCAGTCAGTCCACCCACTACAAAACTAACAAAAATAACTTTTATATAGATTGATAAATCAATACCTGAATGCAATCATTTTCTAATTGTGTTTTGAACAACACATTATCATACGTAACTGTCTTCTTGATTTTTGGGCCTTCTCATCATTGGCATATTATTTATTCCAACAGTGCTAATTTAACTAATGTGACTCTTGATCAGGGGTGAAATTCAGCAGGTTCTGACAGGTTCTGGAGAACCGGTAGAGGAAATTTTGAGTAGTTTGGAGAATCAGCAAATATCACCTCTGACTGGCCTCAGAGTGGGGTGGGAATGGAGATTTTGCAATATCCTTCCCCCAGGAGTGAAGAGGGAATGGGGATTTTGTAGTATCCTTTCCCTGGAGTGGGGTGGGAATGGAAGTTTTTCAGTATCCTTCCCCTGCCATGCCCACCAAGTCACACCATGGCCACCAAGTCACACCACGCCCACCAAGCCACACCCACAGAACTGGTAGTAAAAAAAAATTGAATTTCACCACTGCTCTTGACCAATAAATAGATTCTGAACACTTGTTCTCTTATTTTTCTTGTTCCTGTAGTTGAACCTCTAGACTAGAAGGCCAAGGTCCCTGTTACTCTGTTGTTATTAAGATTATACTGCAGCCTGCACCATGAGAATGTTCTCCTTCTGCTTCTTCACCTTTCTAGTTCTTTTTTTAATCAATTCATTTTTCCCATCTAGGTGTTCATAATTTGCTAATGGAAAATTCTAGGATCATAAAGTTTGAGATTGAAAATAAACAAGAAAATACAAGCTTTATACTGTGATTGATTTTTTTCCCTCATAAATTGACCAAGAATCATATTAGGAATGTCCTTTCTGATTATACAGATGGAGTGAAAGAGAAAGGAATGTCAAGGTAATGTTTCATAAATTGCATTTGTATGCATCATTTTGAGTACAATAACATATTTCCAGCCTGCAATGAATATGCAATTTATTTCATAGTATCATTTTCAATTCTTATAAGTCAAACATCATAACTATCAGCTTCTGAAGGTGAAAAGAAGTAGACAACCTGTCCCTCAAGGCTATCAGTTACATTATGTGCATTCAGACAATTTGGGAAGTTATTTTTCCAAAATAGTAAGACAACTGACCTACCACTGTCACTCATTATTACTTCGGAAAAACAATATTGCTTTGATGAAAATTGCAAACTCTATCGTTTTAATCCTGGGCAGATCTTTTTGGAACATGATAATGATATACAGCAAAAATAAAATGTAGTTCTTTATTAATTCTCAGTTGTATATTACAGGAAAACTATGTGTGTAAGTATGTTACTTAAGCAAAACAGCAGGTTTTACTGTGTAACTTTCTCCTAATAGATGATGCTTATTTGCCTTTGGACTTTGTATTCTGTCTGTCTAGCATCTCATTACGTAGAATTATTGTTGCCAAGGAGGATTTTTAAGGTTTTCTTTTTCTTTTTAATGATGACAAGGTATCATCTAGATGGCAGTAAAACAAATAAGATGAGAAAAGAGGTGGAAATTCAGCCTCAAAATACTAATTTTGCTTATGAAATGCTTCCAGTGCAAACAGAAATGACCAAAACAAAAGAAAGAGGCAGATGATATGATTCTGAATTTGTTGCTGCTGCTACTAAAAATGGTGATTTCTTGCAAAGCACAGAGACATATATGATGTAATGCAATGAGGCACCACTTAAAGGCACCACTTTTTTTCTTTCTTTTTTTTTTAAGAAGGTGAATAGATACTTTCAACCACTGAAGCATTTCTGCAGAGACGAATAAAAGTTTCTTGTCCAAGAATTCATATGAATGAGATTATGTGAATTTATGGAGTGAATCTGTTGCACTCTCATCGAAAAGGTGGGGTGAGGAATATAAGTGTTAACTATTTCATTATCTAAATAGGATATATGATGATAAAGAAATGATAGATAGATAGATAGATAGATAGATAGATAGATAGATAGATAGATAGACAGACGATAGATAGATAGATAGATAGATAGATAGATAGATAGATAGATAGATAGATAGATAGATAGATGCAGGCAGAGGGAGGAAGGAAGGGAAGGAGGGTGGGAAGGAGGGAGATGGCTAAACATGCTTGAATTTGCAGTCTACGTGAAAGACCTAGGACAGAACAAAACTATACTCTTCACCCAACTCCAGTCCATGTTATCTACAGTATATACACTTATATACCCATCATGTCTATGTTATCTACATGAATTGAAATTCTATCACTGTTCCAAATTATTCTTTCACCCTTTCTGGCAGTAAACATATCAGAATCAATGTAATAATTAAACAGTAATGTGATGCTTTTTACATAAACATTACAGCTGTCTAATGATTAGTGATAAATCAACTTTAAAGCACAAAGCTATCTTTATTCTCAACTTATTACCAGCCTTTAAAAGATAATATCTAGACTACCCTGAAAAATCATTAAGAATGTTGGGAAAATACCAGACCTTGTTATACATAAGTGATGGAGATATTGTGCATCTTTTTAAATTACAGAACTTTGCTTTTAAATTAGAAAGTTTTTCTCTCTCTTTCTCTCTTGTTTTTAAGTGAGATTTTTATAGAGTCATTCCCAACCATTTCTATTCCAACCATCATATTATGTGAAGTTTTGTGAAGAGCACTTTAACTGCCTCTTCTGTCTTATCTTGAAATACTCAGTGCTTGCTTTCCATTCTTCCTTCTTATCCTACCAAACCAGCCACAGATCAGTTCTCAAGCCTGTCCTTTCTCAACAGTATTTCAACAAAACCATGAGTGATTGCTCTATTCTGATTAACTGTTTTGCCTGGTTCAATCTTCCAAAAAAAAAAAAAAAGACAGACAGACAGACAGACAGACAGACAGAAAGAGAGAGCTGAGGTTTAAAATTCAAAGGCAAAATCTTGATCCCAAATGATAAAAGCATCAATATGTACAACATTGATGTACAAATACATTACTTCAGTAAAGAATTAGCAAAGTCCAGAATATGTAATATCTATTCTTATTGGCTACAGGAACAACAGACATGAATTCAAATTATTTTTCTATAAACTAGAATATTGACCTAGTTCCTTCCTTAAATATTGCTTTATTTCAGCTGTGGGTGTTCTTAGATCTAGTTAGTTAATTCAAGTCTCAAGTTCAGTTCTCAAATACACATATGCATACACACATCAGCCATGTTCTGCAGGTTGGGGTAAAGCAAAAATTTACTTCATTTTTCATACAGTTTTCTAGGGTTCCCCCTTTAGCTGTAGCTCAGAACCTGTGTCTGGAAATGAGCCCAGCACAATATGTCCTATGCTGTTCTGGGCACTGAATTATTCTTTTCAGTTCACCAAAGGGATCGGATCAGATTTCTGCCCCAGACAAGCTGTCATGCATCCATGAAAGTCTTTAGATGAGTTAGAATCAAATCTTAAATGTGATTAAAATTACAAAGGCAGGTGTTTCTCTTTAATTGCAATTGGAAAATATGAAATCTCTTCCATGTTACTTTTTAAAAAAATTAAATCAGTCTTTAGCTTGCTTTCTTTTAAAAGTAATCTGAAACTGAAGTTAACAGGAATTACATCCTTTTATGAGATGATGATTCATGACAAATTATACACAAAACATTTTTTTTTCTTTAAAAAGAGCTTCCAATATTTTTATTTCTTGGCAGAATTGTTATAGTTGCCTTTTTGGCCAGAACAAAAAAATCCTGCTGAGTTTCAGATTATTAGGTACAAGGATTTTATGTTGTTATTCCATAATATCAGTGTTTTTGTTCGTGGAAAAGTCTGCTAGGGATCTGGCCAAAATGTAATTGTGAAAAGTAGCTTTATTTTGAAATAATACCAGGAAAAATGTTTTCGTTAGCATATCATGATGCTTTTACTAGGATTAGCAAAAGGACTCCAAGACTTCAGTTACAGAATTCTTGGGCTAATAAACCTATCCTCAAAGGTGGTTAAGTTTGAGACACCTGATTTCATATTATATATGGCCAGGTTTCCAACTAGCTAAAAGCTGCTCTGCTGCTGCTCCTGTTGTTGTTGTTGTTGTTGTTGTTGTTGTGTATTAAATTTATAAGCCAACCATCTCCCAACAACTCTAGGCAGTTGCCACGTTAATGGTTACAATTTTCTCCTTCCCTTCCTTCCACCCTTCTCTCTAAATACTGCTTTTTTCAACTGTTAGTGTTCTTAGTTTTGGTTTTTATCTTACTGTATTAAATTATTTCAATTGTACATTGTAGAAACCCAGAATAAAACAGTATCTATTGTCCTTGCTTCTTTGTTTAATTCCCATAGGAAGGCAGAATATGATCATTAGTATGCACAATGATGGAAAAACTTGACATTACCTACAATGGAATAATGGATGGTGAAGTTGATGGAGCTGGCTCAGATGGCAAAAAATGACAGCTTTGATTAGATAAGAGACATGGATTAATTTTTATGCTGATTGAGAGCCTCTTTTTAAATTTTCCTTAAAAAGAATAAAATGGAATTATGGATATGAAAATATATGGATTTGATTATTAGAAAATAGTAGATAATAGAAATTGAAAGTTATGTTGTAAAGTTAGAGTAAGAGCCACTGTAAATTTATATTTATATCTTTTATAAAATAAAATTGGAAATCATTTTGTTATATTTCTCTTTCTTTTGGCTTTGTTTTCTCTGTCCTTCTTTCTTTTGTTCTATTTTCTCTTAAATATTGGTTTCTGTTAGTCTTTACCTTTAATATTAAAAAATCAAATATTTGTCTTAAAAAAAACCAAGATTTTTTAAAAAATCTTTTCTTTGTTTCATCCACTGGAATTTTAATGAAGTAGGCTGAGGTAATTTATTCAATATGGCACTATGCTTCTTATATCCTATTCATACATGACTAGCTCATAATATATACCACTTATTTCCAAAATATTTGCCCCTTCCATATATAACAAATAAATACTTCATGACTTGCAGAAAGTACTGCATTTTCTACTGCTTTTAAGTGATTTTAAAAATTACTGTTAAAGATTTAGATACCTTCTAATGTGTAACATTAAAAAATCTTCATGCAGATATAAATCTGATTACCGAGGAAAGAAGACAATAAGATGACAACAGGGTTATAGAAACACATACATTTTGCTATTTTTTTCCTAGTAATTTGCTTCATCCACTTGCTAGAAGTCTTGATGTGAATTCCATGTTAGGGTCATAACATAATGAACAACTCAGTGTATCATTATCACAAAGTCCCAAGTATTCTTCATTACAATAGTTTGATGTGAATATCAAAAATTTTGATGAGAAGCACCATATCTGAATGTCATATCAGAGAGCCCCACAGCTTAGGCTGGATAGCTAATAGGTGGGGAAATGGCTGGAACATCTACAGAACCTCTGATCTCATTAAATCCTCCATGATAAATATCATATTAGGAATCAAGCTGGCATTCAGTAGAGAAATGCTAACAAAGATATTATCTTCAAAAACTTTAATGCCCCTTTACCCCTACTTTATGTTTTTGAAATGGAATCTATTCATTAAATATGTAAAGATCCTGATTTGGCTAGTTAAATAAGAGAGGCTTTTCCTGAATCTCCTTTTTGCACATCTGCTTTGTTTTTCTCTTGCTTTCTTTGCTTTTCATCTTTTTATATAACAAGTTTTCTTCTACTCAAGCCTTTCACTTCATTGCCTGTTACGTGATTTTTTAAAATAGATTTTGAAGGCAAAAGAATCTAAAGAAATGGAAACTTTTAACAATACACTGTGATTTTGGGCTTAGAGAACTTAGAACTATGCCAACTTCAGTCTGACCTAAGCATGGTACATAAAATTATCTGCTACAATGTCCTTCCTGTCAATGACTACTTCAGCTTCAACCACAAAAATACATAAGCAAATAATAGATACAAACTCAAGTTAAACCGTTCCAAACTCAATTGCAGAAAATATGACTTTAGTAACAGCGTGGTCAATGCCTGGAATACACTACCTGACTCTATAGTTTCTTCCCCAAACCCCCAAAACCTTAACCTTAAACTGTCTACTGTCACCCCATTCCTAAGAGGTCTGTAAGGGGCATGCATAACTGCATCAGCATGCCTACTGTCCCTGTCCTAATATTCCTTTTTACTTATTCTTTTTTTTTAAAAAAGTTTTTATTATTTTTTAAAACATAAACATAAAATACATATTTTATGAATGAAGCACTGATCTGGTCAAGAATAGGTACAATCGCTTACCCCACTTTGTCAAGCTTTTTGCCAGATCTCCACCATTACATCTTTTAAAGTTAAAACAAAAACAAAAATTTTCCCCACAATTGTAGTATCCTAATCTAAACATGTACCTTTTTATTATATCACCACAAATCTACATTTCCAAATAACACAACTCAATATTTAATTACAATTATTACCCTTAATTCTATCTATATATCCATAACCTAAGGCCCATTACATTAATTCTTAAAATCCTAATCTTTTTTAACGAACACCGCTTAACACAGATTACATTCTTCATTTTACACATAGTCATTTCATTATTACAATCTTATTTATCTTCATTTTACTATTCGTGTCAACATAATCACCTTTATTTTTGATACTAATTCCACCACAGTCATTTATTAGTACTATCAGTTCCAACTTAAATCATATTTATTTTAACTATTTGTCTCTTAATCATCTTCTTTTAGCTGCTTTCCTGCATATTCATTTATTGTTTGGCTGTTTCCCAGCATAGTCATCTATTGTTTTGGCTGATTACCAGCATATTCTTATTATTTGGCTGTTTTCCAGCATAATCATCTATAGTTTTGGCTGTTTCCCAGCATATTTGTACTGTTTTAATTATTTCACAACATATTTATCTTTATTTTACTATCACCCCTAAGAAAGGGGAAAACAATTCTCCATCTATTATTTTAACTGTTTCCCAGCATATTCATCTGTTATTTGACTGTTTCCAGCATATTCATTAAACAAATTCTTAATTTTACTGTTTATCTCGGTGTAATCCCCTTTTTTGTTTTACCTTACATCTAAACATTAATTATTCATGTTTAATCATATTATCATTCTCAATTTTTCTGCAATTTGACATTGAGACTTAATTCTTCCATCAAGCACATCTCCATATAAATCAATAACATTTCTTGGATTCTTCTCATATTCGTATTCATTCTTATTCATCTATAAAAAAATCTCCTTTTTATCAATATTATCCATCTTTACTTTGTTTTTCTAATTTGATCACATTGTTTTATTTTCCATCCTTATACATCTATAAAGACCTCCTTTTTATAATTAATATTCTTTTAAACATTACATTTTTATTTTTAATCATACTATTTTTATATTCTTTTTTCCCAACCACATATATACATATATACATTTATTTTTTCATTTCCTTGTCTATCAACATATATTCCATTTTAAATTCAAAGTTCCCAAATTTAGTTCTCCATGTATTATTTTAGGTTCTTTTTGTTACATCTATTCCATGCAAAGTACATCAGCTTTCCTTCTTTTGTTCCTGCGCCATTTGACTTCTTTTGTTCCTATGCCAATTAGTAACAGTTATAAAAGTTCCATTAAATTTCTTCTTTCTTTCCACCAAAAAAAGCCATCTGTTCCTATTATAAAAGTTCCTATTATTTGTAATTCCAAAGTGTTCCAAAACAAGCAGCAAGTTACAGTGTTCTTTTTAAAGCAGAAGGTGTATCTCTGCAATCCACACTTTCCCTTAGTCACGCCAGTATCCATTTTGTTGCAATTACGTAACAGTCCAATTTAGCTTTCTTCTTCTTTTAGGTTTTAAAGATGTTGAATCCCTGCCTTTTTCTTTTTTTTTTTTTTGAAGTCCAATTCTAGTTTTAAAATTTTTCCAATCTATTCAGCATACCTCAATGTTTAAATTGTTCCAATTGAATCTATACCAAGATAGATTTCCTAACGAGTTTTTTCCTCCTGAAGTTGCTTTTTTAAAAATCTTCTATGCCCCTCAAATCCACAGCCGCTGTTTAAGGCTAGGGGGTCTTATAAGTACATGGGGCTGCCCTTGAGGACCACTCGGAGGCTTCAGCTGGTACAAAATGCAGCCGCACGGGTTGTGATGGGAGAATCCCAATACTCCCATGTTACACCTCTCCTGCGCGGTTTGCATTGGTTGCCAGTTGCCCTCTGGGTGAGATTCAAGGTGCTGGTGATGACCTACAAAGCCCTACATGGCTTAGGACCAGGATATTTGGCGGATCACTTACAGCCAGCAACGATATCCTATCGCCCGGTTCGCGCCCATAGAGAGGGCCTACTCAGGGTGCCGTCAGCTAGACAGTGGTGGCTGATGACCTCCAGGGGTAGAGCCTTCTCGGTGGGTGCCCCCACCCTCTGGAATCAACTTCCCTCAGAACTCCGATTAGCGCCTGACCTTCGCACCTTCCACCGTGAATTAAAACCTGGCTGTTTAAATCCCTTGACCTGGACTGATAATGGGCTTTTAAGGGTTTATTTTAAATCTTTTAAATTTTTAGACTTTATTCTATATTGTGGCTTTGTTTTTATTATTGTGAGCCGCCCTGAGTCCATTGTGAGATAGGGCAGCATATAAGCCGAATAAATAAATAAATAAATAAATAAGTAACGATCATTGCTCTAGCGTTGTTTCAAGCCTAGGTTGGTGTCACTCACCCGACTTCAAAGAGCTTCATTCTTTTCCTCTTTCCTCCTGCACATTTCTTAGTTCGGTTTGTCCCAGCTTCGTGGCAGCTGCCATGGCTGCTGCCCCCCACCGCTGACTCACAGAGAGTTCCCTCCGATCTCTGAGGAACTTGCCTGTTCCTCTTGGTCATCCGAGGTGCCTCTCTTCCTACCCCGTTCCTGCAGGATGGTTCTGGTCCAAAAACCCATCGGCGGCGGTTCGGCAGTTGGGTTTTTCACGGGACTCCTTAGACGTCAAATGGCGATGTCAAACCAGAAGTCCTTTTTACTTACTATTTTCATGTATTCAAATTATGTTTATACTTTTACCTGTTATCTTATATATGCTTGACAAATAAACTTATGATTATGATTATGATTCTAAATTATATCACCAGCATCAGATTAGCTTAGAGTAGGGTAGGGTAAATACAGTTTGATCTCTCTTTAAGCCTCTTTGTGGTTCAAAGGGCAAAAGGTGTCCTTAGACTAAATGAGAGGCAGCTTGATGTATTAAATCAGGTGATTTACAAACAACCAATATATTAAAAGCATTAAGAATTAGAATTTGACTGCATTGCCCTGAAATGCCCATCACATTAGCAAAATATATTGTACTTAAATATGTTTCAGGGATGTTAATGACCATGCAAGAGATTATGGTTTAAGTATCCCACCTTCAGTCACAAGGTAATCTCCAGTTATGGGAGTTTATTCATTTTTCCATATCCCTGCATATAAAATGTTGCCAATGCATTACGTTTTCCTTCAATCTGCTTATCCATGATACCTAAAGGAAAAGTTTTAATTTTACACCCATTTTTTTAATATTTCCTGAATCAAATGATATATCTCACCCTGTGCTTATCATCTTCACTAAAAATGATAAAAGCTACCTTCACAATGATTATGTATCCAATACTTATTTGATATTCCTTTATACATCTTTGACAATTTCTCAGGAGTAAATAGCAATGATACATTATTTTATAAAAGTTTTATTTCCAATTATAAATCAGTGAAAATTTCAATCTATTAATCACATATTCCCCATTGATCAAGCATAATATTATATCTGATTTTTTTTGCCCATTTAATCATGCACTATTTAACGCAGTCATGTTCCTAGTTTATTTCCAACAATTTATATCCCTTCGCAATGAGGTGTCCATTGTTCGTACATACAGTAGATCCCTTGCAAAATCTGTTTTTTCAACTAAAAAAACAACAACATTCAGTTTAAACCGTTCTGCCAATTGTGCATAGACAAATCACTGGCAACTATATCCTTCCTTTTCCAGCTCTTTTCTTCCTTTTTTTAAATTAAGTTCTCTTTCAGTAAAAATTAAATTCAACATTTATGAATGTGGTTAGAGAATGAGTTTGACTAGCCTAGTGGCCTTATGAAAGGCTTTATTGTTGCTAAGAGCAAATATATCATCTTCCACAGCTGTTGGCGCAGAAATTCTTTAAAAACCTCTGTTTTAGAGCCACTATTCAAAGCACTCGTGGGTGAATATCTGATCTGTCCCTCTCTGGAGAGATTTGAAGGACCAGCCTACTTTTGGTCTTTCATCCTTCACAATGATTGTCATCTCTGGTCATTCATGGACAGGTCTTCAATCAGCCATGATTCATATCAGAAACTTAATAGTTTCTCATCTGATGTTATGACTCTATCCATTTTAGCTGACCCAATGTTCTTTTCAGTCACTTTTATGCATATTGTATCTTTATTATGTTTATTTGAGCTATCTCAAATGTCACACCAACATTTTAATGTTTCATTTTTATTTGGAAAGGCATCTATGTTTATAGTATTTCCCAAAAATGCTTTTTAAAAAAGACAAATGCTGATTTACTGGAAACTCTGATTTTGCCGAAAATGATTTCTCCTTATTCCATATTATTCAATTTTCTTTACAATTGCTGCGACCTATTTAAATTCATCTGAGCCTTTTTTAGTTATCTTAATGCAAAGAGTTTCTTTAAACACTTTTTTAATCTTGTTATTCTTCATATTCTTGAGATTGCTGATATCAGTTCATAATTTATTCATCTTCTTTCTAGTCAAATTTTCTATTTTGGTGATGTTTGCTGATTCTTTTGCCCATTGTTTTCATCTCTTTCATCATCCTTCTTATCTGTCTCAGAAGTTAATAAATTTGCACTTCAAAATGTCATTTGTTTGATTATCTTCATTTTCATTTATGTTGTTCTCAATATTATTCATATTCTCAGCTAATTTTTTTCTTGCAGCTTGGTGACTATAAATCTTTGTTGAACCATTAATTGCTATTCGCCCATTTCTGAGTCTGAGTTTGAATTACTGAACGTTCCTTGGTTTGCTTATTTGTTCATTCGGTTGTTTTAATCTTGGCTGGTCCTTTCAAGAACTTTTGAGTTGGCAGTTCTGGTTGCCTAGCAGCTGAGCCAGGTGGACCATTTATCTATGATGCCCACGGGTCATACCACGTTTTTCTATTAACATTCTATGACACTTTTTAAAATGCATTACTAAATTTTGCTAAAGAAGAAATAAAAAGCAATAGCACTTAGACTTGCATACCGCTTTATAGTACTTTACAGTCCTCTCTAAAAGGTTTACAGAGTCAGCATATTGCCCTCAACAATTTGGGTCCTCATTTTACCCATCTCAGAAGGATGGAAGGTTGAGTCAACCTTGAGCCTGGTGAGATTTGAACTGCCAAATTGCAGGCAGGTGGCAGTCAGCAGAAGCTGCTGCACTCTAACCACTGCGCCATTGTGAGCTTTTTAACAGTTAATTGAGCCATGACTTTGGGGTTTTTTCTGCAGGTACAATTATGCACAAGCAGATGCTGATAATTTTTGAAGTAAGGCATGGATGGAAAATTATTGCCAATGTGAAAGATACTGGCGTATAAATTGCAGTAACCTCTGAAAAGTCCCAGAATCAGAGGTTTTTCATCCTTGAAATAAAGTGCTCTGCCAACAGTTTAAACCTTGTATATTTCTTTTGATCAAATTAGGCTTTTTGGCTCACTGTTTTCATTGGGGAGGGGGTGGATGAAGAACAATCAGCTAGCTACAAACTAAGATGAAGAATGGTACTCTGGAATGCAATATTATTCTTGGTATTGATTCATGCAGTGATTCAAGAATCTAATTATTCATGCTTTCCCCCCTCTACTCAGGGTATATCTTCACTTAAATTGCCTTATCTTGTGCTCATGCTGGCTTGTCCCTAAGCTGGCTTTAAAAATGCTATAGGTACTGAGACACCTTGGCAACAGTTCGCAAGACACCCTACCCAGCTTGCAAGCTACCAATTGTTCCCACTGAACAATTTACCTGCTGCTGTATTCTCCCACCTTTTTGTTCCAATAGCTTTGCTTCCTGTTTGACTGTATGTACACAGCTAAAACATCAAAAAAGACATATAGAGGGGTACAAGAAGCCCAAAAAAACTATGTGCTGTTTGGCAGCAGGGAATGAATTGCATTTGAGGTGATTAAAAAAAGAGTAAAACCCTGTAGTTATTAAACCCTGGACTTGTTAAAAGCAACAATAGCACACAGGTGGGGGATATTAACTCTTAAGAAAAGAAAAGAAAAACTAATGAAATATTTCTTCTAGTCTGAACCCAAACTTCAGTATTAAACTTATTTTAATAATGATGGTAAAGGATTGTATAAAAATATTACAGTGCATGATAAGCATTTGTCCACTTAATAAAAAAATCTATCTTCAATAGTCAATAAACTACTAAAGGATAGCCTGTAAATTTTTGAAATGTTCTAATGCAGTGTTTCTCCACCTAGACAATTCGAAGATATGTGGCCTTCAACTACCAGCATGATGGATTATGGGAATTGAAATTCACATACCTTGGAGATTCCAAGGTTGGTAAAACACTGGTATAAACCAAACAACAGGAGCACTTGAGGAAACATAACAGAGAAAACAGGAGACCTAAAACAGAGAAATTAATCAATTCAAACTTGATTTGCAGGTGAGAGGAGGATTAATAGAAGATAATGTTGTCTATTCTTCTTCTTCAGAAACAATTTAATGCCCGTTCTAGCAACAGCTTAAGTGGGATATGCAATTTGTATTTCTTTGCTAATTAAAGGAAATGCTTGTGAAAATAATTCTGAATAATAGTTTTATTGTTATAATAGTTTTAATAAAAATGAACGTAACATATCTCTTCAAGACAACAGAAGAAAACAGCTTACCTTTTCTGTTTGTTTCAATTCAGTCAATGTATATGACTAGCCAATGGATTAATATCACTCAAATCAAAAAATGTTAATAAAGAAACATAAAAAATATTGGAACAATATTGTTATCAGTTTTCTGGAGATCAAAAGACTGTCAAAAGATATATATTATGAAGTCCTCAAAACATAAAATTTTATGTCAATATTGTTTTGATGTTCTCATTTCTTTTGGGAGTGGTGAATAATATTAGACTACATTTCGTACTTTTAGAGAGAGCATTTCAGATACATTTATTTTAAATTAAACACAGAGCATTTATATTTTAAGTTTTATTTTCATAGAGTGATTATGGAATTACATCAGAATACAAAGATGCTGAATTCCATGGTCTCAAAAATTCTTAAGTGAAACACACAAATACACATACAAACAAAACTGAAAAAAAAAATTAAGAATTTCACCAAATCTTTTTTCGAGGGGAAAAAAAACATATAAAGTAATAAGAAGATAATTTTCTCTAGAAACAAGCATCTCATCTGTCTTCCCCTTTAAGCATTGATTTATTTGCAAATTTAAGAAATATTTTAGCTCCAACTTTTGTCACCAAATGCTTAGAAAATTGATGGAATATAGTCAATCCCCACAAAGGATAGAAAAAGTGATGGAATTCACAGACATGGCAAAAGTAAATGTTTTAATCAAAGAATACTATATATCTAGTTCTGTTCTTCTAGACTTCATACTTAAGGCAGAAAACATGACATTTTGACCTTTGATTCTGCTGATGATTAGTTTGTTGTTATAGAAATAGCTAATACTTACTATGTAGTTGGGAATCAATGTTTTTTTAATTTTCTCTTTTGTCCTGCACTTTGCCCTGTCCTTTCTTTCCTCTGCCCATTTCTGTATTATCTTTATTTTCATTTGTATTTTACATTACCATAATCTCGTCTTTTTAAAAAAAGTATATAAAAGAAAACTTGTAGAATAAGCACCAGATTTATTATGAGATCTCTGCAAAAATTAACAGCTCTTCAACCTCATTACTATTCAAAGCTTTTATACCAAAGTGGGACAAAGTCTCTCAGGAGAATTGAGAAAAATACTTGTGACACCTCTCCCAAATAATGTACTTAAAGAAACTACCAACATATTATGGAAACAGTAAAGCAATAATAATAAAAAAAGGTTGTGGTGAGAATTCAGTTTCTATTACCAGTGAATTCTCAAAAGAATTCCTTTTCCTATTCCAGGCACTGCTATACTTCTTTCTTAATTTAAATTTATAATCAAAATTTCTTTCCTTTTCTGAACAAGTCTCACTTACTACAATGCTAGGGCTAGTCATTTACACAAGTCTTCAATTTACTTAATCAAATTTATCTGTTCAAAAGGTAGGAAGGTCCTATAAGAATTATTTTCAACTGAAATTTGCAAATGTCGGTTGCCAGAAATAGGAAAAACAATGGCTGGATTCAAACCAAGGAAAGACCAGTGATGCAAACAGAATGGAGATGTCTCAGTGTTTTTTTCCTCCTCTAACTTTTTGTAAAAACTGGTATCTTGGTTAAAAAAAAATACAGCACCTTGAATGGGCTTCTACAGGGGTGAAATCTACTTACCTTCCCCACCAGTTCGGAAGTGCACACGCCCTGCATGCTCAGACCCTATGCACATGCACAAACCCTTCTGCGAATGCGCAGAGGGTAAAAAACAGGTTACTTCCTGGTTTTAATGACTGGTTTTAATGACAACCAGGTGGGTGGGCAGAGCCTTGCACTGCCATTGCTTCTGGTTCTCTGAACCACCAGCCACTATCGCTACCGCTTTGGCCGAACCGGGCCAAACCAGTAGCATTTCACCCCAGAGCTTCTACAGGAAGTCCTTGACTTACAACAATTCATTTAGTGACCATTTGAAGTTGAAAAAAGTGATTTACAACTATTTTTCACACTTATGACTGTTGTAACATCCACATGGTCACATGATCAAAATTCAGATACTTGGGAACTGATTCATATTTCTGACGGTTGCAGGCTCTGAAGCCATGTGACCCCGTTCGGTGCTCTTCTGACAAACAAAGTCAATGGGGAATCCAGATTCACTTAACTGTGTTCCTAACTTAACAAATTCAGTGATTCACTTAAAAACTATGGCAAGAAAAGTTGTAAAATGAGGCTAAACTCACTTAACAAATGTTTCATTTAACAACCAAAATGTTGGGGTCAATTGTGATGAGTTGAGGACTATGTGTATAGTCTAAACTGGGGGCTCACTAGATATCCAGACTGGGAGGTCCCAGAATTTACTAGTCACCATTTTCATTGGTGAGAACTGAGGTCACCATATATAAGTTTTGCTCATGTGGGAAAAAAGCTGGTATAGTATATACAGGCTGCAGCTGCAAAGATTGGTAGAATCAGTGGAATTTTAAATTGACTAGCACAGATGTTAATTTGTTTGGGTAATAAAATATCTGCAACCAAACTCAGAGAGCCCAAGGCCCCTCAAACTGGAATATTCAGGTCACACAAATGGTGTTCAAGTTAATATTTCGTGGCTTTGATTATTAACCTGTTTCATCAAATTTTTTATCATTTATTTTTATGAATTGCAAAACAACAACTGCATTTGAAGTCATAGATAAACTTTTCCCTAGATTGAGGTAGAGCTGGCTTGATAAAATTTCGGCCGATTTAGGTCACAATGAATTCCATTATAGGATACCACGCTATTTTACTTTAAGATGATGACATACTTCTTTGGCATCTCTCTTTGAACATAATCAAAATTGTCTTATCTTATTGCTTTTAATGAGCTAAAGCCTGAATTTTAGATTTCTGTCAGGTATAAGTATACTGTTTCAAATATGAGCAGAAGCCCACTGGGCATAACAACTAAGTTTGAAGCTCCACAGCTTTCTTCAACAGTTTGAAGGTCAGTTGACTGTCATAGAGTAAGACTCGTTGATTTTTTTAAAACTTTGTAAACCAGGATTCCATTTTTCCTTCAGCATGTATATTTGGGGGTACCCTGAATTTCTTAGCAAATATCAGTTGCATCGGTTAGTCCTTGGAAAATGTATTTAACTCAATGCCCCTTAATGGAGGCTATACAAGTTTCTTTCAAGCAAGAATAGATATGAGGCAACTTCCTCAGATTATAGTTGTTGTAAAATACCACTCAATGCATGTTTCCCATGAAAGTCTGAAGAGAAATTTTAATTCTATTTGAAAGATACCAGAAAAAATGGTAATCCTAAAAGAGTTTCATTATCAGTATACCACCATTGTCCTAGGGTGCCCTAACATAGCTGATAGAAAAGAGTGTGATATGATTAGAACTGTATATGCCATTCATCTTTAAGAACTGAATCAATTATAAGAGATGTACAAAGAACATTAGAGACTAATTCAATTCTTAGGGTGGTATAATCATGAAAAAATTGAAGAAGTTATAATAATATAATTACATTCATTATGAAGTCATTTACCAGTGGCAGGAAGGAACATTTGAATTAATAAGAAAAAAAATATTCATCTGTCAGAAAGCATTACAGAACAGCTTCTAATATTACTTCTATGCCTCTCTAAATATGCTATGCATATCTTTTTTTAAAATGCTTATGTGTGTGGTCTATTTTTCCCTTAAATCTTCTGAATTGCAAATGAAGTTGTGAAAATCAGATACCGGTACCTCATTTTTTGTTATTTAACAAAATCCCTTCATTGCTCATGAGATTAATAACAAAGCTGCTATTTGAAGAGTGAGGATTTTCAATAATGGCCTGGGTATTGTAAGATTTAAGGCATTTAAATAAATAATGCCTCTGATCATAAGAAGAAATAATGAAGCATAAAATATAGCATTTACTGTCCAGGGGACACTGTATATCAAAGATAACCTGTACCACAGATAAAACAACATTTCATTTAATCAGTGTGTGCAAAATACAAAGAGAAGCGCAGGAAGTTGGAATCTTTTTGTATTGTTATAATATTAAAATAATTACAATATTCTCTGAATTCAACCTGAAACAACATGCAGAGGTGATTTTTGGTAGTAATTTCATACTGAATCATATGTCAATGGATTTTATGCTCAAATTCATACTGCTATGTGGACATAGAGAGAGGAAATAAGAATTTTATAGTCAATGACTTAAAGTCATGTTCTAAAATTACAATGTATATTTATTGTACTGATGATTTAATAGAGAGGTTGCACAGGACAATTAGTTGCAATTGATTTCTGTGAAGTCTGGACTCCTATTAAAGCAGCTAATGGATAATTCTGAAACATAGTTTAACAGCCATGGATTCTCAGATATTCTCCTGTCCACTTAATTGAAGCTTTTTGGCCATAAATTAGTTTAGTTTATTCTGAGTCCTGAACTGGTTAAACATCTAGAAATAGATTTTTCACATTACACATGTATGTTTGACTTTCTAAAAGAATGAACCTGAACAGACTTTTTTCATGAATTCTTTTGAGAATTAATTTAAGAATTGGATCACCAGAAGATGGGGTGAACTGTAACCACAAGTAAAATCCTGTTAGCATTTCTTCTTTGTTTTTCATCCAGCAAAAAAATAAATTTGCAGAGACATCGGACAAGTTGCATGAAGGGGTAGGTGTTTTTTTTTAATAAAAAATAAATAAAAAGCATATATTAAAAAATTCTTTAGCTTATTTTTACAAAGTAACATCATTTCACCACCTGGCAATTCCAAGAAACAATGAAGAAGGGTAGTTCCCAAGTGCTTCTGTAAGCACACTGGATTTAAAGAGTAAACAAAAATAGTGACTTCCCTTAGCTACCTTGTGTATTTAAAAAAGGCCCTAACTAATTTATGCAATCCACATCTGCTTCTGTCTACTTGGACAAATTAGTGACTTTATGTTTTGCTTTTAAAAGTTAAAGGGCAAAAAAGCCCTGATAATGCATTGCCAAAACAATAAGTATAATGATTTTTTTTTATTGCTTTGGATAGCCTTATCCCAGTCTACTAATCCAAATTTCTGTATGTCTATGGACTTGAAAAACTCTACTATTACTGGTGGGGGGGGGGCTTCTTAAGACATTCAAAGCAATCCTTTCTGTAAATCAGAAACAAGGTAAAATCTTGATGTACTATTTTTCATCTGACTAGCGGTTCCTACTGAAAATAAAACCTTTCTTAATAATCAATCATTTTTCCCCCTGCACTGTATAAAATAGAATCTGTATGATGTTTTTAGACACTAATTTGTTTTAACTTAAATCTTGCCCTTAAATCTTGATATGGAGAGATGTCATTTTGACAGCAGACATATCACCTAGGTTTTTAAATCCATGGCTTACATATTGAATAAAAAGTTCATCTTTTACTTTTAATGAAGAACAAATTACTAGACAGAAATGCAAAAAAATAATAATAAATAAAATCTTGTGGGTTTCTGCTCATGCAACAATATGTGATTCGTTCTCCTTTTGTTATCTAAATCTGAATGAGCAGAGCTTGCTTCCCTGTTCTGTTCCCTGTTTTTCTTCTTAGCGCCTTAGAGGGATTTTTCAGGAAGCGAACAGCTCAGGAGAATAGGCATAATTAGAGTCCTGACTGCCAACCTGAGTAACAACTCTGGGGGCTTAATTCTTTGCATCTGCTTTGAAAAAAAAATACTGTATTCATGAAGTTTCAGAATGCACAGAAGTGGCTATATTGCCACTTGTTTTATTCTAAAAAGATGGATATTATAACAAGAGGCACCGACATCAGTTAGACTTTGCTGCCTGGAACTGAGCAATATTCATGTGTTGTCGTGTGACTGAAGCCCTCCATGAAATGTTCTGGGAAATGCTTAGTATGAAGTGACTAGAATCTTACATTTTGCCATAAAGAGTTATTGCACTGAAATAAAAATAGAAGCCTTAGCAAAAAAAAAAAAAAAAAAAAGGTGAGCAGTCTAATTATAACTTCCAGTTTTCATATTGTGCGGATGACAGGAATAAGGTAGCCATTTTGTCTTAGCCCTACAGAGAGGTCTCCTTTTTAAGAGACGTAATTAAAAGGGGGGGGGGGGAGAGAAAAGAAAGTTTAACTTTGGAAAACTGAAGAAAATGAAAATTTGTCCAGAAGCTAAACCCACAATAGACTTTTATCTCTCATCTCATTATATCACTCTGTGACAGAGCTTACAGCTCATTCATTGTCTCTTTATCCTCTTTACACAAAAGAGATAGAGAATGAAACAGACAGACAGACAGACAGACAGACAGATACCGTGTTTCCCCAAAAAGGTCTTATATTTTTTGAACCTTGAATAAGAGCCTGGTGGCGTGGCAGACTAAAGCACTGTAATTAAATTAAGCTGCCTGCAATTACTGCAAGTTCAAATCTCACCAGGCTCGAGGCTGGCTCAGCCTTCCATCCTTCCGAGGTAGGTAAAATGAGGACCCGGATTGTGGGGGAAATAAGCTGACTTTGTATAAATATACAAAAGTATGAAGGCTATTGCTTAATGCATTGTAAGCCGCCCTGAGTCTCCGGAGAAGCGCGGCATATAAATCAAATTAAAAAAAACAAACCCAACCTTGAAATAAGCGGTTGGCATTATTTATTGCCATCCGTTCAAAAGCCCAATTGGGCTTATTATTAGGTGATGTCTTATTTTGTGGGAAACAGATAGATAGATAGATAGATAGATAGATAGATAATTGATAAATGATAAATAGATGATAGATAGATAATAGATAGATGATAGATAGAAGATAGATAGATAGATAGATAGATAGATAGATAGATAGATAGATAATGAATGAATGAATACTGGAGAAATGCAAATATGATGAGTACAATATGAGACATATATGTCAACTTGACTGTCCAGAAATAGATGAGAGATAAAGCAATAGGGAGAGAGTGATGGATGGATAGTTGCAGGGTCATCTTGTCCAAAGCGTATCTCAACCTGTGAGTCTTTCCATTCTCCCTATTGCACATAGCGTATAGAAAACATCTTAAACAGAACATTTAACTACACAATAGCACTGAGTTTTACCCAAAAAAGGTATTATATTAGTCTAATACAATACTAACAATGTGTGCAAATACAACTTGATGAATGAGTGGTACCCCTTTCATATTGCAACAGTAGTATATTAGGCTAATGGGATCTAGTCTTAATACACAGTGATGGATGATGCACTAGCTATTATGTTAAATTATGTATATTAGAAGCCACTTTCTAATAGTTCACATTTCTTCTCTTACAGATAAGCATTCCAAATGATATACAAATACTAGGTTTATGAAAGTGGTGGATATAATTCTTTCATATTTTCTATTTCAGGAGGGTTTTCTCTTATAATGGTATGCAATTTTTTTTTAAAAAAAATCATACATTTCTCCTTAGAACTTCTCTTTGGATATCTATTGCTCAATGACAGAGCGTGCTTTTGAATGAAGAAGGACTCAAGTTAAGTCCTTGCATCTCCTACTGAATGGTCAGTTGACAAATAATGGAAATGGCTTATTCTGGAACTCCTGAATACCTCCTGTGAATTAATTGAAACAAAACTGAACTAAATGTCTCAATGTTGTACATCTTGATTTATCAATAGCTATCAATATCCTGGCCCTCATCAGTAGTACATGCACGATTGAAGGTAGATTAAGGATGGATTACATGTGTTTTATTCAATTGCATTTTTTCTGACTTCCATATCTACAGCTGGAGGCCCGAAGGACTACTAAATTTATACTGGTTGGAAAATGAATACAATTCTATATGCCCCGCAGAACACCAAAAAAAAAAATGAGAACAAAGAATATGTGAAACTCTACTCATATTCTAGCAACTTGGAGTACAGGTATTTCTTGACTTACAATCACAATTGAGCCCAAAATTTATGTTGTTAAGTAAGACATTTGTTAAGTGAGTTTTGGCCCATTTTGAAACCTTTCCTGCCTCAATTGTTAAGTGAATCACTGCAGTTGATAAATTAGTAATACAGTTGTCCATAATGGCATATAATTTTTGAAAGCAAACTTCTATCAGGCATTCGGAGACAGGTAGATCCATTATTTATAGGGGGAAAAGTCATAGGATCAAAACCAACCTCTATGAGTTGTTAACTCAAAGCTGTTACAGCCTGCATTTCTTGTCCTAAGCAGCATTTCACTAATTGTGAAGGTCACAGGAAATAATCCTTACAAAACAACTAATAGAAAAAAACAGTGATGCAATATAGATAATGCAGTTAAATTTTTTTCCAAGAACTGCCTTGAATAATTAATACGCGTACCTGAGAGCATCCACTATAGTGGTCCCTGGTTTTAAAATGGCAGGCACAATTATGCAATCAAAGTCCCACCCCTTTTTAAGTATATGACATAAAAAGTGGCAGGGCTTTGGTTGTGTGTTTGCCATTCTAAAATCAGTAACCGTTGCTGCATATACCTTGTTCTTTGATTGACTAAAATCTTGTGAACTAGTCTAATTACATGGGGTAGTTTATATAACCTCATTCAATAAAATCTCAGGATAATTATAGGTAAAATTTTGTCTGTTCATCTCAAATTAATTCCCTGCCCCAGAAACGGAAAGCTTCATTGTTTTTGTTGTTATTGAGATTTTTGTTTTAGTCTTGTAATTTGTAACTTCTAGATGTACACTGAAGCAACCATTTAGATTGCAGTTCACATCTTCAGGCTTAAATTATCTAAATAGTCCCACTAGAAAGTCTTCTTCCAACAAACCTCTGAAGAATATTTGTTTCACAAAATGGATGACTGAACTGAATGAAATGGATTGACTACAGGGAATGACTGAAAGCAAATGAAAATTTCCAAGCACATGCTGTTGTTGTCATTATTGATTGAGTCAGAGAACAGCTTAGTGAATAGCTTGCATTATATTATTGATCGGTTGAAAGAAATAGATCAAAAGTTCTGTAAGATAATTAATTGTATAGTTGGTTTTTATAGATAACCCTGTGGTTTTTTTAAAAAAAATCTTTAAAAAGCTACCCAGAAAATTGGTACATTTTTCAATTGTAAGATTTTCCATTATTGCTCAAGCCTTAATGAGTCCTTAGTCACTGGAATAATTTGAAAGAGCCAGAGAGAAATAACCTTTTCTCTCTTCTTTGTTCAAAAAGTCACACATTAAAACACAGCCCAATATTATTTACTCACTTCATTCTATAGCCTGGGTTAGCAAAAGACGAATGTTGAAAGAGCAGAACCTCAAGGGAAAGTCTCAACAGAAAACATCCCCATGTCTCCAGTGCAAATAAAAATGAGACTGCAATTGTGTTTTTTTAAAAAAGAATTGCATTCAATTGAATACTCTTTTATTTATCTTTAATCTATTTTTACTTAAATCCTTCTTGTATGTTCTGTGTAGAGATTCCCTGCTGAGATAGAAAAAAAATCATGGTCCTTCAAAAAGAAAATTTAGAAGAAAGGGTGATAAAATTCACCAGTAGACAGACAGCTTAGTATTGATCAGCTATCCAATGAGACTCTTGTGTATCATTTATCCTTACAAGCTCACAGAATCTCTTGAGCTGTTAAAGTATAGCATTGTTGCATCTATTTCCAATAAAACACTCTGTAGCTGATAATTTGCTTCAAGCCACTATTGTTGAACATCAAAACACAATTAAAACATAAAGTGATCTTTACAGGCTCTGGTTACTACAATGAATAAATTAAACTGTGTATTTGCTGAATATGCTATTTTCTCACTCAGATAATTGTTTGAATACATTATTTCTCCACGATATGTTTCTTGCTTGAATGAATTGCTCATAAAAAAGTATAAAGTGCCACAAAACATATGACCCCTTTGGTTTTTTAAAAATTTAATTTAAAATTTAATTTTTTAAATTATGCTCCATTGATGCTAGCCTGAAGAGAATTAGATTCCTCAGATGCAATGACCTATGACTGGGATCTAAAAATTGGACTTGGTTTAAATAAGAAGAAAGCAAGCAGGTGACATTGGCCTGGCATCTCTAGACAAATAGTACAATCAACATCAGGTTGTCTCTTTAAGGTTCTCTAATTCTTATTAGAAAAAAAATTGCAGTATATAAGAACTAAATGGAATTCAAACTTTTGAAACAAAGGATCATCTGATAGGAAATTGTTTATTATCTCAGAATATGCATCCAAAAACTATTGGAAAAAATGTGCATCCAACTTCACACAAGTGCAAATGTCGTGGTGGCACAGCCGTGGTGGCGCAGTGGTTACAATGCTGTATTGCAGGCTAATTCTCTGCTCCCTGCCAGGAGTTCAATTCTCACCAGCTCAAGGTTGACTCTGCCTTCCATCCTTCCAAGGTCAACAAAATGAACACCTAGATTGTTGGGACAATATGCTGACTCTGTAAACCTCTTAGAGAGGGCTGTAAACCACTGTGAAGCAGTATATAAATTTAAGTGCTATTGCTATCTTTGCTATCAATAAAGTAGCCTGACCTTTTTTTTCCAGCCCTTTATACAAGATTGAAAAAGATGCAACTACTTTAAGAACTGTATGACCATAAGAAGAAGACTTCTTGAGGCAGCTGCATTTTTTTTCTAGACTTTCCCACAAGCCTAAATGCAGCTGTTATTTTCAATGAAAAGCAGAGAGGTGGTATACTCTTGCAAGATCCAGGGCACCCTGAATCATTTTGTCTGCATACACAGTCCATTTTTTATGGTCCTAAATCTCAGTATGTTAATTCCTTCGTCTTCATATATCTATTTTCCTGTGCCTATTTTATTATCTGAGTCAAACTTTTGGAACATGGAGACGTATTTGGAATTCTGAGATGTCCTTCACACAAAATGGGGATAAATAATGATCAGTCATAAAGCAGCCATATAACAAAATTAAAAATTAGCACAGGTGCTTTTACATCCCTTTGCCAGCACTCACTCACTCCTCACTCACTCACCCACACATACATACATACACACCCTAAATACTCCTTGCTTGGACTCCTGCCTCTTTCCATTTAATGACCTATGTGGTCCTGGGTTTTACAATACCAATAGCACTAGCACTTAGACCTATATACTGTTTCACAGTGCTTTATAGCCCACTCTATTACAGAATCAGCATATTGCCCCCAACAATCTGGGTCCTCATTGTACTGACCTCAGACGATGGAAGGCTGAATCAACCTTGAGTGAGTGAGAATCGAACTGCTGGCAGTTGGCAGAATTAGCCTGCAATACTGCATTCTAACCACTGCACCACCATGGATCAGTCAATGGTAACTGGGACTGCCAGGATTGTTATTACTACGTGATTTGATCATGTGATATTGGCTTTATGACTTCATTGCTTAGTGGTAGAAATTCTGGTCACAACATAACTCAAACACAACTTGAATATAAATCAGAGAATCAATTTGACTGGGGACCAATCTATATTGAGTACACCAATCCCTTTTCGAACTGTGATCACTGACTTTTCTTTATCATTTCAGGTCTGTATCAGACGATCAGCTTTAAATAACTGATTATTCAATCTGCTCAGTCTTTTATTTTCTTGGGATTCATCACTTTTGCATCAGTGCCTTGGTCATATAGCTCAAATACTATCATCTATTCTTACAATAATTTGACAAAATTGCCTAGTATTATTCCCATCTTACTTATTATGTTTTGAAATGCAGACTTTCAATCCATGTTTCCTTGCAAACATCTGGGCACTCACACTTGGATAAGAAACAACTGTCTGATAATGGGATAACACTTTGCTGCAGTAATGAAAATGGAAAAGAAAATTAAACTTTATCTATCAACTGGAGACTCATGAATTTTCATTGTTTTATGAATCAACACAGGCTTTTTGAATTCATGGCTATCTGAAAATTGCCTTGCTATATTAGAGGTGCCTATAATGGTTTTATGAGTTCCTGGACTGGTTTCTCATCATATTTATAGCATATTTGTTTCATAAAGCAAAGGAACTTTTTTGATAATCATGTTTTTCACATTAAACAGCCAGTTAATGATGTGTTCAAGCAGTAATTAGAAACAATATTTTTCCCATTTAAGTTGTGAATACTTATATTACTCTGTTTGTGACATTTTGACAGATATTAAGTAACTGATAATGTCTTTGCATTCTTTTTCTCTATTCCAGATAACAACTTTTTAAGCCTTGTTCAGACGATATGTTTCTATGCAACACATAGAACAATGTGTGAGGAGTGGTAAGCAGTGCTATCCCACTTTCTGTGATGGCTTTTTCTAATGTGATACTAAAGAGCTGATTCCACAAGCACAATTTCCTGTAGTGGGGCACCTTCATGTACCTATTAAATGTCTGTGAGAGCCGGAAGTCAAATTGTGCAGGGGCTAGACATGTATACATGGAAGCAGATATCTGACGTAATACAGGTAGTTCTCACTTATCAAAAGCAATTGTGATCAGCAAATAAGTGACTTGATTGTAAATTTAAAAATTACATGACCATACCAGCTTTCAATGGCAGGTCTGGTGGTTCCGGTTGCAGTCATCAACTGAATTGCATGCAATTATTAAGTTGGATTTCATATGACCACAACTTGTGAAGGTTGCGTATGGTAATCATGTGACCACAGGATGGTGTGACCATCATAATTGCATGCTGGGTGCCAAGTGCCTGAATCACAATCATTTGACCACAGGGCCATTGCGATGGCCCCAACTTTGAAAACCAGTTATAAGTCCTCTTTGTTTAGCATTGTTCTACCATCAAATGGTTACTGAATTAGTAATCATTAAGCAAGGGCTACCAGTGCTACAATTTACAGAAAAAGAGTCTATACTGAAAATTCTGTGTTGAATTCTACACTAGGAACATATTGCCTGAAATCTATGTATAGGTTACATTAATTATACAGCAGTTCCCTTTGAGGCAAGTCTACCCAGTCTAGCCTACAGCCTTGATATTTCTGATCACTTATTCAAGTACTAACCAAGTTCTAGGTTTATCTTTCCCAATCAGTTGAAGTCAGCTAGATTCTGCCAACTGATGGATTCATGGATCAAAGGAAGGCAGCCCAAATCACACTGTGTCCAGCAGAAATCTGCTTCCCTTGACAGTATATTGTGACCATCTCCCTCCTCACACTCCAAACATTAGTAGAATTACTTAAGTAGGCTCCTCCATTTGCATTCATTCATTCATTTTTTAACAAAGTATGACAGGGTATTTTGTTCCTTGGAATTCAGTCACAGAAAATATCTAAGATAAAACTGAAATGACAGTTTGGTGCACGATTTGAAAAAGAAAACCTGACGAGAAAAAAAATCCACCCTGAGACAATTATATTGTGAGGCATGTACCTTTTAGGCCACAGCCAGGCTATTTGTGCCTGAAAAGACTTTCAAGTTGAAAACAGATTGTTCATTTATTTATACAGGCCTCTCTTTCCTTCATTAAAATGAATGGGGACAACACTGTGTAAAAGTGCAGTAAAGCAAAGGCATCTCTGCTAAAATACATAGATTTGTTTAATTTTCAGTACAAGCACTGCCCCCGCAACATCAGAGACGGTAATCTTAAAGAAATAGCAAATGGAATTTTATTTTTTGCTATCAATCAAGCTATCCCTCAGGCTTTTAAATTCCTTCAAAATACACTTCCCACACCAAGATAAAGCAGCCATAAGCTCCTCCTTTCTTTGCTGTGCATTTATCATTTCGTGCTTCGTATTGTTTTATGTGGCCTGTTCCTTTGATTTTGTGTTTTTTTGTGCTAAATATTAAAACTCTGGTACTGACCTAGCAGATGATTAATCTTAAAGGTTGATTCACAAAGAAAGAGATATGTAATAAGTACTTGTTTGGTTAGGTGGTAGACAGGCAGCATTCAGGCAAGGTGGAACAGTTGCTGCTTTACTCATATTACTTTAACATGGCAGTGTTGTATAGGTTTCTAGCAGCAGGAGCAGCAGCTAGCAGGAAGCAGCAGGTCTTTGTGTGAAGTCAAAGGAGAAGGGAAAGCAAGTTGCATCTAAGAGAAGCTTTCCTATTCTGACTTCCCTGAGAGTTTCAATATACTACCTTCCCAAGCACAATTAGTTACAATAGAAGAGAAAATAACTTTAGCATTCATTTGCCCAATCAAGGTAGTTGCAGATAGAAACCTAGTTACCTATGAGGATTACCTATACAATATAGCTCTGTTTTCTTCTTGCCATAAAGTTTATTTAACACTTAAACAAAGAAAAGAAAAATGTCTATTGTATCATTTACAAAGAAGGAAGGAACAAGGAAGGGAATCTTTATACAAATCTGGAAAGATTTGTCTAATACATGCAGAAATGTATTTATTGTTTATTTATTGGTTTGATTTATATGCCACCCTTCTCTAGAGACTCAGGGCATCTTACAATGCGTTATGCAATAGCCTTCATACTTTTGTATATACCTGCTTAGTAGGGCTTTCGCCCCCCCCCCCCCAAGCGATGTTCTTTTTTATACAAAGTCAGCTTATTGCCCTCACAATCCGGGTCCTCATTTTACCTACCTCAGAAAGATGGAAGGCTGAGTCAACCTTGAGCCTGGTGAGATTTGAACTTACAGTAATTGCAGGCAGCTGGCAGCTAAGTGCTACTTAACAGCACTTTAGTCCGCTGCTCCACCAACGCTCCTATTATTAGGTGTGGAGCTAATTGAATGGCCATTCCAAATGTTTGCTTATATACATATTGAGATTAATTAATAGTATCTTAGTCTTCCCTTCAAAATAGCATTCAGTATTCATTTTTAGATAGTCAACAAATACAATTAAATAAAAAAATAAGATTATAATAAGCTTAAAAACAATAAAAATAAGTGTTTCATTATGGAATTTATTTCAAAATAAAATGATATTCGTAAAAACTAGGTGCATCATAGTACAGCAAAATAAGTAAAGAAATAATATATTGTAAAAAAATTGTAGATATTATATTTCCCAAATATTACTGATGAATTTGGATATATATAAAATGCAGGATCTTTTTGTTTTGGCAGGGCATACTTGTGAATATCAACTATATGTTAGTAATACTGCTCTTTATAACCAATTTCACTGAATGCTAAATTCTCATTGGATTGAGTCCAATACTAATGTTTAGAGAAAATTTAATAAATAAAGGAATAGTGTTCCTACTCATGGTTATATGTGTGCTAGAAGAATTAACATTAGGATCACAGCAAAATACTTGGTAACTTATGTAAACCAAAAAGATTGTACTACAAAGTATTGAATGGTATTCTCCAACAGCTTGACTTCTGGCTTATGCAGATGGCATAAGGCATTATTGTTAACACCTAAAGGAGAATGAAAACAACATTTTAATTAGTTATGCAAGATTCATACTAGCAGAATGACAGCACTGACATGTTAATACAAAAATGTACAAGTTGATAAATTAATTATTTAGCTGGTTAGAAAAATTAAACTTTTTTTTGCATAAGAAAGCTCTTAAGGCTATTGTGAATAGTTTTGGCAAGAAATGATAGTTCAATCTGCCTCAGCAACAATGAATGTACTTCATAGGGAATACTAATGTCTGACAAAGAATGATAGAGAATATTGTACACTGAAATCAATCATATAGCAATAGTATTTGGGCTTCATATACCACTTCACAATGCTTCACTGCCTTCTCTAAGCAGTTTACAGAGTCAGCATATTGCCCCCCAATAGCCTGGGTCCTCATTTTATCAGCTGAGAAGGCTGAGTCAACCTTGAGTTGGTGAGAATCACACTCCTGGCAGTCGGCAGAGTTAGCTTGCAATACTGCATTCTAACCACTGTGCCACCACAGCTCTACAATACCTAAACTTTAAAAGTTGTCTGTAGTTTATGCTTAACTTGTATAAAGAGAGATCAAACAGAAATGGGTTTGCACAAGTGTGTTGTGCAATGAACCTGGCTACAGTATTTTAGTAATGTTATGGCTAAGGTAATATTAACTTAATTATGAGAAAAATTACCAGCATCTCTACATGGATTTTTTCTGGCTTCCCAAGTCTCAACTGAATTCCAAAGGAAGGCATCATTATGAAAAGCTGCTCCCACAGGGTTATTCTATACATCATTTTATAAAAAATTATATTTAAGATTCTAACATAATATAAATTTCAATCCCTTTATCCATATTTTCCCATTGCACTATTTGCATATTAATACCTACAATTTTAGTCCATTTTATCATATAGTTTTAAACTTGTTCATCTTTTGTTTCATAACTCAATAAAAATGTGTAGATTTGGGCAATAAGAGGTTCATCGTTAGTATTAGCTCAATTTTGAACAATTTTATCATGTTCAAAAACAGAAATTATTTATCAACTTTAAATTTTTCTAACTGTTGCACACATGGCAACTATTGACATTTATACTCTTCTGATAACAAATTTTCTGTTGATTTTATTTTAAATTCACTCTGGGAGTATTATAGGAAATCACCATAACTTTAACCATTTCTGTTTAGTTGCACGACTGTTCTAGCTTAATAACCATAGGTAGCCAGTAGTTTACAGAACAGAAAAAACTATGTAACAGAAAACAAAAAATACTTTTGTACTTTGCAAAAGTGAACATGAATAGTAATTACCAAGAAATTCTAACATTTTTGATTCAAGACAAAAAGTCAAAACATACAAAAGTTGTTCCTTATTCAGCCCGAATGGTAGGTTCTACAGAACTTATGAGTATTATTCAGATCAGCTGTTTAAATTATCACCAATTCACTAAGATCAGTTTTATATAAGCAGTCCATGTTATTTAGAGGGAAAGAAATGCCATAGTTTATAGAAATATTTTGACTACAGTAAACTTTCTGGGAACACATTTGCATTAATGAATCAACAAGACAAAGATGAATAAGAAAGTCACAATAATTTCCATACAAGGAGACAAAATTATTTTGTGTTAAACAGCCAATTCTAATCTGTTAACTAGATTGCCTGGACCAAATGTACAAATCTAGATAATCTATTATTTTGATGGTATCTTTTAAAAAATAGGCTATCCCACTCTCCTTTATAGGTCTTCTTTTTTTCAGACATACAGAAAATTGATCATGGCATTTACATTTTGAACTATCAGCATTGTGTCATAAAAAGCAAACAGCTTGAAAGATGAATCATATGCAGTTTTTCTGTCATAACTATTGATTATCTCTCAACCTACAAAGAGCATGTAAGGTTAAAAAGTACTTAAAGATTTATTGCCTGTATTGATCTGTCTTTTCTTTTGTGATGAAAGCAAACATAAATCATACTTACATGAAGTAATAGAATAAACATGGCTGCTTAAAAAATTAATAAAAGCAATCTAAATGCTCACTTAAGATTCTTGATTTAACCAATGTATTCTCTTGGCTTCCCATAGTCACAGCCAAATATTAATAAACATCAGTTTATATGCAAATACATTTGCAATTAATTTTACACCGATAGTTAAAAACATTTAAGCATTTTGATCCAATCCATGATGATATAAGACAAGGTGCATGATTGACATATAAGGTGGCTGATTTTGCTGATCCGCCTTGACTTTTTTCATCACCCTGCACATAAAGACGTTGAGGCCTTTTGTGTTTGTTACTTTATCTATTCATACCTTTTCAGAATTCTAATTGTATAGATAAGATTAACTATAAGGAGATGTTAAAATGAGGATGACCCAGAATTTTGACAATTATATATAGCCCAATTTTGAGATAGTAAGTTAAGACTTCAATAATGGTGACAAACAGGCTTCATTTTCTTAGCTGATACAGTCTTCAATAAGAAACTTCTTTCTTCTGATCCTCAAGCTACTCATTAAATGGGGCTCTGTGATACTTTGTGTGGATTTTTTTTTTCCAAACATGAAAGGATCCTGGAACAACCTATATCTGAGTGAGAAGCTTAGAACTAGCAACTGCTAACTTAACCCTTTCTCCTCAGCTCTTATCAGCACAAAATTGGCCAGTGCAGATTGCTGCTTCATGTTGGGTAAAATGTCTAAAGGGAAAACTATCAGAAAGGTATGGAAATTGTGGCTTTCCATCTGATATTGAGTTGAAAAGAAAATACTCCACAGGCAGCTTGTGAGGATGATGCAACGGGGTAGGGTTTTTTTCCTTATGGGTAAATGTTAGAGGAGTAAACAATTAATAAACGTATGTCAATGCATTCATGTTCAGAAATAGCCCAAATCCCATTTGGATATCTTACTGAAAAAATGACGGATGCCTCCATAGCACATACATTGATCCTAGGTGATATCTAATACTACAGAGCATTGTTTTCATGGTTGATTTAGAACTATACATTTCTTCAAGTGAAAAGTACTTATAATAAACCTGATGTGGTTATTATCAAAAGCAAAGCCATACATTTTAAAAGTTGGTTTCAGATTGATAGGGATTCAGGTGATTATTATCTAAACAATTTCCAGGTGCAGATACGCATGTTCTTCTGATAAAAAAGAAAATGAGCTTCTTAGTCATTATACCATAAAGCTGTAGGGGGTGGGGGAAGGAATCAGAAAGACTCCCCTTTAACATACACAGATATATTTTAGTCTTAAAGAGAAAGTAGTTGATTTGCTAGGGTTCTTGCAGCAATCTTACTTCTAACTTAATAAATTAGCTATTGAGATGCATGCTTTGAAAGAGATTCAGTTCAGTTCAGGCAGCTACTAATGACTTGACATTCACTTGCCTCAATTCCAGATCTCTTCAGCTTCAGCTTCAGTGTGTGTGTGTGTGTGTGTGTGTGTGTGTGTGTGTGTGTGTGTTGGTGGCCACTTGGGAACCAATAGGGGATTTTTTTAGGATTGAAAAACAATGAGTTCAGACCAATGTGAAATGCCAGAAAGGATTTTATTGAATTAATATTAAAACAGTTAATGAAAAAGGAAGGTATATCAATCTTCATTCCTTCTACAAACCAAGAAGCCCACAATTGGTGGCCAATGGAACCCCTGAGTTGTGAAGCACTGTTCTATGATCAAGGCTCAACCTGTCTCAAGGCTTTTTGCTACCTTTAATACTTTCCTTAAAAAACAATAATACCTGCAGAGCACATTTTCTCAGGGATGTGATCGTAATATTAGACAATAGAAATCCTGCCAAGAATATACAGAAAAGACAGGGTCTCTAGTTGACAGCTTCAAGAAATGATCTGATGTCATCTATGATCAATATCTTAGAAACCCAGATAAATGACCTTCTGTCAAGAATTTGCTTATAAGTTCTCTCCCCCCCCTTTTTTTTTTGAGTAGGCATAATTGTTCCCCATCCTTTCAGCATCTTTCAGATTAGGAAGCCAGTACTGTCCTCTCTCATAATGTTTATAAGTCAGAATTCAGGTAACATGGAAGCAAACTGATTAACAATGCAATGCTACAATCCTCACAGCTAGCTAGGTAACTTCTTTTAAGCACATTTATGGAAAAGTTTGACAAAATTGCCTCAGCCAGCTAAATAACTCTTTTTACAAGGTCAGGTAAAGTATTTCCTGAGGCCCATCCAGTTTCAACATTCTAGTATAATATTTACATTCTAAATCAGAAAAATAAACCACAACCTGCAGCCTGCACGCAATCTTAATACTCCTTTCTTGGTAGTTGCCCAATATTACATTACCAAAACCTGGCAATAACATGTCAAATTATGGTATAATTTTCCATTGGTTAGAAATTTAAGAGAATTACCGTTTTCTAATTGCTATTGCAAAGCATCCCCTATGTACAAACCCAACATCTCTCACCCACCTAAAGAAAAGAGTAGGGTGAAATTCCCATCCAATTCCATCTGTGCCCATCTGAAATGTCATAGCAACTCATTCAATTCTATCATCTGAAAAAAATAATAAAATGAGGGCCAAAGCTGAAAACAGATTGCCTGTTCCTTTTCAGAGTAATGGAGGGAGAAGCTTAAATAAACTTGATTCCTTGAATTTCCCCCTATGTATATACAGTCACTGTATTCATAGTCAGGCAACCACAATAGGCAAAGGTTAGCAGATGCATCCCCATAAATATAAATTTAAGTAATGTTAACCTTGGATAGTTTTCTTATGGCTTAGTGTATTGCATAAACATAGCAAGTTTGATTAGCATATGGTTTAATGTCATGTGTGAAGCCAAAAAAATAAGTCAACCCAGTCTGTTGTAAGACAATTCAACAGGCTTGAAATACTAAAGCAATATATATTGTTGGCACTGCTGTTAACAGTAGAAATAATACCTACCAGTTATGTAATTTGGTAAATGGATTCATATAATTTGATAGCACTAGAAAACTAAAGCTTATCCAAGCTGAAAGTTTGAACTTTGTGGATGTTAAGAATCAAAATACAATTTTCTAACCAAGGTTCTGAAATCATCTTGCCTTCTGGGCCTTTCACTGTGACTAGTAATAACGAACGAAACTGCAAAAGTCTCATCAAGAGTCTGATTAATGAAGCCTGGCTTGTTAAGAGAAGTTGATCTTCTAATACTTGATGAGAGATGTTCAGGGATATGAGTTTAACTTCAAATAATAACAATGACAAAGCCATCATCACAGACCATCACTCACTTCAGTGAAGAGGCTTGGGTATCTCAGTGATACCAGAAGCTATGCTGGCGATGGCATGCTATCAATTTCAACTATAACACACAGGACCTAGTGAAAACAGCATGTGAAGTACGATCCAAACCAGTGAACACATGAAACAAAAACATCCATACCAATTGGTTATTGTCTGGGTCTACAAAGATCAGATATGGCATTTTAAACATGGAGTAATAGAGTTGGAAGGACCTTGGAGGTCTTCTAGTCCAACCTGCTGCTCAAGCAGGAGACCTATACCATGTTGTCCTGTCTCTTTTTGGAAGATTTTCTTAAGGCGCCTGGACATCAGTAGACAAATAGGCAGAAATGTTATCCTGCTGCAAAGCAACCAGCAATCCCAGCAAAGCAAAAGAAAAGGTCAATTGAAGAAAATTTAGTAATTAAGAAATCCTATTTTATATTAAACTCTAAAACTAGGGAATTTCAACAGAGACTGTTTGATATTTGAAATATAAGTACACAGCCTCAGAATCTGATGAAAAGTGATTAATGGATCAACCAAAAACATCTGTAGAACAAAAACTTTTATGGCATACCATTGCAAGACTTGAGAAAACTAGCTAAACATTTGAATAAAATTGATAACAACAAATGTTGTTTGCCAGGTTGGTCTAGTGCAGGGGTAGGGAACTATGAACCTTTTATGATTTGTGGACTTCGACTCCCAGAATTCCTGAGCAAGCCAAAGAATTCTGGAAGTTGAAGCCCACAAGTCATAAAGGGGCCAAAGTTCCCCACATCTGGTCCAGGGTAAAATCCAGCAGGTTCTAACAGGTTCTGGAGAACTGATAGTAGAAATTTTGAGTAGTTCAGAGAACCAGCAAATGCCACCTCTGACTGACCCCAGAGTGGGGTGGGAATGGAGATTTTGCAATATCCTTTCCTTGCCACACCCACCAAGCCATGCTCACAGAACCGATAGGGAAAAATTTTGAATTTCACCCCTGATCTGGTCTAGTGCAAAAAAAACCCTAGACTAGAAGATGGGAGACTATGAGTTGTAGTCCTGTCTTAGACATGAAAGCTGGTTGGGAAGGATTATTAAATATGTTTGCCACCTTGAGTTAGTTTTAAAAATAATAAAAGTGGAATGAAAATAAATGAAAATTAAGGTCATCATACAAATGACATTTTTGAAAAGCAGCATAAACTTTTATTAACATCTGATACAAATAATAAGGATGATAAAAGACATGAAAATAATGCCCACAGATTGTTGAACATCAACTCCCTCAACAAAAGGAACTGAAGTCAACATTTAATGAACATATGAAAAATTCAGATTATGGGGGAAATTTCCATTGGAAAAGATCCACAGAAAAGGAATGTGAAAAGCTTTGAAAGATGTGTTGAGATAAAATGCAGTAAAACAGAAGCAAGAAAAATATAGTCAAAGTGGTAGTGTTGATTTGAAAGAAAGATAAATAAATTATGAACTGATATCTGGAATCTGAAAAGTAAGAAAATTGTTTAAAGAAAAGATATATATTTGACATTATAAAATTAAATAAGATCCAGATCAATTAAAATGAATCACAACCATTTCAAAGAAAATTAAACAATATGAAATAAGTATAAATCAATTTTGTCTATATCAGTTTCAAGTAACCAGGATTTGTTTTTAAAACATTACTGGGAAATATTGCAAACACAGATGTTTGTGCTGATAAATATGAAACAAATTTTGGACTGGCATCTCGGATAACCTAGAGGAACATAACGGAGATAAAATGTGAATAAAAGTGGCTAAAGGACTTTGACTCAATCAGAATGGATAATTGGGTCATAACATCAGAAATGATTAAAAAGGAAACAAAAAAGATTAAGAACTGGAGTGTACAGGAAAATATGAAGAACATGATTTTTGGCTTAAATATCTGAAGATGCTCCATGAAAGATTGTTCAATTCCCTGAAATATTATTCATTGAGAAAGTTGAGAAATGAATTATTACTTGCATATCATCTTTGATTATGAAAACAGAGACAAAGATGCAGTTGCAAACAACTACAGACCACTTACTTCCTTGCGAAGAACGTTGGTTAGCAGCTGAAATTTTGCATTATCTATTCAAAAAAGCATTGTATCTACCTGAACAAAAAAGTAATTGTCGAATGCATGAGGAACAAAAATTGTTCATTAGTATACTAATAAAATTAGCAAAATGATACTAAAAAAACTCAAAATAATGAATGAAGAAATAGCTTGGATTAATTAGAGAAAGGGTGTTTGATTCTCTTCCACATAGCTGGATGCAGAAATATTTGAGATTACAAATATTACAAGGATTACAAAATCAGAATTTTGTAAAAGAGCCTATGAATAAAATGGAAATTAGCTTAAATAGTAAATGGTGAAGTTATTATATATATATATATATATATATATATATATATATATATATATAT
>WNWU01000003.1:15038403-15052942 GCA_012654045.1 Ptyas mucosa
TATATATATATATATATATATATATATATATATATATATATATATGGGGATAATTTTTCATGGGAATTCTTTTTTAACCATCTCAGTGATAGCCTTAATTCATATCCTAAATAAACAAAATTTGAGTATGCTCTAATAAAGTAAAAAAAAATTAAAATACTCCAGACAAGATATGCATCTAGATATGTAGAAGCGGATTCTATATGATTATGAATAGTGTATGAAACCTTACTTTACTGAATGCATTTTGTTTGATTGTTATCATTCAGTTTACTTTTGATATTCGCCCTCTTCTAAAGGAGAGAACGTAAAGTCTGTGTGGGAAGGAAAGAAGGCAGGTGTAATTATTTTTCATTGTGTAATCCTATCTCCAGAACACTTGTTTTAGGATACAGTGAGGGAGAGACCACCACCAAAAAACCTAGAAAAAAAAATCTCACAATACCCTACAAATCAGGCAGAAGTTCCTTTCACAGGATAATATTTTTTTTGAGAAAGCAAAGCATTTTGGCATGGTGTTGAATTTATATTTTACCAACAAGAAATAAAGGGAGACTAGTATAGATCTATTTCAAGTTATTTAGCTAGCCATACCCTTCTGGGATTCTAACCCAGGCTACTTGCATATTAGGTAGATGTAAGCTGCTGGCTCTCCTCACTTTGTTGGCTATACCAGGGGAGAGATTAAGTGTTTTTTTTCCCCCAGTGAAACTGGTCTATCAGGGCAACCTGGTCTGCCCAAATAGGGGACAGAGCATCCTGCTTCCGCTTTTGCCTTTCAGCCCCAATCCAGGAGCCTTCGCAGGCAGTTGCTTTCATGACAAATTATTTTGTGTTGAATTTATATTTTACTGACATTTTGGCATGGTATTAGTTCACATTAGTAACTGGATGAAGAACAAAATAGTACAAGCACCCAATACAATCTTGATTGATTCAGCTATTACAGTATGAGATTACTACTAATAATAATTCCACTGATTATTTAAGAGCATTCAGATCTGGTTTAATGATTTTTGATATATTTAGTTTTAAGATTGGCATTAAAACATTAAAACATACATTTAAGACCTCTCATCATTTCCCATCCTTAAATTCATTTATAGAACTAGAAAAAGGAATGGGCGATAGGGGTTGTATCAGTCAGTTTTTCTTCCATTTTAGTAACGGTTTTAGTGCTGCCTCACTAAATCTTACTCAAAAGACAACATTTCAATTAGCTTGCTTGCTTCAAACTGGTGTGAAGAGAAGTGATGCCCATTGCGTGACAATCAATAAAGGTTAATGAAGAAGAGCAATGTATGGCGTTACCAGGGGAAATTGGGATAACCATAGGGATCAGTGTAAAAGCTGGGCTTAGTTAAAATTGTAATTAAATTAGATGGAAGAAGGAATAGGGAATCAGTAATGAAATTCAAGAATATTATCAAAGCACTAATAGCCTTGTTAGGATAAAGAGATACAAACAAAACAAATGTCTTTGCCTTGAGTGGCGCAGAGATTAAGAGATGTATGAAGATCCTGTGGGAATGCACTTGAAAGACTAAACATGTAGTAAGAACTTAGAAATGGTTGTACTAGAGAGAGAAAGGAGAGTAATATTGCATTGAATCAGGCAAGGGAAGGACATTGTGAAAACAAACAGTTCCAAAACTCATTAGGGAGATGAATGGATGGATGGCTAGATAGATAGATTTCAACTACCTTTAATTGACCACAATTCTTAATGTTTCCTCCTATGTAGCTATGTGAATTTGTCCTCAGGAGTTGTGTGTGCAAGTGTGTATAAAATTGCCACTCCCTTCAGTGTTTATAGTTTATCCTTGGGTGACTACTGCTTACTTGTACATATACATGTACAGGTACACATACAGGTACAGGTATACATACACATGTATGTGTATGTATGTGAAGTGGTTCTCCTGAATCATAGCATGGATTGTGCTTCAAAGCATCTATAAGCAGTCTTTTTTGTATCCTTTTTTAAAAAAGAAAAAGAAAGAAAACAGAAAACAAGTGACTTCTGCTTGGAATATGGTTGGAGTTCTTTAACTAGTTGGGCTCGGTGTGATGTTATATGTCTCTGGCTCAAATTATATACAAGAAAATTTGTAACTGATCTCTACATTTAGCAATAATTAATCACATGGTACAAGTTTGGGGGCAGATGAACAATTTAAAAATTCATGAAGGAGTTGATGAGCTGAAGAGTGTGGGGACCCCTGAACTAATCAATGCTGGCCCTATTTCATCTAGGCCTTACTTCATCTAGGCCCTACTTTAATTTCAAAAAGCCACAGTAAGCAATTAATTTAGCACTCAGTCAGATGTGTTCTGTCCCTTCCCCTAAAGCGCGGGTGTCAAACTCGTGGTGTCACATTGCTGGCACATGACATATTGTGACTATTTTTTTCTTTCACGGAGCTGGGGTGGGCATGGCCTGTGTGTAACGCATTCGGCCCACGGGCCACCAGTTTGACACCCCTGCCCTAAAGGCTTCTAAATGAAGAATGAAAAAATACTTAATAGTATCTTTGTAGAAACCAGGCTCCCCTTCAATTGTTTAAGTTAAAATGTGTTATGGTGGCATAGGGTTTAACAATGAAGTGGGAAAAGTACCTTGGCTGTCAGGCGAACCCAGCTCCTCTCTGTTATTCATTAAAGGAGCCCAACTTTTCCAGGCATTTGTACATAGTTCAGGAAAGATCCCACAGCTTCAAGGAATCTGATTTGCAGCGGGAGATGCTGTTCTCACAGGCACACAAGGTCTAAAGCATTTCTTCCAAATCATTTTGAAATATGCACAGCTGTAGTACACACATTTAAAAAGACACAATGGTTTTATTTATGGGGGGATGAGTCCTCTTGCTAGAGCTCATTATGAGATTTCTCATGCATATAAAGTAAATAACATATATAGCTCCAGGGTAAATAGTACCTAACAGAATATGGTTCTCAACAAGATTCTTTAATCTGTTCACAGTAGGCATTGGATGGCAGTGTCATATCAAATTACCATTTTACCTAAGAAAGGGTAATGCTGACCCACTGTAATTTTTTCCCGTTAGAGCTCTGCATCATAACAAAAAGCAGGCAACAAGTGTTAATAATAAATCAAATGAATTAACCATTACATGAATAAACTGCAAAGACAGAATTAATGAGAATAGCAATGAAATTTGCATGAGGCGAGCATCCCACTATAGCTACTTTTGAAAGCATCATTTGACACACGTGAATCCAAAACGCCAATTTTTCTATATGTGCATGTTTTTCACTTGATAGCTACAAGAAGTAATGATTTAAATGCATGAATAAATGTTCAAAGATGCTGTGCTTAGCAGTGAACATGGCTTACTATTCAGCCTTCATCACAGGGCTATTTACATACATATACACTCACATGTCCACAAATTCATCTCCCAGTGACTTTCTGAAACTATGATTTGCAACTGCAAAATGTTCTCACCAAATTCATGCTAAGCACTTTCAACACAATGCTTTTTAAATTTCTCAGTTTATTTTTGACAGCCGTTGCCCTTCCTGAGATTCAGCACAGATAATTGAACTATCCCAAATGGAAAGTATGTGTGTGCGTGTTGATGTGTAATTTAGATGAGCATTATAAGTGCTATTTCAATCTGGTTTAGCTAGTTCCAAATAGCTTTGCGTTTGTAGCTGCATGTCTCAGGAAAATATAATTATGAAAGCTGTTAATCTCATAAGAAAACTGCAAGAGTATCAGTCTGCATAATGCATTTTCTAGTATCATCTGGTCGGCATCCACTTCTACATATGGGCCTGTTATATAATAAACACTCAAATGTTACCCATTAATCACTTCCATTGCTATGAATAAATCAAACGTCACCTTAATGGAGTGCTACCAGACATTTTAATACTGAAGCTAAGAATATCTGTTTTCCTTATTCTAATTAGTTGGCACTTTCAATTCAACAGAGTATTTGTGCTGAATAAAATTGGATGCACTTAACAATTAATATCATGCACCATAAGATTTTGCTCTAATGCAGTGTTTGTTTTCTTTGCTTTCTCCCCGCTCATCTTTTTTTCTTTTCTTCCATCCCCTGTGACATGCCAATTTCTAAACGGCCATCTGTCTAAAATGCTAGGGTTGTAGATAAAACTGATTTATTTACAAGATACATTTTGGCAAGCATTCTCAGATCTCACCTAGGGTCTCAGGGAATCTGGGAGCAGCTTCATAATTCACAGCAGTCAAATGGAAGAGCTTTACATTGCCTTGTGTTGTCTGCAAAGGCTCTATAAAATATTTAGACTCAATGGTGGGACCTGAAGAGACCGCTTTGTCACATCAATGTTGGCACTTTTGTTGTACTTGGACAAGGCAAATGGACCAAATATTTCTCCTTGCCTGTCAAACCTCCTAGTGATATATACTTGGCACCAGTCACCACATGAAGGCAAATAGAAAAGCAATACTGAAACAAGTGTATGAATGTGAATCTATTGTAAACCAACATGAAGTAAGTCCTGTTTCAAATTAGAAGTGCAATGCCAAGATAATAGGATGACCAGATGGCAAAATCAGCAGAAACCAACTCTCATCGTATGAGATTTGAACTGTGACCTGAGTATTGTCTTCCAACATATTCTTTTTCAGTGTAGGAAATATTTGATGACGTGCTACTGTTGGATCATGAAATATGAGATCTGCATTCTGACTGAGCTTTAGAGTAGCTATATTTTCAGGTTAGTGTATTACTGCAGCACCTATAGATGAAAGTAAGGATGGGTGAAGATCCCCAACCTCAATTCTGAACACATTAGAAGTGAACCTGGAAACTGGTGGGGTGGGGGATGTAGCTGGAGGAAAGATACTTTTGATAAACCAATTAGCAGGATTTCTGAAACAATGTAAAGCCTCCGGATCAAATAAAAGTTCATTTTTATGATGCCTGAGCAAAATTCTTCTAAGCCAATTCTGCAAACAGTTTCCTACAATTAGATTCCAACACCCTCTTTCCTTCAGAGTCCCCTTCACATCCTTCTTTATATCTGCAATTTTTCTCTCAGGCCTCAAGATGTTGAAGATCCCTGCAATGGGACAGCACATACTGCTAAAGATTGAATCTGGACCAACACCTCTTAAACATTGTTCTGGAGAAATCCCATCCAGAATGTGATTAAATCTGATTTTCTCCATCATTTGTAGATTGAAAGAAGTCATATTGGACCCACAAGCCTTACAAAACCTCTTCCATTTTCAGTCTTAACCATGAAAGACAGCTGGGTGACCTTGGGTCAGTCACAGTCTCACAACCCAACTCACCCTCATAGAGTTGTTGTTGTGTAACAACAGTCTTTCAACTGCTAATTTTAATTACCGTATTTTTCGGCCTATAAGATGCACTTCCGCCCCAAAAAAGTGGATAGAAATGTATGTGCATCTTATAGAGTGTACATTGCCAAAGCCCCACCCTCCCGCTGGCCCCCACCCTTTGACTGTTTCTTGCCTCCACCCATCCTGTTTTCGCTCTCCGCATGCCCCGTTTTTTGCCTCTATGTGTCCCGTTTTCGGCCCATTCCAGGCAGCTGATCACCACTGCCTGGAACAGGCCAAAAAATGGGCTGCATGGAGGCAGAAAATGGGCATTCGGAGGCTTAAAATGGGGTTCACAGAGGCCAAAATGAGGTGTGCGGAGATAAAAGATGGCAAAAGATGGACTGGAGAGTGGGCAGGGTTTTGGCAACATTCCCGCTATAAGAAGAACAGACATTTCCACCCACTTTGTGGGGGAGGGGGAGTGCGTCTTATAGACCAAAAAATATGGTAATTAAAATTAGCAGTTGAAAGACTGCAAAATGATGGGATTTAATGATCTTTTAAAACCCAAATATGAATGTCAGGCCCCACAATTAACTGGTAAGAGTATGTTCAAAATAGCAAAACAGGAAGACCAACAATTCCAAGATTCTTTATTTAATTTTGTTCCAATATTTTTTTTTGGGTTGAACAACAATATTTTACTGCAGTAATTTCCATTTATCAGCTTTATACCTTTCCTCCTTTTTAAATAATAGTTTACCATTACTAATTAAAGTAAAACTATGTTCTATTAGCCCCATTCTCCATTTTAAAATGCTACTTTATAATTGCTATCCTGTGGACATTTGCATGACATTATATACTAAGGACCAAAAATAGCTTAGTCATATTTCTGAAAAAGCATGCATAAGATTAAGCTTCACATGTATTTTTAAACAAAAATATACTAAGCTGACATTTATATATTTTTGATATGGCACTGTCTTTGTCATTGGAAGGAAGAGGGGATAATGACTATGTATCTGTTCTGATTAAATCTCTCACTACAGAATATATATCCTTTAGGAAGAGGCTAAAGAGGGGGGGGGGACTTCATTTAACAGTGTTATGTGCATGTATGGTATGCAATATATTTTTAAAAGCATTTAAAGCATGTCAAAGGTCACAGTGGTTGCAAATTATATTCCTAATTATACATTCCACTTTCACTCCCCCTCCCTTCTTCTTCTGTCAATGAATTGTAAAATATCAGTGCTTTACTTGGAGGTCATTCAAGTCAAGGAAAAAGAAGAGAGGCTTCCAGCAGGGAAGATGGGTCAATCAGATACATCTCAGCTCAGCATGGGACTTTAGCTGCAGCCAAAGTAAACCAAGGCTGACTTGGAATGTGCCCAAGAATCTAATGGTTTTATACAGTAGAGGGCTATTAGACTTCTCTTTGATGTTTTAGCATTTGTGAAGGTAAGGAATTTTAGTTAGAAGGAAACTGTTTGAAGGTTCTATCTGATTACAGCTTTACTATCTATTCTGCACCAAGATATGGTGTGTGTGTGTGTGTGGAATCTGAGCATCTCTAACTAACAACAATAAAAAAAACCATTCCTAATTACATGTTCCTTATAATATTGCCCTATTTCTAAGGCAACAGGTCTCCATCCAAATAAAAGAATTTTGTTCCCCACCTCAAGGTGAGAAGTAATGATCACTGTCTAAGCTCATCAAATCAAATGAAAAAGATGGAGATTTATAAGTCAACTTTGATGGTTCAGATTTGTAGCTGGAGGTTCTTTTAGATTTATCATTGTCAGCAGAGGTTCAAGTGACCTTAGTAGCTTGAAATTCCTTTCATCGTGTTAGGAAGAGATACCTGGTATAATCCTTCCTGGGTAAATATAGTCTTTTAGCACTCACGCTCTATCAGATTCCTATTTAGAAAGATCTAGATCAATTAGACTGCTTTTGGGGATGGATGGGGGTGGCTGACCTGATCATAATATGCAATTGCTTTGCCATCTGCATTAAGTGGAAATCCACTTCCAAAGTTTCAAAGTGATGGGCTTTAATTCAAAACTTTGAATATTTAAGAATATATTTAAGAAATTGTGAACCTTTAAAAATATTTCATTTCATATTTCCTTCCCTATATGAATATCTGAGGCACTCCTCCCCACAAATTGAACTGGATGACTGAAGAAAAGGAGATTCCCCCCCCCCCCCCCCAGTATCGTTTGAAGAATGTCACAAAGGCTGAAAGACATTATGGTCTTTCTAATAACAAAATGCAAATATTTTTCATTTTAAGGAACTATATTAGAATTATTGAATATGGTTTAACTAATGATTATATTGTGGTCTGAGTGACTACATTTACTGGTAATGGTGATAATTTTCTGCAGCACTGTTGTTTTATTATTCTACACAAGTGTGTTTGTAAGGAAGACAAGGTGGGGGACAGGTGATAAAGTGTGTGTTGTGAGATAGACTCTATCCCTTGCAGCAGTGCAACACAAGGATGAAACAGCAGAATTTGGATTAGGACCTGCACATTTCATCATATTGGTGACATCATGTTTAGCTATCAATGCTTAAATTTCTATTCTGGGTTGTTCTGTATTTTATGTTTTCACTAGAACTCTAAACTATGTAGACAGTTATAGGAACAGCGATTGTAAAAAAATGAAGCCAGCCATAGTAAAGATGAATGTAGACAATTGTAGTTCATTCAACAGATCGTGGCTAAACAAAACACAACTTCAAAAGGCACAAACCAAGTTATACATTTCCTCGGTGAAGAAGAGAAGAAAAAGGTTGCATTTAATGATCTGTCCTAAAAGACTTTTCTACTTGCTGTAATCATTACCTCTATTTTTAAAAAAAAAAAGAGAGAGAGAGAGAAAGTGGCTTTTTCATATTTCAAATACATAAATGGAAAATTTTTATTCTAAAGTTCTAGTTTCAGGGATCGAAAGAACAACTTATTGTTACTGAGAAAGATAACTTCAAAGTTTAGAACTTGAAACATTGACTCAACAACAGAAAGTAAGGATATTAAATTTCTCCATTAAATAAAAGGTGAGAATTAGACAAAAAATAAAATTTCATCTGACCATATGGCAAGAGTTTTAGTCAATTTTTATTATCCCTTTCATAAATAATAAAAGATGATATGAAGCTACTGGGAGATTTTTTTATTCCAAACTATAGAAATCTAATTAAATCAAACAAGACTTGGCTAGTTAAAGATTTGATGTGCATACTATAAAGAGATATTGTAAAACCTATGAAATAGAGATTCATTGATTTGTCTTTCCCCTTATCAGTTTATGTGTCACTGTGGCCCAACTTCAGTTTACAGCCTCTTTAATAGTTCTAACAGTTGCTTTGCTAAAAGAAAATGCTTTCATTTTGTCACTCTGTTAATTGCACAATTTATGACAGTGACACATCTGGGCTTACTAGAAGGAGATCATATGAAAATCTAAAGCCTTTACTAAGTTTTTGAACCAAAAGAGAAAAGAAGTTTTTAACTAAAAAGGAAAAAATAGGATTTCTGTAGAAATGAACAAATACACTGTACCAGTATCATTACAACAATGTTTTGATTAATGACAATCAACAACGTATGAGAACATCTACAAAATTAAAATTAATTCAATATTATACACCCAGATCAATGTGCATAGAATTCCTTAGCATGAGATGTGATAATACAAAGAACTGTTACACAGTTTAATACGTAAATTACAAGCAAAGAATAGAGTCAAAGAAGAGGATGATATAGAAAATCTGTTTTGACACTGTTATCAACTTGCTGTTTTCTTTGCAATCAACCATATGCCCAATATCTTGAATTATGAATTTTCCGTAACTAATTTCATCATTAGGCAGCATAGCAGAATAGTCATAATCTATTGCTCATAATAGTTTTCACTGAAGGTGTATTGGTGTATTGGTGAAAATCATTGTTGTGGGAAGCAAAAGAGGTTTTTTAAAAATGGGATTGATAATCCCTGGAAAGAGAAGACAGGAGAAAGTGTGTGCATGGGGGTGGAATGGAAGTGTTAACCAAACAAGGAAGGAAAAATGGAGGAAGTATTTCAACTAGTATAAAACTAGTTAACATTTCCTAGGCAAGCAACTGGTCCCCAATCTTCAAAGACATCCATGGTTTTGAACAGTGATCTCTACTGTTATTTACAACTTCTTCCCATTCCTTGGCTTTCATGAGCATCTTTTATTGTTAGAACTGGATGCATGGTAGCACCTGACCTCCACCCTCAGCCCATGGGTAATTCATTTGGAGAAAAATAGAACCTGAACTTTATTTAGTCTATTGTCCATGAAGTAGAAGACCCACATTTCCCTTTTCATGAAAAATTTCTCTTATTCAGAAAAGGCACACTCAAGAAAAGTCTATTTTCCGAAATCTTTAAGTTCTGCTAGTATGGGTTGTCCTTGACTTACAACAGTTTACTGACCATTCAAAGTTACAATGGCTCAAAAGAAGGTGACTTATGACTGATTTTCACACTTACAAACATTGCAGCATCTCCATGGTCACGTGATCAAAATTGAAATGCTTGGCAACTGGCAGGTACTTATTATCGTTGCCATGTCCTGAAGTAATGTGATCATCTTTTGTAACCTTCTGACAAGCAAAGTCAATGGGAAAACCAAATTCACTTAACAACTGTGTTACTAACTTAACAACTGCAGTGATTCACTTAACAACTGTGGTAAGAAAGGTAGTAAAATGTGGCAAAATTTACTTAACAAATGTCTCACTTAGCAACATAAGTTTTGGGATCAGTTGTGGTTGTAAGTCAAGGACTACCTTTAATGGCTGGATGACGTAAAACATACAATATATTCTACCTGATGAACTATGGTCACCATTCCAGCATATTCATCATGCTTAGTTTTATTTTAATTGAATTTTAAACTTAAGATCCTTATTTGTTGTTTTTATATTTTATAGTGCATTTTATTCAATGTCTGTGAGCCACCTCAAATCTCCTTTAGTGAGATGGGCGGCATACAAGCTTGATAAACAAATAAACAATATTGTTTATTGTTAACAATGTCAGGTTAACATACAACTCTAAGCCATAATGAAATCCCTTCTTAACTTCGCTCAATATGTAACTCTAACCATTATCCATTAGGGTGTATGTCACTAATCAAACCATTCTGATTTGTTTTAAAAAATCGTGATTAAAAGTGTCATATCTCAATACATAGAACTAATCTTAATATACCGTATCTCTACAGCTGACTGTTCTATCAAGAAAAAACAATCTAGGCCAGGGGTGTCAAACTGGCAGCCTGCGGGCCAGATGCATCACGTGCAGGCCACACCCACACAAGTTCTGCAAAGGGGAAAAACGATGTGGTATGTCACGTGACGGCAATGTGATGCCGCAAGTTTGACACCCATGATCTAGGCCATTCAATCATTCTCAACAGATTCTTGTTACCATAGGCATGTATAGTAACTGCAAATAGCTGAGTTCATATGCTCTTCCCACATTTACTGTGATTGACGGTATCTTGTTCTTCCCCTTTTGTTGACATGAGAGAGACAAAGGAGCCATGTAATTCCTATTTCCCCATTCTGTCTTTGCCAATTATTTTCCCAGTTTTGATCTTGTAAGCTTTTCCTTCATGCTCTGGTTACATCATTTTTCATACTTTTCTACATCAGTTTTATTTCCAGACACCTTTAAAGATTTGAGTTCAGCTACCCTCTCTCGCTTAAACATTTTGACTTACTTTACTGTTAAATATTTCATCCCAGTTCGCTTTCCACAAGCCTTGCAGAAATTCATATTTTGTCTTTCTTGCCTTGAACCTGCAGGGATAAGGAACAACAGATTACTCAAAGGCTCTGCCAGGGTAATTATTAATAGGTGACATACTTTCCTGGTGCATGGAAAACAGCCTTCTAAATATGATATGGTAGCAGATCTGTCATAGGCTGACTATTTGGGAGAAAGCATTGATTTCTGAACTAATCATAGAATGTACAAATCACAACTAGCTTTGTGTATAGTCTCCACAAATTGCTAAATCATTACATAGAATTTATTTATTTTCTCATAGACAAATAAGTCAAGGGATATTGACTTGCACGGTTAGTTGAATAGCTTATTTTAAATAGACTTTCTATCTTGCAAAAATAAAAAATAGTGCAGAAAATAAAATGTCACACAATCTCCACCAGTCTATTTCCTGAGAATGATTTATTGGACTTAAAACGATGAGGTGAACAAACAATCATTACTGAACAGGGGAAAGAAAACAGGATCATGTTTTCCTCAGAAGATAACAATTTAGTACTGATGTTCTCTTATAGCAGAAGCAGAATCATGTCAGTTCACTCTGCCCTCTTCAAGTTTTGGAAAAATTATATCAAGTACAACGGAACCATTTTTATTTTCCTCACTGTGTGCAGTAATGATGTGATGAGTAATTAGGACAATACTATAGCACTTCCTTTGAATGTATATATTACAATGATGTCAAATGATAATTATTAGTTTCAAATATCAATAATTGAGATATATAATTAAATCATTTATTTGGATTGTTAAGTACTTTTAGAAAGCTTTAAAGAAGCTAGGCATATCTGATCTGCATACAGAAGAAGGAAATGGCGTAAATCTATTCTGAAGATCTAACTATTTCAATAGTCATCATATTATGACTCCAAGATGAGACATCAAATATAGAAATTGTATATATATTATCTCAGTTTTCACTGGGGGAGGGAAAGGGGACTTCAAAATTTTGCTGAATACACAAATTATAGGTGGAAGAGAAATGTAACAATAATACAGAGTCATCTCATTAAATCACAGAAATCAACTCTAGACTAAAACCATTAATATTTTGCACTCTGAAAGACCTATATTATTACATCATGTTATATATATTTAGTGTGAATAGTGCAAGTGCTACTCCAATATCTTCAAGAACAAACATCATGGTTTCAACATGAGCAAATAAGTGACTGAGTTCATTTCAGTTTGCTTAACTATGGTTTGTCATGCAAGGCAGAATTTTCTGGATTGATAGAAAGACATAACCCATAGTATATGAACCGAATTGGAAGTGATTCCTGCTGTTGCATTTGTGGTAGTCTAAATGAAGTAGATCTTTGGTACGTTATGAGCCACTCTAATTCAGAGGCTTACCTTCTAGAAAACTGCTAAACCAACATTCCCAGAAAGCTTCGCTTGGCATATCCCTAAAGTACATATTCTTACAGATGTAACACAATTAGATTATATCTAATATCAATATATATTATTAGATAATAGATATATAGCATGGTGAAATTCAATTTTTTTTTACTACCGGTTCTTTGGGCATGGCTTGGTGGGCATGGTGTGGCTTGGTGGGTGTGGCTTGGTGGGCATGGCAAGGGAAGGATACTGCAAAAACGCCATTCCCACCTCACTCCAGGGGAAGGGTACTGCAAAATCCCTATTCCCTCCCCACTTCTGGGGGAAGGATATTGCAAAAACTCCATTCCTACCCCACTCTGGGGCCAGCCAGAGATGGTATTTGCCAGTTCTCCGGACTACTCAAAATTTCCGCTACCATTTCTCTGAGCTACTCAAAATTTCTGCTACCGGTTCTCCAGAACCTGTCAGAACCTGCTGGATTTTACCCCTGATAAATAGATAAAGTATGATGTAGTGATCAAAGGGACTACATTAGATACAGGGTGAGGGAATAAATTCTAGCCTTGTCTTAGGCGCAAAGCCAGTTGGTGACTTTAGGACAATTACTCTCTCTCAACCTAGGAAGAAGGCAATGGCAACACTTTTAAAACTGCAGGTAAGAAATTTGTATAGATTTATCCATATAGTTGCTAGGAGTTAAGAATGATTTGAAGGCATGCACACACACACACACACACACACACACACAAGTATTTACTTGCCGAAGAGGCAGGAAACATTTCAAATTATTTTGAATTAATAACAACAAATTACAATCAATTGACTGTATAATAAGTTATTACATTTATAAAATTAACTGATCTCTCAACTGCATATAACTACTATTCTTCCTCACACAGAGAAGTGCATGTACTGATACACATCTTCCTTCCAAAAGAGACAGAAAAGGGAAAGAAATGGGATGAAGAAGAGTTGATATAACATAATCATGAGTCAAAACCCAATTTACATAGGATACGGATAAGACCTGAAGAAAATATGCAAAGAAGTATATAGATGGATTTTAATTATAAATGAAGACTATTTAAATCTATGACAAAAATATGAAGTAGTGTCATTTAGATTGTTATGAGTGTGTCCATTTTCACTGGCAAAGTGCTCAGGCCACCACAGGCATCCCCAACACGAGTGCCGTTGAGCTGGCAACCCTGGCCATGCCCCCCCCGCAAGGTCAAAGGTAATGCTGATGTGGCCTTCAATGAAATTGAGTTTGACACCCCTGATTTATAATGTTCACTTGGTAAATAAAAATAAACCTAAATTCAAGATCTAAAAGAAGTTAAAGAGTTAATAGAAAGAGAGAGTGAAAGATTTAAAGAGTTAATAAAATATACAAGTATAATAAGAGGTTTTTAATATGAGACTGATCATTTTTTGGAAGGGTTCAGAGGGCATATTGGAAGAAAGTGGGCATAAAAAGAGGAGAAGCAGGAAGAACAACAAGAGTTAAAGTAAAAATAATTACAGGGAGAAAGTATGAGTCCTAATAAAAATATTAGGACAGAAATTAATTACTTGGCAGAATAAATGGAAACTGAGTAGAAGAAAAAAGTACATAGCAGGTACTTGAATCATATGAAAATAATTATGTTGCAGAGTGCCACTGATGCTAATAAGAAATATGAAAAAAAAATGGTTGGCAGAATGATGAAATGAAAGAGGCTGTGGGTGAACAGGTTGAGAAGGAATCTGCATATAAGAGGAAAAAAATGAGAGAAGGATATTCTGTAATTTTTATAGAAAATAAAATATAGTACAAAGAATGTAGTCAAAAAGACCAAAGAATTGTTAAGATCAAAAGAGGTGGCAAGAAAGCAGAATGGTTTTAATAGAAAAGTCCCTCTAACAGAACGAAGTTAGGGATTACTGGAAGGAATAATTGATTTGGGAACAGTCATGTTATGTTAAAGAGTAGAATAAAAATGAATGCGCTCTCTCTCTCTCTCTCTCTCTCTCTCTCTCTCTCTCTCTCTCTCTC
>WNWU01000003.1:15060134-15073633 GCA_012654045.1 Ptyas mucosa
TCCAGTCCAGTCCAGTCCAGTCCAGTCCAGTCCAGTCCAGTCCAGTCCACTCCACTCCACTCCACTCCACTCCACTCCACTCCACTCCACTCCACTCCACTCCCCTCCACTCTATTCTGTGCCAGGCAAGTGCTCATCCAAACAAATCCACATGAGAGACAATGTCCATCTATTTTGGACATATGCACAAGGTCACTGCATATGTCAAAGGGACAAGGTTTCTCTCATGAAGCACCTTCTGCCTCTTGCCTTTTTGAGGTTTTTTTTTTTTAAATCACTGAAGAATCCACAGTCATCAACACTGGATTTGGAAGATATATTGTAGACTTCCACTACAACAAATTGCAAAGGTCTGTACAAATGAACACAATCAGAACATGACTTATGACCATTTTTCACACTTATGACTGTTGTAGCGTCCTTATAGTCACATGATCAAAATTCAGATGCTTGGCAACTGGTTTATATTTATGACAGTTGCAATGTCCCAGGGTCATGCGATCCCCTTTTGCGACCCTCTGACAAGTAAAGTCAATGGAGAAGCTGTATCACAACAATCATGTTACTAACTGAACAATTGCAGTGATTCACTGAACAGAAATGGTAAGAAAAATTGTAAAATGGGGCAAAAACTCACTTAACTTGTTTAGCAACACAAATTTTGGATTCAATTGTGGTCATAGGTCAAGGACTGTACTTCCAAAGAAGTATTTATACCTCAGAAAAAGTGAGATAACAATGAAGTATACATGCATAGATACGTAAAGTACTACATATTTGAAAAAATATATATTCACAGAAAAGAAAAGTAAAAACATGACCTAGTGGACCATGTATGAAACAACATTTTGTTAAAAGAAATGATCAAAGAAATGTATGAGAAAGAATTTTTTGCTGAATTGTGTGTGTGTGTGTGTGTGTACACACATTTTATATATGTATTTCTACATCTATTTACTTATATAATTTATTAATCTCTTCACTCATTTTTGTCCTATTCACTCATTTATTAGATTTTGATCCTACCTTTTCCACAGGAATTGAAGCTGACATAGCTCTCCTTGTTTAGTTTTCATTCCAGCAACAACGGTTGAGGGAGACTAGGCTGAGTTTGACTGATGTCATTAAGCTGCTGTGACTAACAGTGATCTTGAACTCTGAGAAAATTCTGTTTTTCCTATTTGCAATCTAAACTGCTATACCATACTAGCTTGACAGTTTTATACAAAAATGAGTAAATGAGGGTGGAAATCATGTAACAACAAATGAGCATTTATGTCAAACAGTTTTTAATCTTACCTCTTAGAAGGATTAGAATAATATCTCAATAAGTAGTATATTTTTGCAACATAGAAAATATTTAAACTTTGAATGAAAAGGATTATCTGATCCTTTCCTGTTGGTTTTCAGACCCGGCCATGAATTGGAAAGCATACTGGTCACCTGTAGGTGATCTGTGGCTGTTTTGGATAGCAGTCATGTACCTATTAAACAGCATTTGACTATGCTGGCTCTGATATCCTTTTGGACCACCTGTTAGTATTATAGATAGGGGCTTTATTTTGCAGGCTTTCCTGTGTGTGGAATTCAAATTGGCATGGTAGGGGATAGGAGATTGAAATCTTGGGGAATTCAGTGGGGAATACCCCAGAGCTTGGGGTATTCTACTCTGTTCTTTTCAACGTCTACATGAAGCTGCAAGGAAATGTTATTGACTGATTTCAGGAGAGGTACCCACTTATATATCTCCATCCTAGACCAAATAGGAGATGTGGCAAAAACTTTCAACTGGTTGCTGCAAGGAGCATGGATGAAGCAGAGACCATGAATCCTAGCAAGACAGAACACAGTGTTCTGGTTCCATGGCCATTTCATCTATTGTTCCTGAAAGGATTGCACTTCACTTGAAAGAACAAGTACAAAGTCTGAGGAGCAAATAAAAGCCATGGTCAAGAGGGCCTTCGACCTGCTTCAATTAGTCCAAGTGTAACCTTTCCTGAACTAAGAGGATCTGATAACAGTAATTCACACTCTTTTTATTTCCCATTTAGTTTACTGCAAGTTTCTTTCCATGGGACTACAGCTGAAGTTGACCCAGAAGATGCCACTGGAAAAACTGTAGCTGTGCATTTGTGAACAGTGCTAACCAAATTATCAGGATAACCTCTCTGTTGCAGCAGTTCCGTTGATTGCTGGTAGGATTCTGAGCTCCATTCAAGGTGCTGGTTGTTACCAATAAAGCCCTCCATGCAAGTGTCATCTCCAGATGGTATCTGACCACTTCTTATGGTCTAGGCCTCAGGACCTCTGTGGGCTCTACTCATAGCAGCAGGAAGGAGACCCAGAGGATCTTCTCAACAGCAAGCGCCTCAATTTGAAATAGCTTGCTTAAGAGTCAGGATGGGGAGTAAAATTTGCATTCTTCCACATGAGATTTTGTTCTGGAAAAATCTAACTAAAGAACAGCAGTAGTGGAATTTTAATGATTATTGGGATCATTGTGTTTGTGCAATTGTAAACCATTTTGCATGTCGTTTATGTCCACTTTTCCAACTTCTAAAATTGCTGCTATGTATTTGAGTAGGCATTTTACATATACAGACAGGAATAGATTTGGGGTGATTCCTCCCCACCCCACCACCCTTTGTTTAACTGTCATATTCAATTTTTTTTTTTGAGGGCTAACGCTGTAATGTTCATCTAGTCCTCTCCTTAAAATGAGATGACACAGTGCTGTCAGTTTGTAGCAATTCTGGCCAGAGGGAGCTCCAGCGGCTGTGGAAAAGTGGACTTGAAATGGTTTATATCCATTCTGATTTGCTTTGCTCTTTTCTAAATTTGCAGGAACAGGATTTAAAATAAGATCTGGCAGGGTAAAATAAAAGTTGGGTCAAAATACATGTTATAATAAGCAGGCTTTTTCTAAAAGGCATATATCTAAGATGGCCTAGTTTGAAAAGAAAGTAGAAGTGCATGGCCTCAGCCTGGATTGTGCATGCAATTAGACAGCTTCCCATTAAAAAAAGAAAAACCCTATCCATGGCTGCTCTTTCTTTCTTTCTTTTTCCCCCAGACACAGCTCTCAGTAAGCAGTACCATTAGAATCAAATAGTAACCCAACAGCATTTTTTTCCCCTTCATACAATGCTCTTGGAAACAATTTGATATCATCTGATTGTGTCATTCTTTTTCTAGCTTTAAGTATATGATAGGTGCTATAATTACTAGCTACCTCGAGCGGTTCTTGTCCTTTTTTAAAAAAATGCCTTTTCAAATAGCGTGTGAGGGTCTGTGGGCTGGCTTATTAATCTATCAACCCATTAAGAAATTATTAAGATCTTTTGCAAATCACCCACAAATTCAGTGGTGATCTTCACTGGTGAGCAGGTAGAAGTGCTAATTTAGGTAATGAGTTGATAGGATGGGATGTGGTCTTGTAAATCTGGCTAAGAAATTTTGCAAGTGGGTCCTTTACTAAGATATAGGAAGATAATGTGACGTTCTTTTTAAATTGCAGTTAGGATGTCTGAGGAAAAATCCAGAAGTAACCAAACCTTATTTTTAGCATATGGAAAAAAAACATCCCTGAGGTGAAAGCCTAGCTATTAAATGCACCCCCACACATATTATGGGATATAGGATTTTAGCAGGAAGCGTATTACTTATGTAAACCAATAAAATTATTTTTCTTTGTTTCAAAACTGTATACAAGTCTGTATCTTGCTGTGTTTTGGCATGCTTGATTTGGCTTAGCTTCCTTTCTGCTTAGAAATAAATATTTCTATGGATTCCAGTTTACTCTATCCTGTGTAAATTCCTTGGCCTATTCATGCCAGGTAACCCAGCGTTGGGCTGGGCTAATAAGTGTCACAAGAAAATATTTGTAATTACAAGTAAGGAAATGTAAGTACCTTTCCATCTTTTCTTCATGGCTAAAAATAGAATTTTGACCCTGAGTGGGAGAGGGAGTGGAGTAAGCCAGTTTCTCAACTTCAGCGATTTCAAGAAGTGTGTACATCAACTCCCAGATGTGAGCAAAAGAATACAAAAACAATCTGGCTCACTGTTGTCATCTTGTGGTCATACAGATTTCTGCTGCCCAGATCTAGTAGCAGTGGGTTAGAATTAAGGAGAGCTAGAATTCAAAGGCAAACCATATTTGCAAGCTGCATATTACCCAATATTGTTATAGGTTCAAGGTCTCTGATGGAAGAAAGTGACAGATTGGCATAATATCCATCTAAAAGCACCAGCTATTCCAAGTGCACTTTATCATGACAATTTGCAGTTGTATTATTCTGTGCCATGTGAAAAACATTATTTTGTCTGCCTTGCATTGCCCACCATATAATTTTACTAGTTGTTTCTTATTTTATTATTATGAATGAAAGATAAAAAGATAAAAATCCACCACTATATTCAGTATATTTATTTTTAGGTTTAAATCTAAACTTTTACTTTTACCTAGTCTTCTACTCAGTAGGTAATAAGACTGAGAAGTTCAGACCTAACAGTTGCTTACCTCAGCACAAGCTCTTTTTGCCTGTTTTCAGCCAAGAAAGAAAAAAATAGAGCAAAATCTTCAGATACATTGGGACTTGCAATCTAAAGAGTGCCAGGATTGAGAAAATTGAACTAACTTTTATAGTGTATAGTGAGAAAATAAGCTTCCTTATAGGTGTTTTAATGCAGTCCCTAAAATCCGCAACACTTTCTGGTAGCGCTATTTGATTTTGGTTATAGGCTATTAATGAGCAAATATGTATTTTTTTTTAAAAAAAATTACCGTATTTTTCAGAGTATAACATGCACCTTTCCCCCCCCCCCCCAAAAAAAAGAGGGTGAAAATCTGGGTGTGTCTTATACTCCAAATGTAACCATGCCCAGTTTCTCAAACGGAGGATTCAGAGGCTGAAAAAAGCATCAGAAAAGAAGCTTTAGAAAAGAAGCCCCCAAACAGCTTCATAAAAGAAGCCCCCAAACAGAGCTTCAGAGGCTTTTTTTCTGAAGGTCTGTTTTGGAGGCTTTCAGAGGCAGGAAAAAAAGTTTTTTCTGAAACAGTTTCAGAGGCAGAAAAAACAAAACAAAAAAAAAGCAAGGCACAGAGCTCACAACCAAGGAACCTGTTGCTAAAATTCACCTCTGGAAACAGCTGATTGGTAGTATTCCGGGAGGCCAATCCACCCGCTTTTTTCTTATTTTCCTCCCCAAAAACTAAGGTGCGTCTTATACTCCGGTGCATCTTATATTCCGAAAAATACGGTAAATTGTATTTAAACTTTGTGAATTTCTGAAGGTTTACATTGTAATACCTACTTTACATCATCTAGAGGTGAATGGAAATATATTTTTTTTCAGTCTCTATTTTTTAAGATAAATGCATCCCTCATCAATTTAAGGTTTTAATACTACTGTTCACCCTGTCCCTATTCTTCAAATATCTTAGTATGTACATTTAAGTAATACAACATATACTGACGTTTTCCTTTTTTCAAAAAGCAATACTGTTGTTTATAACTTTTGATGACTACCATATAAACCAGGGATCAGCTGTGACATCCATATTGCCTGCTCTCTATAACTATCTGCAAAATCCCAAATTCAATATGACAGATAGTACCTGACATAGAAACATCCCACGAGATTTTGGATATCTACCTGAAGTGGCTAAATTTAAAATATATAGTTTCACAAAATATTTAAAGACATTTCCAAAAGTTTCTGAGATATGGAGTCTTCTCAGCTTTTCAGCACTATATTTTTATTTTATTTTTGCATTAAGAATCTATATCAAACTCACAGTTCCGAAACTATGGTTTGGAGACTTATAATAACAAACACACATGCATGCTGTTATAATCATTTCCCATAATTATAATATGTTTATACTGTTATTTCAATGTACTTTTATGTACATTTATATCAAGAAACATATTTGAACACGCATTACACCATTTTTCCCCATCATCATGTTCAACTTTCAGAAACTGCCTAGGCAAATCTCTGCAGTCCTTTTAGACAATGTTTTACATAAGTGGTTTGCCATTGCCTCCTTCCAAGAGCTGGAATAAAGTGACTGGCCCAAGTCAGCAGGCTTTGGTCTTAAAGTAGGAGTAGAACTCACTGTCTCCCAATTTCTGAGATGATGCCTTAACCACTACACCAAACTGGTTCTCTATCACAAATTTAGAGGAATGCAAATCTCAAAGGATCACTGAATTTTCTTTTACACATGGATTCTGATTTGTAAAACTGAGTTTTCGATGAAATATGAATTTCAAAATTTGTTCCTCCATGCCTACATGAAACAAAATTGATAACAACCTGCATTACAGTAAGTGAAGACGTAAAATGGAATGTGAAACACAGCTAAGATTTTTTCCAGATGGAGGTTCTTGTAATATTTCAAAAAGCTTCACACTAATTGCATCTGAACTTTAAAGTAATAATGATTATTTATTTATGTGTTTTAATGAATATTTATTATCCTGGTCTTCCTTCTAAAGTTTCAGAACAGATGTCAGTTAAGAGTATGAGCCACTACTAAATTAAAATTAATAAATTAAATACAGCTGTATCCACTTGATTTGAAATAATAAAAATACAAACTCTGCAAGAGTTTGTTTGGATACATCCTGGCTGGACAAATTAGAGATAAAAAAACCGATTAGTTACTCCTTCAGCTCTTTAGAAATATTCTGTTGTCAATGTCTACTCCACAAGGAGAAGAAACTTTATGAATCTTAATATCTCATTTTTAAATTTTGTTCCACGTCATTAGTAAATGCATAAAAGAAGAAGAAAGTCAAATAAAAACTTCCTGTTGGGAACACAACTTAAGCAATTAAAAAAAAATACTTAAATGAGCCAAATTGTTTTCCAGGCTCACAAGATACTTTGGACTATCTCAGCATGTATGCAGATTTTTAAAAACTTTTTCCTATGGAAGTGAGGTTGCTTTTTATGATACATTTATTGAGACAACTTGATGCAATTTATGAAGCAGCTGTGTTAATCTATCATGAGACACATCTGTTTTAATGAACTGGAAAGAAATTGCTTCATACACTGTTCCTTCTGTTGTGCTTTTTTAAAAAATAGTTTTTATTTTAAAATTCAATAATGCTAAAGCATAATACAAACTAAAATTAGAAAATAATAGAAAAAATACAAAGTGCAAAAGGAAAAGAAAAATAGAAAAAAATATTTAAAGATGTGACTCTCAATCTTCCTTACAGATTTAATATTTCCCAACCCTATAAGATTATATATGTAATCCATTTTTCCCATTCTCTTCAGAGTCTATTTTAATCATTTCAGAAATTGGAAAGAATCTAGAATTTCTTCTTTTTCAAAGAGATTTATTTTTATCTAAATAATGCGGCTGCAAACCACTATTACGATTCTTATATATTTTAACACCACTTATCAGGAAAAGAATAATGTGATGGGGAAAGTAAAGCTTTCTTTATTAAAAAGCTTATAGGATATAAAGGTCAAGCACAGAAAATCAGGAGTCCAGGCAGTTCAAATGAATATACCGTATTTTTCAGAGTATAAGACGTTCCAGACTATAAGACGCATCTATATTTTTTAGTAAGGAAAACAAGAAAAAGATATCTGCCTCTGCCTCTGCATCCTAGCAATTTTGCCTAGTTGCAGCAAACAACAAATAGCCTGCTTTACTTTCATTTTCATTTTCAGTATAGCTTGATTAGCACAAGAAAAAAAAATCTGCTCCCAGCAATTTACCTCCTTGCAGCAAACAGCAGAGGCCCGCACAGCAATAGACAATGCTGCAATCCCTGCAGCATGAAACAACTGAGAGTCAGGAGGCCAATCCAACAGACAATCAACTTGTGCTAATTAGGCTGTGCTAAAGCTGAAACGGGCTGTTTCTTCTTGCTGCTTGCTGCAAGGAGGTAATTTGCTGGAAGGCAGAGGCCAAAGGGTGTGGGCCATTGGATGGGCAGGGCTACATTTGGTGTATAAGACACACCCAAATTTCCACCCCTTTTTAGGGGGGGGAAAGGTGTGTCTTATACTCTGAAAAACACGGTAGGTTTATTGTAAGCTAATGCTCTCTACAAGAATCTACTGAATTACTAATCTACTGAACGACTGAACTACTAACAGTCAAAGCAAATTGGTGGCAGATAAGAGTAAATGGAATTCAAGGTGGGCTGGACTTGTGGGTGCGAAGGGATTCGAGACTGATGACACATTTGCTCCTTTCCTTGAGCGCAGCCTCGTCATTTCCTACAGTAACAATTACCTACATACAATAAAGCTTTGTATTAAAGTTGCACGCTATCATTATGCCTCTATCAAAAGTTTCAGAGATGTTCTAGGATGAGTGTTACAGTGTATCTTAAATTCTGCTGGTGTAGCCTTCTTCTGAGCCTGTCCTCCTTTGGATTATCTCTGATTTAAATTCTATGGGAAATAGATAGGTAGATAGTTGAAGACAGTGTGTAAACTAGCAGTGAGTTAAGATCGGAGATGTTCATAGGAATGTGAATTAAATATTCCTCCTGCTACCAGAGGTCTACAGATATGCATTTCAATATACAGCCTTTGAAAATAACAGTCAGAATCCAAGTTTGAAAATATACCCCAATATTTCTTTGATTTAGAGTTTTTAAATTAAGGCCATATCATACATTCCACAGAGTGTGAGGTGATGAGGCAAGGAAAGAAAAAAAGATTAAAAGTTTTGAGTATTCATCAACAAATGTAACTGTTAATGTCGTTTCTCCCCCTACAATCTGTTATTGCTAGGGTTTGTTTAATCAGTACTGGAGATTGGTAGGCTGATGAGTGCTTTGCATTAAATTTCTTTCTTTTTCTTTTTATCATTTTGTGTAATTCAGTGGGCATTTGTCTTGACAGAAATCATTCTTATCCTTTTGGCTGATAAAACAAAGAAGAATCCTTGTTTCCACAAGCATGTTTGTCTTCATTTATCTCACGTGTGTACTTTAGGATTCCTCATGCATGGAAATAAATTGGAAAACAAAAGCAACAGAAAGAGAGAGAAATAATTGCAACATTTTGCAGGTCCATTTGGAGCACAGACATTGTACTAAGAGCTTTCAAATGTCATTAGCATATTACCCAAAGTTCAAGTGTGACCTTCCCTTACGAACTGCGGTAATCATTTCTTCTTACTGGGTTTTAGAATAAATGATTAATCATGCCATTTTCTTCCATAAAATTAGCATATGCTTTCACTTTCTTGGCACGCTCCAACTGTGTCATTATTGTTGCCTAAATTTAACATAGCAGCTCTGCCATGTAAATCAGCAGCCTCAGTAAGAATTAAATTATATATTTATAGTGCTTTCCTGCCCTGTTGAATGGGTTTTTTTTGACGAAATAAAAGCAAAAGCCTTTCCAAAAAAGAAATAATGTATTCATAGCATGTCAACTAACTGCTTCACATTGAATTTATCAAATACAAGCATGAGAAACAAATTCTTTAATTAAGTAGGAAGATGTATGTATGTATGTAATGTGTGTGTGTGTATGTTGTGGTCTGCCAGCAGCCTGAGGAGCTGGCAGCAGAGTTGGACAGTGAGGAGGCTGGGGAGGAACATGGGCCAGTCCTGGAGTCTGGGGAAGGCTTGGACAAGGGCTCTTTGTCAGAGGCAGAAATGGGACCAGGGCCATCTGGAAGTTATGTGCTGACTTTGGGCCTCCAGAGTTTGACGTCATCCAGGCAGAGAAATAGGGGGAGCCTGTTCCCAGTGTGCTCATGTGCAGAGCTGCCAGAAGGCAAGAACAGTTAAGACAAAAGGAGCGACTTGGGAGTAAGGCTTGGAGATGATTGGCCCCTCCCATAAGACATAAAGGAGGAGCAAAGGCACATGAGCCTTTGCAGGAAGCAACTTTGTTCATGCTGGTCTAAATTTAAATTCTGAAGCTCCATTTTGACTCTGTGCTCCATCTGGCCTTGCAAAGCTAATTGCCAATTAGGTCTTTGGCAGCGTGTCAAGGAGATAAAGGTGGGTGCTTATCAGCCTTATCTGTCGGACTCGTTACAAACTATTTGTGACTCGTCATGGGCTGTGAATGAACAGAATTCACAGCCGTTGAAATAAAAAGAGGGTTTTTGGGACTAATTGTGTGTTTTTTACTGTCTCAGGAAGCCTAGGTCAGAACAGTGTGTTTGCGTCTTTGTGTGTGTATGCATATATATATATATATATATATATATATATATATATATATATATATTTGTGTGTGTGTGTATATTTCTGCATAATATGAAATAAAGACAACTTTTTATCTTTCATTCATAATAATAAAATAAGGAACATCTAGTAAAATTATATGGTGGGCAATGCAAGACAGACAAAAGAATGTTTTTCACATGGCACAGAATAATACAACTGCATATTGTCACGATAAAGTGCACTGAAGCTCACATGATTTTACAAATTTAAAACTGACCAGAGAAATCTAACTGTGATGAGGTTGCTAGTTATGATGGCTATATAATACATTCCAGAATTAGGGGCTGAAAGTTCCTGAAAAGCAATTATTGGAAAGCAATCATGGGGAATAAGAGTATTGCTTTGGATGTATTTCATGGCCTTCTCATATGCCTCTTTTTAGCCAATAATGTTAAACTAGATTAAGAGTATTAGGTCTGAGCTGTAAATATCTGAACAACCATCAGATGAGAACCAACAGTTACCATCCTCTAATTCTTTGCTACCATCAGCTTCCATCAGAATTTTTAAAGATCAAATTTGCTAGGCTTAAGCCTTCGGTCTGATTTGATAAAATTATTGTGTTCTTTTAGATTGTATGCATTTGTGAGACATATGCAAATGTAAGGTTTCTATTAAGAACTTGCTTCCTAAAATTTTTGTTCCTGGAAATGTATGTTTTAAACAATTATGCAAAAAAAAAAAAGTGCAGTCCAGAACAGATCAGTAGGAAGAAAACTTCTAAAAATGCTTTTTATCCTAATGATATAATTTTCTAAAAAAAAAAAACCCAAAAAGAATAACATCCTAATAAGAAACTAAAGAAGAACCTAGTGTTGCCAGAGAATGAATAAACTTACAGCAAATTAAAAGTTTAAAGTCTGTTCTTGAAAATATGTGTATTTCATTTGAATCCTTATAAAATTGAAACATAATGCTTAAGCTTTTTGTAGGACAAAGGGATAACATATCTGATAACATACTGAAAAAACATCTATCATATAACAGTAACAAGATACAATTATTCCTTATAAGTACAGTATGCAATAGTTGTTTGTTCAATGTTGGTATTTCAGATGACAATTGATAATTTCCTTTCAGTGTTAATCATTAATAGAAATTTCAATATAATTGACCAGCTTATTAGCATCTATTTAACCCCTGTTATTACTTTAGAAGGAATTTGGTTTGCATAGCTTTTATCTGAAAGTTTGCCTGCTTATATCCTAAAGTTGCAATCCTACACACCTTTTCCTAAGAATTAACCATCAGTGATCTCAACACATGTATAGGAATCTTCAAAGGAAGGGAGGGAGGGAGGGAGGGAGGGAGGGAGGGAGAGAGAGAGAGAGACAATGAGAGTGTTGTAGATAAAAATTTGAAACTTGTTGGTTAGAAAATCTTCAGAAGGAATTACAATTTTGAGAAGTCTTGCACATTCAACCTGTCCAGTAAATAAATTCCTTTAATAGTTCAGCAAATTATTCATTGCTTACAGTAGTTTAGAATAGCGTTTTTATGTTATTTTGCTTCAAAATTAAAATGTGTTGGAAACTGATAATCTTAGAACTTGTTCAATCCAGAAAATGGATCCAAAGCATGCATTATTTAAGAGATGTAACATCCAGAACAATTACACAATTGATAACAAACATTAATAGTTGAACCTGGTAATTAATCCCAGTGCAACTCTCCTTTTCAATAGCTATTGTCATCACCAGCTGTTTATCTTCTCTGGGATCATTAGCTGTTTGAAGAGATTTTTAGCCCTGCATCACCATTCCTTGAATAACTCACCAAAGCTTCTAACAATGATCTCCTCTGGGCTATGTGCAGCATTATCAGTATAACCTTTACAAGCACATCTCCCACCGCTTTGTGAATGCATGTCAGTCAAGTCATACATGGAAGCAATCTGAATTCATTTCTCTCATTTAAAAGCAAAGGTGAATTGACAAAGATATTGACAATCTATATTCCAATCTATAGTCAACAACCAAATCTTTATTATTTCTTTCAATTGCAAGCATAGTAGTAGGAAGTTATTTTATTTAACACTAAAGCAATGACAAAATTAATTTCTGTGATAGAAAAGAATGGTTTTTGTAGATCCCAATAGTCTTCTCTAAGTGTCTCCTATCTATGTTACACAATATTTCAATCATGTAATATAACGTTCCCTACTTTTGCCCTTTCTTTTCATGTGAGTGCCACATTCACCACAATTCTGTCAATTGTGGAGCAGACACAAGGAACAATTAGGGGCCTTCAGAGAAGAGAGGGAGGTCAATCCATTGATAGTGCTCATTCTGGATGCGCTGTTTGTTTTGATGGGAGTTTAAAGAAAATCAGTACAATTTCCCATTTCGTTAATGTTCCTCTCTCTTTTTTATTTATTATTTGATTTGCATCTTATTTAGTTAGTTTTTTACTTGTTTGTTTAGAAAATTTATATAGCCATCTATTCACTCACAACAACTCTTACAAACAATAAAAACACAGCACAGAAAAAATTTAAAAAACCCAATAAAAATAAAACAACAACAACCTCCCAACCACCCTGGCAACAACACTTAGTCAAATAAGCCATTTGATGGGCTCCATCCCACTCTGGGTTCCCCAGATCTCCTGGCAAAATCAAGTCTTCAGGACTTTTTGAAAGAGTGTCATTATTTGAATTAAGTGGGTGGAACTGTAGGAACATTACAATGTACATTATTTACTTGTGATTTATTACATTTTTCTTTAGAATCTTCATGTCATTAAAATGACAAATACAGCCTAAACTACAGAAGCTATTGGTGCAACTTTTCAAACCTATGCTAACTTATCCCAGCTATTTTAATTAGACTAAATGAAAATATTTTGAACTCATTCTTCTTGAACCATACCAAGAAATTTGCAATATGATTCTGATTCATTAAAGAACTTTGCTATATATTGTAGTGTGGTATGAATACAGGAGCAAACTTTAACTTACTAAATAGAATGTGAGGATTCTATCCAAACAGAAAAAGGATTCTAAATTAAGACAGCAGTTATTGGATTTTACATGTAAATGAATATAAGAAAAGAGAGCTATTTGATATCTAAGAGAGAAGATTAGATTTTGGTTTAGTGGTTGGCCAGTGTCAAAAGACTATAATAGCTTGAAAAACATTTAGTTATAGGGTTATTGAATTTGATTTACTTTAAGATTGTAAGGAGGAAGTAGATTCATCTAATTATTGAATTCAATAGAATAGAATAGAATAGAATAGAATAGAATAGAATAGAATAGAA
>WNWU01000003.1:15073643-15085427 GCA_012654045.1 Ptyas mucosa
AATAGAATAGAATAGAATAGAATAGAATAGAATAGAATAGAATAGAATAGAATAGAATAGAATAGAATAGAATAGAATAGAATAGAATTCTTGATCGGCCAAGTGTGATTGGACACACAAGGAATTTGTCTTTGGTGCATATGCTGTCAGTGTACATAAAGGGGAAAAAAGAAAAAATACATTCATCAAGAATTATAAGATACAACACTTAGTGATAGTCATAGGTTACTAATAAGCAATCAAATCACACTAGGAAACAAACAGAACCATATATATTGTAAAAATACAAGCAACATGGTTATAGTAATAAGTAGGAGGAGATAGGTACTTGGAAGGAAGAGAATAATAATAGTAATACAGTCTTAGTAAATAGTTTGAAAGGATTGTGGGAATTAGTTGTTTAGCAGAGTGGTGGCATTTGGGAAAAAAACTGTCCTTGTGTCTAGTTGTTCTGGTGTGCAGTGCTCTATAGCGTCAGTTTGAGGGTAGAAGTTGAAACAATTTATGTCCATGATGTGAGGGGCCTGTAGATATTTTCTCAGTCCTCTTTTTGATTCATGCAGTATACAGGTCCTCAGTGGAAGGCAGGTTGGTAGCAATTGTTTTTTCTGCAGTTCTAATTATCCATTGAAGTCTGTGTCTTTCTTGTTTGGTTGCAGAGCCAAACCAGAAAGTTATAGAGATGCAAATGACAGACTCAATAATTCCTTTGTAAAACTGAATCAGCAGCTCCTTGGGCAGTTTGAGATTTCTGAGTTGGTGCAGAAAGAACATTCTTTGTTGTGTTTTTTTGATGACGTTTTTGATGTTAGGTGTCCATTTTAAGCCTTGAGATAGGATAGAACCTAGAAACTTGAAGGTCTCTACTATTGATACTGTGTTGTCTAGTATTGTAAGAGGTGGTAGTAGATTTCCAATTCAATGAACCTGGACAAAGTACAGAACTAGAAAAAATTGAAAACCATTATAGTCATCTTTTTTTTTTACTATTTTGCTACCTAGCCAGATCTTATAAACTGCATCCATAGTTCAGAAATGGTCTCAACAAATGATTCTGAAGTGTGATAAGGAAAAGAAGAAATAGAGAAAAAATATATATTATCGTTTTAAATGGTGGGATTAAAAAAAATCACAATTAAATTAAATATTTACTTCTTTCCACACTATAGAAGTAAGAGACAACCCTTATATCAAATTTTCTCTGCATGTTCTGGGCAAACCAGAGGACAAACTACCACTATGTCTGTGTATTATACAGCAGAAGTAGAAAACTAACATATCTGCAGCAGGAACAGAAAACGAACATATCTCACAGGGGAAGCTTCTCCCTTGGACAAGGATCTGGTTTGGTGTGTATGCTTCATAAGATGGAGTAATGTGGGTTTCCAGGAGGGATATAGTGAAGTGAAGATAGCTTTGTGAAAGTGGAGCAAAGACCAAAGAACCAGTCAGTAGGTTCCAAGGAACTGATGTATTTACCAGTTCTTTGGAACCTCTCCGGATAAGAAGAGACTGGGATATTGCCCACATGTGCTCCAGATGGCTACTTCCCATGAGGAGAGCACAGGAGAATGATTTTTGCAAGTTTGAGCACCAGGATATGACAGGATATCCATCATACTCACAACCATGATGCAGACTTTTAAAGGACACTAGGTTCACAAATCTCACTTTCTAATCACTTTTGGAAATTACTCATTAGCTATTTCTAAGTACAGTAGAGACCTTCAGAATGACAACTTTAAAACTAGTGGATGAGTCTGCCTCTAATTCCAAATGGAGGGGGGGGGAACCAATTATAAATTTAAGAATTTAAAGAATTTGAAATGTATTTAGTATTTGATTTGAATATGTTATCAAATTGACTAAGGATCCAGATAAAATTGGAATATTGAAACTCACAATAATATTTTGGAATTAATTATAAAGTACAAACAACTTATCTTAGTTTGTATCTTGCTTTGGTTTTTATGAGACTTTCTGCTGATACCAGGACTGATGGATTTGTTTTTAGATAAGAGATGGGATATAGGATGAAAAGATAAATGGTTGTGAACTGAATGTGAATATTGAGTATATGCATACTCGATGCACTTACTTAGTCATGGATAAAACTCATGTAACAAAATAAACAATAAATTGTCAAACTACAACAAAATATCTCCTAGTTATTTTAGGCACTTTATAATAGGAAAGTATTCTATATTTTTCCCTACGGTTTTAATTTATAAACCATTCTTGGTAATGCAAGACCCTTTGTTACATCAATGTATCAGTTTCCAGTGGTATGTCTATTTTTAGACTTAATCTGTATGACTAAGAAATGGGTAAATTACTCTTCTGCCTTAAAAAAGGCAATGTAAAGTAACCATAAAAGTTAATACATGGACATGATGCAGGCAAGAAAGCCACCAGTGAGTCATGACAAAAGGCAGCAAATCATTCTGTCTATTAAGACATTTTTTAAAAAAGAAAAGTTTTCAGTGGTTCCATCATGTGGTTTGCAATGTTGATTTACACATAGCTGACACTACTCAAATGCAATAATTTAGGTGGCATTGACTAACATCTATCATGGTAATGCTGTAGCTTGCAGTGCTGCTGCCCTTCTTTTTGCAAAAAGCATCTGTGTTTTTCTTCACAAATATTGATGTGATATCGAGGTGGGCCACTGAATCTCTATTGGAACGCAGCAGACTGAACTGTGTAGCTGTCTGAATTTCCCTTGGAACTGGCTGAACAAAACCATTTCCAGGAATCACAAAAGCGAGTAGCTCTGGGACAAAAATTGTATGGGAATGGAGGGAAGTGAGGGTGAATAAGAAGAAAGGGACTAATTTTGGAACCTTCATTGGCTTGGCCTTATTTTTCTTATTTTAAGGAAAATTTGAAAGAAAGTTAAGTCAAGCTTAAGAGTTAAGTATGGTTCAGTGTTCTCTGATAGGGTTGATAATGTTATTCATTTTATTTCTACAAGGGAACCAGGCCTTTGAGTCTTATATTCCAGCAATAATGATGAAAATAAAATCAAATTCCTATTGGGGATATCAGCACTACTGGTTTTTGCCATATTCTGTGGTGGCCAAAATCATCCAGCAATACTTGGCTAGTGTCCACCATATTCTCTGCCACAAATTCTACTCATTTGATCACATGTTTTTCCAGGCTCAAGGAAAGAGGGGGGAGGGAGTTGTGTAGCTTGTGATGGCAGATGCTTCTGAGCACTTTAGAAAGTACTGCCTATGAATATTTGCAAAGATGTCTTGCCTTTTGGGATAAGCAAATGCTGTCATGTCCGAAGGACAAATTGTTGTGCTTCACACCTTCAGGAAAGAAACAGATTGTCTACATTTTTTTTACAGTAGTTCTGTGGGACAGGAAGCTTTCTCTTAATAGAATACAGTTCATCAAGGCATGGTTAAAACTTAGCCAATGAATTCAGTGAATGGATTGGGTCAATTCTAGTATTCTAGTCTCATCTGTATGAGGCAAATAATGCTTGTTTGTTTGTTTGTTTATTGATTGATTGATTGATTGATTGATTGATTGATTGATTGATTCGATTTATATGCCGCCCTTTTCCGGAGACTCAGGACGGCTTACAATGCGTTAAGCAATAGCCTTCATACTTTTGTATATACCTGCTTAGTAGGGCTTTTGCCCCCCCCCCCTAAGCGGTGTTCTTTTTATACAAAGTCAGTTTATTGCCCTCACAATCCAGGTCCTCATTTTACCTACCTTGGAAGGTTGGAAGGCTGAATCAACCTTGAGCCTGGTGAGATTTGAACTTGCAGTAATTGCAGGCAGCTGGTGCTACTTTAACAGCACTTAGTCTGCTGCGCCACCAGGCTCTAGAATATTCAGGTTTCAAGAACATTTGCAGTTAAAATAATCTGTACACAGCTGTGTCTAATATAGAGTCTGGCATAGCATCAATGTTATTAAATCTTCACAGCAAAGTAATTTAAGGTTAGTAGTACTTACTTAATAAGCAACTGACAGCATATAGGAAAAGTAGTTAAAATGAAAAAGGCATGATTTTTTTTTCAAAAACTAATTACTGGGAGCTAAAGCTGAGGTCTCCAAAGTACCCCATCTGAGGCTTGCTAGGAATCAGTCATAATTATTACCCAGGCTTGACACTCATTGAGCTGAAAATGACTGGTTAAATGTTATGTGCATAGTTGAGCTGAAACATGTCAATTTTCAATAAACACTTTAGGAATAATACTAGGAAGCTGGTATTTTTTAACCAGCTGCTATAGTTTTCTCTCTTTGATGATGGTCAGGTTCTTGCTTTCTTTATTAGTGATTTGCCCAATTGATATTATTTAATATATAGCTTCTGTTAATCTGCATGTCATCACTTAATTTAGAATTTGCAAGCAGAAGAAAGAGAACCAATGGAAAAACTAACACAAATAAAGCTAAAAAATGATTTATTAAGAAATTACCCCTAACTTCTTACAACATCAGAAGGGAATGACCCCAATCAGCTGAGTGAACCCTAACAAGTGGTAAGGTTTATGTTCTAGAAATCAACGAAATTGATAGTTTTGAGAATCCTATCCACTTTCTCAGGATTCCAAAAAGAATTCACAACTTTACATAACGCTGAATATATTTTCAACAGATGATTAGTACAGAAAAATATCACTTCATGTTCAGGGTAAATATTTGAAAAAAGGGATATTGTTACCTTTGTAAAAGTGTATGAAAGCTGCATCCTGAAACTCAAGCATGTCATTAATTCTTGGCTAATTTACATACATGTTAGCAAATGAATGATTGCATAGAGTGTTTGCCAAAGATGACTTGATGGTTGTATGAGATGTAAAATCAATTACCACATATATTTGAGCCAACATATTATTTGAAATAACCCTTGCTTTTGATGAAGAAATCAAAACAATTATGCCTTTTTTGTGTATGTTGTCAATATTATTACTTAAATCTATTCTTTAATTCTCTCACCTTCATACCGTGTTCAGAAAAAAAAAGATAGGAATACCTAGATACAGCTCTAGACAGAGGAAAATCATTGGCTACAAAAAGAAATGAAATACAAATGTTCAATATGTGTTGGTTATTGTTCTTCCTGTCAATAATCCTGTGACAGGAATCCTTTCGTCAGATGAAAAACACATAAACTTTTGTTCTCCCCCTGTTTATTACACCATTCACCAATTAATCATAGTTAGCAGTGAAGCACCTACATACAATACCAGAAAAATGTAAGAGGTCTTAGGGATAAATAAATATGACATGGAGGATTCATATCCAAACATATATTGTATCAAGCCATCTATTGGAGACAGAAAAGGATATCAAGTGTAAAAACACAATGGCTTTTTTATTCTTCACAAATAAAAGCCAGCCTGTATATATTGATTTCTGGAAAAGAGAATCTACAGATATAAATTACAGTAGACATCATTTTTCTTTATTGGTTTCTGCAATTGTGTCTGTGTTCATTTTAGCCACACTTCAGTTTATGTTACATATAACTTTACAGAAAAAACAGAATATAGAAAGCTCAGAGAATCAACAAAATAATGGACCTTGTTAGGATTATATCAAACCAAACAAGTCACACAGTGTGGCAACTAGCTAGATGAATCTACAGGAAGGTATATTAATTAGGATTATATGGTTTAATGAATGATCAAGAACATCTTCGCACCATTTCATCATTCAAGAGGGACCCATCATATTTGTAAACAAATTTTTTAGGAAAATCATTGGAAGTTGCTCTTGGTTAAAAAAAAAATAAGCGTCTTTCTAGCTTATTTATATCTATGATATTTATGTTCCATGCACATATGATTCTGATTGTTTTAGTTTCTATTAATTATTGTTATTTTTCTTTTCCATCACCTTAACAATTTCCTTCAGACTAGTTAATTTTAATGTATTTAATGCTGAATTTCTAATCTCCAAAGAGACCATAGAAATATTAAAAATTATGTCAAAATACTCTTTTCTCCATGTATGCGTATTCACTAGTTTGTCTTAGCCCTCTTGACATTCAGAAGAGTCACATACAGACTTCAATGAGAACATATTTTTCATTTTCTTTATCTGTTTCGAATTGTAAAAAAAAATCCTAAGATTACTACTGTGAGAAGGTCTTTCTTTCTCAAGCTGGAAATACTGTAGTGGTTCACTTTCAACTCAGCCTTCCTTTGGTCTTGTTCATTTGAGGAACATCTTTAATGACATTCTAATATGGTTTATTGCATTTAATTATTTTTATGGCCAGAAGAAGTTTAATTTGTCCTGCTGCGTTCTTTGTTTAGGCCACTTCTGACCTTCACTTTGAAACTGCTCATTTAAAGCTTTCTTGTATTTTTAATCTATAGCAAGATGAGGGGAAAAAAATGAAATGAAAAGTCTTGCCTCTAGAAAAAACAACTTGTATAATTATTCAGAACTCCTTACTTCCAATTTATTTTTTAAAGGTGATTTTCATTTTAAAAAAGATATTCAACTTTATCTGTCATTGCTATTTCAGGAAAGATGATTTTTAGAAAGGTGAAATAAAAACATTTGGATTTGAGATGATGGATGAGGGATTAAATTAAACAATTACACTCAGATTGGAGTCATCTTCATCAAAAACTATGCTAAGTAAAACCATCATTAGAAAATATCATGGTTAATCTATTTCTATATAAAGAACAATCCTGGTGATCAGAATACTAAACAAACAAGCATCATAGGTGAAATATGCACAATATTTATAACAGAATAAAAGAAGCCAATCTCATATACTATTTTATATTAATTAATTGATTATGTGATATCAAGGTTTTCTTTTTACTCCCAGCAATCACATTTTCTCCATGACAATCTATCACCTATTCTTCAACTCTCTCAACAATGCACTCATCTCCACTTGAGAGATGATATCCAATCTGTTGCTGGTTGCCCTCTTCTTCTATTTCATTCCACCCTTCTCATCATTAAAACCTTTTCCAGAGAGCTGGGTCTTTGCATAATGTGTTCAAATTAGGATAATTTGAGCCCCATCATTGGTGCCTCATTGAGAACTTTTATGTTGAATTTGTTCAATGATCCATCAGTTTGTTTTCTTGGCTGTCTACAGTTCTCTCAGAAGTCTTCTACAACACTAAATTCCAAAGCTGTTAATATTCTACCTATACTGCTTCTTCAAAGTCTAACTTTCACTTTCATAGCTTGAATACCATAGTTTACATAATCCTAATCTTTATAGGTATAGATACATCATGGCATTTAAATATCTTTTCCAGAGCCTTAATGGCTGCTTAACAATCATAAATATCAAATTCTTATATTCAGTAAGTATTCATCTAACATAACTTCTACTGCTTGCCAAAATTAGACATAATATTTGATTATTTATCAGTTTCCTATATTAGAATTCACTATAAATCTATCAATCTCCACAAAATTAAAAAAAAAGAGATCTGTTAACCTCTGATTAATGTTATGCTAGAACCATCTCGTTCTCTTTCACACCTACCATTTTCTTCCTTCAATAAAAGAATTAAATTATTTGTTAACCTTGTCTAAGCTAGTGTTTCAGGCTTGGGTGCCTATCAAAAGAGATAACCCACATGTGTACTGCATTTACAAAACTCCCTTCAGTATGATATGCATATGTTCATGCAATGTTTTGATTTTTAAGTAGTACAGAGGATTGTATTATTGACTAAACCTGCTAAATTCAGGTTATGAAAGGAATTAATCTGTGAAGATGATGGAAATAGAGATGGAGGAGGAGGAGGAGGAGGAGGAGGAGGAGGAGGAGGAGGAGATATTAGGATGTGATAGTAGGAAAACATGAAGTCATTGATAAAGACTCATAGGTGTGTTAAGCATTCTGGAACTTTGTTTCATGAGTCATGTATTTTGAAGGCACTTTAATTTACTTATGTATGACAAAGTGGCATATGAAACTCAAATGTTTTCTGTCATAAGAAGATTCTTCTGTTGAAGAAAGGAAATGCCCAGAGGCAAAAAAAGAAAAAGGAATAAAATGAGGGTGACAAATCAGCTATTATAGTACTTAAATGAAATTAAGCTAATAGCCACTCAAGCATGGGAGCATTTAACAGATACAATTTCTAGGTAACCAGCCACATTTTGGTGCCTGAGAGAAAAGTCTAATCTCAGATAAGATGCCTTGTTACCAAGTTGTTGAAAGGTCTGTGAGAATATTAGTCCTTCTGCTAATGAGATAGCCATTTTTTTTCCACAGAGATTTCTGTCTCTAGGTCAGTGGACTTCCATGAAATTTTCTAGTATTTCTATTTGTTCAGGTAGGTTTATTCAGTGTCTTCATGTAGAATAGTTTTTCTAATTGTTATACAACTGCTTATTGTGACAAGCATCTAGAAATGCCAATTTAATGAAACAGAATCTAAATAAGGCAGATTGTTAGTACTGTGAATTTGGAGCCAGCTGGCATGGTCCAAGCAGAATCCCATCATGTAAGGATCTCCAGCCTAAGAAAAACGGTATTAACCTTATGGCAAAGTAGTTTCAATATTACATTTCTCTGCAGTGAAGGGAAAAAAGGGAATGCCACCAAATTATACAAATATGCATTTGTGTGTGTGTGTGTGTGTGTGTGTGTACATATATGTTGAAGGATTATGTTCTGTACCATAGAGAATAACTGAACTGTGAAGCAGAATGTCCTGTTATACAATCAGGGTATTAATTGGGATAAGCTATGGTGTCTCAACCCCAATACTAGCTGTAGTATGGGAAAATTGGGACTCATCAACTTAGAATCTCCAAACTTGGCAATTTTAAGACTTGTAGACGTCAACTCTCAGAATTTCTCAGGCAGCCATGTTGGCTGCCAAATTTTGCCAAGTTTGGAAAACGCTGCCTTAGAGCATTATTTCAAGAACTAAAGAAGTGTGCTCAGAAAAAGCTCCTGATAAATATTATTTTATGCTTTCAATACATAGCAATGGACTCCATTGCTTATGAAGCAGGATTCAAATAATGACATGTAAAATGTCATATACTGTAATAAAAATGCTTGTCTGAAAAAGGTTCAATTTCAGAATCCAAAACTGCCTTTTCACATATGAGCTTAGTAGCACTGTTTTACTCCCTATAAGCAGACACAATAAAGCCAGCTTATAACCATCTAGCAAAAAGGAATTGCAATTAAAAAAATCAGAACACTACAACAAAGCCCTCTTTATGCCTGAGCTGCCTGTAAAGATGCCAATTATTTTCAAGAAGAAAGATGGTTGTACATGAGCATTCTGGCTATCCAATTAAGATAAGGCCCCTTAATGCAGAACATAGAAACTGTGCTGGTTCTTAGTATGAATTAATAAAATTAATGATGATATTGCTTACAGTTCCCCCATTGACTAAAAGGATGGGTATATTCGTTCCTTGGCTTCTTTTGAATTTAAATAAAAGGATACTATAAGGCGTTTGAGAAAGTATGCCATAAAACTTGTCCCGGAATATATTTTGGGAATTTGCATAGCGTCCTAGGAAAACATTGCACAGCCTCAGACCACAATATTTATATTTTTGTTTTGCTGCAGACCAAACATGTGTAATGCACACATAATTAATATAACAGAAAAAAAAACATTTCTGCTTTTACAGTGATATTAAAATTAATGGCAAATACATTCGCTCTAGTTTGTGATGTAGAAAAAAATTCAAAGCTAGCGAATTATAGTATTGCATTAAGACAGAGAAAGAGCTTTATTAATCATGAGGGATGCAACGTTTTCAGCATTGTTTAGCCATTGATAAACATGGTTCAGCCATGTAAGTAGGCAGCCCAGATGTCTGGGGCATAATAATATATAAGGATAACATTTTCCTGGTACACTTCCCCTGACTTTATTATTAGCACCTAAGCATGAAGTCTTGAAAAGATAAAATTATAATGCTTATCATCTTGCCAGTAAAATAATCTCATGATATCTACACATGAAGATCCTCTTAAAGCCCCCAAAACAGGTAAGGATCTTTAAACAGAAGCTCATTAACTGGAAACACATAGCATTTGATAATGGAAACGGTCTATAGACCTTTTGTCTAACACTGCTTCCATCAATAGCAGTTTCCTGAAGTGACTATTTGCTTCAGAATAACAGATTTTGCTAAATATTACTTCAAGCTAATATTTAGCAGCATATTTGGACTTTGGCTAAACATCAAAGGAATTGGCATGGTGAAATCCATCAGTGATAGGGACTAGAGTTTCTTCTGACTTTAGCATGCGTGAATGTCAGTATGAACTGCCATAGTCTGCCCAAAACTCTGAGATTCCTGCAAACTCAAACCACATTGGTTAGATTAGATAAGTGATGGAATACTCAAAGAAGTTGAATGACAACTCCCAGCATTCCAAAAGAAGCTTGGTTGTTCTACTGTCAGTTCCCCAATTCCATGGAGAATCATTATGTGCCATTTAACTATCTCTTATTCTTCTGCTCCTCAACCCCCACCCCATGACACTAGTAACAGGATGGACAGGAAGAAAGGAAATAGAGACTTTTTTTTCTCCCTTTATTATTCCTAGGAAAGGAGAGGGGAACTAGCTCTTCAGTTGGTATTATCTTACTGTAATTCGGGTGTACCATCCGAAAGCCTGCTGTTCCCTCATAGCTGTGTTGGGAGCATTGAAGCTCTTCCAAGTTGAAAGGTTTGAATGGTGACATCACCGGTGCCTGGGGGATGACAGTTGGGGGTTCCCTTCATGTCCCCATTAAGTTGCCCATCAAAATGGTACCATCTATTTACTTGCAGCCACCCACTTTCGAATTGCTGGGTAGGCAAGAACTGGAGTGTGTGACAGGAGCTCACCTCGTCCCATGGCAGCAAACAGGTCTTGAACACAAGTCAGCCAGTTGTAAGCCCAGCATCCTAATCTCATGAGCTGCTATGTTCCCTAGCCCCCTTAGCTTAGATATAGGGAGAAAGGCTTTAATAGAGAAGGAATGGAAGGCATTTGTACAAACATTGCTTCTCTTTTTCCTCTCTCAAGTGTTCTCGACACGCATGGGTTAGAAAGAGAAATGGGAGATGTGGTTTTTTGGCTAAGTGAGGAAATAATGACTATTACTGGAAAAGGTGGAGCAATAGGAGCGGGGATGCCCTCTGCTGTCTCAGCCAGCCAACTAGAACAGAGGAAGCATAGGCCCTTAACTATACCAAGATACAATACCCGCAATAGGAACAAGTTCTGTTGGTGGATTTGTCTGTTTTGGGGCACTCTGATTGTGTGGAATGATTTTTGGAACCTGACTCTATCTTATTTTTTATTATTTTGGTTTAGGATTTTCATTTTGTATATTACATTTCTGATTATTTGATTGCTTTAATGTTCTGTGGACTGTTCAGAATCACTGCTAAGACATAGGTGATTGTGTAAGTTGTACTTCCTTGCTGAAGAAGCCAAAAAATAGCATCTAACCAGTTAGTGAGTTGACCACAACACAATCCATTCATATCCATTAAACCATTTCCTGGGGCTCTTAAGGTTGTCATTCACAGGTTGTGTAGAAGATCAGGTAGAATTAATAGAATGAATTAGAATGCTAGAGCCAACAAGGAAAATTTAATAAGTCTGTTCTTGTCCATTTTCAAATTCAAAATTTGTCTCTGCCTTAATTCCATTTTTTTTCATTAATTAATTCATGAATAGAGTAGAGTAGAGTGGAGTGGGGTGGGGTGGGGTGGGGTGGGGTGGAATGGAATGGAATAGAATAGAATAGAATAGAATAGAATAGAATAGAATAGAATAGA
>WNWU01000003.1:15085437-15113795 GCA_012654045.1 Ptyas mucosa
AATAGAATAGAATAGAATAGAATAGAATAGAATAGAATAGAATAGAAAATACCATACCATACCATACCATACCATACCAGAGTTGGAAGGGATCTTGGAGGTTTTCTAGTCCAACCCCCTGCTTAGGCAGGAAACCATGTACCATTTCAGACAAATGATTATCTAATCTCTTCTTTAAAACTTCCAGTGTTAGAGCATTTACAACTTCTAGAGGCAAGTTGTTCCACTGATAAATTGTTCAAAGTTCAAACTGTCAGAAAATTTCTACTTAGTTGTAGATTGCTTCTCTCCTTGATTAGTTTCCACCCATTGCTTCTTGTCCTGCCCTCAGGTGCTTTGGAACAGTGCCACCCCCTTTTTCTCATGAAACAAGACATTCCCAGTTCCAGCAACCATTCTTTATATGTTTTAGCCTCCAGTCCCCTAATCATCTTTGTTGCTCTCCTCTGCACTCTTTCTAGAGTCTCAACATCTTTTTTACATCGTGGCAACCAAAACTCGCTGCAGTATTCCAAGCGTGGCCTTACCAAGGCATTATAAAGTTGTATTAACACTTCATGTGATCTTGATTATCAGTTATGCAGCCTAAAACTGTGTTGGCTTTTTTGGCAGCTGCAGCACACTACTGGCTCATATTTAAATGATTGTCTACTAGGAGTCCAAGATCCCTCTCACAGTTACTACTATTGAGTGAGGTACCACATATACTGTACCTGTGCATTTCATTTTTCTTGCCTAAATGTAGAACCTTACTTTTTTCACCATTGAATTTTATTTTCTTAGATAGCGCCCAATGTTAAAGTCTGTCAAGATCCTTCTGTATCTTAAGCCTAACTTCTGGTGGGTTGGCTATTCCCGCTAGTGTCAACTCTGAACTTGGTGTCGCCTGCAAATTTGATGAGTTTCCCTCTATCCTCACAGCCAAATCAGTGATGAATGTATATGTTATTATTTGTAGTTGCCAATTATTATTTGATAACCGTGATCATTATGTCAGGTTTCTATATCCAAATTGTGTGATCCGTTCTAATCTTATATTTTGTATTTTCATAATGTGTATTGTTGAATTACAACAACTGTTTGACTGGACAAAGATATACTTAATATTACCCATATGCAAGAATCCTGACAGGATTTTTTTTTTCTGTTTCTGTTTTCCTCATGCTCCTGAACTTTGTAGTTTTTGTGCACAATATAGTACAGCAGAACAATTTGAAATATTTTATTTCTTTGTTGCTGCTTGATTTGAACTAGTGATAGATAATTTATTGCCCTTCAGAAATTATGAAACTGCAATTCTCAGGTAAAGGATGCTAAATTATACTTTAGCAACATCTAGAAGGCCACCTGTCTATACAAGTGAAATGACTATACAAAATGAAATGAAATAATCCAAAAGTCTTTATTAATCTTAATATAGTATTAGTATTAAAATATTAATATGTCATTAATATTTATTTATACATTTTTGTTTAATGTTGAGTTGTAGACTATTTTAACCTTGAAATAGAGCTGTATAAAACTACTGGTACTGAATATATATATCTCAGATAAAGGAATCACATGCTATTTTAAAATTAAAATTCACCAGCATTTGGTCTAAAAATCTAGAGAGCACATTCTTCTGACCTTTTCCTCCTTCAGGCCTTTGGTCTTCTAGCAATCATTCCAATTTTAGTTATTGCATTACCATAGACATTGGATTAAGTTCAAATTTATGTTAAATTAGAACAAGAACATGATTAACAAAATATTATGCTATAGATATTTCACCTTCTACAAAATAAAATATTAAAGTAGAACTCCTTTTTACTATCCTAACAGAATTATTTGCTTTCTTTTGCAAATGTATATCTATTACTATGGCTTTTGCTGGATCTATTCAAGTTTCAGCTTTTGTCTTAAGAAAGATCTGTGTGAGAAAGGGAGAGGGAGAGGGAGAGGGAGAGGGAGAGGGAGAGGGAGAGGGAGAGAGAGAGAGAGATCTGACAATTTTGTTCATACTTGATACAAACAAATTGAGACACCTCATGCCACAAGGTTAAGCTTCTGTTTATATTCATTCTTGGTGCCTATTAAAATAACTATATATTAGCTAATAAGCATCAATTTGAGATTGGCAAAGTCAAATGGCCTCAGGTTGGTCTTATGTTTTAAACAAGCAGAAAATAGTTAGCTATGTTGTGATTTTATCATCAGGGAAATGATGATACATAAGCAGAGGTGGGCGTCACATAATATAACAACCTTCAAAAACACGGTGATAGAAGATGGGATAGCGCCGGGGCCGGTGGGCACCACCCATTGGTTGCAACTACTGGTTCACCCAAACTACTCTGGACCGGAAGCAGCCCACTTCTGTAGACAAGGTATAGTGTAGAAACAAGATTTCTAAAAACACAATACCAAGAGCATGCTTGAAATTAGTGATCTAAAGCGGATTTAGATTGTTACTTGCTACTCCAATTCCCTAATGTCTCTGATTCTGGCTCTTTCACTCTAAATGACCTGCATCCTACACACAAATTAATCCTATTTAAATGAATGTTATTAATTATGATTAGATTAAGAGGTAGCAAATCAAGCTCTAGAACAGGGGTCCTCAAACTTTTTGAACAGGGGGCCACTTCACGGTCCCTCAGACTGTTGGGGGACCGGACTGGGTGGGTGGGTGTGGCTAGGTGGTCATGTGACTGGGTGGTCATGGCTAGGTGGGCATGAGTGGGTGGTCATGTGACTGGGTGAGCATGGCCAATTTAGCAGTCCATTTTGCCAATTTAACAGTCTATTAAATAATACACACAAATTAAACTTTAATTTGTTTTCCTCCTGGGAGTGTTTTATTTGCTTTTGTTTGACTTTTCTTTTTACTAGATTATTTTTTGTTTACAAGTCTAGTGGTCCATTTCAGAAAACTCAGTTTTACAGCAATTATTCTCAGCTCCAAGGAGGTTACAATCAATAAGTCTCTCTCTTTCTCTCATCTCTCTCTCTCAGGAAAGAAAAGTGTGCTAGAAGAGCAAATGGGGGTAGAGAAGAGAAACCTTGCTGAATTCCATTCCATTCCATCCTGTTCCCATTCCCATTCCCATTCCCATTCCCATTCCCATTCTCATTCCATCCTATTGCTATTGCTATTCCATCCTATCCTATCCCATCCCTATTCCCATTCCATTCTCTCCTATTCCCATTCCATTCCATTCCATTCCATTCCATTCCATTCCATTCTATTTGCATTGTGGCAGTCTCAATCCGCTTTTGGGATATCACTGGCTGTCCCGGAACTTCCACCGCATGTGCCAAATGTGTGCAACAGTTTCGGGCAAGGGCTTCCCATGTCTGGCAGGCAGGTTCGGACTGGGCAGGCATCACTCGGAGCAGATCTGGTGAGGAAGCCCCAGGTGGGGGCTCAGTGGCACTGATCCACCAGCCAGCCAGCCCTTCCAGCTTCCCTCTCCAGTGGCAGAGGGTGGTAGCCATCCTCTTTTGGGGTACCTTGCCGGCCACCACCCTATAACTGCCGAGAACCAAGTGGGAGAAGGGTGAACAGCCAAGTGATGGCGGTGGGAGGAGAAGAAGGTGGTGGGGGTGGCTGTTGCGGCACCCATTCCCTAACTTGCTTGCATCTCGCCAGCCCTGCTTTGCCAACAGGTGCCCACCGGCTTGCAGGAGCCTCTTTCAGGTTGGTTGCTTGCCTGCTTGGAGTGCGCTAGTTGATCCCCACCCCAAGTCTGGGGACGGAGGAAGCCCGAACTAAGAAGCAGGGGCAGAGGGACACCACAGCTGCCCAATGCATGAGTCCCCGTGGCTGCCATTGGACCTGGCCGAGGGTGGGGCCAGGAGGTGCCTCTCCCGGAAGGCTGAACTGCGCTGGGCTCCCAGCATTGCATCACTCACTCAGCCCTCCCACCGTGCAGCTGTCAAAGGGAAGGGAAGGGAAAGTAGGAGGCTCATTCAGAGCAGCTGACGCCATTGGGCCCAGGAACGAAAGGTGGCTGCCTTGTAGGGCAGGAGAGCTCAAAGATTTGCCACCGTTGCTCCACCAAGAGGGAAAAAGCTGAAAGGTCCCAATGGAGACGTTGTACCTGCCGCATAATTATGCATCTATTCCAAGAGTTGTGCTTAGTGCCATAGTGACCATAGTGGTGCTCTCCCCTGAGGGCCGTCTCCTGCCCTCTCCTCTGCCTCGGGCCCAGCATCTAGCCCAGGACTAGGGAATGTGCCACTTTTATGCAAGTCCGACCGCCAGGGGAGAGCGCTGCTCTGGGGCTCTGCATGTCTCGGGCTTCCCGCCTGTCTCTGCTTCTAGGTTGGAACTCTCTTTAGCAAGCTTCTCAGTTCTAGGTTGGACTTCTCTTTAACCAGTTTCTCAGCATCTGTTTTGATTTGTATTGCACTTTGATGCAGTATTCCAAGTGTGGCCTCACTAATGTGGTATAAAACGGTATTATCACTTCTTGGGATCTTGATGCTATCTCTCTGTTGATGTAATTCAATTCTACATTGGCTTTTGTGGCAGCTGCAGCACATTGCTGGGTCATACTTAAGTGGTCATCCATTAGGACAGCTCGAACTCTCTCACAGAACCTGTTGAACCTGTTGAACCAGATACCACTTGTCCCATATCTATGAATTTGGTTTTTCCTGTTTAAGTGCACAACTTTGCTTTTCTCATCACTGAACTGCATCTTGTTGGATAGGGACCAATGCTCAAGTCTGTCAAGTTCCTTCTGAATCTTGAAACTATCTTCCAAAGTGTTAGCAATTCCCCCCAGGTTGGTGTCATCTGCAAATTTGATGAGTTCCACTTTTATCTTCTTGTCTGAATTATTTATGAAGATATTGAAGGGTATCTGGCCCAAGACAGAACCTTCAAGTACCCCACTGCATGCTTATCTTCATGTGGATGTAGTTGTCAGGTGAAAGGTCAACCTGCTTCTTCTCTCTCTTTTTCCTTCATGTCAGCACTAGGATGAATGAAACTTGGGGTGTTGACATTAGTTTCATTGAGGATTGCATGCTGGGCGCAATTGGTCAGCCAACTATGAATAAGACCAAAATGGATCTCAGTTGTATATTTTATCTATTGGTTAAAATGCTGCACTAGATGTGGGGGAAACCTGACTTTTGGTCTTACCTCAGACATGAATTCCAGGAGTCAAGACTGACTCAAAGATTAAATAAATAGATAAACATCATGTCAAAAAACCCCACATTTCCTTAAAAAAAAGAGACAAAAATAAAAAAAACCCCTCATGGTTCTGCTCATACACATGATGTGATTTTTCGGATTTGCATCATTTCTTCATTGCAGCCTCTCTTCTATAGCTTTACCTTTGGCTTCAATCAACACAAGGATCATCATCCTTTACTTAGATTTAATTCAGTAGGAATTAAGTGCAACTAAATTAGATTTATTCTACTTAAACAAATGAATAAATCATAGTTTGGCAAATTAAATTCTTGGGAAGAAAGAAAGAAATAAATCATAAATCTCTAGGAACATCTATGATTTATTAAATATTTCTAATGCAACTGCACTGATTGATTCAGTATTCCAAAGCATTCCCTTCTTTGTGCCATTAAAACTTTGTGCGAAACAAATCCAACCTTATTTGTCTCCAAACTCTCTTAATGCCAGCAGTGATAACTGAATGTTTTGAATGGGGAAACTTAACGGAGTAACCTTTGCAAAGAATTGTAAGGTATTTTATTCCCCACTGGAAAAAAAAATCACATTCTTTGCTCTTATTTTTAATTATTATTATTATTCTACTCCTTTTTTTTCTCCCTCATTTCCCCCTTAACTTCTCAGCTTCCTAATTGTGTGTTAAGGGAAAAGAAAATGAGTCCTGCCCTTTTGCATTCTTGGAGTAACCTTTTCTGCTTGAAAGTCCCCTGAAAGACACAACCACTTCTGCAGCAGGTGTAATTTTAATGATGCTTTGATGCCATATGTCAAATCTCATCACTTGCTGTGAGGAGTGACATTTCTTTTGATAGCTCCTAGCAACGGCAATACAAATTGTTGGTAGTCACTTCACACTGTACAAATAGCTCCTGCAGCAAGTACATTTAATTTCAGGTTCATGCTAGGTTGCACACCATACCAAACCATGTCCTCTGCTGTTCATGCTCATATTAGACACCTCTCTTTCTTATAAGAGGAAAAGCCTATATATTCTATTATGCCCATGTGAGGTGAATTAGATTCACTTGGATGAAGAGCTTCAGGCAGTGGGCTGTGAAGACAATGTTCAGTGACCCAGAAGGAACATGAGTAACCTTGAAGTACCATTTGTAAAATGAGATGGAAGTTCTGCTCAGATGTCCATCTGTGCAGTGCAGGAGAAGGTGCTGCCATAGTACTTCAACATGATCACTTCCCTTTACTCTTAGAAATGAAGACGCCACTTCCAAGAGGTGCTTTAGGTGAGCCTGCTACAAAGCACAGCTGGGTGTTTCATTCATATGTTATCTAACCTGCTCTAACATTATGGCCACTGGTGACCAGTCACTTCAGCACTGACATATATAAAAATGTAGATTTCTTGCCTTATAACATTACTTTCACCACTGGAGCATATAATGATGTTGAAGCTTCATGATCTAAATCACCTCTAAACATTAGCAGGCAATGGCGCCTTTACCATTAAAGTAAGTTTGCCTTTCTTTTAGATGCCGGGCAAGCATTTTCCAAAACATCCAAATGCTCAGAGGACACACACAGTTCTTCAGCAATGATGATCTGGGCTCCAGAAGCAATTCAGGAGTAAATAATTCAGATTCACTACATGGCTACAAAGAATATAAAACACAACACTTTTCCCTCTCTGCTCCCACCCTATGGAAAAACTAAATAATTAGCATACTTGCTAATTAATTTGGGAGGTTGGGGCAGTGTTCAGCATGTTCGAAACAGATGAACCATTATAGAGATATAAAAGCTGTATGAAAAAACTTCAAATTGGATAAGCAAACTGAAAAGGAAAAGATTAACTCAATTATAGATACATGCAAAGTTGCTTTATGTTAGTCTCATCTGAACAATTGACCTTCTAGAGCTCTACTACTTGATTAGAAAAAAGACTGCCAGAGTGTTTTAAATGTAGCATTTAAAGTATTTAAAGCAAGGCTCGATATTTTTATGGAGATTTCAATGTCTGTGTGAAATATCAAGAAAACTTTGCATAGTTCAATGAAGTCAAGATCTTTTTCTGGGAACCATATTAAAGCAGAACCAATAGGACATGTTGGCTATGTGAATTCTAACAAAAAAAGCATCTATCCAACAACTCTCTCAACCCCCAAAATTTGTTCTGGAATGGCATCTAACTAATACACAGTGAGACTTGCTTCAGGGACTAGGACACCCAACCTTTTCTGGACCGAGTGCCCAAAACATGTACGTGTGTGCACAAATGTGTGCCTGAACCCCCAAAATGCAATGTGTGCATGGCCCCCCTGCATGCACCCCATCCCCACACATGCCTGTGCGCCCCCATACTTTCCCTGCCCCCGTGCATGCACGGCAGAGACCCAAAGACCAGCTGGCCAGCAGGAGGCGTGTATGCATGTGCAGAGGAGCTGAATTGGGGTGATGGCTCTCATGCCATCAGAGAGGGCACTGTGTGCCACCTCTGGCACGCGTGCCATAGTTTCGCCATCACAGGACTAGGATATACTTCAATTTACCATATAATACATCTAGGTTCCTGTATGTATGCAGTTCCATTCTCATAAAAATACATGTTGTTAGAATACAAGCAATAGTTTGATTAAAAATATGTTGATGGGAAGAATAGTTTCTTAAATCTAAGAGCTACAAAATTATATGCATTATTAATCCAGCCTAATTTCTCAGATCTTACATCTCGCCTAAAGATATTTTCCCTAAAATCTGCCAAAGTAGAGAAATTCATTTTATGAATTTGCTGATCCATTACGAATTCAGCTGATCCATTTGAGACATAATAGTTTGACAATGGTTGTAAGCAGCGATCTTTCCTATAGATTAAGCACTGTTGGAAAGTCAAAGAAACTGTTTTAGCAGAGAGAATGTGAACACCGTTGAAACAGAGTCGCATTCTTTGCTTTCTTAAGGTCCTTGTTTGCATACAATATTTGCATCAGATTCAAATATCTGGCAGTAATGATGACTGTTTGATGATCTTGTTCCATCTGCCAGTCACCGATGCACAGAATCCAATGACTCAATGTATTTCAGAGACAATCCATCTCACCTGGCAAGAATAAGCCACAGTGCTCTATTTCTAGAGCTCTCTGAAGTTGCTAAAAGAAAACTATTCTAATGATTAGATCAATTTAATTAATCAACAATGATTAGATACTAAAACCTTTGCAATCAGCTATGGAACATTTGTTCTTCTTGTTCCACCAGAGACGAGATGGTGGAGCCTAGCACACTAAGTCATTACTTTTCCATCCTCCTCTGCATTCTATTTCCTTCCCCACCCTAAACAAAGTGGCATAAATTGTTTTATTTTTACCTCAGTTATTTAAATTTGCTATGTAGTTTCTCAATGGTGAATTTAACTGGAAGCTCTGTGCTAAAGATAGCAATTGAAAAGCACTGACAGATTTTCCAAATCTGGAAGGCTGTGCACGACCAAGTATCTAACAAGTTCACTTATTTTTGTTTCCTTGTCCTCCCTCTTTGCAGTCTCGTGTGCACTACTTAAATTGTATTTTGACAATTGTTTGTATAAAAGGGAATTCTTATGCATGAAATAGACTTTTTTTTCCATTGCTTGGTATCCAATGCCCAACTTAGGAAAATCTAGCTCGAAAGTTTTTTCTTTAAAAGAAATCAACTTCATATCTAGACTCAAATTATAGTGTATTATTGGTTGGAAACAAGATCAAATTAAGGGCAATTAGGGAAGTTTAGACTTGCAACAAGACAACTGGAGATGTGGAAGCTGGAATATAAAAGTATACTTCCATTATCTGAAGATTTTCAGGCAGAAAAAATCATTACTTGTTGCCTATTGTTATACTACTCAAGTATAATAATACTTGATACAAGTATTGTTATACTATGACACAAGTCAGCTGGAAATGAATTTCATTTAGTTTCCTCATTTCATGGCCACCTCCTGTAATACAGATATTTCTGGATGTATACTTCCAAACTGATACATTTTCTACCATAATATAATAGATTCATGTTTTAATTTCCTCTGCCTGTAGAGTTGTAAGCATTTCAAAATCCCAGTTGGGTGTTGGATTTTTTATCACCACTGATTCCTTCTGTATTCAATCTAAGACTGTACATATTTTTTTCTGTTTTATGAAAAGAATAGGGGGTGTTTTTCAATTTCCCCTTTACTGATTTTTCAGTGTATTACTACAATCAAAACCTCTCTTTTAAAATGAAAGCAAAAAAATCATAAATTACATTTTAATATTATTTTAGCATCATTTTCCCCCCTGATGTTAGTGATAATCATCACATCTCTGGAAAAATTGAAAGGTATTATAGGATAAAGAGGGATTGACAAGACAAATTCAATAAAAATTAATCAATCCTGAGACTGAAAAATTGTCATCATTATTGAACATAAAATATTCTGAAAACTTTCCTGAAGAATCAAACCTTTGGACAGCTATTGAATATTACTGTCAAACCCCTAGCACATTTGTTCCTACACTTGTAATTAAAAATGTATGTCATTTGATTCTTATTTTCCCAGTATACATGAATAGTCACAGGGGAGGAGTGGAAGGATAAGTCTTCCATCCTTGTGTTATTTCACTGATAATCCTTTGAAGAGCAAAAAGGGCTACCATCAAACAGACCAGAGGTTTTGAGAAAACACACTGTTAAACACTATTGGAAGATACTTGTGGTGTATAAATGAGAAAGTTATGAGTCTGTGTGAATCAACTTTGATTTGATTTAAACTGGTGATTCGATTCGAAGACAAACCAATTCAGTGTGAGCTGCTTTGAGATTTGAGATTCAATTAAGAAGGATTATCCTTGGGCTATAAAAATGCTTGCAGTTGATTCATTTTTCTGCAGAACAGAATGAAAATAGCTTCCAGGATTCAGTTTCAGTATATATGTATGTATATGTATATGTATATGTATATATACATATATACATATATACATACATACATATACATATACATATACATATATATATAATCTTCCTTTTAATGCAAAGAGAACAGGGATAAGGGAAGCAAATCTAAGGAGCTTTCAAATGGTTTTGTCAAGACAAAATTGCACAATATCATTGAAGCAAGTATCATTTAATAATGCATAACTTTAAAAAAAATCAAATAACTATTTAGATTACAGAGTAATTTTTACCTGATTTTTGAAAAAACATGAAAAATGAAGAATGATAACTCTTGACGTTCCTTTATGATATAATGGCATTATAGTTGATATAGCTATGAGTGGTGTGGTGGCCTAGAGGTGGAGCTCTCGCATCACAATCAAGAGGCTGTGAGTTTGATCCTAGGTAGAGGCAGATACTTCGCTCTCTGGGCACACTGAGAATATATCTGATGGAAAAAAACTCTGCATTGGTGACAGGAAGGGCATCCAGCCAGTAAACACTCACTCCATTCAGTTGCTCAGAGTCCACCCCGCAAGGTGATTATGGGGTCATTAAAAGAGGATCTTGATAGTCGATATAGCTAGGATTCTTGGGAAGCTTCTCTCTGTCCTCTTAATGGGGTGGAAAGACATGGGACTTCATCAAAACTTGTTCTTTTTGGGATAATACTGGGGAAAATGGCAATTGGCATGCTCTTGTAGGGTGATGGAGCCTTTTTGCTACTAACCTCTCTATTATATGGGTTGCTAGGGAACTTGCCTAACTGGATGAGAAGTTTTCTCTTTTGAATGGGCCTGTGGCCTCATCACTTGCAAGATCAGGTTATATTAAGATTATGGGTTTGCTGGCAATGCATTTTTATTAGGTAGTTAGTAGCAGCAGAATCAGGCTGGCTTACCAAGTGCAGCATATCATCTTTGAAATATTTAAATATCAAGTTAGTGAAGAAAAATATGTGTTAATGAGTATGTCCCTGCATATGTTTACTCTGAGAAATATATTATTATCCTTCTGCCCTATTTCTTCTTTCTTCTTTCCTTTCCTTTGGTTGTGAACACTGGCTTCATAGTCACAGTTCCAAAGTTCTTCATAGTTTATAGATTCTTCTTGGAACATTTAACTACAAAACATGTTCATTATTTCTCTGTTAAACTCTAACCTAGGAAGTTTTTAACGAGTAGTAGTTGCTATTATAGTTGGAACGGCCCAATTACCCCTTTAAGCATGATTATTATTTTTGCTCAATTTTTCCAATAATTTCTTTTTAAAAATCAGATTCTTCATGAAAGGGTTTTCAAACACTGCTTCTCTGGAGTCAGCTCAGCAACCTGCTGTAAATTTTTTAATAAGCACCTAGAATCTCAATATCCATTCCATCATTTAGAGTATGATGCTCCACATCTGTTATGACTTCAAACCATGCAGCTTACAAGTCAAATTTTTCATCCTTGCTTTTTAGACACAGGAAATAGGACTCATTTTCACATGAGATCCCTAATGCTTTTGATTTGACAGAGAAGAAATTATCATCAATTTTTAAAAGGAAAATAAATTTTGGATGAAAATGTTGTGGTGGGATGTGAGATTCTTCTGATTACCTTGGTTACAAGTTGTCTGAGCTGTATGAGAATTTTCTTCTTTAATGCATAATTATCTTCTAGCAGAAATGCTGCAGAATCTCTGATTCCTTGTGCCCCAAAGACTTGAAATACCCCTGAGATTTTCAATAATATGAAAAGTGTTAAAGAAAACATCTTCTAAAAAGTAAGAAAAATCACTGAACAATGAGGTGATATTTCAATAGTGATAAATTGCAACTGATTAGGGTGGAAAAACTTCTGTTTACTGGGTAGGACAGATGATGAAATAGATTAACAGAGGCAGGGGGAGGGGGTGGGAAAATGGGAGAAAAAGAAGTGTCAAGGAAAGGAAGACCGAAGAGAAATATGAAACTTGAAGGCAATCACTTTGACTCAGAGGTGGGTTTCAGCAGTTTCTGACCAGTTCTGGAGAACCGGTAGTGGAAATTTTGAGTAGTTCGGAGAACCAGTAAATACCACCTCTGACTGGCCCCACCCCCATCTATTGTCTGCCTCCCAAGTCCAGTTGATTGGGAGGAAATGTGGATTTTGCAGTAACCTTCCCCTGGATTGGGGAGGGATTTTACAGTATCTTTCCCCTGGAGTGAGGTGGTAATGGAGATTTTACCCCTGCCACGCCCACCAAGCCATGCCCACCAAGCCATGCCACGCCCACCAAGCCAGTAGTAAAAACCAGTAGTAAAAATTTTTTTAACCAGTAGTAAAAAAAATTGAAACCCACCACTGCTTTGACTGGATAGTTAATTTCCTGATTTATATTAGTAATAGATAGAAATTGGAAGTGCCTACTAACATCAATAGAAAAATCAAAGGCTTTAATGTAGGTTGGATTGTTTGTAAGTACGCCTATCTCACAAAATAGAGAAAGTCCAGGGAATGGCTGTAATCGCATACTGTGTATATTCATTGCATTACTTTCTTTTATTTTTCCCTAAGGCCTGACTAGATCTATGTTTTCCTACTTATTGCAATCCCTGCTTATAGGTTTGCCAATTACAATGATTAAAGACAGTGAATTAATGGAATTGTTAATTTTTTTCTTTTATTTATATAATTCAGAATGCAAATTTCAAAGACTCCATTGTGCATATAACCTACATTCCAGACTACATCCTCCCAGCCCACAGTCTCAACAGAAGGAGTGAAAGATTATAATTAAAGGAGAACACTTACAATTGACTTACCAATACAGAATGAAACAAAATAATTTAACAATGGAGGGTAGTTCTGAACTATAGACCCAGAAGTTAATTTTAACAATGTTTACTATTATATAATACACAGTTGCTGATCAGGACTGAACATTAAGGTTTTAAGCATTTGTTTATAGGTAAGAGATGGGAAATAGAAAGAAGAGTGTATTGGTTGTATTATAAGTAAAATTGATATAGATATAAGAAAATCATGTATATTTTTCTGTTTTTTAAATATTTTTTAATGTTTTCCTTTTTACACTCTTTATTCTTTTTGTATCTTTGTATTCGCCGAACCAGTAGTAAAAAAATGTCAAAAAAAGTTCTGACAATCATCTGAGCAACATGTGATCACTGGAACTATTTTTTTTTTACTTTTTAAGCATTTTTTTACTACCTAGTTGCCCGAACCACAGCTGATTCCCCCCCCACTGTTCTACTTACCTACCCAAGCCTCCTTTTCGTGTGTACTGTGCATGCATACGCAGCATGCATTTGGTGTGAACTGCACATGCACACATGCAACGCGTGCTTGGTTCACAGCACGTATGCGCAGCCATCAAACCGGTAGCAAACCGGTTCAGATTTCACCACTGGTACAGAGTCTGATAATCTAACTTCTAAGCACCTTTGTCCTCTAAATGGGTTTTTGTTACCCAAGTGCAAAGCCATGGAAAGAAACTGGGTAAGGAAAAGATTTCTGTCATCCGCAGAAACTTCCAATCAATCTTTGGAACCTCTGAGAAATTAGTGAAGGCCAGGAAATTGAAGTAGAGAACTCTGCATCAGGAAGCCATCTGTTTCTGTAAATCAGGGGCGTTAAACTTGCGTTGCCACATTCTCATCACGTGACAAATCGTGACCTTTTCCCCCTTCACTAAAATGGAGGTGGGCATGTCCAGTGCATGATGCATCCAGCCCACGGACCACGAGTTTGACACCTCTGTTGTAGAAGAAAGTAAAATATGTAGCTTGTAATTAGCACTATTTATTTCTGTGCTGTAATACATGTTTCTCTCTTTCTCTCACACTCTCTTTCTGTATCTACAATTTATAGAATTTGGGCTCGCATTACTAGCAGCATTTATGACTATTTTAAGATGCATTCATAATGGTATATATATATTTTCTTTAGCCTCTTCTTGTAAACTATATAATACCTCTGTCCAGTCTCTGGAGATTTTGAACAAAGGGCTTCAGTTGTGCCAGACCAACTTCACTTTGTACTTTGCCTGGTTTTTTGGGGTGGTGGTGGTGGATTTCTTCCATTCCTAATTGGAAAACTGCTGAGATCTGGGCCGTGACATAATATCTTCTTCCACACTGAATCTCTGCATTTAAATTCTGAATGTTAAATGGGGATGTTACATTTTATCTTATCCTTTCTTTATCATAACGTTATTTTTTTAATCTCCTCTGAGAATTGTTTATCTCCCAAGGAGAGTGATAAAGAGCTATAGAGCTGAATCTTTTAGTCACTATGTCTCAGTGCTAGATAAGCCAGAAGGTGATATTAAGAAACTATTTCTACTTTGGAATGTTGACCTTTTCATTGACAAAAAGGAAGCATAGAGTATGAAAGACTTTTTCTTCTTGTACAATATGGTTAAACTTTAGCTTCTCTGTGAAGTAGTCCCTGAATGATATTGGTGGTAGGAAGAACTACCAAGCAGGAAGCAGGATCAGGTTATGAAGACCCAAAAGGCTTTTGAGAGGACAGGTTTGGGACACCCAACTTTCCACTCCTAAGTGTCAGCAATATTACAGACTCAAAAGGCCAAGGCTATCAGACTTTGCTGCAAAAATCCTAAAAATACCTCCTGAAGGAAGTGGTAAAATACAGAAAATGCTTTCTTTTTCCTACCATCTAGTGGAGATCCATATTTTTGTGGCATAGATATGGTAGTCTTAGATAGAGTATCACTAAACTAGATAATCAAGATGTTGAGAAATACTTACTTCAAGGATGTCTAATGTCCCAAGAAAGCATTGAGAAGACTAAGAACTAAATATAAAGTGGGCTCAAAACTGTATCCATCTCTTTGAATAAGCTTGATACAGTATAATAGGATGAGTCTGGAGAAGACAACCCTTGTATTATAACTGAAATAAAAATGTTTCTTGAAGGACAGTTCTCAGTTCAGGATAGATAGATAGAAATATATCTGTTTGATTAATAGGAAAAAAGAATATTTCTCTCAAATAATTACCTTAAATGAAGCAGGGGAGGAAATATCTTCAGAGAACTAAATGACAGCAGAAGTTGCAAGTTAAAATATGAGTAACTTTGAAAATTACCTTAATTATCCATTACTTGGAAATGTCTATTTGGTTAATGTATGAATTTAACTTTTCTGTAACCTACAAACCCTTTCCTCCCCTTCCCTTTCCCCTCCTCCACCTCCTGACCCTTCCCAAATTTTACTCCTTTCCCTCATCTCATCTATCTCCATTTTAAGGGCAGAGAGTTGCTATTTTTGCTGCAATATGGAGGATAATACCTATGTGTATGTTTTTGAACTGATATAATGTTCTGTATATCAGGAACAGATACAGTGTTGGTGAACAGAGGTTGGAAATTAGTCTGTAGAGGCAGTGATGAGGCAAAGATATATCATGCAGTCTCTCCCTCTCCTTCCCCATCCCCCTCTCTTTCTGAAATGATGGCACTGATTTTTGACAAGGGCATTAGAAAATAGTCTGGAGACCATGGAAAACATTTTTGGTTGCCTTGAGAAAGACAAATGGAGAACTCCTTAGAAGTTGCAAATTCTTAAGGAAGAACAAACATTTTCTGAGATGCTATGTGGTTTTTATTTACTATTTGATGAGATCATTCAGAGTCTCTGTTGTCAACCATTTTCTCCTACAACATGTAAGACAGTATAAGCAACTAAGACTTTCAGACTGTCTGATTAAATAAGTAGTCCCAGAGAGAAGCTTTCCATTCTGGTGGGTATAATCAAGCTTGTTGTTCACTCCTGGTATAACTTCCAAATGACAATCACTTTCTTTTACACAGTCCAGACCAGTGGTGGGTTGCTACCGGTTCTCCCCGGTTTTTGCGAACTGGTAGTGGAAATTTTGAGTAGTTTGGAGAACTGGTAAATACCACCTCTGCCTGGCCCGGCCCCCAATCTTTTCGCTGCCTCCCAAGTCCCAACTGATCAGCTAGAAGGAAAAAAATAACTGTTTAAACTCTTGCCGTGGCGCTTCAAAGGGCCGCCCTACAGCTGATCAGTGGTAAAAGGCAGTGTGGTGGTAGACCAGTGCACTCCAAAAACAAATGGGTATACCAGTGCGCTCCAAAAACAAATAGGTACACCAGAATGCTCCAAAAACAAATGGGTAGACCAGTACAGCTCTGCAAGCAGTTAAAAGCCTGGTAGACCAGTACCTCTGCTAAATCCTAAAGAATTGTCACATGACCATCAAATCATGCCCACAAAATAAGCCACGGCCACAGAACTGGTAGTAAAAAATTTTAGAACCCTCCCCTGGTCCAGACTATGAAAATCTGACTGTGTACTTCGATCCTAAACTGTCTTTTTAACTTTATGTTTGATATCTGCACAATTCTTCTGCCATCTAGAGAATCTAAATTTGACTTAGCTGGACACAAATTATACTGTTAGTATTATCTTTTTTCCTTCCTCACCCAGGGCCTACTTTCCCCTTGCCTCTGAGTAGCCAGGTTTCCGAGCCTACAAAATGTATAGCTGAGCTTCTATAAACTTGACAATTGTCAGTTTTACACTGACAGTTTTCTTGCTGCACCAAAACTAATTTTGATCACAAGTTCTCACACAATTGGATTTTTCTTCTTCTTTTGTCTCTTTTAATTCATCTCAATGCTTTGAGAGTTGACTGGATCCAGTAGTTCATTGAATTTTCTACCTAGTGTCTGAGAAATGATAGTTTCAAAATTGGAGACATCAGGTTGGAAACTGGGAGAGTGTGAGTTCTACCTTAGGTGTAAAGTCATCTGATGACCTTGGACCAATCACTTTTTCTCAGCTCAGGATGAAAGGAAAGAGGCAATGGCAAATCACTTCTGAAAAATGTTGCCAAGTAAACTGGAAGGACTTATCCAGGTAGTCTCCAGGAGTCAAAATTTACTCAAAGGCTCTGAGAAGAAATGAAGATATTCAGATCTCTACTGTATGTGCAATTACATTATTGGGAATACTGATTGTATTTCAGAATGTCATATAATTTTGTATTAGTTGAACCCGTACACCTTGCATTAAAGTAAAGACATTTCAAACTGAACTTAATGTGAGGCAACAGGGACACAACCTTGTAAGTATCTTGGCAATAGTACAGAACAGATTTGCCATTGCTTTCTTTTAAGCAAATAAGATACTTTTCAACTCCTCAGCCTGGCATAAACTCTGGAATTTCTTGATGGTGTCTCATCTAAGTAGTAATCAATCCTGCTTAGATTTGGAGCTCAAACAGGGTCAGCCAAGCCTGTCAGAGAATAAACCCAATATCTAAAGAGACTATGACTAATGTATAGTAGAAAGGAGTAGAGAATCACCTGCCAAGATGGCACAGGGAATGGAAGAACAGTTCTCAATGCCACATTATGTTGCATTGACATTAGCTCTAATGAGATGATCTCCATCAACAAGGGACCATAAAGAATTTTTGTAGTAGTTTAAATCCTTTCTAATTTTTTTTTAAAAAAAAACCTTTGGTAAAATACTGTTGGATGTCCATATTTCTTTAATTAAAAAAATAAAGGATTATTCAGAGCCCTACTCTCCAATTAGGTTTTCTAACCACTTAGGTGAATTGACAACCAATAAAGCTCATTTTCAAAAATGGCTACACGTTTTGTTAGGAAAAAAAATCAATTTTGGGGGGGATTATGGGAGCGACGGGACGCTCCCACGTGACACCTCTCCTGCGTGAGCTGCATTGGCTTCCGGTGGACTTCTGGGTGCGTTTCAAGGTGTTGATGACCACCTTTAAAGCGCTCCATGGCTTAGGGCCAGGGTATCTACGGGACCGCCTTCTGCCACCAATTGCCTCCCACCGGCCAGTCCACTCCCACAGAGAGGGCCTCCTCAGGGTGCCGTCGGCCAGACAATGTCGGCTAGCAACCCCCAGGGGGGAGAGCCTTCTCTGTGGTGGCCCCTACCCTCTGGAATGACCTCCCCCCAGAGATACGAGTGATTCTTTTAAGGTAAGATACGAATGATCGGGCCCTTAAAACCCATCTCTTTCAGTTAGCTGGCATGGCCTGACCCTATACTGGTTTTAAAGTTTTGATACTGATCTTAAATTTTAAATTTGAAATGCTTTTTGTAATTTTAGGCCAAATTCTATTTAATCATTTTAAATTATTTTAACTTTTGTATATTATGCTTTTAGTTGGCTGTTCACCGCCCTGAGTCCGAAAGGAGAAGGGCAGTATAAAAATTTAATAAATAATAATAATAATAAATAATATCTTATTTTGAATAAAACACTACTTGGAACAGCAATATGTGTTAAAATTATGATATCTTTATGAGATAGTATAGAAGAAAATGGCTGAAATGAGTATAGAACTATCTTATGCAAAATATACTGATGAAATAAATTTTCATCTGTATATGTTTATGTATTGGTGACAGAAGAAACAAGTGAATACAATCATTCCTCATCTTTTCTTGCATTTCTAAGCATAAATAAAAATTCAAGAGTTTATTTCCTACTATTTCCATTAAAACAACCCTTATTTCTGGGAATTGGAGTGTCACAGTGGCTCAATGGTTAAGACACAGGGCTTGTCTGCTGGAAAACCAGCAGCCCAGGTTCGAGACCCAAGCACCACATGATAGGGTAAGATCCTGTTCTCGCTCCTGCCAACTTAACAAGCATGAAAATGCAAGTAGATAAATAGGTACCACTTTGGTGGGAAGCTAATAGCATTCTGTGATGTCATGCTGGCCACATGGCTGCAGAAATGTCTTCAGACAGCGCTGGCTCAATGGCCTTGAAACAGAGATGAGCACTCCTCTTTTAATTGGCAACAACTAGTAGAGTAAAATACACAGGAACGTCTTTTTTAAATTTCAAGGAATTACAGAACAATCTTATTCATATTATCTTAAAGAAGGATATATGAGCAACAAGACTTGTTGTCTCCAGAAGTACACCTCCCTGGTATCTCCAAAATTATTACCAAATTGTCATAGTTAATGTGAAATGGCTAAATACATGGGGAGGAAGAGTAATTGTATTTACACAAGTTTTAAGTAATATTAAATTAAATTCAGTCAAACTTAATTTTGGGCCTGGCCTATTTCTTCTTTTTGTCTCATCCACTTGCTGAAGTATGATTTTAGCAAGACATTCAAGTAAAATTATAGCCTCTGGCTCAAAAGGAATTGAATAATCCTTAGAAGTAAATCTCAGTGTGTTCAAATGGCTTTACTCTCTTTAACAAATACACATTTGTGTATTTTTGTCTTGAACAAAAATGTGTTTTATTGTTTTAAAATGTTGAAGTTTACAATTGGAAGACACTGTCTTATTTTACATCAGCAGAACACCTTTGAAAGAAAATTCCTTTATCTCTTCTTGGGTGGAGACATTCCAACTGTAGTATATTTTCTTTAGAGCTAGAAATAGTCTCTCACATTGCATTGTCAATTTCACTTGGCATATTTCACTTTTGAAATATACACGGGATATAAATAAGCAGTTAAAATGCTTTGCCTGCATATAACGTACACATGGCAATTCAGCAAGTCATATTTAATATTTTCTAAGGGACTATTTCCTATCTTATGAATGTCAAGAAAAAGATAACATGTAACAGTAATGTTCTTAAAGGATGTGGAAATTTGTGACCAAGTCTACATCATTCAACATCGTACACATAATACAAAATATCTTGTATTTTCCCCCTCACTATAAATTTAAAATAAATAGTTAAATGTAGGACTGCATAGGGATGATTGCATATGAATGTCTGCATGTTAGTTTATTTATCCCAACCCTATGCATATTAAATACAGGTAGTCCTTGTTTAGCACCTGTTTCATACAGTGAACAAACTAAAGGGTTGGCATTCAGGTGAAACAGCAAAACTCTGGGCAAAAGCAAAAGTTAGAGTAAGGCCAGACCTTGACTGAAGTTTTCTCTTCCTATATCTGTAGAAAAATGTCACAGCTTTGGGTTAAAGCCAACTTTAGCCTTATAGTTGTAAGTCTTATATTGTAGTTCTCTTCCCCTCACACATAACTCCTGGAGGACTTGTTTCAGCTATCATCACAATTTATGGAATTTTGCTTCTCTCAGAAAGAGTGGGGAGATGGTAAATATACCTCAATATAGTGCAAAGGGGCATCCTCAAGTATCTTTCTACTTTACATGTTGGAAATATTTATCTCTTGAAGGAGCAGACTGCATCTCATCTTCATTAGAAATCTCAATTGGGTATTGAAATGTTCTAAGGTAGGAATTAGGAAACTAAATGAACTATTTGTCATGGTTGGCCTTTCTAGTTACTGCTTCAAAACAGATGCTGTCTATCAGGTGAACTTTGGCTGAAATTTAGACAACAGGAGAGTTTGCGGTGTACTTTGGAAAGCATTGTAAGTGCTATTCTTTCTAGAAATGACATTATTGAGAATATAAATGAAATGGCAATTTTCTGAATAAATGTCTAAACAAGAAGGATAAACAGTGGAAGCAGCAATCAGATTGCATAATATATTATCTTTATAATAAATCCAGCTTATTCATTGTAGCAGGGCCTCTCTGTGTGTCTGTCTCTCTCTCTCTCTCTCTCTCTGTGTGTGTGTGTATATATACACAGCAGAGCCTTCTTCTACTTTGAGTTACATCATAGCATTATGATGCCAACCCAACAGCTCATCGAGCAATCTAATGTGCTGTGTAAAATAAGCAGGAATAGGAGGTACAAACACACAAAGAGATACTGTACATGTCTCATATGGACCAAAATTATGTTAAATACTAACCAATACTAACCAAACATTACTGGGCTGTTACAAAAACAAGCCAATTTTTTCCTTCTATACATAGAATTGCAAATCCTTTGGAGTGATGCTGACTGCTTAATCGGTTAATTAAATGACATCACAGTCAGCCGTTATTATAGGAGTGCAAATAATACATGATTAATTTAATGCATTTGACTGCTTTGTAAGCACTCTAAATATAGTTTATTGTGACTCTCTCTCTCAACAATAGAATTTCTCTATGGATAGAGGGAAGACTAAGATATACAGACATACTGCAATCTAAGCTACATATCACCCATGAGAAAACTGGTTGGAAATGAAACCAGGTTAAGAAATACTTTCCTAGATGTCAACATTTTCCTTTGCTTTGGACACTAGCATTCTGTCTAGGCCCTTTTACCATAGGTTTTCTTCCTTTCTGAATTGGCTAAAACAAGAAAAGAACATTTTTTGACAGTGAAAAAGTTGTGAATGTTTTTAAAAAAGCTCTCAAAAGTTTCACTCTTCCGTCTGTCTATGACCAGAGGAGAGGGGGATATTACTGTCATAGCAGACACAATAGTAGGTAAGGGAGGTCAGACTGATTAAAAACAGCATTATAATGCAAACCCAAGTATATTTCTCCATTGGTCAAAACATAGCACACAGGATGCAAAGGTATGCAGTGTGATGCTGTTTTTTATCCTTCTGACAAAAGTATATGTGGACAATTTTTAGCGTACAGCAGCCAAGTAGGATGGAGGTCTATGATGAAGCAAAGAGAAGCAAGTGAAAAGGCAGCATTACTAAGCTGGTACAAGTAAAAATAATCACTACTTTTAATGTTAAGGCCACAGGCTACATGTGTTCTAATCCCACCTTAAGCACAAAGGGGGTGATCTTGGGCCAGTCACTGTCTTTCAGTGCTAGGAAAGAGGCAATGACAAGGGATTTCTGAAAAACCTTGCCAATAAAACTGTAGGTGTTTGCCTGGTCAGGGGTGTCAAATTCAATTTCATTGAAGGCTGCATCAGGGTTGTGTTTGGCCTTGGGAGGGGCATGGCTGGGATGGTGTGGCCAGCTCGACGTCACTCATGTTAGGGGCACCTGTGGTGGCCCAAGCGCTCTGTCAGAAAAAATAGGCTACTGCGCTCCATTTTTGTCTGTGTCAGCTTCCTGAAACCTTCTGTCAGCGAAAACAGAGCTCAGGAGGTCCGACTCTATTTTCGCTGGCAGCGGGTTGCAGGAGGCCATTGAATCAAAAACAGAGCTCGGGAGCCCATTTTCACTGACAGAGGCATCACGGGTCGGTCCTTCACTCTTTCCAGAGTAGTCCTGTGGGCCAGATCTAAGCCCCCCACTGGTCAGATCCACTCCCCCCCCCGGGCCTTGAGTTTGACACCCCTGGTCTAGGTAATCACCAAGAGTTAGAAACTGACTTGAAGGCACTTGTGCTAGGGCAAAATGATCATGAGGATCTGCTCTACTCAGCAAGAAAATTAAAATCTGAATTTGAAAAGAGGAAACATATAAACGCAGAGATATATAATTCACACCAGCATCGCCCCCAGTAAACTGAGCTTCAGCTGAAGTTTTTAATGTAATGTGAGAAATCAGCACAGTCAAGAAGTGATTGGAGATGAATCAAAAATGGTCTAAACAAAACAAAGGAAAGTAAAGATCTCAAGGCAGGTGATTTCAAAGAAAGATGGGAAGACAAAATATACCTGCTGAGGTAGAATTTAGAAGGTAGAAAGTAGAATTTGTAAGAAAAATTTAAGACATTAAGAAAATTGCTTTGCATTGCAGTTTTGTAAAACATTCTCTTCTGCAAAAGAGTCTTTTGTTTTTCTACTTTATGCTCTTGCTGCTTAGATTTCATTTTGATCATCAGTCTTCTTTTATTTTTAAATAAAAGTTATTTTATTATTGGAGGAAAAAAGCATTTTTCTGCTGGTTCGGTTTTTGAGTTATAACAGCAGTTGTGACTGGACTTGCTTGGTGATGCAGTTGTCACATGTCACATGCACAATGTCACATTATTGCATCACTTAGGTCATTCTAGCACTCCTGGTTGTCTTCATTAGGTGAGGATCACACAGGTCGTCAACGAAGGACCTCACAAGGCCATGACTCCCAACTTGCTACAGGCTTCCCCACTGACTTTGCTTGTGGGAAGCTGGCAAGGAAAGTTGACGATCACAATCATGTGACTGGCTAACCGTGACATTGTAATTGAAAGCTGGATACCAAGTGCCTCTATCACATTCATTTGACTGCAGGGAAACTGCAACAGCCAGAACTTTGAAGACCTTTTGTAGTCCGCCTTATTTAGCACAATCACAAGTTTGAATGGTTGAAAATAGAAGTGTGTTTCTTCAGCATATGATACTAAAGGGGTTTTTTGGGGGGGATATTTTTGTACATTTATGTATTTATTTTTAAAATAAAAATTACCACATTTCTTGCTTAATTGGATGCTATATTTTCTTACAAGAAGTATAAGATTTAAACTTCCCCACCCAAAAAAAATATCCTAGCCATCATTATTTGTTTGAGAATAAGGAATTTATTTCTTCTGCCTCCCAGTTCTACTCCTTCCTCAAGAATATATGGATGCTGTTTCATCAGTGGGGTGATATGCCCAAATGTTAATTGATGGCAAAAGACTTCTTCGATGTGCGTCTGATCTGAATGAAAACATGTTTGCAACCTTGTATCTTGCAGGATAGGACCCATATCTTCTCTGTTATTGTGGCCACCATATAGAATATGATCTCTCTGATATATGAATGCCCTGCCCCTGCTTGCCTTTCATACGTTCCCCCTCCCACATTGAAAGTTAGCTCTGGAAGATTTGTAACCTCATCCTGAATTCCGGGTTTGTGTAACAGTTAAGGCACCAGACTAGAAACTGGGACACTGTGAGTTCTAGTTCTACTTTAGGTATGAAGCTAGTTGGGTGACTTTGGCTAGTCACATACTCACAGGTCTAGGAAACAAGCAATGGCAAACATTTCTGGAATCTCATTGAGAAAATTAAAGGGACTTGTCTAGACAGTCACTAGGAGTCAAGAACGACTTGAAGGCATCTAGCCATGCAAAAGCACACATACATATAACCAGTCATGCTGGAAAGAACACATCACAAATTGATAAGTTGTAGCTGCTCCATCCCTGGAGGCTTTCAAAAAGAGACTAGACAACCATTTGTCTGAAATGGTATAGGACAGGGGTGGGGAAATGTGGCCCTTTTACTACCTGTGAGCTTCAACTCCCTCAGAAAGGGTCCGCAATCTGGGTGTCCTCCTGGATTCATGGCTATCTTTAGAAGATCATTTGACGGCCGTGACCAGGGGGGCCTTCGCACAGGTATGCCTGGTGCACCAGTTGCGCCCTTTCCTAGACCAGGATGCCCTTGCCATAGTTACTCACGCCCTTGTTATGTCTCGGTTAGACTACTGTAACGCCCTCTACATGGGGCTGCCCTTGGGATGCACCCAGAGACTACGGCTAGTCCAGATTGCAGCCGTGCGGGTTGTTACAGGGGCTTCTTGGTACTCCCATGTGACACCTCTTCCGCACGAGCTGCACTGGCTACCGGTGGTCCTTTGGGTTCGTTTCAAGGTGCTGGTGCCCACCTACATGGCTTAGGCCCGGGGTACTTGCAGGACCATCTCCTGCCATCCTCCTATGGTCCTGTGCGCTCCCACAGAGCAGGCCTCATCGGAGTGCCGTCAGCCAGACAATGTCGGCTGGCGGCCCCTAGGGGAAGAGTGTTCTCTGTGGGACCGCTGACCCTCTGGAATGGGCTACCCACTGGCCTTAGGACAGCTCCTGACCTCCTCTCCTTCCGCCGTGAATTGAAGACATGGCTCTTTCATCAAATGGGCTGATCCGCAGGGGTGATTTTAAATAATTTTAATTAATTTTGATTGAATTTTTAATGTTTATGTAATTTTTGTTCCATTCTTTGTAAGCTGCCCTGAGTCCTTCGGGAGAAGGGCGGCATATAAATTACATACATACATACATACATACATACATACATACATACTTCCAGAATTCCTGAGACAGCTTGGCATAGGTGGTATAGGGCAGTGATGGTTAACCTTTTTGGTACCGAGTGCTGAAACTGGAGCATGTGCATAAGCACACATGTGCACACACATGTGTGCTGGAGCAGCAGAACTCAGAAGAGAGCAGCTGGCCGTGCACCTTCGTGTGGCGACCAACTGCTCTTCCAGGTTCCATCACACACATGCGCACCAGCCAGCTCTTTCTTCCAGGTTCTGTCGCATGCATGCATGCTGGCCAGCTGCTTTTCACATGCCAGAACCCAAGACAGAGCAGCTAGCTGGCACGCATGCCCACAGAGAGGGCTCTGCATGTCACCTCTGGCACGCGTGCCATAGGTTCGCCATCAGGGGTATAGGGCCTCCAACAGGAGCAGGTGTTGGACTAGAAAACCTCTGAGATCCCTTCCAACTCTATTATTCTATGTTCTAGCAGATAAATTCCATGAATTTCCACATAGGTCTCCATTATTAGATGCCTCTAAAGTGGCAAGACCAAACCAGGAATCTGCTTTGTTCAAATAGGATGAAAACTTTACTTTTTAAACTGTGCTGTTCATTCATGTGAAGTTGTTATTTTTTTTTCCTGTTCAGCAGCATTTCTGGAAGCAGTCCAAATTACAAGTTGTACAACAGCTAATAAATTAGGCCAGCTGGCATTCACAAAGAAGTTAGCAAAAGGAAGTAGAAACAAATTACAGATGCTATGCATAATACTTGTAAAAAGACTTATTAAACTCCAAAGCTATTTTGAATGGTATAAATCTGAGTTTAAGAACTTTGCCAGTAAGCTTCCATGTTTGCATTGCCTAAATCTGAGCAAATAATTAGACACCTCTTCTTTGTGTATGTGAATGAATTAGTAATAAATAAGGAAAAGGATATAATGGTAAAAGAATGTGACACTGAGAACTGCATTCCACAGAAAAAGGAAACAAATAAAGTACTAAAGAGTTTTGAATTTACATTATGTGGCGTACCAGGTAATTGAGGAAAAAGGAAGAATATGGTAGAGCAGTGAAATAAAACATTCAAAGCAACTAGTTACATTTTTACTTCAGTATATATTTTATTTCTTAGACAGCCTATTTTCATAATAGACTACACTGTGACTAAACCATTGAGAGAAGCACAGCCAAGACTGATCCTACGTGGGATCAGTAAACAACTTAATAGTGTCACCACAAGAGCACCATATATTGGAAAAATAATAATAATAAATAAATAAACATGTCAGATAACTAGTTTAACTAAAGTAGCCATCCCTGGTTTAATTCATATTCTGGAATGACAGATGGTTCCCCAGTTTTTTCTCCTGACCACAATATTGCTTCTTTCAAGCCCACCTTAATTCAAATGAAAAGTCTTTGATGGTCATTCAAAGGTTAGCACAAATACCAATACAGACCATACAGAATTTTTTTTAAAAAAAGAGTTTGGATACTGGAAGAGCCATATCCATCAAATCCTTAAAAAAAAAATAAGGAAAAAAATCCCTGAAACTAAATGTAGCTTTTCCTCTGTGTTAAATGCACCACTGATGTTCTAATTTCCCTTGCGCTCCTTGTTGCCATTATTTTATTTTATCTGTGTCCTTGAGTAGGAATTGACTCCTGACAATTCTTATGTTGACTTTTTTTCTTTCTTTCTGAAGTGACTTGCCAATGGTGCCTTCCTAGGGCTGAGATTGAGTGGCTGATTCAAAGATACCCAGCAAGCTTCATCCCTAACATGAGACTAGAATTTATGGTCTCCAGTTTTTAGCTTGATGCCTTAACAACTATACCAGACTGTCTTTCTTGTTGCCATAATACATGCATTTTTATTATAAACATTAGCAGGATACCAGATAAGACTTGGATTGTCTTCCCTGATGCCACCTTTTATGATTAACGGGATGTTTGGAAAAGTTATCAGTAAAAGAAAACCACCAAATAATACAATGGCTGGACACCATCAAAACTGACACCAGCCAGAGCATAGAATAATTCAAAGAAGTAGTGCAAGATTGGAAGATGTGGACAGACCTGGCCCATAGAATCAGCAAGACTCAGACATGACTAGATAACATCATCAGCATGATTAATGGAAATGAAGCTGGGGAACTCTAGTAGAGTAATCCAAGTTTTTCTCAAAGCCATCAAGGTAGATGATTTATCCATCAGATAAAACCTTACTTCACTGATAGTTTTTACAAAAAGTATCAAAATACATTTTACACAATAAATGTAGAGCAAAAGAAATAGATACACAGTAGCCAAAAGGGTAAAAACAATGGTGCCAATAATTCCAAATGGCAAATAACTTTGTTATTTATTAAAGTCCATTGATTAAATATTTTTGTTCTTAAGCAGAAGCCAGTCGTAACTGACAACTTTGACTTGAAGGGTAATGTTTTACTAATTTCTTGTTTAAATAAATGTCCACCAAAGTAATTGCTGGACTCAAAATCAATATTGCTACAGTCAGTCAGGCCATAATATTTATAATTAAAAAATAAATCCAGAAGCATGTGAGATCAACAAATATCAATAGGTTTTATTGAGAAAAACTCTCCTTAAAAATCAAATCTTTATGACAGGATAGGATGGAATGGGAGGGGAGGGGAGGGGAGGGAGAGGAGAGGAAAGGAGAAGAGAGGAGAACCACATCTACCTTTCCTGTACATTTGTACCCAAAATGTCACAAAACACAAAAAATGAATAAGAAATAGTAAACTAAAGAAATTTAAGCATAGGGAAAGGAAAATGGGGGGAGAAAAATATTGCTACCTATAGTTTACACCAATATCATGATTTATCATCATCATTTAACTCTTGATATCTACAATATCCACATACATTGTCTTTCATACTTTTAACTTCTTAGCTCCTTCTTTTTGAAGATCCCATCAACTTCACCCAACCATGACAGAAGCACACTTTTAAATACAGCTATTTAACTCCTTTTTATAAACATTCCTTTCCCCAAAAGGACTAAATACTACCCACCATATTTATACCAATACAGTATTTGCCCTTCATATGGCTTCTCCACCTATTTCTCTGTTCTTAGTAAACATTTTACATTTACAGATTTCTCAGTGACTTGCTGAATAGCAATATCTGGTTTTATTAGTCCTGATCACACTTTGGTTTGTTAATCAACTCAATGAGCACCTTTGGGGGGGGGGTCCATTTTTCCCAAACAAGACAAGCACATCTTTGTTTCAGATATTATTTCAGATAAGAAATCAGAGATCTCTTGTTTTATGAATTAAGAAAGAAAACGGCATCTTGCTAATATGCTCTACTCCGTGTCAATGGAGATTCTCAATCATCCAGGTCATGGTTGTCTCTAAAATGCTTTTTCCAAAAAGCAACTGGACTTTCTAGGTGTTTTATTTATTTATTTATTTATTTATTTATTTATTTATTTATTTATTT
>WNWU01000003.1:15122951-15143687 GCA_012654045.1 Ptyas mucosa
ATCTTCAGCCTCCGGGAAACAAAGATAGCATTGACGAATGCAACACTCTGTGACATTTTTTTTCAGCTGATAGATTATTTCACATAACTTTGTTTTTTACATACGTTCTTGATGATACGTTGACTTTAGAACAATGTCTCTTTATTATACATTCTAATTGGGGAGGATTAAGACAGAGAGATAAGCTACTGTGAAGTTTCAGATCAAGTAGAACTATCAAATTCTTCCATTCTTGAGGTTTGTTTAATTGAAGGAAAGAGAATCTGTGTGTAGTGTTAGAGGCTTGCATTTCAATCGCAAACAGCACGCAGAGTTAGCAAATAATGGCCTATGCTGCCTAACCTAAAGAACAAGGTGTTTGACTTGTTTGTAAATTCTTTGTCTGCTGAATTTTTAATCTCCTGATTTTATTGGGATTTACTGCCCTTGAGTAGCTCCCTCACCCTAAGAATAGCTAAAATCTTTTGTATAGTTTGATATTTGTTAACATGATTACAATAAAGTATTAAGTTTAACTTATATTAAGTTTGGACTTTCTCATTATCAAAAGTCTTCTTTGGGTGAAAAAATGAGTAAGGTTCATGAACAGGTTAAAAAAGAAAAGTAAATTATTGTGACAGAGCAAGCCTATTTAATTCTATCCAGAATAAATCTTATGAGCTTAGTTAGAAATAAATTCCAAAACTGTATGTAGTAATAAAGGAAACAGTGTGATAAAAAAAAATCCAAACTCTCCCAAGAGAAACCACAAACAATTATGTCCTGGATACTCAACAAGCTTGATATTAATTGAGCCTTCAGCTCACCATGTATTTAAGAGGAAGTGAAAAGTGATTACACCAAGGGCAGGTCATACCAAGAGCTATTCAAGCTGATACCTGGATCTCTGCTAGGCCTAAAAGAAACAAATTTCTTGTAAGAGAATGACTTTTTTCGAACATTTCTTCCAAAAACTCTAATAAATATCCTGGTTATCAATTCAATTATACAGCATCCCTATACTGTACATGCAAAGCCCAATCTTATACTCAACTTAAAACCTTGTTAACAGTAGGTGTAACACCAAAGCCATGGACGAATTTGGTTGTGTGTTTTTCCATCTATTCAACTGACCGTACACGTTTTGAAACAGATTTGATATCTGACCTCTTTATGCAGTAAAAATATACAGAGTATCTAGCAGGGCACATTTACTGTCTCGATTTCTTGCATTTTGGATATTCTGCAGATACCTGTAAAGACCTGAACTTCAGAAAGCTAGATTTGAAAGCTTTGCAAAATGGTAAACTTGGGGTTATGTTGCTCACTTGACAGTGATGATGAGTTGTTCTCTCAAGTGAAAGCATCCCAAGCTGGCTTCCATGCAAATCTCTAAGGATTGTGCTGGCTTTCTAGAAGTATGGGAAACAGCTGTGAGTTCATTGTATGGAACCAGGAGATGGTAAAGAAGCCTTAGAGCTTTCGTATGTGACGTGTATTTTTGGTCTGAAGCTATTTATGTTTCTTCTGCCTAGGGAAATTTACCCTTCTGCATGGTTGCAATAGGCAGCCTTTCCCCCTAAAGAAATACAGTTGTTTTTAGCTCTTTTCTCCCATAAGATATTTAACTATCTCTGACAAGTATAACAGGATGCTTTTTCAATGTTGATTGAGGAAAGAAAGTTCTAAGTATGAACCCCAAGTGCTTTTAATTCTGTAGAAGAATACAAAATTATTCTCCGTGCCTATTGGGATCTTTATTACACAGTGGTAATATGAAATGATGAAGGAGTAGAAAGAGAAGGAGAAATGAATGGAAGAAGATGCTATGGTAATAGAAGATGGACAAAGTGCAAATCAAATAGCAATAGCACTTAGACTTATATACCACTTTATAGTGCTTTTACAGTCTTCTCTAAGTGGTTTACAGAGTCAGCCTATTGCCCCAACAAGTTGGGTCCTCATTTTATCCACCTTGGAAGGATGGAAGGCTGAGTCAAACTTGAGCCTGATGAGATTTGAACTGCCAAATTGCAGGCAGCCGGCAGTCTGCAGAAGTAGCCTGCAGTACTGCACTCTAACCACTGTGCCACCGTGGCTCATTAATCAAACCTCTAAGAGTTATTTTCTCTCCATGCCTAGCTTATCAGTTGCACTTTAGATGCTTAAGATGTCACTGAAGAATGAATGACAATGTAGACTGTTGAAAGGTGACGGTAATATTTTTGGAGTAGGAGGGAAGGAAAAGAGGGCTACCAATATGCCAAGTATAACGTAGTTGGATAAAGAGATATTTATTGCACTAACAAGGGCAACATTAATTTGGATACCTAACAACTTGTCCTCCCAGGCTTACAGATGTGGCCTCAAAATCAATAACATTTCAATGCTAGTGATAGCATTAATACCATAGCTCAGTGGCAATGCTTACTTTGAACCTGGCTTGTGTACCACTTTTTAAAATCCAATTTTACTATTTTTATATATCACCACATCCCAGTCATTTCTGCTAAAACAGTAAACACAATGCAAAAACAAAAATATCACATTTCACAGCCCTTACCAGCACTTGTTCTAATAATTATGCTCATGCTCAACAAGCTTAGTAAACCAGGTTATTTTAATTGACTTTCTAAAACAGAACTGTCAAACTCATGTCCTGCGGGCTGGATGTGTCATGTACTGGCCACGCCCACCCCTGTTTTAACAAAGGAGGGAAAGTCATGATACATCACATGACCACAATGTGACGATGCGAGTTTGACACCCCGTTCTAAAAGAAAGGATTGTCAAGGTTTAGTATAAATTTGTTTAATCCCATCCAATTCCCCACAACCTGGATGAAGTCATCTACCATATCTTCATTTCAACCTGAGGTATAGATGTATAACTGCATATCATCAGCATATTATTAACATCTCACTTTGAACTAATGGGTAACCTCTTGAAGCCATTTTATATAATTTTAAAGAGCAATGTGAAAAAACTCTTATTAGTAAGGAACACTACATTGACTTCTTTTTCCCCCCATTGGACCTGGAATCAGCATTCAAGAAAGAGAAAAACTAATGTAGAACAATGCTGACACTCCTAACCCTCACATGTGGTCTACAAGGAGATTGTTATTGATGGTACTGAACATCGCTAAGAGATGTGGAAAGACTATGAGGATCTTCAGATCATCTAGCAGACTAATCACTGCAATTTCTAACCTATATACAGAGTTTCTTTCTAACTGAAAGGGGTCCAAATCTGTTTTGTCTATAGCTCTTGGAGCTGAAACCTCACAGATGAACAGGAAATTGTCTGTTTAGAACTATGAATGTAGGTGAGATAGAAGTAGTTCTCCTATCATTTTGGGGATTTTATCTGATCAAACCTAACCTTTAGTACCCTTGGTTCTTAGACCAGTTTTAAATTTTTGATGGTTTGTCACTTATTACTGGGAAATAACTTGTGATACCACTGCTAAATCCCCTCATCTCAATTGTGGAACTATAATAAACTTTGGAATTTTGTGTAGATAAAGACTACAAGCAACCAAAAATCATCTTAAATTCATTGTGTGAGAGTAATGATGACAAATATATCTTACTTTGCCAACAGTATTGCATCTTCATAATATTTGCCAATGGATCATTTCTGACTTGTGGGAAAAATTATATCTTAAAGATTCAGGGTGACCAAGTTGTATAACATTGTGATAAAAACTTGCCTGCATTCATTCCTGCTCAAATATCATTATCTTAATAGAATCAGAGATGGATGTAACTAGCTAGTCAGGTTATTTGAGATAGATTTCAGCTTGAGGCCCACTGCTGTCTTTTTATCCATTCTCCTCTTTGTTATTAAAAATATCTAGAATTGGGATGACCATCTGGACATCAAAAATGATTAATACTTATCTAAAGAATAACATTTCCATCCTCATTTAAAGGAAGTAACATCTAGATTTTTGTTGAATAAGAATCTACAAGTTAGACTCTGACTAAGGATATAATCATCTAATATTAAATGTGCCACAAGTAAATTCTAGAAGAATAAGAGTCAAGATGGCACAGTGGTTAGAGTGCAGTATTGCAGGTTATTTCAGCTGCAGTTCAGCAGATCGAATCTCACCGGCTCAAGGTTGACTCAGCTTTCCATCCTTCCGAGGTGGGTAAAATGGGGACCTAGATTGTTGGGGGCAATATGTTAATTCTGTAAACCACTTAGAGAGGGCTGTAAAAGCACTATGAAGCGGTATATAAGTCTAATTGCTAATTGCTGCTAGAATAAAGCATAATTATTCTACTCAAATTGAATGTGGATAATGATTATTATCTAGATGAATTCTAATCAGGATTTCAACTTTGTTCATAGGCCAAAGCTAATTTTTGCTAAAGAATGAACAAACAGCTCTGTTCTTCTGGACCACTATCCAGCTTCTAATACTGTATTTTTCTGAATTTTTTTGGGAAATAATTATGAAACTTCTGAAAAGCAGTTTTTTAATGACTTAGTTCTTTTTTACATTAAAATACTGCTGGGGACCTCTTATTCTATGGCATAGCACTGGTGCTGAGGTCAGATTGGTGACTTGTCAATTTTTCTCTCAAATGGCTACATGGAAGCCTTTCAAGAAATTATCTGGGAGTACAGGCTAAAATGTTGTCATGTGTGTGCAGGTATTCAGAAAGGATGTGGGAGACTGAATAAATAGCTAGAGGCAGTTAGGAGATAGATAAGGGCAAACAAAATTACTATGTCAATCTGAAGTATGAGAATAGTATTGAATTTAAGGGCAAGAGAAATCACTGTTGAAGCTTTAATAATATCTGATTATTTGAGTATTAGTATACACTAATTTTCATATTAGTGACCAGAAATGGCAGGGCTTTAATCCATTTTCATTCAGCTATACTCGCCAGAAACACAGTAAGATTGAGTGTAAGAGCAGCCACAAACCTACAGAAAGTGAAAGCTCACAGTTCCCAGTTAGTTTACACTTCAATCATTAAACGGATGCTAGATTGTTAATTATGCAGTGTTAGTTTCTTTGGAGAGCAGCTGCAAATGACAAATTGTGCTTCAGGTCAAAAAGCAAATGTCTCAGACAATAGTGCATGCACAGCACAAATACAAGCTTCTATAGATCCAAACACCATAAGTGATAAAGAAGCAAAGGCAAGGAAGTTTGTTAAATTGCCTATTTTGAAACAGAGTTCTTCTAAAGGTCAAATTCTTTAATTGAAACAAGAATGCCTGAAAAATAATAGTGTATTAGGTGACTCTGTTGATTGCTTATATGACCCTACAACTGCATCTGGATGAACTTTTCTGCCCAGTCAGCTTGACATTTAATCTTCAGATCACCAAGTTCTGTTCTTTCTAGTATGCAATGACATTTTCCAATAAGATGGGAACTATTCTAAGCCTTCTTGTCTACTTCATTCATTCCGTAGAAGGGCAATAAGAATCTGACCATAGTCTGACCTCTACACATCCATCAGCTCCTTCCATGGTTGGGATGTAAAAAAGAGACTTACTCATGAAGAAAACCTGTTATCTCAATCAAGAATAAGGGAATGGCTAGGCGTTGGGGGCATGGAGAGCCTTTCTAATGTTTAAGCATAATTGGAAATACCACTTAGTTTGGATCAGAAGCATTGAGCACCTAATTTAATCTTAACTGACTGTATGCAGATGAATGAGAGAAATGATGGGATGGATGATATCCAGACGTAGGTTTCACATAATTTTATCACCGGTTCGCCGCGCACCAAAAATGTGACTGTGCGCATTTTGCTCATGCACGTGGCTTGCATGCACTGCATGCAGCTTAGAAAACGTGGTTAATAGGATGGCCAAACCCCACCCGCAAGTCACCACTACCAGTCCGCCCAAACTGGTTGAATATCACCACTAGTGATATCTACTGTAGTTAATTAAGATTTCCCTAAAATGGTCTAAATTGTTGATCTATCACATAACTCAATATACATACAATGATATTAGACATGACTTAGCCTTGAAGGTATCTAAGCTATTTATTAATTTTATGGACAATGCTAATTTAGTGATTTAGAATTCAACAACAGCATACAATGTCAATTATGTTTGGTTGTAAATAAACCCTGAAAATTAAGATAATGTTGATTTATCATCGTATAGTAGTTATATAAAAGAATACATGTGCAAATTAGTTATTACGTGGTCAAAAGTAAACAACACAAAACAATAGCCAGTTATCAAAAGAAGGAGCAGACTGAATCTAGATCTTCTGTCCAAAAGTAAATCATTTCCATCTCTTTTTTTATAGAGTAGAGACAAGGGATAACAAATGCAAGAAATTATAACATTGATTATGATAAATAGAGCACATATTCAATGCCCAGAAGCTGCATGAATTATTTCATAAAGGGTTTTTTGACTTTTACTTTAGACTGATTATCAGAAGTTGCATGTTCAATTAGTTTCAGCCCAACCTGCTAAGAAGTCTGCCACTGAATTCCAGCAATTCGTAACTCCCACTACACAAGAATTACGTTACTTCAAGTTTCTAGATTCAGGCCATAGTGAATAGATTTCCTGCCCTGCCTGTTGGTTCTTCAACAAGTCACCATTGTCATGCTCCTGAATGTGATGCTGCTCAGATTTACCATTTGACCGAGGCAATGAACCAAATGACACCACAGATGGTCCTGCTTCAGCTGCGGTGATCACCACCTGTAGGTTGCTTTGCTTTCCAGTTTGTCAGATAAGTATAATCTAAATCCAGAGAGATTAAAGGCCTTTATCACTCCATGTGATTTATATATTTCTTTGAGAATTTTCCATGGTTGGCTCCCAGAAAGGATGTATTCTGAATTTCCTGCCTAGGCCAACTGCAAATGGACAATTCTTCTTCTGGAAACCACAAGCCACTTCTAAACAATAATGCTGATTTTATAAGACCGAGGTTGCCTTTACTTATTCTGCTAGACAGGGAAGAGCAAAGCATGAACCCCACTGATTGCAACAAGGTAAGTGTGGAGGCTAAACATATAGCTAACTTTCAGCTTTTTGCTCAATATGTCAGCTGGAATGAATTGATTTTCACCGACCAATTTAAACAGGGCATATCTAATAAGAGATGGTGTTGCTTATTTGACAATACATCCCAGAGACCTTGGAAGCCTTAATCTGCTGCTGTGTGGTTATAAATTGAAGACTTGACAAACTAAGAAACTCTATACCTCTTCTCCTTTTATCTTCTCAGCAGAGAAGAAAAGATGTCAAGCCAATGCAGCTGAAAACCAGCAGAGCTCCATTGCTAGCTACAGAAAACCATCTGAATACATCTTGTGCACTCAGACAGGAGACCTACTGATGAGAGTAGAACCCATCAATGGCAGACCTCCTGCTTTCTGACTCGGTTTCTTTCTAAATTTAGTAGAGCAGGAAACCTTGCAATTCTATTTTACTTCTCTACATTTCTGATAATATTAGGGATAGTATGGCTGCACATCTACAATCCACATGTTCACTGGGACCAAGAAAATATACCCCCACCCTCCTTCCTGAACCATGACCTGTGAATCAAAAGGATGTTTCCTGTTTTATTACTAAATACAGGTAGTTCTCAACCTACAACAGTTTCTTTAGTGACTGTTCGAAATTACGGCATTGAAAAAAGTGACTTATGACCATTTTTTACCCAACAGTTGTGTCATCCCTATGCTCACGTGATCAAAATTCAGACACTTAGCAAGTGACTCATATTTGTGATAGTTGCAGTGTCCTGGGCTCATATGATCACCTTTTGTGACCTATTGACAAGCAAAGGCAATGAGAAAGCCAGACTGACTTAACACACATGTTACTAACTTAATAGCAGCAGTGATTCCCTTAACAACTGTGGCAAGAAAAGTCATAAAATGGGGCAAAGCTCACTTAACAAATGTCTCATTTAGCAACTCAAATTTTGAGCTCGATTGTGGTTGTAAATCGAGAACTCCCTGTACTCTGATGTTTTAGAAAAGGAGGTTGGAAATATTATTCCTGTTCCTACAGAGTTTTCTTAAGGAGACAATAGAGATTCTACAACTTCAATAGACACAAAAACAGAATTCAGATTCTTCTTGGGCCATTCAGCATCCTGAATGGATTAAAGAGAGAAGAACCAGGTTTTTCCAGAGATGAGAAGAACCATTGAAGGGGAAAACAAAAGTCTGCTCTTCCGTGGTCAAAAATAAACAACCTGATACTATTTCAGGCTATTATCAAATCAAGAAGCAGACTGATAATGCCCACAGTAGAATCACTTCCAGTTCTTTATATAGAGTGGATTGAGGAAAAATAAATGAAATAAATCTGAACATCGATTTTTGTAAAGAGAACTTGCATTTAAAACTCAGTGGTGACAATAATTCTTTCATAATGGCTTCTTTTCTACAATAAATTATTTATCCAAAGTTCTGAAATGCCCGTGTGCTGTAATTTGGTTCTACCCAGCTTCTTGAGGAGAAATCTGACAATAAGATCTGGTTCTGCATTTTCATCAAGATTAAAGACATTCATTTCAGGAGTTGAGCCACTGCACAAGGGTGTAGCAAGTTCAGCCCATTATCTCATGGGTGTGCGTAGTTCCCATTTAATGCCTCTCTTCATTGCTTACTTCACTGGCCACAGACTTGGTACTGTGGTATTCCTTTATACCACAGACCAGGGGTGGGTTCTACTTACCTTTACTACCAGTTCACAATGGGATTGCACACGCGCTTCACTCATGCACATGCTGAGCTTCTGCGCATGCGCACATCGTCATTGATGACATCCGTGTGGGTGGGCGGAGCTTCGCCTTGGTTTTACTACCGGTTCGCAAGAACCGGACTGAACCGGGGGCAACCCACCACTGCTACAGACCATTTTCTTTTTTAAAAAATCATCTGATGTATGTCTTCAGAAAGGGAAGAGGTCTCTGGTAGATGCAACTGATTGGCAGCACCATCTGGCTCCACCCCTTACTTAGAACAAGGATTGGCAATTTGAGGGCCTTGAGACCTCTTGAAATCTGGAGAAGGGAAAGAAAAATGCCAAACTTACTTTTCCTGATGTAAGTCTCCAAAATGGGGAGAAAAATATCCTGGCCTTGTTCAAAAATCTCTCAGTTTATATCTTGCTGAACTCATAGCAACCTTGCTATGAAAGCCTATTGCTTATGTAAATTAGATTTCAGAGGAATCCCTTCAGTGTTTCCAACTTGTATTATGGAGATCAGTGGTTAAGCATATTTTATCATTTATTAGTCACTTACTCATTTGGCCATGGTCTCTTTGACTCAATCTGAGGTTCCACACTTGAAGAAATGATACCAATATGCACTAAATTGTTTCTTACTTGCAAGTTCTTCTTGATTTATATTAAAGATGGAAATTAGTTATAAAAAGGAAAGTTGTCTTCTTCCCTATTCATCAAGCGTAAGGAAGTTCTAAAAGACGTTCTCTTTTAAAAAAAATTGTCTTTAAAAAGCTCAATCTGTTGGAAAGTATAACATTTATTCATAGTGGGACCACATCAGGTTTATTTGAATTAGCTGTGTTTGAATAGTATGTTTTAAAAAAATAAATGTAACATTGCTAGATGGAACCAGCAGCAGTGCAAATAAAAAGCCTCTCTATATGTGGTAAAAATGGGAAATGTGATTTTTTTTAAAAAAAGTATTCATCAGCATTATATAGTTACTTTCCTTGAAATGTTCACTCCTTAGTTTTCCAAACCATCCTTCTTCAGTTCAAGCTGCAGGTAATCTCATAATGCATAAGTAGGCCAACTAGCATGGAGCATATCAGCATGCACTGAAGCTCTTCCAGGGTAGTTGGCTTGAATGCACATTTAAACCTGCAGTGTGTTTCAAAACTGCCCAGCCTCAAAATAGTTTGTCCAATGCTTTTTTTGGGGGGGGGGAGACAGGGAAAGAGGGGTGAGGCTGAGAGGAACTTTCTCCTCAGCCCTGCCAGAGGCAGCTGAAGGTGATAGAAACTGTTTCCTGGATGTGTGATGACCCAGGGCACAGCACAGAGGTAACACAGGCAGCTGGCAGTTCAAACCACCCCTTTATTGCTCCAAATTTCCCAAAATGCTCCCACATTTCTGGCAAGTTCCAGAGCAAAGTGATGACACACACACAAACACACACCTCAAGCAGCCTCTGGCTGCAAATAGTCCAGCCCAATGTTGTGAGTACCATGGCTTCAAAGCAAGAAATCCAGAAATAATGCAAAGAATCCAGGAAAGTTCAAACATCTGCACTCAACACTCTGGGAATTCAGTGTTTGTTCCCGACAAATGCCCCTCCTCATAATGTGTCCTTAAGTCTCAGTCCCCAAGTGTGTTTTGTGAAGAGAGGTGGGGTGCTCTCCTCCTGAGTAGTTGAGTCAGTCTGTGCTGTTCTCGCCTTCTCTCCACTCTCTGTGCTTGAGTACCAGGAGGGGGTGGTCCTTGCTCATCGCCTGAGCTCTGTCTCTCATGTTCACTGCTTAGGCTCTCTTGGTCAACCTTCCTCCCTTCCTCCCTGTCTACAAGCCATCCCAATCCTAAAAGGCCCTGGCCTGACTGGGCCTGCTCCTCCCCATTTTCTTCCCAAGCCAATGAAGCCGCCCCCTCGATTTCCATCTGCTCCAGTTTCGGCTTGTCTTCCTCCGCAGATTCAGGCTCCGATGGGGGCATGACAGGATAAATCACTTTAGAGTTTTTGGAATTGGGCAACATCTACATAAAATTAAATATCTTTTAAAAATTAAATTAAATTACAAGAATCACATCATCTCCATGAGGTGAATTCAAGTTGCTTTGCACTCTACTCTGTGTAGTAGTACAGTGTATCTTATAGTCTTCTTTCTAGTTGTCAACCTTATTCCATTAGGCTTTCTACTTCATTGCTCCTTGTCTCAGCTCTACTTGTAGATCTCCCTTTGTTTTGTGTAATAAATCTTCATCCTCTTATAAGATTCTTATGAATCTTTACATTTTTCCCCCTCAGACATATCTGTCATTGACATCTCAGATGACAAAAACCTTTAGATGGGTAAAGACGTCTTTATGATTTAAATAAAAATGCCATTTGGAAAGAGTCAACCTCAAGAATGTTTCACTGTCAATAATTCTAGCACCTTCTTTTGCCCACAATGTTCTATAACGTTTCCTGATAAACCTTGTGAAGGAGCAGGGGAGAGGGAGATGGGAGAGGAAGAAGAAACAATACATTCATACATGGTTCCTTTCACTTGTAAAATTTATCTGAGGGGTAAAATCCTTATTTTCCCACTATTATACCTCCACTATAAATATTAAGAATAAATAAATAATTAAATAAAATTAAAAGAACATGTTCACCCTCAATCCTTCCCAGATAGTTAGATCTATGATCTTTAGTGTACAGGGAAAAAATTATGGAATTACAAGAGACCTTGGTTTCCATTAGCCACACATTATCAACTGTGGGATGGACATCCTAATGATACTTGGTGAAAGCCTTAAAGGTCATGAACGTGGGAGAGTAAGCCATATTTTTCATCAGGGATCTAACTATAATGGATAGAGAAAACCTTGGCCTGCCTGACAAGTTTAATTCCCTCTTTAAATTGAGGTTTTATTTCTACACTATATCTAATGTGAAGATTTAAGGACCCCCAAAAATTGTCTTTAATTCTGATTTTATTATGAATAGCCCTAAAAATCATGGCCTTAAGAATAATCTTAAAAACATCGAACTCCTTAAAAGGTGCCCTGCCTAATCTTCATTTTGCTTGATGGTAAATGTTAAAATGGTTAAAATGTTAAACTGTGGTTAAATCATATGTAAATCATGCCTCTGAAGGTAAAATCCAAATGTTCCTCTTTCTGTTGAGGAAAATGGTTCCACCTGTAGAAATAAACTGCCAGATTTCATCGGCTCTGGAATTTTGCACAAGATTGAAGAACCAATAGCATGTGGAGCTCCCCAAATCCTTTATCAATGACTATGTTTGGCTGAGCTGCACAGATCAGTAGTATTTGGGGAGCCATAGGTTTTCTACCAGTGCTATGTACCCTTATGAGAGTAGGTCCTACTCAACTTCCTTCTGTATAAATAATCATATATAGACTATACACAGCACAAGAGTTAATCCATCATCTCCAAAACAACTAATTGCCTTAGAACCATGATGGCGAACCTATGGCACGTGTGCCCAAAGTGACACATGAAACCATGTCGCCCGGCACACATGGCCTTGCCTGTTTGTCTTTCAGGTTTCTGGCACGTGGTGATCAGCTGTCCTTTGCGTGCGTGGCAGTGCCAAAACAGGTGTGCACATGCATGCCGGCCAGCTGATTGTCGCATGCGCATGCGCACCAGAACCCGGAAGTTTTTGCTTTTCCAGAGCATGATCCCTTCACTCGCATGGCATGTCGCACCGGCAGGCTGATTGTCAGGAACACATGCACACTAGAACCCAGAAGTTTGGCTTTTCTGGAGGGCAGCCCCGATGAGCGCATTCGCAAGCACACAATGTTTCCACGCAACCTTTTTGGCACTCAGTGCCAAAAAGGTTCGCCATCACTGCCTTAGAAGTTCAGGCAAATAAAAAGGAAACTATTAGTGACACAAAATGGCTGACTCATACTGAGTAAGGTTGAATCAGCATGCACATTGTTTTAAAATAATGTATATAATTGTATCTCTATTCTACCTCCTCCTCTTTTTCACCTTTCCCTTGTGGACAGCCTTAATTACAGCTTCTGCTGTTGGTATTCTGGAAGGCAACAGCTGTTTGAAGAATTACTAATGATGGTTAGAAAAATCCTATCCCATACCATAAGTAAACACATAGACTTCTCAATTAATATTCCAGTCTCTGCATTTAACTTTTCCTAATCTAGAACATTATGCTTTCTTTATTCAGAACCAAGTTTTTCTTAGTTTGCTGGCTTCAGGATTTGATTCCAATTTCTGTAGTATTTCAAATACAATGTTTAAAACCATTGGGTACAGGAATAATACATGTATATTTAACACTCTTTCAGAAGGTATAATAAAAAAGAGGAATTCTGAACGACAAGAAACAGGAGTTATACCTACACAGATATTCCAGAGATAAATTAAGAATAAGAAATAAATTAAGATGGTGGACAAATCTATGCATGCAGTGTGAAACAACACATTACAGAAATAGGAAAACTTGAATGTGAAATCTTGTATTCCAGCAGCGGGAATCCATGTGTCTTTCCCAACCCATCTATGTGCTTCTTTTTCTCTCCCCCAAACAATTCACAAACTAGCATTCCGATGGATGCAGAACAGGTGGAAAATTGAAAGAATATATGTGCATTATAGGGTATCGCCTTTTGAGAAGTTAAAGCTTGACTCTGTTGTCCTGCTTGATGTCCTTCATAGCTTTTCATTTCTGAATGTCTCCTGTAGGTAGTATATGAATCATTGCCACACATTTTATGTTCTTTGGGTGCCTCTTGCTACATGAACCATTTTTTTCAACACGCAGACCATCTGCTGCAATATGGACCATAGAACATGTGCTTCAATACCAATTTATGCAGCTCTAGGTCTTCATTTGGGTCTGGTGTTTCATCTTGCAAAATATATCATAATCTTGCGGTGTTGGCTTGGATATTTCATAAGCCATAGCAAACAGTGCAGGTCCCACTTTTTATATTGTATACTTAGCATATAAGCAATACACTTACAAAAGAGAAAATGTATTCCAGTGAAGTACTTCACGAACAACTTTCTCTTCAAGTTGAATGCTCCTGTGAGTAAAAAAGTTTTTTAAAAAAGGTGTGATTAAATTTGGCCAATCATTTGGCTCCTGATTCAAAATAAGATGCTGTCATAATTCTGGCCATTTTAGATTATGTGTCATCGTAATGAAAAATGAATCATTGCCATGCTTCCATATATACATTAAGGGATCTTGACATCATTCTATCATTCCATCTGCTAGCAGATGTTGAAAAGAAGTTGATGCACTTTTCAATATTTCTAAAATAATCATTATTCAATGAATTAGTCAGGCTTCTGTTTGTTGTTGACCTCAAGGTTGTTTGATTAATTTGGAAGTAACTCACCTCTTGTTTTCAGTCTTAGCAGCAATGTCAACCATGTATTGTTGGAATAGACTTCTTAGAAAGTTATTACTCATGCTTCATTATTTGATAGGCATAATAGCACATTGTCATTAGTTCCTTGTTGTTCATTATTTGGAACTGATGACACCAGTCATTATTTCAAAGAGGAAAGTGTGTATTTTTTTTAAAAAAAATGATTTATATGCCGCCCTTCTCCAGAGACTCAGGGCGGCTTACAATGCGCTAAGCAATAGCCTTCATACTTTTGTATATTTTATACAAAGTCAGCTTATTGCCCCCACAAACTGGGTCCTCAATTTACCTACCTTAGAAAGGATGGAAGGCTGAGTCAACCTTGAGCCTGGTGAGATTCGAACTTGCAGTAATTGCAGGCAGCTGGTGTTAATAACAGTGTGCTTTAGTCCACTGTACTACCAAGGCTCTTCGTATTGAAAAGTATGTATTGAAAACTGTCATAGGAGTAATGGAATTCTGAAATTGTTTGTAATAAACCACTTCCTCATTCTTTCAACATAATTTGCAGAGATGTTGGTTCAGTTTAGGTGTTGTTTGGCATAATAACAACTTTGTTGGCAATATGTGCATTAAATCTTCTGTCATGTTCAAATGCTGGACTCTGATCATGATCAATGACAGTAGATGTGTCAAATTTGTTCTTTGCAAGTTCAAGGGATACAATGTATGGGTTTCAGTACCATATTAGTTTCTCTAGTAATTCAACAATATCACATTGAATTCTATCATTGTGGAGTATGCCCATTCTCAATTCTATGCTGTGTTGACAATCCATGAAATATATTTGAATAATTTTGACTTGCTTCTTGTGATTTGGCATTAAATGATCAATGTAATGATGGATTTGGCCTTCAACAATCACAGAAGGACTCCATCCATTCCTGGTTAGAATGACTTATTTGACACTAACGGATGTTATTTGGAACAGGCAGTTTAATCTTCTTCTTGAACTCATTTGCAATAAGTTCATCATTGCTATATAAATTAAAGAGTTCATTGTGTAGAAGTTGCAAATTGCATAGCCTGATCTTTCCCAGTAGCAGAAATTGGCAGTTTCTCCAGGTAATAGAAACTCAGGATAATGAGGCCAAACTTTGGCCATGGCGCCAACATCAGCAGAAATATTACATCATGTCAGTTGTGCATTTTGCCTCACTTTTTCTGTGTTGAGGTCTTGTTGTTAAATGTGGGTATTGTCAAGCTGAGAAATTAGTTACTAAATTCTCTAATTACAATAATTAGTGTTTGCCACATACTCTTGAGTTGCTCTTCCCTTTCCACTTCTATATTTTCTCGTCTCATCATTCTGTGTCTTTCCTTGTGACTCTGGAGATATGCATTCTTCCCTTTTTTCCTCTACCCTTCCTCCTTGCAGCAACTTTGTTGGAACTATTTTTGGTGTCATCTCTTGACCCTGATGTCAAGAGATGCCATTATCTCTTACCATATGACATAATCATATTTTATTTTATTGTTTTATTTGATTATTTTACCACAAAGTTGTATGTTTCCTTTTTCAACTCAAACTATTTAGAATCCCTACTGACTTCTCCACTGAGTTGTAGGAAGTTGTCAGGGACAATTTAAAAATAGGATCACATGACTTCTTGAGAGTTGGGGAGGACTGGTCTACCTGATCTCTAGCAGCTGAAGGAGGAGCTGGTCTACATGCAATTTCAGAGTAGGAAACAGTTGAAAAATGAAGCAGGATAGGCAAGGACTAAGATATAGTGGTTAATGTACTTGGCTGATCCCAGAGAGATCCAGTCTCTACTCCATTTGCAGTCACAGCAACTTGCTTTGTGACTTTCATCCCAATCTATCTCACAGGGTCATTTTGAGGAAATATAAGAGAATGGTGCACTATGTATGTGCTGTGAATTCCTGAACAAAGATAGATACAGCTGCATGTTTCTGTGCCAGAGAAAGGGCCTAAAAACAATAAAAATATGCAACCTTTTCTTCAGTTGTTGCTTCTTTAAGAATCACATTATGAGTCAATTCCTTGCTCCTGAGTGGGACAGAAAGCAAGGGATTGTAAGGCTGGTTGGGAAACTATCATAGAATATCAAAAATGAAGATCATGTGTATGCACAAGCAGCCAGTAGCAATGAACCAACCACACGTAAACCAAATTTTATTCCCTTGAAGTCATGGGTCCTGGATTTTGGACCCATGCTATAAATTAGCATAATCTTGATTCAAAAATTGCTTTTCCTATGATGCATTATTTCACCAAGGAAAAGGTCATGGCAAGAGTTTTAGTAGTATATAGATAGATTAATGCTAGAAAATGTATTATGCTTTCAGCATTAACATTTATTAGATCCTTTTAATAGCAATGACATATCCTTTTAAAGCAAGTGCTCAGTGCAGATTAATCATCACTAAACTTATTAAACCAGCTGTTCAACCAGGCATGTGCAAAAGACGGTTTCTAAATAAAGAGTGTAAGTATAATAGATTAGATGTGTAGACCCAGAGGCTGTTCCATGTTTGGGAATTGTCCATTCCCTTTTCAATGCACTTAAAAGAAATAAGCGGCTTGGGACCTACCAACAGAAGCAGGAAGCACTGTTTAATCTTTTTGCTTTACATTAATTATGCAGTTAAAATTCATTTTTTCCTGTTTTCTCATATCAAGTGTAAAAGATAGGGACTCCCAAAGACAAGCAAACTTGTTTTTAACACAAAATGAACTGGAAATCAGAGAGTTAAGCATAGTCTCCTCTGCAGTTTTGTATTGAAAAATAAATTTGTCTGGACAATATGCAGCTGGACATCACATACAGTTTGAAACTGATTTAGCCAAATTGCTTCTGCAGCACTTTCCCCAGCTCTGACCAAAACAAAATGAGGGAATATAAATTACTTATTGCAGAACCAAGGCTTGTGGACTGCCCAGACAAAATCTGTGCAGTTAACCATTATCCAAGTTTTTAGTCTTGCTTTACTCACATTCACCACTTCTTCCTCTATTCTGACATTCCACATGCTCTTCAGCTCAGTAAAGAGATTTGTCAGTTTGACATTTGGACTCATTTTATCCCTGATCATCTTTTTATTCTTGGACAATCCTGGCCCTCTTACTACAGGAGCTATCCAGGATGAAATCAAAGCGTGTGCAGCTTTTGAAGAACATAGGAAAAGTTAAATGTCTCCAAACATGTAATTTACATGCAGTGTTTCCATTAAAACATATATTCCAAATATTGGTGAGCTGAACTTTGATCCCACTATGTTGAAAATTTGGGGAATTATATTCCTAACGGCTATGAAAGATATGAGGTCAAAGAATCTAGCATTGGAAAATTGCTAGGCCCATTCTATTTTTGGCTAAGATTGAAAACAAGCGATGATACAATAACTGCATAATTAAAATGGATGTCTGCCATGTAAGTTTGAAAGTGGTTTGAGTTTGCCTTCTTCCTTGTGCTGAGTAAGAGTGACTGGTGCAAAGTCACCCAGTTGGCTTTGTGCTTAAGGTGGAACTCAAGGATTCCTGATTTCAATCCTGGTACCTTCATCTCTGTACCAAACTGGCTTTCTCAATCATGATTAATTGATTATGTGCTATCAAGTCATTTCTCCTTCTTAGTCACCCCAAAATGTAATGGTACCTGGGAATGACCTTGGGAGACAGAAGGAAGAATGACAGAGTAGGTAGCAGTCAGATAAACAGCAACTTAGCCTTGAGAAGGAAAATGGGTATGGCAAATATCTCAGAAGAATCTCTCCCTTGTTTCTTGTAGAGGCTGTAGAGAGGAGAGATGGATTTGCAAACTTGTGAGAGCCTGTTAATGTAACTTTACAAAGAAGAAAGAGCTAGTACTTCTGAGTGTGCATCTTGTGTATACTATCACATAGTTTTGTTTTCTTTTAAATTTCTATCCATATAGCTTTCTTGATAAAAAGTACTGGAATAATTTGCCATAGCCTTTTCTTACGTGGTATGAATTGATGTCTTTGCCATGGTCACTAAAGTGATTCTACACATCTAGAATATTCCTATATCACTGCTATCCGATATAAGTGCTTGGTTCTTTAGCTGGGCAGCTGCAATGACCTTCACATCTTGGGTGACCCCGCTGGGAACATATACTTGGCATATACTCTTGACATTTTTTGCTCAAATCTCCCAGGAACAAGACCTCAAATTTAGCAGGATTTGGTGAAGGGGACTCTCAACCACGTATTAGATTAAAATAAATGGTATTTTGTCTTGTTCTTTGGCTACATGGAAAGTCTCTTTTATGAAATTTTAAAGCGTTTGGGTAACACTCACTTCTTTTGAAGGTTAGGATTCCTGGAAACAGAAACTGCACATGAGAAGAAATATGAGCTTGCTTCTGTGAATCCAGATAGCCTGAGGTAAAAGATCCTTTGAGGAAAACTGCTGAGAAAAGCTTGGTTTAAGGAGTTATTAAAATCTTTGTGTTAATGTTAGAGGTATACAGGGTACTGCTTAATTGTTGTTTATGGTACAGTTAATAGATTTCTCAGTATTTTATACTATTTAAATTATTTAACATATTCTTCTAAACATAAAATAGACACAGTTCTCCCAAAGTCCAGAACACTTGAGAGAGAAGGTTTACTCCATGAGGAATAGTATGGTTTAGGGCCTCATTTAAATCTTTTATATTAATTTTGCAAGAAAGTCTTCAATTTGCAAAGTATGGAAACCAAAACAAAAAACAAAAAGAGAAGGGAAAGCAACATACAGAAAAACAGAGGAACAATTGAAGATAAACCTATAAACTTGTAGAAACTTGTAGATGTTCACAGAAAGTGAACATCAGCTATTTTTAGTTCAAATTTGTTTTGAATAAATTCATTAAATTAATGCCACAAAAGAAATGAAACTAATGGTTTGCTTTTAGCTCTTTTCCTCTACTAATGTCACAAAATATTTTAACAATAACCTTTACAACATAAACAACAACAACAACAACAATAAAAGATTGAAATGGGTTTCTCCTCACTTCCTACAATCTTGATTTGGAATTAATGTCATCATTTTATTTTATCTGTTGAAATAATATTCTTAGGGAAAGCATGTCTATGATAAAAAATCTAACCTGAGATATCATAGAACATACTGAGGAAGGGGAATTAAAGGTAGTGACAGGGAGCAATTTGTTTGTCTTGCCTTGGGTAGCTCTATAATACCACTCTATAATGCCAGAGGTGGTATTCAGCTGGTTCGGACCAATTTGGGAGAACTGGTAGTAGCGACCTGGCCCTGGTGCTAGGCTGTCCTATTTAGCCACATTTTCAAGCCATGCGCATGCATGGAAGTTGCATGTACAAGCAAAGCGCATGTGCAAAAGGCCATGACCATGCACAGAGGTGGCATGTGCGAGCGAAGCGAAATGCGCTCACATTTTTGATGCTGGGCAAACCAGTAGGTAAATTATGTGAGTCCCACCCCTGCATGCAGCTACTAAGTTATTTAAAACTTTTAAGAAGAGATCAGGCATTCAGATTTGTCTGAAGTGGTATAGGGTTTCCTGTTTGAGCAAGAGTTTGGAACCGAAGACAGTCAATCAAAAAATCTGCACATGCTTCGATTCCATCCTGGGTAGCTGCTGGTAGTAAGAGGGACAGGATTGTCCAATAATAGAAAGAATCAGCGATGAGTCCAGATACCAGTGAAAATCAAACTAACAAATATCCCTTGCAACTTTGTCAGCATTCCAAGTAACGCATCCAAAGAAATCAGAACTCCAAGGCTCATATTGGCACAGTCAATGAAAACCAACTCTAAAAGTTTCCCATGTTACCCATGTTTGGTTACCATGTAACTAAAAGAGCAATGGTTTCCCTCCCCAGGTGTCACAGGCCACATTGTCCAATCAGAGCTGTGGCGGGCTCCCTTGACCAGTTCTGCCTCCTCCTCCTCCTCCTACCACCTGTTAGGATGACCTTGGTTCCCATGGGAAAGCTCTTAATTTTGTCTACGAGATGGTCTAGCTATTTCTCCCTCATCCTCCCCCCATAATACATGGCAACTATGAAGCAGCACAAGATAGATTCAGCCAGGTTCAATTCAGAGTTGACACTATTATTCTGTTAAAAACAAAAGCTAATTTCGCATGGTGGCTTAAGGTACCAGGCTAGAGACCCAGAGAATGGGAGTTTTAGTTCTGCCTGTGGCACAGATCCAGCTGTGTGACTTTGGGCCAATCATTTTCTCTCAGCCCTAGGAAAGAAGCAACCATAACCAATTCAAAAAGCATTGCCAAGAAAATTGTGTGGAATCCTGCACGGCACAAAAGAAATAAGAAAATTAAAACACCTATACATATGCACACATACACTCCTTGGCTATTTAACATATTCAATCTAAGCTCAGAGGCCAAATGAATGGAGAAGACATTTTTCTTAATAAATGTTCTCTGCCAATTCAGAATACAAAAATGTTGGAATGCCTTCCACAGAATACTATCTATCTCAGTAGTAGGTAGACTTTGACAAATCAGTCTGATTAACACTGATATGTCTTGCCTAATAGAGCAACTGAAATAATTCCAAAATTTACTGATCTATGAAGACAGGATTACATGTGCAGTTTAAACCTCATTTCTCTTTCTTTCTTTCTTTCTTTCTTTCTTTCTTTCTTTCTTTCTTTCT
>WNWU01000003.1:15143697-15159072 GCA_012654045.1 Ptyas mucosa
TCTTTCTTTCTTTCTTTCTTTCTTTCTTTCTTTCTTTCTTTCTTTCTTTCTTTCTATTTCTATTTCTTTTCTTTTTGCTGTTGCTGATATGTGAACCATTTCTTTCGTTAAAATCCAAATGCTGCACTGCCAAACTACAGCCTGACTTTTTTTCACCCAGTTTATAATGTTAGCTATGCTAAATTTATCTTCCATCCCTATTTAACATGTTTTAAAAGTGAGAAATGTCATTTCTGGAAAAAGGACTTCAAACAGAGACTTGAAAATGGTGTCTGAATTTATCATCAGCTCAAAATGAGACAAATGCACAGATTTCTGGAATTTGTGAGTTAACTCCATTTGTCTATCATTTCCACTTAGACTATAAATGTTTCTCTCTCGCTATGCCACAATCAGATCTCCACAGCACAGCATTATAAAGACTCTGTTGTCCACTCTAAAAAAATCTAGACTTTAAGGGAAGACAAAAGCAAATCAACTCCAGAATTATCATCTAGGCAAGACAGAATGCCCTGTGAAATATACTGTGAAATCAGAATTACTTTTAAGTACAATATTCTGAGATATTCTTACCGCAAAATCATTTTTTTAAAAAAACCACAAACCCTTAAAACTCCTTTTTTCAAAATGTCAGAAGCCAGGTGCTTCATGGCTAAAGCTATCGAATTTACCACATCTCTCATCATCCCTTGAACATAACTTTTTTTCCTCTAGTTCTGTGGAAAAATTTCAGCAACCAAAATAGGAACAGGAATGGAGGAGATGAACTCTTTAATCAAGCTGATTGTACACAAGCAAAGAAGAAAAAAATGAAAATGATTTAAATTCAGTGGTTCAAAGCTTAGGCTATTTATACATTTAGGAATAAAGAACCTTCCTGATTAAACTTTAACGTGATTCTGAGTTTCCATGACAGAAAATCTTAAGACATTGGATTTCTTAAGTTTATGTACATTCTTCTAGCTAAGCAAAGAAATCAAGTATATTCAAGGAAGTTCTTATTGTTCTTAATGTCTGCCCTTCTTGATTACAGAAAATACTTGTTTTACTCTGCATTCACTTCTGTTCATGTAGCCAAGTTATCAAAGCACAATGTCTCAAGGGATTTTATTTTTCAGAGAACCTGATGCTGACCATGGCTGAGGAGTGAGTGGCCTTAGGTCACCCACCCAGTTTTCATCCCCAAGGGAGAATTAGCATTTGGATCTTCCTGCTCCTAGTCCAGCACTTTAACTGCTAATACCACATTGGCTTTCCACTTTACACAAAAATGGTAAGAGTTGATATATTTCTGGAATACATTTGTTCAACTGTACAAGTGTCTACTTTTATTTTATGTTAGTACTATTAATTGTGTATATTACTCTATAGTAATCCTAAATGTTTGTTGTTTACATTTAAAAAAAAGGGGGGGTGTTCTGTATATATTCTGACTAATGTAATTTTGAAAATTTCCAGAATGATCGGAGCAACAGTACATTAATCTATTTCAGCATGTACAACCGGGGGCGGGGGGGGGGGGACAAATACTACTTATTTGGAGATTTCAGGCCTAATGCACTTCCTTGACCGTCCAAGCTTGTGAAATATGGCAAAGCTATAGGGAAGGTAGTTGCTAGTGTATTTGACAGTTAGTGTATTCTCATTCTATCTTCAATTTTTTTCTGCATTATCAATATTTGCTTCCAGGGAGGATCTCTTTATGAATATAACTATATTTATTAAGAACTCTTCCTCACAAATGCCTACTGAGTATGCATCAGGAAAAGAGGAGAAAATCACCCAAATGGCTATGTGACTTTTTAACTCTCTTTACAAGTTCACTGAGTATGTGAAGCTGCTTGTAACTAGACCCCAAATAAAATTTAAGATTTTATTTTATTTAAAAAGGGGAACATCCTTTTTTTAAAAAGTAGTTGTATTCATATCTTAACAAACTTGTAACCCTTAGTACCAGTTTTGAAATCTTCACACTTGTGAAGTCTTTGTGGGCATGACATCATTCTTAGCAATGGTGCAGTGGTTAGAGCACAGTGGCGCAGTGATTAGAGCGCAGTACTGCAGGCTACTTCTGCTGACTGCTGATTGCCAGCAGTTTGACAGTTCAAGTCCCACTGGCTCAAGGTTGACTCATCCTTCCATCCTTCCGAGGTTGGTAAAATGAGGACCCAGATTGTTGGGGACAATAAGCTGACTCTGTAAACAGTATATTAGGGCTGTAAAGAGAGGACTGTAAAAAAGCACTGTGAAGTGGTATATAAGTCTAAATGCTATTGCTATTGGTTAGAAATTTTACTTCTTTTGTACTACAATTGAAAATTATTTTGTGATGTTGTCATTTTCTAAGGAAATGATACCACTTACAATTACAAAATACCTTCTTCCATTTGAGATGGTTAAATTACACAAAACAGGGCCACAGAGTTATCATACAGATTAACTATAGTTTAGAATCTTTTATCAACCTAGCAATTATAGCAACAATTTCATCTTGTAGGTTATACATTCATACAAAATAGCAGAAAAATGACAAGATCAGTGTGTATTATTATTAATCCTATAACTTTTTTCTAATCACAGTAATAACTCTGATCAAACCTTTGTGGGTATGTGCTAATTACATTTTTTTCATAATTAGAACTCTTGATATATATTTCTAAACCTGGGACAGAATGTAAACTAAGGAAGAAAAAAATTATAAGCAGTAAGGAAAAACTTGGTGGAATAAAAAATACTTTTTGTCATAAACTAGCTGAGGGCATCACTGAACACAGTTTTAGAAGCTTCTCATCACTGTAACATTTGCACTTGTCAGTGCATATTAGTGGGATTGACAGATTTATTTGATTTTTCACTACCAGAAGAATGGAACTAATTATCAGAAAATGAATCAGATTTGCAATGATTGCAATTTTTCCCCTTTTAATCACTGGGAACCACCTATTTACCTCATTCAAAAATGCTAGGAATAAAAATACTACTCTGTATTATTTTTGCAATATCTGGCATTTGGAGAGCAAATGGAAAATCACATGTGTTTTGAATATTTTATTCTTTTTTTCCCATAATGTCATGCTGCAGCGATAGGTGAAAGTTGCTTCTTGTTTTTATAATTTCACTTTCATTTGTTTTTCTTTCATCTAACTTTACATAAAGGGCTATACCCCCAAGTATAGGTGGCATATTACTACATAGCCCATCTGTATAAATGCATCAGATATCAAGAGTTGGAAATTTCTGCCAGAGGATTTTATGTTTCCGTAGGGATTATGAACTTTGTCCCCAACAGCCAAAGCAGAACTGAGACCCCATGTCAAATTTGCCGCATCATTAAAAGTGGAAACTTACAGTAGCTTCAGTTGCTTAGTCAGCTGTTTATTCAAGACTGTGCAATAGACTTAACATGCGTTTATGGACAACATGCTTATTCCAAACTGAAAGGAAAAAAATTAGACTAAGCACTTTAAAAAATGGAAAATACTATTGTAATCTTGGAAGCAGAAAATGCAGTTTATGGTGGGTGAAATAAGAGTAACTAAATGATGCTGCACAAGTGCTTTTACTACCTTAATGAAAAGGGAAATGGCTGGAGAGTTGCAGTTCAAAGGCAAAAGTGGTGACAGCAACAGCACAGCAAAGCCATTTACATAGGGCATATAAAATAAGATCCCATTTCCTATTGTACAAATACAAAGGTCCTAGATTCTTATATCTAGGGTTCATCTTCATTATTGGCTGATTACTCTTTTTATTCCACATCCCCTCAAACAGCATAGATGGTGCTCTCTCCTCAATGTATTTTTGCAATAATCTTTTGGGGATAGTTCCCTGTCTGAGGGAAAATGAGAGGTCAACTCCACTGCTTTCTGTTCTCATTGTCAGAAAATTCCTCCTTAGAGAAGAACAGAGTTAGAAGGGACCTTGGCGGTCCAACTCCCTGCACAAGTAAGAGACGCTATACCATTCCAGACAAATGACTGCCTAATCTCTTCTTAAAAAACTCCAGTGATGAAGCACCCACAACTTCTGAAGGCAACCCATTACACTGGTTAATTTTTTTCACTGTTAGGAAGTTTTTCCATAATTCCAGGTTAATTCTCTCCTTGATTAGTTTCCATCCATTATTTCTTGTCCTGCCTTCTTATGCTGTGAAAAATAAGGAAACCCCCCCCCCCTTCTTTGTGGCAGCCCCTCAAATACTGGAACATTGCTATCACGTCTCCCCTAATCCTTCTTTTCACTAGACTAGACATCCCCAATTCCTGCAATCATTCTTCCTATGTTTTAGTCTCCAGTCCTCTAATCATCTTAGTTAGGGAGAGGTTTTTTGAGATCCTGATGGGATCACCACACTCTGCAATGTTTTAGGGCAGCTCTTTGTGGCTAGGTCCACTCCTAAATCTTGGCCACAAAGTCAAGGACCTCTACAGAGTCCCGGGACAGGAAGGACCCTGCTATATTGGGACAATCCTTCTTCCCAAGCAGGAGGAAGCCTTCAAAGGCCTGGGCCTCTTCTGGTCTCCAGCCCCAGCTGCTTCTGGATTGAGGATTTGAACCTTAATCTTGCAAATCTAATTGAAGTATCTAACCATCTGCCCATGACACAAGGCTTGGAATTCTTAGAAAGTAGACACTTTATACTAATGTAAGCTTTCATGCCATTATCTGTTCGGCGGCGGGGGCATCAGGGTTTAACAAACATGATCTATGAACTGGCATCTTCAGAAACAAGATAGTTTAAAAGGTAGTCAGGACACCTTGGTATAGGTGTCCTGACCTATATATCCAGTCACTCCCTGCTTTGTTGCCTGTAGTCTGCATAGTAGATTTCCTTGCCTCTGAAGATGCCAATCAGGGTTGTGGCATAATGTCAGGAAATTTATTGTCTAGACCATGGTCAATAAATGATGAAGCAAACAGTGTCCAAGACACATTTATTTAAGCAAGTCTTTGAAATCTTAGAACATAGACACACATGAAATTAATTCATGGGTATCATATGAAAACTGCATGTGTCAATTATATATCCATGTTAGATGTATATTGTAAAATGCTACTACTACAACAACAACAATAATAATAATTAAGGTTTGGACTTGTGCAGCCAGAATTAGCCCTTCTGTCTCTTTCTTCAACTCTGTGCTCTTAGCTATTATCTGCATTGCCTGATAGATATATTTTTCGGTGTGTGTAGTGGCCATTTAGAACTTTGTCTTGCCATGTTTGTTTTTAATTCTTCATTTGGTACAAAGCCAGAATTGAGAAAACATCAACAGACAGAAAATGTCATCTCTGAGAAGCAACTCAAGAAACAGTGGACCACCTAGTTGGCTGCTGCAAGAAGATTACAAACAATGACATGAGAAACTAGCAGCAATGGTGTATTGGAATATTTGCAAGAAATACCACTTGCTTGCAAGCAAGAACTGATCGGTCTCAAAATTGACAAAGTAATTGAAGATGAAGAAGTAAAGTGCTCTGGGACTTTAGAATTCAAATAGACAAGCACCAGCCACGTAACACCCCAGTCTTAAAAAATATTAATAAAAAAGAAGAAAAAGTATTGATAGTAGATGTTACCTGTAGTAACACCATCAAATAGCATCTGCCTATCCCAGGTCCTTGAGAAATATTCAATAAGTCGATAAAAATGCCACTTCTAATCTAAGCATGTGGTTGCCTGTGCAACCAACCATAATAATTCATTGAATTTACATGTCACCGACTCTCAGAAAATGCTACTACAGGTGTTTCATAGGAATTGTGGAGATATTCATTCAGTTCTAGCTACCAATTTTTCAGTTAGCTTGCATGACCCACTGAACCTTTCTTGATTCAGAGATACAATATATTGAGTTTTGTTATTGTATTTAGGGACGTTTTTGACAGCACACAAATGCTTCCAGATCTAGACACGGATATGTGATCTTTGCTTGGTGGGATTACCCTGTGTCCAATTTAAAACATGTTATTTGCACTGTCAATCAAGTTTGCTATTATCATCTAACTAAATTTCATTGGCAGCAATGTAGCCTGTTTTCTTCCTGTCTATTGCATAAATCCCTAACTAGCTAAAATCAGCCATGTGAATAAGTAGAAAATAGAAAGAATAATAACTAGCAGAGAAAAAAGTACAAGTAGAAATAAATGGCTATAGCAGTGAACAAAACTAGAAAATATCATATTTAAATGATTAAAAAGTTATGGGGAAAATATATTCTCCAAGCACTACTTTGTGCCTGAAAACTGAAACAGAAGAATATTTTATTTTAGTCCAAATGTATATTTATGCATAATGCAATCCAACTATTTTCACTTTGAAAAACTGTTTTTGTTTTGTTTTGTTTATAGCCAGCTATATTGTTATATGGGGAATTCTTCATTTTGGAAGAAAAATGGCAACTAGGGCAAAGCAATAATAGAAGCATATGTACAGAACTAAGCAAGGGAAATAAATAAGGATATTTCTAAAGGAGGGATGGAATCATAAGCACTAATATAGTTCAAGCCAATTAGAAAAATGGTTCTAGTTTAAGTTCTACCCTTAATCACAATTATTGCTAATCAAGTGATTGGTTCATTTTCCCTACTACAGGATGAAATCTGATTCATTTTCATGTAGAAGATAAAGACATCTCAATAACAGAAAGCATATATTTTTATACAAAAATCACTTTCTGGAACATTATGGATGGCTTTGAAACCCACAACAACTGTCAGCTCCGGCATGCCAACCAGCCCGGAGCTACCATTCGGTGAGGAAGCCACCGCATGGGACCACCAGCCCTCCGCTAGCCCAGCAGCCACCACAGCACAACCCAAGACACCCTCTGCACCCCAGGAGCCGCCAGCCATGCTGCCTCACTGAAGCCCACCATGTCCGGCGGCAGAACTAATGGTGGGTTGCCTCCAGTTCAGACTGGTTCGCAAGAACTGGTAGTAAAACTGGTGGGAGGCTCTGCCCACCGACCTGGACATGATCAGGAAGTTTCTGTGCATGCACAGAAGCTTCTGTGCATGTGCAGAAACTTCTGTGCATAAGCAGAAGTGTGTGCATATGCGCAGAAGCACAGACATGTGCAGAAGCACACACATGCACATGAGTGAAGCAAGTGTGTGCGCGTGATCCTGTTGTGAACTGGTAGTAAAGATAAGTTCCCCTGAGTGGAACGGCAGTGGAACTCTTCCGAGAAGCCAGCCGTTCAATAAAGAAGCTGCATGGCTGCTGAACAGCTGAGAGGCAGTCACGCAGCGATAATGTCATGGAGGAAGGTGTGGTAGCACCAGGACACAGCCATCACTCTCTTTAGCTGTCAAAGGACTCCATGAAGGACTGGCCAATCTGTTGAGGACCTGTCCTCCCTTAGGAACTTCAATGAACTCCAACTGCTGCAAAGACTGGCAAATGCTGGGTTCTTCCCAGCTATGCAGGCATCCACATTTCTGGGTCACATGGGAGGGAGCTGCGCGCATGATTGGGTGATGGGTGGTACTTATGATTTAAAAGGCGGTGGGGAGCATGAGTGAATAGCCCTAACAAGAATTTCCTTTTGCATTTGTCAGTGAGTGCCAAAAGAGAAGTAAAGCAGGCAGCAACAAACTGGGTTTGTGTTTGGCTGTGTTTCTTTCATTTTCTTTTTGTTTGGAACCTGACAACAGCTTCTCCAGTTTGTCTGTTTTGCGACTTCTATAGCATTAGATACCTGTTCTCAAACTCACCATTTGCAGAGTAGTCCAGCTTAATGTATTATTTTTGTTGCTCTTTTTTTCCACTTGTAGCTGTGTGGGTCATATGGGGGATGCTTGAGAAAATTAGTATTGTGAACCGTCCTGTGAGAGGTTCTAGAACACTAGAGCAAGTATCCAGCTCTACAGCATTCAAGGTCATTTGAGCTACCATGTAGGTTTTGCACTTTTCTATATATTTTGATACAGTTTGTCACAATACTTCCAATGTGTTTCCCCACCCTGAACTCCCACCCCAAACAAAACCCCTGCTATGCAGATTTTGTTTCTTTACGTTTTACCACCAATGGCATACAAAAGCAATAGCAAGGCCATTGCAAGAATGAAAAAAAGTAATATGCAATAAAACTTGATATATCACAAAAACAATTAGGATTTTACAAATTCATGTGCTCTAGAAGCCCACTCACACTTGGGATTCAATTAGTACAAAGAGGAACTGACGACTGACAACTATACTGACAACCCCCATATTGTTAATCAATTATCAGGAATTGATTGATCTGATCAATTTCAGTTGCTCTAATTAGTCATCACAAAGATGATTGGATTGTGTGACATGGAAGGGAAAGAATGAATTTTGGATACAAATGAGGCAACCACATTTCCTGTGGATTCTGGGTAACTTATTTCAAATATACTCTTCATCTCCACTGAAAATATGACACATTGCTTTATTTTCTTTTTTTCAATAGCTAGAGAGTCACTGGAGTCCAAGGGAGTTTATACAAAAACTGTAAATGCCAAGACAAAAAAAAAGTTTCAGAGATAGACAGACAGGGAGAGATATTATATACGGAGAAAGAGAGAGAATTGTTTAAATCAATTAAATTAAAGTATTATGATTTATTTCATGTTCTATATATTCTTTTTTTTAACAATAATAATTATAAGCAGACAGTACCAGGGTGGTACAATGACAACCTAGCACAAAAAGTATAGAATACAATTTTTTTGTAGTTACGTTAAACTACAGATAAGTTCATCATAATAAGTTCCTCTATCAGTAATTTGAGGACTATACTGTTTTACAGTCCAACACATAGAAAGGGTGTAAAGTTGGAGTACTAACCAAGTACTCCAACTTTCTGGGTACTAACCAAGATCTGGCCTTAAAGCTACTAGGAAGTAATCTGAAGCAGGACAATCTGTATGCTGGACTGAGCAATGTCAACCAGGCCTGTTTAATTGAATGTAAGCAATTTCTCAATAATTGAATCATTTTTCTGTAGAGACACAAAGCTCAATATGAATGTATCTTATTATGAGAGCGCATGACATGTTCTGCAAACTCTGATCTCTTCAGTAAAGCTTAATTGACAGGTTGCTCAAGGGAACTTGTTTGTTGGAACATCTCTGTCAAGTGCCAGAAGAGTTTTTCATGTTCTGGGGGGGCAGGTGGTGGGGAAAAGGGATGATAGACCAGCAAATGTTCAATGTAAGGTACAGCTGAAAGCAAAAGGAATCCTTTTTTTCATTTTGGTAGCAGGCATATCTTTTTATTTTATTAACTTTTCTCTTTTTTACTTTTGGTATGTATTTGCCAGTTTTTGAAGTGAAGATCATTTCTCAGCTATCTCCTAAGAAACCACGCCTAGAGATCTTGTGAACAGCAATTTCCTATTGCTATAACACACCAGATTGTAGTCTCTACATTTTTCATGCTACATGAAGAAACAGATGAAGCAAAAATAAAGGGATTTTATGCACACACAGACACATCCTTGAGGCTAGAAGAAAATTAACATCATAAGTACAGATATAGGATAGATTTTGCCTTATATTACTAGAGTTGAATTATTCAGTGCTTCCCATTAGCAAAATGATAGCATGACAATTTTATATTTAGACTTCCTTGTATATTGCATCAGCACCTTATTTCCAAAATAGTTTTAGTGCACCTGACAAGAAATATCTAGTTACAGTTACGGTTTACTTGAACATCCCAATATCTATCTATATCTATATCTATATCTATATCTATATCTATATCTATATCTATATCTATATCTATATCTATATCTATATCTATATCTATATCTATATCTATATCTATATTAAAAAGTAGGGTTTTTCTTTAAAAATCTGCCCTCTCAAAAAAGGAAACAAAATTCTTATTCATTGAATTTTGCCCTATTATTCATGCCATAATTGTCTATCTAACATTAATTGTAATCAGCCAACTTAGATTTATATTTCATTCTCCTCATCATTACAACATCATTTTTATCTGGAAGATTGATCTGCCCTGATTAGGCAGTATATGTGTATATTCCTATGTGTCTTTAAAATCACTATATTGTTTCCTGGGGCTGTCAAACATTTCAGTTTTTTTTAAAAAAAATACTATTATAACTTATTGAAAAATTATATGATTACATTCATTGCTATAAATGTAATCTTTATCTGGAAGAGAAGCTTAATTTTTAATAGTTCACATTTTTGTAAAAAATAGTTTACATTTTGTAAAAAAACAAAAACAAAACCATACTATTTGTATCATTGTAGTTTAATACACAGCTGACATTTTCAGCTACAGATGCTATACTCACCGGTACAATTTCATGTGCCTCCATATATGAAAATAATCACATACAAAGTACAAAAGATATGTTAAAAGAATCATTGTGCTATACTATACTCAGTTGGCTACTTGTAATATTTTTAATGCAAAATAAAACATTACATTCCTTACATTTTTATCTCATACCAGGTCCAGCACAATTTAAAGAAACAAATTTGGGAACAAAATCTCTGTTCTAAATTCAGGTGATCCTAAAAAGTAATGTCATTCTCCATGATTTGTAATGTAGATATAGACTGGACCTCTTTATCTATTTACATATGAAAGATACATCTAAACATTTGTCTGTGTGTATGTGTACGCTTAGCCAGCTGAGGCAATTCGTGTGCAATTTAGCAAACTTTGTATTATAAATTCATCCACACATGCACTCAGAAGAATTTAGAAGACATTGAGGACTGCAGCATTGTAAACCACTCTCCCATGAGCACCATAATCTAGCACATGGTTGCTTGGGGTGGGATGGAGGTGAGTGGATGCATATTTAGAAATGTTTCCCATTAAATTATTCTTAGCAAAGAGTCAGCTGTCTGAAGTCTGAAGTTATTTACAATAAATATCAGCATTCCCTGATGCTATGGTCTTGAGACTTTGCCTTACTTACAATATCACTTGCAGAGAGTTAGCTGTCTGACATTATGACCAAGCTACCACCCATAGGCTGAGATATGATACCAAGTCATTTCCAAGTGCTTTTGCTAACTCCATGCTTATCTGGAAAATATAAAGATATGGCAACTCCTCCCCCAATACTGAGCCTCAGCATAAGTAGATCTAAAGTCCTTGGAGGGTGTTGTACAATTATCAGACTACTGTAATGGTATATTTCCTGACATTTCTGGGGTTTCTGGAAAGTTATAGAGACATAGATTTCTACTTCTCTCTTTCTCAGAAACTCTCTTAATAGTTATTCAGTAATAAATATCTCTAACGTTCCATCCTGCTTTAAGCTTATTGCATTTGAACCTGAAACAACCCATTGCCTACCAGGTAGCAAGTTTCAAGAGCTAATTTCAGGGAACCTTTAGTCTTCCTTGAAATTAGGGTGTCCACTTGCATTGGCATTGTATATATTTTAATTGAAAAGGAGGTGAGAAAAGTTGAGTGATTTTCTTCAGCTAGGCACTGATAATTTCTTAAATCCAGGTCATCACTATCCTTACCCCCCCCCCCCCACACACACACACACACAATCCTCATGTAGAAGTCAAGAGAAGCAAAGTTCTATCTGGAAAATGATTGAACTGTCTATTTATTTAAACTTCACAGGACAAACAAATCATAGACAAGAACTGGAACTACGTCCTGGCAAGATGTAGTGCCAGTTGCCACATTAAACTTTACCCACAAAGAAACATAAGTTTGGTGGATTTGAGTAATTTGGAAAACCTTGTGCAAATTAGTCAGTACAGCCAGATAGAAAAGTTACTAAAAGAGAGTTAGCTATCCTAAACAAGACCATTGGCCAAGATTTCATCAATGCAACAAGGGAGAAGTAGCGATACTTCATCTCTCTTGACATCATAGCATAAGCTTGGATTTGAGCTTATTTCTCATCTTTCTCTATTGGCATGCAAAAAGTCAGTTTTATAGCTCTTAATAAATCAGCCAACAGAAGTCACTCATTAACAATTTTAATTAACCTGCATCATTTCTTGTTGCCATCAGGCAATTAGATACTGAATGGAATTGCCCCCATGATTTCTGGAAACTTCTCAAGAGACTATTGATATCAATGCAGATCTGATATTGACTGGTTCCCCACCCCCCCACCCCCAAAGACATCTTGAATGAAAGGAAGGGATGTCATCATGATGAAGAGCTAAAACAAATGTTCTTAACATTTGGATGAATAAATAAATGCACTGATGCAAAGGCAAGATCCAGAGAGAAGCCACTTATGTGTATTGTATCCAAGGTTGTCTTGAACAAATAAAGGTTATGAACTTCTGAACTCTTTCCACCCCGCCCCAAGAAATGGAGATTGAAGACATCCAAAATAAGAAAATGAGAGACACCCAAAGCAAGTCCAAAGATCATTTGGAGCAGCTCTGGTAGTATACAAATTTAAGAATAAATAAATATTTTTTAATCACCAACAATCCAACTATCAGGATTCAAATATCAGAAAAGCAGGCCATACGTAGAAATTAACCAAGCTGACTTCTCTTTTCCCATTATATCTACTTTAGCACCTCCTTCATTCTCTGGTTGCTTTTTCAGTACCTCTAACTTGGGCTAAAACTGTATTATCTAGCTCCCTACCAGGCTAAATATCAGCCATACAATCAAATCCCAACCAGGCAATTATGTAGATGAGCTCCATTTGAAGGCCCCTTTTTTTTCAGCCAACTCATTACAATCTACCATGACTCTGAGACTTCAAATATAAGAAACCCCCAAACTGTTTTTAGCCAAATAATGTGTCACTTAGCTCATTGTCAATCCTTCATGTCTGGATCTGCTATAACTACAACTTATCAAAATAATCACTTTTCCCTAAGATATAAATGTTTTTAACTTACACTCTAAAAATATTTTTACCATTATTTTATGTTTCTTAGTTTGAACATTGGCTAATAATCTATACCCGTGATGGCGAACCTATGGCACGGGTGCCACAGGTGGCACATGGAGCCATATCAGTGGGCACATGAGCATTGCCATAGCTCAGCTGCAGCACGCATGCGTGCACTGGCCAGCTGATTTTTGAGCCTTCCGGTCACACCGGAAGTTGGAAATGGGCTGTTTCCGGCCTCTGAAGGGCCTCTGGGTGGGGAGGCTGTTTTTGCCCTCCCCAGGCTTCTAGAAAGCCTCTGGAAACTGGGGAGGGTGAAAAATGGGCCTACCAGGCCCACTGTGCCATCACATGCTAAAAGTGGGGGGGAGGCGGGGGCGGGGCGCATTGAACTATGGGTGTGGGCATGCACATGGGCGACCTCCCATGCTCCCCCCGCTTTTGGCACACGACAGCAAAAAGGTTAGCCATCACTGATCTGAAAAAAAAAACACCTCCAAACAATATTAAGCAAGATCTGAATATATAGATATAACTGCTCAGTAATAGGTGAAACCAGCCTGAAAATATGACATAACCAAAGTTCAACAATGCATATAAAGGTTTCTTGCTTAAATGGAAACATTTTAGAGAAAATAATAATAACTAATTCTTCTCCAAAAATTGGCAAATCTTAGCTATTAGGCATTGTAAAGTCATATTGGTAATCCTTTGACCAGGGACAGGGGGACGTGGGGAGGTATCCACGATGTCAAAACAGTGGATGCAACAAGGGGAATCAAAGCCCCATCCCTTTTGTGTGCATATGTATGCTTATATGTATGTGATGTTCTTTAAAAACAAATGACTGTTTTGATTGTTTCGTCAAGCCTGCAGTTTTGATGTTGTTGAGCCCCCAAAGACACCCCTGCCTTTGGGATAGAAAAATTGCACACTTTCCATTACACATTTTCATTCAATCTAGATGTCCAAAACCAGTTCAAAATGTAAGAGTTCCTGTCTTCTTCCAAGCACCTTCTGGCAGTGTTCCATGACAGCTTGAAATAGAGATGAACATAAGCAACAAGAGCGTTGAGACTGGAGACTAGAAATTATATGGATATTAGTGACAGATGGACAGTGGAATCAGGGGATTAGAAAAAGTGTAACCACAGCTGGTAAGGGAGATAGAAAATGGAACTAAGAGATACAGTTTTTAGGATACACATGCTGCAGTTTCCTAACCTCCTTTCATTGTGAATGAACGTTTTCAACATGTGAAAACCGAGCAGGGAGCAGAACATCCGTGCTGATCACAGATTATAGTAAGGTAGCTATTTGCAAATTTTACATTTTTTCTCAATGAGAATGATGAAAACTGAAGGTAGACATGGGGGGAAAAAGGGAGGGAATCATAAATCTCACTTCCTTGCAATTCTCAAGGACAATTCAAGAATATTTTAGTATGAATTAGCATTTGCAAATATAGGAGAGAATAAATAGAACCAAAGACTTCACATCACCAGCAGTTTCATTGCTGGCAGTGAAAGTTAGCATTAACTCTGTAATAATCTCAGCCGCACCTCTCTATCAATTCTGTAATGTTCATTATGTGCTAAAGAAATCCAGGATAAAGCAAGTTTTCCAGATGATGCAATTGTCTCAACATAAAAAGTATGAGGTCTAGTGAAAGACTCAGCCTTTTTTACCTTGAAAATGATCTTGCAGCAATGGCCAGTATATCTTTATGAGCTGCTAGGATGCCCTGAGAATAGTGCAGTACAATAATCTGGAATTGAAGGGGAAAAGGGATTTGGAGAACATATGGGCCATAGCCACATGACCCCAAGAACATAGACAATTTCTATCAGAGGTTTCAGCAAGCACTGTGCACATGCCCTGTGCATTCTGAAACCCCCTTTTCCTATGAAATCCTGACTGCTGTAGTCCTTAATAGAGGGGCCATGAGATTCTACAGCCTAGCCTCATACTTTCTGAAAAAAAGTCTGCCACTTGATCTCCTTTCTGATGAATGTTCATGAAATATTCATGAAGAAGAATTTCTTGAAACTACAGAGACACAAAGAACTCCTATATTCAACACAGATCTCTTCCATGCAACTATTCTTTTCCCTTCCAAGAGTTTGATATATTTTCAGATCACCTTTCATGGCAACCAATTTTAAAAGGCTGCAAAACCCAACTGGAGATCAATCTAGCTGATCAATGGGAGAGTTTTTTTAAAAACAACAACAACAACACTTAAACAACACCTGGCCTTCTTCTATAATGTGTTTACTTCTTTTAGTGCTGTGAAAATTCATTGTGATAAAGCAGACAAAAAAAGTAAAGGCGGTAAACAGTTTTCTTGGCTCAGGAATACATAAAGATGGATAGTGCACAAGAAGTTTCATGCAAATTTCTGTTACATGCTAAACGTTGCAATGGACAATGTAGACACCAGGGAAATGCTCTTCACTGAATAGACCAAAAAACATGAGGAAGTAGAAATGGGTAATCCATAATCTTCCAGATGTTCTTGCTCTTC
>WNWU01000003.1:15159082-15213982 GCA_012654045.1 Ptyas mucosa
TGCTCTTCACTGAATAGACCAAGAAACATGATGAAGTAGAAATGGGTGATACGTAATGTTCCAGATGTTTTCGCATTTCAATTTACCACAGTCTTAATTGGCATGGCCAATGAAAGAGAATGTTGCAAGTTGCAGTTTTACAATACCTGGAAGATTGTCCACTCTTGGTCTAAAGATCTCAACAAATTCATCTTAAAATGTATACAATTCCTATCAAACCAAAGTCCATATTAACCTTACATTTGGGAGGGGACTTTGATTAGAAACCCACTGTCTTACTTAGAAAGAATGGGAGAATCCTAAATGGAGCAGGAATGCCTTGCAATATTTTGAAGCAGCCCTTGTCTCATCCCACAAATAATTAATTCCAGAATCTAAACATACCTGGTTACACAGCTGAAAAGATTTATAGCATCAACTGGCCCACTTTAACATTATCCTTTAAGAATAGGGATGGTCAGTCTCTTGTGTATAGCTTATTATTTGACAGCTCCTGTTTGGAACCCTCAAATATTTCGCTATGAAAATTGATAAGCACAAAATTTTCAGTTTGGAATTTCTTAGTTTTGAGAAGTAATCCAGATGAAAAACACAACCAGAAATGCTAATTTTTTCATTATTGTAAGGCTACCTTAACATAATCTTACAAATCTAAAAGAATCCTTTCTCTACTTCTCTCATACTTTTCTGAATACTTGAAAGGATCTCTTCTGAAGTGCTTTCACCAGCTCTCCTCCTTTGAACTTAAATTTTACTTATGAGCAAAATTGTCTAGTCTGTGGCTCTTTCTCCTATCTCCCAGGGATAAACTCACACTTTATTACAGGAATTGCAAGTAATTTCTAGAATAGGTACCTTAAATCCTTCAATAATGTTCCATATACGAACTTTAGTAAATGCCCTCACCCCAACTATATAGAAAAGAGGAAGTGCAAAATCCAGCTCTACCTCCTGCTTGGCATCATCATTACCGCAACAAAGACTATGCCACTCTCATTTCAAAACTAATGCAGGTGTGCCCCTCAGGCACAACACATTTGCTTTCCTCTATTTTGGAAGAGTAGGATGAAAATAAAGAGTATTTAACAATACTGAAGAGTAGAACATCAACCTCAGATTTCAAATCACGTACAAAAGCAGAAATATGAACAATACCACGATGTTTTGACTCTTTTTAACGGAGCTTAAGGCTGATTTGGATACAGTGATGTGTTATTGACTTTGATAACTGGCTTGATCATAGATGCAAAAAACGTGCTTGGTTTATGATTCTGGAATCATAATCTGGAATGATTCTTTATCATTCACTATGCTACATGAACTGATAATATAGTTATTGGATTGAACCAAAAGGGAAATTGGCCATGCAATAAAATTATTGTATGAACCACCCATGTTTGTCATTCCAGACTGGATTATGCCTTAACCTTTGATTTTCATCTTACTAGCAATAGCAATAGCATTTAGACTTATATACCACTTTATAGTGCTTTTACAGCCCTCTCTAAGCAGTTTACAGAGTCAGTATATTGCCCCCAACAATCTGGGTCCTCATTTTACTCATCTCAGAAGGATGGAAGGCTGAGTCAAACCTGAGTTGGTGAGATTCGATCTGCTAAACTGCAGCTAGCAGTCAGCTGAAGTAGCTTGCAGTACTGCACTCTAATTACTACGCCATCTCGGCACCTACTAAATGTTGATAAAATGTTCTTTTAGATTCCAAGACATTGATTTTTATTTTTCACAGCTTATAAAAACATAGATTTTAGCCATCCACTTAAAGAATTTATAACACATTCTAATTTATTTATTTATTTTGGAAATTTGTCACAACATGATGTACAGATAGGTAGTTCTTAGGTTATGGTGAAAGTTGGGTCCTGAATTTCCACTGTGATTTTAAAATGCAGTAGTTAACAACAGCAATACCACAGTCCCGGTTGACGTCGTAACCACAGGATTTTTGGATCATTAAGTGCAAAGAAGCAGGAATCTCAGGCAAGCAGATTGGCAAGCAACAGCTAGAGGTAAGAACCACAGGTAGGTAGATAGCAGGTAAACTAAGCAGGCACTGCAGAGGACCAGGTTATTTGAGGTACTGCCGCTCCCCAGTGATGGGAGGTCCATGAGGAGAGGCTTGTTCTGAATTCAATCAGCTAGGGTTTGGTAGGTTCTGAGAGGAAAGACTTTTCTGCCATATCCCTCACCCTGTAGAACATAATCCCCCCTGAATGAAGCTAAACCAGCTGGAAGGTTTAGCCTCATTCAGGCTGGAAGGTCCTCAAAACATGGTTTTCTCAATGAGCTTGGGAATCCCATGATAGAGTGGAGCCTATTGGATGATTATTTGTTAGCTAAGTGTTTCATTTTTATATATTTTGTTTTACTATGTAAACCATCCAGAGTCACTATACAAATATGATAGATAAATAAATAAATATTATCAAGGACACTTGTGAAATATACATATACAAAGCTGTGTGTAAAAACGATGACTTAGAGACTTCCTAAATTATGGACAGATGGAAAAGGTTACTTGATTAGCATTTGTGCCATTTGCTCGTATTCATCCAGGGATACATGTCAGAATTAAAAGATGTTACAGTTTTGATTCCCTCTCACCACCACACCCCATACCCCAAAAATAAGAGGTCATCTCAAGTGCCAAATAAATAAAAACCCCAAAAAGTGACTAAACCAAACCAGATCATATGAATACATGTTATGTCACAGATTAGTTTTCTTAAAACATTTTACTTTCAAAATTTGATGAAAATAATTTCCAAGTTCTAAGAATATAAAATTTAATTTTCAATATGTATATTTAGAGAGAAGTAAATCTCATTGTTAAAAGATGGTTTAATTAAGCAACTGAGTCAAGCAACTAAAAAACCAGTATTTCCACACCTAATGAAGCTGTTCCAGTCACACCTATCTATCCTATGAGAAAGCTGTCCTGAATAGTACAATGAAGAATATAACATTTAGCAATACTTTGTAAAACCTGTGCAAAATATTTGAGGAACTGCCTTCAAAATAATCATGTAATTAACCTCCTATTTCCGACTCATTAAAGCTGCCATGTCTTTCTTCACTTTCATTGTGATGGCTTCAGAAACTGTTCCCACTGTATCTGTTGGCATGTTTTCATAGGCACCTCATTTCACATTTTATTCTTTTCTCCAGTTCTTTTTTTTAAAAGTATTTTTAAACTACATACATTTTTTCACTACAGGTAGCCCTCACTTAAGGACTGCCTTGTTTAGCAACTGTTCAAACTTACAACAGCACTGAAAAATAGTTTTACAACTGTTCTTTGAACTTACAATAGTTGCAACATCCTGCAATCAAGTATTCATCCTTTGTGAGCTTTACAGCTGGCTTCCAAAAATCAAAGTCAATGGAGAAGCCAGTAATAATTATGGTCACAGGTTATGGTGACATGACAATGCACTTAATGACTATGAGTGATTCACTTAATGACTGCAGCAGAACTGAGGTCTTAAATCCAGTGTGTTTACCATATTACTTAATGAATGAATTACCAGTACCAATTATAGTCGTTAAATAACAACTACACGTATCTTAACTAAATTAGCATTGCAGCATTCTCTTCTTTTTTCCTCCCCTGAAACAGTCAAAACCTAGTGGCTTATTGTTATTTAGATTGCAAATTTCAAGGAAAAAATATTGATGTTTATTCACAACATTAACTCGGAGTACAAAATGGTTTGATTTTTCAGGGCCTTCAATTAAAACCTGAGGTTTACATAGATCTCTGGCTGAATAATTTTCCAAATGTTGTCACCTGCACTATGCCCTAGAACAGGGGTCTCAACCTTCCTAATGCCACAACCCTTCAATACAGTTCCTCATGTTGTGGTAACCCCCAACCATAAAATTATTCCTAAAACCATTGGAAATATGTGTTTTCAGATTGTTTTAGGCGACCCCTGTGAAAGACTCGTTCGACCCCCAAAGGGGTCCCGACCCACAGGTTGAGAACCACTGCCCTAGAAGAAGCTATACAGGAATTTGGAGAAGACCTAAATTTTAAAGAAGAAAAAAGGAAGCTTCATATATAATCCTGTTCCAATTATAAATTCCAGAGTTTTCAGAAATGGCTTGCAAAGTTTTGGAGAGTTACACTTCAAGAGATGAGTGAGATATCCTCCACAACGTTTACTGAATGCTTTAGGGCAGGGGTATCAAACTCATATTGTCATCACGTGATGTATCATGACTTTTTTCCACTTCACTAAAATGGGGATGGGTATGGCCAGTGCGTGACTCATCTGGCCTGTGGGCAGTGAGTTTGACAGCCCAGCTTTATGGAATTCTGGGAAGGAAGCATCTTCTCTGAATCGATTGGGTTTTTTTGGCTTGTGGCCTGAAAGTTGCTGAACAATGCTTTTTCCCAGCATAGTCATCTAAGTGTGGCCAAGACTGAAAGAGAAGCTTGGAGAACTGCAGAGAAAAGCAAAATAATGTTATTCCACTTTGCTCTGAGAAGCAGAGTGACCATTGTTCTTGTATCGCTTCAGTGGCATACTTTGCTTGAACCTTTATCAAAGAAGGTTTGAAGATTTGCATAGCCCTATATAGTCTCCTCTGATCCAATTATAAGTGAAGTGATGCCAGAGACAGTGAACTAATGACTGCCCCATGTTTACTGGGTGTTTGTTTGTTTGTTTTTTGCTTGGCTGCCATCTAAGTTTGTAATATGGGCAATCAACTAATCCATGTGAGTTTATTTTAGCTACACAAATCCAAGCTTTATAAAGAACGGCTAGATGTTTTTAATCTAGTGCCACCACCACCCGCCAACTCTGTGGGATACCGCAAAGGAGACTGGTAACATTTCCTCGGTAGCCTGCTGGTCTATAATTAACCTTAAGTCCTTTCTTCCCTTTAATGTAATCTGGAAAATATCAGTTCAGTTATAAAGAACAGGGCCAATTTGCTTGCCTATTCACCTTTCTTCCAATGGCTACTTCAGATAAAATAAAAAGTTTCTGCTCAGTTGCACGTTTTGTAGAAAGCAGGTGAATTAATTTGAGATCAATCACTCTGCCAACTTTCCTGGTTTAACTATTAAGATGGAACCCTTTCTCCACAGAGTTTATGTTTAGTTAAGTACTTTTGATTACAGTATTAGGGGTTTTGCCAGGGAAATGCCAGCTGGAGAAAGACATAACAGAAATGTGGAATACATACTTTTCACATTGGTTGCAAACACCTCATTACTTTCTTATAAGTGCTTTCAAAGAAGTCAGTGAGAATAAACACACGTTTAATGTTCAGTTGTAGCGCACTAGATTCCACTTGATAAAAAGCATCCATGAAAGAGACCTAAAACAAGATGGAGCAACAACCTCAACAAGGGCCCAACTGGCAAAGGAAGGCTCAAGACTGTATTGGTTGGAAACATGCAGAACAGGCCTTGATTCTGCGACAGATGGACAATGTCTAGAATGATGATGATGTTGATGATGTAGCTCACACAAGTTCTAGTTTTGAGTCCATCTGAGATTAGAATTGTATATCAGAAAGCTAATAGTGACAGTATTGAGTTGCATCATGCAGTTGTCTTTTGTTTCTCTTTGCCTGAAAATGTTTATCATATCTAGAATTAGCTGGAAAGCATCCTTGCATTTTTACCAGCTAGTAAGTGACTTCAAGGTCATGATATCAGTATCAGGGCTGAATGCAGGAAGGGCTAATATTATGAAAAGACATATGGCTAATATTTTTTTTAAAATGGCTCATTGGATACTATAGTCATGAATATGATAATTCTTACAAAAGGCATTGCAGTTCGCTTCTTCCTTCCTGCCCACCTTATACTTGGACAAAGGTCACTAACGAGGACCCAGATTGTTGGGGGCAAGATGCTGACTCTGTAAACTGTTTAGAGAGGGCTGTAAAGCACTGTGAAGCACTGTGAAGCGGTATATAAGTCTAAGTTCTATTGCAATTGCTATTGACCAGATGTCCCCCTAGAATTCAAGAACTCAGATATCCATGCAAAGTTCTACCATTAGTTTTTACTTGTTTACCAGATAGTTTGAAAGAGATATAAGAAGCTATATTCCTTCATCCCAATACTTGTATCTGCATTTCTAAAGTTCTCATCATTTCTCATTTAAGTATTTATGATACTTACTTAGCTTATGAGTTAATTCATACCTTTCAAACCTACCTTTTATAAGGTACTCAAGGGGGCATCAGCATCCATATTCCAATTTTTCACCCGAAATAATAACTCTTTGAGATAGGCCTGAAAGAGAGGGACTCACCCAAAGTTGTGCAGTGACCTTCTGAAGTTGCGAGTGAATTTCCCTACTTTCAGTCCAATATTTTAACCATTACATCCAGTGGTGGGATTCAAATAATTTAACAACCGGTTCTCTGCCCTAATGATTTCTTCCAACAACCAATTTGCCAAACTGCTCAGAAAGTTAACAACCGGTTCTCCAGAAGTGGTGCGAACTGGCTGAATCCCACCACTGATTACATCATAGTAGTTCCTGAATGTACTTACAGTGGGTATAGTAGGATCATTAAGGCTGTAACACTGGACATATAATTATATAATTTCTACAGTCTGCCATCCCCCCAATTGATTTTGTTTTATTTAATCAAGAGATACAACCAAGGGTGAAATCCAGCAGGTTCCGACAGGTTCTGGAGAACCGGTAGCAGAAATTTTGAGTAGTTCGGAGAAACGGCAAATACCACCTCTGGCTGGCCCCAGAGTGGGGTGGGAATGGGGATTTTGCAATATCCTTCCCCCAGGAGTGGGAAGGGAATGGGGATTTTGCAATAACCTTCCCCAGGAGTGGGGTGGGAATGGAGATTTTGCAGTATCCTTCCCCTGGAGTGGGATGGGAATGGAGATTTTGCAGTATCCTTCCCCTGCCATGTCCACCAAGCCATACAAGACCCACCAAGCCACACCCACAGAACCGGTAGTAAAAAAATTTGTATTTCACCACTGGATCCAACCAATCTATTGTTTCCTCCTACAAATAATCCTCAGCGTACAACTGCAATTGAGCCCAAAATTTCTATTGCTAAGTGAGACATTTGTTAAGTGAGTTTTTCCCCATTTTACAACTTTGCTTGCCACAATTGTTAAGTGTATCACTGCAGTTGTTAAGTTAATAACACGGTTGTTTAGTGAATATGGCTTCCCCATTGTCTTTGCTCATCAGAAGGTCACAAAAGATGATCACATGACCCCGGGACACTGCAACAGTCACAAATATGCCAGTTGCCAAGTGTTTGAATTTTGATCTTGTGAACCATGAGGACGCGTCAACGGTCATAAGTGTGAAAAATGGTCATAAGTCACTTTTTTGGGAGCCATTGTAAGTTCAAATGGTCACTAAATGAACTGTTGTAAATTGAGGGCTACCTGTATTCTGCCTTCCTTCTCTCTCTTCTTTCCTCCAGGACTTTTTGGGAGAAATGAAGATGTGGCAGAACTATTGCTCAGCAAAAGGTATCTAAGGAAAACAAAGAAAGATACAGAAGTACTGTTTTCTGTAGACCATGGGAGAAAAATAAGAGAAAGGGAAAACACTGGGAAGAGGGAAGAGGGAGACAAAATGTGTATGTGTGCACAGGAATGTGTTTAAGAACACTGAACTACTTTTTCTCTGGCCATCTTCAATCCTACCAGTGTTTCAGGGATACCCACCAAACATAGGAAGATACCACTGATATATCATTGATGGACTTGGATAACTTTGATCAACCTTGATAGTAGATAAATACTGCCTGCATTTTCCAGCCAAGACTTTAAGAAATTGGAAAATTATTGCACAACTTTGTTTCTAAATGGCTGTATTTGAGCATACTACCTACTACTTCTGCTGCTGTTAATAATTTAATTATGTTGTTGCTTCTGTTAGGGCTACTCTAATGCCACAATTACTAATGTTTCCATAACAACTACTTTATTTCTGAAATGAATAAGTACACTTGGTTTAGGGAGCAGTCTTATAAACATGCAAATAAAAAAGGAAACAAAGATATCATAGGTTAGAAGAGAAGACTTCAAACTACCAGTAAGTAAGAAGTTGCAGATGCTGGAAATTAAATTTTGCTCTGAAATTAACTCTTGATTGAGAGAATTTCATAGGAAGTGTACATAAGGTTGCCCATTTATAATCCTCTTGTTTCCTAATAATTTCTTCTGGGGTTTTTCCCCTCAGGTAAACATATTCAATAAGGAAAATAACATAGAATAACCCCATAGTATCTCTTGAACAGAATCAGCATGTGCTCGGCCATCTGAGAGTAAGCAGAAGAAATGTAAAAGGATTTACAACGATGTTACTCAGAAAGTACTCTAATACTTCTGGAATTATGTAGACTCTTCCATTAAAGTTGTAATATTAATAAAAAATAGAAGTTACCCTCCCCTCTTCCAAATTAGGCAAATGACATCAAAATATATTAAAATGTTTCCCCTTTTATCAGCAGGTGATAGCCTACATTTAGCTATTAGACAAACCTCTGGGCAGTTTCCAGCAGTGAGGAAAGTGTAAGCCTTAATACAGTTTTATAAAATTATGCAAATATGCACTGATATCACCAGTTAGTTCTCAGATGAGCATTACAAAGTTACAGCAGTCCCTTACACCCCACAGTGCTACTAAATTAACCAAAGTGCTTCAGAACAGCATAGCAAATCATTTCCATGGAGTAATTAAATAGTAAACAGGGCATGGAAGCTTTATATGAGAGATTAAGATGATATCAATGCAGAAGGTTTAGTCCCTTTGATATGTTCCAAAAATATTAACATTTATTCCCCACATATCCAGTTAAAAATCAGAATTTATACAAACAGAAAATCATGATATATGTTGGCACTTATTTAATATATTCACAATTTTTATTTCCTTCTTTACTTGAAGTGAAGTTTTTGTTTTGTTTTTAAAATGTATCAATATAATTTATGCAAATTAGACTTATAAAGCAAGTGAGATGGACATTAATTGAGTGTGCTTAAACAGAGATAGTGGGTAAATAAAATTAAAAAAATGAATGAACCCAATTACTTTATTTAATTCATAAGAAGGACTCAAATGCACGAACACTAAATCTAAATTCAGTCATAGATTCTGACAAATATTGCTCTTTATTATTGATCAACAAGAGCAAAATGAATTCAGCCACTGATATACTTATGAATGTTGATATTAAATAATGGTTGAACCTGTCTGATCAACTTCTAGATTGGGCTCAGAAAGATAGGCAATTTCTTCCCCTCCTTTTACTTATAACATAATTTTTCAGTTTCAGTTGAAATTTGGGAGTTGGAATAAGCCATCGATTTGCCTAGTCTAGCATTCATTCCCACTATGGCTAACTGGATTCCTATAGAAATTCCAGGATATGGCGCAAAGTATCTTGTCTTTTGACCCTGGCCAATTACTATTAAGGACATTGTTTCTGATATTAGAGATAATATATATCAAGCAGAATGAGAAGCAGAAACTTATCTCTACTAAATTCAATCATCCCTTTTGAAAACAATTATTCTTGGTCATCATTACATCTTCTGGACCATCCTTTACTGCTGAAAAACACTGAGCAAAAAAAAAAAGCAGAACACCACTTAAATAACTAAATTGTGGTACCGATTGTATTGTTTACAATTTCTGACAATTCATCTTTAAAAACTGTGAGCAATTCTCTCTTCTTTCTCTGCATCATATTCTTGCCTCATTCACTAACATCACCTGTAATGCTTAAATATGTACGTTGTTGGTCTTCTGCATTTTAAAATTCAAATATCTGTGTAAGCATTGGGCCAATGAGGGGGGCAGGGGAAACTGCAAATTTAGATTGCAAGGGGCAGCTGAAAAATAATTCCTTTCAGGGAAAGTCTTTATTTAATTGTTTTTAAAGCAACAATCTTCCTTTTATTCATTAGATCAGGATTTTGCTCCTTCTTTTTGAATCTCTCAATAATAACAATCCTGTGAGATGGGTTGGGCTGAGGGAGACTGAGAGACCCAAAGCCATGAGGGGATTTCCATGTCTAACTATATCTAACAATGAACCAGAATTTGGATCTGCCCAGAGCTACTCTAACCACTACATCATACTGTGTTGTAGCCCTAAGTTCCATTATTGTGGCTTTGTTAATATAATTTAGGATGTGATGCATGAGGAGAGTCCGTTTGTTATGGGATGAAAGGGTAATATCCTAGCCTTCCAATTCTCCACATTGTTGTGGTAAATGTGTCTCTACTAATGTGGAAACTAACTAAGAGGAATAAATCTATTTTTCTAATAGTAAAATATTATATTGTATAAATATCAACCTGCTTACCAGACCAACTATAAAAGCAGCACCCTGAAGGATCACAGTTTATTCTGTTAATAGTCTTAAAAGGCTTATCAGCAGTTAATTCCTATGATGAAAAATCCACATAGTTTCTGTTTTCAGGAGCCTGTGGTGCTGTGTTACTCATCAATAGCTCTATGCAGAAAATTCACAGATGATTTATAATAATGTGTACATTGTTGGCTGTGGATATTTTATCTCTTCTTCCAATGAATGAACACATAGTTGTAAAAAGTAAACGTCAGTTATGACTGATATGATTCATGGTAGAGAGAACTTATTGCAAAGCATTTAGCCTCCTTGCACCGTGTCTATCCATCCTCACCAATAAACACACACCAAGATATGTTTATTATAGGAAAATATATGAATGACATTATTTAGGGACATAACTCTTTCTCTGTCAGAGACACAGGCAGAGCCAGAGGGAGGAGTCAAATAGGGAATTAATTTAGAGTACTAGTCCCTAGAGAACAAAGTCTAACCTCCGTTGAATGCCATTGAACCTTGTCTAGTTTTACCCAGGTGCAAACCATTAGTCTGAGAAGATTGTTCAGGGATAAACAATCAGGTCTACAAGGTTCCAATTTATTGCATATACACAAACTAGACTAAAAACATAGATCATAGCAGCACTAAATACCAGATCCATAGAACCACAAATTAGATCTTCCTAAATCCATATGGGAGATGCCAAAATAGCTCATGGCGAATATCAGCATTAAGAAAGTCTTCTGGGACTTTCAGCTCCAGAGACACAAGGTAGTACCATTCAACATAATAGTAGACAAGGAGCAGAAGATAGAAGTGGTAGATGTAGCAGTACCCAATGACAGAAACATGAGGAAGGAATATGAGGGCTGTCACTCCTAAGCTGGGAGAGTGGCTTCCACAGATCCTAGGGCAACATCAGAACTCTATGTCTATATGAGTGCAATTCTAGGAGCAGCTAAGATACAGTGCAGAACTCTCAAAATTCCAGGCTTCTGGAAGACATATACCACTTACAGGGGATGAGAAGGGAATTAATTATATATTCATGTTCCACACTATGTCCCATTGAGTTTAGTGAAATTTACTTTAAGGTTATATAAATATGGAAATACAAATGTAGAGATACTTGAAATGTCTTAGATGCATTTTTCTATGGGAGAACAAACTACAAAGTAATGTTATCTTCCAAGAGATACCTCCTTGAAACAATTAATCCTGTTATCCATGTTTTCATGGTATATAATATATGCAAGCCTAGTAGAGATTATTATCCCAAAATTAAAATGGCATTACATATGTTTCCCATCCAGCAAAATAATACGTATTTATTTTCTGTTTAGCTAAATAGAAAGAGTTTGTGACAGTGGCATAATGAGGTCCCATATTTATTCTCTTCTTCACTTTCATAATAAATCTGCTTATTTCTTACATCAAAAGACCATTCCTGTAATTGTCAGGCCTGCAAACTCAGTGTGAAGCCTGAAATGCAAGCTGTGCTTTTCTAACTGTATACTTCAAGGAAAAAAAATCTTTAATTAGGACTCAGAAAATATTTTGCGTTGGGGGTGACTAAGCCAAGAGCAATGCCATTTTTAGAACTAATTATAAAAATACCAATAGAACAAATACTGTTTTCAAAAAATGCATATTCCTAGATTTTACCCTAACTAAGTTTTAATGTTACTTTCAGTGAAAACAGGATCCTTTGTATTTATTCTGGCAAAGTGACTTTTTTTTTCAATTATTTATTTATATAGTCAGTTTGATTGTTACCATAATGCAATCATACTTTTAACTTCTAAAGGCGGATAAAATGTTGAACACAAAGAATAAAACTGTACTACTAGGAATTGGAATCAAAGCCACACTACAAGGAATGTACTGGATTTATATTCTGACAATGTTAAAATAAGGAATGCTCTCCAAAAAAACTCTATCATTAAGGTTGGATAAAGTTTTTTTACATTTTGCATTTATTATTACCAAGATTTGGCCACAGCAGTCTTCATCAATCATCTCCTGACAAAGGAGAAACGAAATACTATATGTTGTCATGTCTACATATCATAAAATAGCAAGTCTTTCCTCTGGTGGATTAACAGCCTCTGACTCAGAACTATTGATATATATAAATATGTGATAGCATCTACAACAAACCATACATATGCCTCCATGAGCACCATACATATGTCTCCATGATACATTTATGCCCCCTGACAAGTAAGCCATAGCATGTACATTAGAATGTTTTTAATCATGTAACATTATTTTCCCATCCACAAAAGATGCCATTTTAATCTTGAAACCAGATCAAATCTGATTTGGAAAAAAAAATCTTAATTATCCATGTCATGAGATTATAATTGGAGTTACTATCACTCAAACATCTTGTCAAAAACAACAAGCCTGAGGCTGACCAACAGTTGGCAAGAGTAGGATGAGATACATGTCTAATAATTTCCTTTAATGGAACTAAAATCTGAAAGAAGCTAGAAAATATGGTCTCATTGGTAGCCACAGAAATGTCATTCTCTCTCTGCCAAGACCTTGACTCATTATATGCAAGCTACACTTCAAACTGTTAAACTGGGGAGAAACATGTTTGCTTAGGACTATGTCAGAAAAATGCAGAATTTATGTATATTTCTGCACTCTCTCTGTCCTATATCATCTATGACAGAGATTCTAGGAATTGCTTTTATAACCTCATTCCAGCTCGGAGCATTAATCACCTGTCCAAAATATTCTCCCAGGCATCCCTAAGTTTATGCCAGCTTCAGGTATCAATTTCTCAATACAGAATATTAAGCTTGAAAGACCCCATGGGAAACATTTCAAGAGGAGGGAAAAAATGCTCTGCTTTAATAACAAAATATATTCTTTCCTTAGCATTTAAAAAAAAAAACCTCCACTCCGGTGGATTACCTCCAGGAAGGTAGGGCTTCTAAAATGTTGTCAATCCACAGAGTGCCAAAATATCACTGAATGGGAAGGGAATTTCCATAGCCCAAGAGCTGCCCATTGCTACCAAGCAAATATCATTACAAATGCAAGCTCTGTAGTGAGACCCTCTAACTATATTGCCAAATTTGGCAGACGTTGATGCCAACCATTGGTGGAATCTCCAGTTTCCATTTTGGGACAAAAGACAAGCGAAGATAGTAATATTAATCCTCACCTAGATTTAATACTTTTAAAAAGGAATAGAAACCCTCAAGCAAATGAAAAAAACATCAAATCCCAATGTGATCTACATGCATTACACAGTTTGCATGGAGTCTTCATCCACTAGGGCCCATTGGCTCCTATTGAAGACCCCCCCCCCAAAAAAAGTGAATATATGCCATCATGCAGTTTCCCGAATAAAAATACTACATATCTGAAAGCTCAAAGCTGGAGGACTTTAGTTTAAAACTTTTGCTGTATTCCTGTGGCTTTCTTGAAAGATAACTTTCACTGAGGAACCTAGATAAAGTTTGTCATTGTTCACGAATTCAGATTGATTGTTGATGGCTTTTATCTACTTGCCTAAATTTATCTGTAAGTCTTCTTTGAGCAACTAGCTTTGGATTTTTAATTAGCCTCTATTAAGAATAGGGATTTTAGTTACTGGATGCTCATTGAAGAGGAAAAAGAACAATAAATGATCTGATACGCCAATTACCCGAGAAATAATACTAACTGAAACTCACTTAATGATTTTTGTCCAGGAAGCTTTTCTTATCTTTACCTCCCTAGTAAATTTCCTTTGGCACCGCTTGTAAAGCCAAGTAGTAAGGGAAAGAGTAGAGTACAAACATTCAATTCAACTCTAATCCTCAAAATGTGAAAATATGAGGGCAGTATAATTAAGGAAGTCATGTTGACTATAGTCATATTCAGTATAAAAACTTTGCATGCTGCAGTCCCACATGCATTCACTCAGAAGTGCTGTAAATACAGCTGAAACCAACAGATATATATTTTACACCTTTGCATTGAAGAATGATGTAAGAAAAATGAGACTAAATATAATTATGTTAATTTACTTGTGTAACTACTTTCAGAGACAAAAACATTTTTTTTAAAAAAAGAAAATCCCATGGAACCTATGTCTGTAGCAGACGTAGGTAACTGTGGCCTGAGTGCCAGAGTCAGTTTTTCATTCCATTTTCAAAACCCTCTATAAATTATTGCATTGGGACTCTGTTCAGAATATCACACTTTAATAGATTACGTGGAACAGAGTTAGCCCAGGTTTTCTATAGATGCTTAATGAATTCATGTATGAATTATAAGCACTGGTGATGTCACCTAATTTAGGCAATAAAATGTCTGCAAGAAAGCAACCAAGCTCGGAGAGCACCAAATGGGCAAAAGTCACCAAACTATCTAGGGCAGGGGTGTCAAACTTGATTTCATTGAAGGGCGCATCAGGGTTGACCTCAGGGGGCCAGGGTGGGTGTGGCCAGAGTGGGTGTGGCCAGCTCAACATCACTCATGTCAGGGGCGCCTGTGGTTGCCCAATTGGTCTACCAGCAAAAACAGGCTCTGAGCTCCATTTTCAGCTGCGACTGCTTCCTGCAACCCTCTGCCAGCGAAATTGGAGTTTGGGAGGGCCGCATCACAGGCCAGTCCTTCACTGTTTCCAGGGCAACCCTGTGGGCCAGATCTGAGCACCCTGTGAGCCAAATCCAGCCTGCAGACCTTAAGTTTGACATCCCTGATTTTGGGATTGAATTTATTTGGCTACCCTACTCATTTGCTAAAGTCAATCCCCAGTAACCCTATACATTTTTTAGGAAAGAGCAAAGTATATTACTTTTATATTAATAGGGCTGTGCAATGAAATAAGGGCTTCATAAAGTGCTTCAGCTGAAGTATAAGTCACCTCTTTACAAAGGTTGCTTTGGACTTTCAGATATGCAATGCTTCCATATTCATATCTCTGCATAGCCACTCTGTTTTGCTAGCAGTCCAAGCAGACGTTTGATATATACACAAGCAACGTATAGGAATCCAGAGATAAACTTCAAAGCAGCTATGACAGCCTTGGAAAAGATGTACTCAGTCTAATGCATAAAAGGTATATGCTTTATTCACACTAAAGCGCTTTGGAAAGCATTTTTTTAAAAGTTTGCACACTAGCAAGTAGTGTTCATTTCATCATGAAATACAATAGAGTGAAAGAGCAAGATTTCCCCTAACAGCATTTATATCCATACCAAAATACTTTGACATTATTAGCATTAATTCTTCTGAAAATATAGTATATGGTACTTGTAATATAACCATCCTTGATTCTTTAAATAGTGGTACCTGCTTAGCTAAAGCTTTAATATGGTGACTTAAATGTCAAAGGGGGGAAAAAAAGCAAAGTTATTTCAAAAGTGTTAGAAACATTGGATCTTTGAATTCACAGAGTATTTTTTTTAAGTTATGCTGTTATAAACCTTAATATATTATACTGTTTCCGTGCAATGATATTTATACAATATTAATTTAAGATTATTGACACTTTAGATAACTTAAACTGTTGAAAAGAAAAGAGAAAGAAGTATCCTGTGAACATTCATTACAATTTGGGATGTTAATATTACAGCATAAGAAAATTCTACTTTGAATCAGAGGTATCTGAGCAATCGGAACTTTATGATCCCCATCATATTATTTTCCCCATTTAAACACTGAGATTCAGGTCACATAATTGGGTACAAAAATCACATTTCAATCTAGCTGGTTATTTCCCAACTTTTACTCTCCAGTTTTTTCTCAGTCTGAAACATTTCTTGTGCAATGAAAAATTATATCTGTTTGATAGATCATCTTAAGCATTATTAGACACTACAGGACATAAGTGCTGGACAATATGAGAGGATGTTGTTAAATTCTGTGAGGTTATTTTCAATTTGAATGGAAAACATATATTTCAACTGAACAAATGAATTCAATCAACCATTATTTAAAATCTAGGTGATTTAACACCAATGTCAGAGTTCCAAGTAACACCCCCAACAAAAGAAGACTCTGAGACTTGAAGTTCCTTAAAGTTCCATTTTATTAGAGATGTCATATTGGCACATCTGGGAAAACCTGAATCTGAAAGCTTCCAGGTTTTCCCCACCCAAAGGAAAGTCCAAATCCCTGCCCAGCACCCACATGTCTATCACACGGTCCAATCAAGCACCGTCTGTCCCAAGTAGAGATGCTTCCCAATCCCAGCCCCCCAGGTGCAGGGCAAGATGTCCTTGACTCTCTGAGAAAGGAATGTTATTATGACTATATATCAACCTTGCTCCATACAATCCCCCCTCCCAGTTTCCCACAGTAGTAAATGTGACAGGCCTGAAGATCCAATACAAAAGATGGCTTTCAGGCCTGACAGCCGACTCAGTAACTATGGATATGTACAGTGCTAGACCCAAATACATTTTCTCTTAGTCTTGGTCTACATGTGAAGCTTAGAGGAACTTCATGAGTAGATATAACGTAAACTTCAGGCTTAGGTTGGGAAATCATATTTTTCAAGTTCTCTTTCTCCCAGAATCCTCACAAGATTTTTTCATGGATAAGAGCAATCTCATCATGAAACTCTACCTAGCATAATGTTCATATGTACTTAATTAAATCTTTCAATATGGTCTTAAGAAAAATCAGAGGTCCTGACTATCATAAATCCCACTGACTTCAGTGATGCCATACCAGCAATAAATGAAGCCTGCAGTAACATGGTTCATCACCCCTTTATGCTTTACAAGACATTAAAATGTAGAGCTCCATTACATTTCTAATATTATTTTTTTTGGTCTCCTGCTTCTGCAAAGCTACATGCTGACACTTAAAATTTAGTGAGTTTTTGCAAAAACTCAACAGAGACCTATATAATAGATATTTTAGCAAGACTATGACAAGGGAATAATGCAGAAATGTGAACTTAATTCTTCAGGTAGCTTGATGTAACAAATAAGTTAGCTCACAAACACTCACGCATGCGGCCCCCTTCTTCACAAAAGGTTGATGACAATTTAGGTCGTCTTTTTTTTTTTATTTGATTTATATGCCGCCCTTCTCCGGAGACTCAGGGCAGCTTACAATGTGTTAAGCAATAGCCTTCATATTTTTGTATATTTATACAAAGTCAGCTTATTGCCCCCACAATCTGGGTCCTTATTTTATCTACCTTAGAAAGGATGGAAGGCTGAGTCAACCTTGAGCCTGGTGAGATTTGAACTTGCAGTAATTGCAGGCAGCTTGATGTTAATAACAGTTAATAATAGTGTTTTAGTTTGGTGCACCACTTTAGTCTGCTGCGTCTGTGTCTAAACATGGGTCATCTTTCATATTGACTTAGTTTGCTTACTATATTACAGTCTAGTAGGGTTTTTTAATATGCCAAAAAATCCATTGCATGCCAATTATACCAGTGGATAGACATTTCTGAGATATTTTTTTTTTTTTAATTTGATTTATATGCCGCCCTTCTCCGGAGACTCAGGGCGGCTTACAATGTGCTAAGCAATAGCCTTTATACTTTTGTATATTTATACAAAGTCAGCTTATTGCCCCCACAAACTGGGTCCTCAATTTACCTACCTTAGAAAGGATGGAAGGCTGAGTCAACCTTGAGCCTTGGTGAGATTCGAACCTGCAATAATTGCAGGCAGCTGATGTTAATAACAGGGCTTTAGACCACTGTACTATCCAAGGCTCTTTTTTTCATATTCATATTTATTTCAAGCATTTCAATCTGTTTTTTCCTCCCAGTTCAACTTTACTAAACAGAATAGTTTTGAGTGTGCACATAGTCTCTATTCAATAATTCTACACACACACACACACACACACAAAATCAAAAATTACAGAATGTTCCAGGTACAGATGTCTTTTACTAAATCTTGTCATACAACATTTCCTTATTTTACAATATTTCTAAATTACTTATTCAAGTCACTCTTAAGTGAAATATAAATAAAACAATATGGACAATAAAACATAAGCCATTATAATAAAACTGTAAAACAACTGCTAATAGAAAAGCAATAAATATAGATTGAAAACAAAATTGTATTAGATAACAAAAGAAGCCCTGAATAAAGTGATGCATCAACAACTAACACTGAAAGCATAAGAAGAGAAAGGCTTCAGAGAGAGCTGAAAAAGACACATCTGTATGATGACTGCTGAATGTGATACTCCCAATGAAAGCCTTATTGATTGCCAGAAGGATCTAACACATTTATAAAGGGCAGTTAGCCATTCAAGATAACCAATAGAGTGGTATAATTATAGATGCTATTTAAACAAAACATTTAGTAATAGAGAAGGCAATTTAAGGTTAAAAAAAGAGCCAGAATTCAAACTTCACATGTTAGAATATCGGTAATCGCACCATGAGCCATGGAGCCTTCCAGAGTTGCCTTGTAGTGAAATGAGCAACAAATAAATTTAACTGTTATTATTAATAATAATCTGGCTGACTGTGCAACAAACCATAATAGTAAGAACTTCTTCAAAAATAGTTTTCTCATTGAGATAATTTCATATAGATGATTGATGATGATGATGATGATGATGATAATGATGACCATCCTATAGATAGTAAATTGGTCAAGGCTAAGCATTTAAAAAGTTAAAGTAAAGCAGATTTAACATTCAACTGGCAGTGTTGAACTATTTGAAATCCTGGATTTCAAGTGTAAAAACAAGACAAAACAAAATAGGTGTGCACCTGTATGTAAGCTTACAATATTGAGGTGCTTCCAGAAGTGAACTGTGGGATGGGGGAGAAAAAGAGTGATAAACATCACTTCCCACTTCAAAAGTATTGTCTCAAAATATATTCAAGTGAAGAGCACCATGGAACAACCAAACTTCGGAAGATATGATCTAGGTTTTGCTATACAAATAGCTTGTCTTGCTAGACAGTATAGACAAACTAGAGATAAAACATGGGCTGCAGTAATGGTCAAACAATAAAACAAGAGTGGTAAAGTTATCTGGGTGTTTCTTGAAACTGTAGTAATAAGATCCACATTTCACATAAAAAGTCCCACCTTTGTTTCAGAGTCATAGGAATGAAAGTCATTAAGCACCAGAGGACATGAGAAACTGTTAGGAGGAGGGAAAGGTCATCTGGGGATTTACATCAAAGAAACTGGGAAGCAAAATAGTAGGCTAAGCCATTTTATTTCATCACTGCTTTTATGAGTGTTACCTTTGCCTTGAGTAAAAACTTTATGGCTCTATGTATTTTTATGAAAATGTCATTTTTTTTTCTTATGCTTTTTCTTTCTCTCTCTGCCATCAGTGCAGGAGAGATGATTGAAATAAAGGGTATATAAAATTTCCGCAACAATCATCCATCACATTTGCGCAATATAGCTGAGATTTGGCACAACCAGATTTGTTAAGAGTTTCTTCCATATTTTACCCCCTCCTGCAGTTATAACAGTGCATGAAATTCCATTTCTTTACACACACACACACACACACACAGAGAGAGAGAGAGAGAGAGAGAGAGAGAGAGAGAGAGAGAGAGAGACTCCCTCTCTGTTAATTCTTAACTTTAGAAAGCTTCAAGTAGGAATAAGGAAGACTGGATTCACATTAGAAAAAAACACATTGCAACTTCATTGTGAATGGGAAGAGTAGCTGCAGCAGAAATTGAAATATAAAAGAATGCTATCAAAACTCACCAAAAGGAACTTAATAGGCAGCATCCAGGCATCTTATTCGTTGATCTCCTTGCAGCAGAGAGCAAACCCAGTCAGATGAACCTAAGTACTGTTTCAAGCTGTAGAAAGAGGCTATAGACAACCAGGCCTATTTATTCCAAAAATGACTGATCTAAAATGCTAGACTTCAGAGACATCCAATCTGAGATGCCTTAAAGGGACTCACCTGGCAGAAAATGCAAATCATCAGGATAAAAACCAGATCTTTTGCATTTTAATGATGAAGATCATTAGTTCTGAAAATCTATATGGCCAAGAAAATGTAATAAATTATTAACTCCAGAAAGATATAATTGATTTAAAAGGACCCCATTTGACATCAAACATACAGAAACTTTTTAAAATATATTAAAATTATATGAAACAGGGAAAGAACAATATGTTCTAGAAAGTTTTTGGTAAAATAGCAAGGGGACAATGCATTTTTCAGAGGCATGATCGGAAATCCCACTGAGAAGGGGCTTTTATAGGTAAAGTTTCATGACCAATAAGAAGATACAATTGTTGAGAAATATTTCATGTCTCCATGTTTTATGGAAAAAAAGTTTTATATATATTAATCTAATTATTCTGATTTCTGAGAAAAGGCAATTAGTCCATTTGTCCATGAAACAGATTTGCTAGTTCTGTTTAATAATACATGTTACAACAATTTGTTTCTGGTTTTCACTTGATAACAAGGAAGGTGACTGGGACTCTTGCTAAGAACATATGCAATTGCATGATGTTGCATGCTTCTCCTTGCTGTGGAGGACTAGCAGTTGAATAAACTTTTGCTATGGTTCATTGGTTACTATCAATAAAATGGTTTGATGTAAAGATAAAATCTGAAAAGAAAGCATTTGAACTGCAAATTGGAAAGGAAACCAAGAGATGAATCAAATACAGTAAAGCTTCCTCCAAATGTTCATTTTTCCATATATACATAAAGACATATTTCTAGACTGTCAAGAGTATTACAGTTGGAGTTGGCTGTTGTGGTTTAACTTGAATTCCAAAGAATATGGAACATTTCTTTTCCTGATTCTTTTTTCAATAAAAAACAAAACGGTGTCCCTCGCCCCCCATACTCTTATTTTACTAGCACAGATATACTGATTAAATACAACTTACCATCCATCTGAAAAAAAAGAAAGACCTGTAGGCCTGATTATTTTGATAACATGTTCACGGTGCCAACAGTATATTCTGCGCTATAGCTTTGTTAGTACAAATGCCTTGTTTTGCAAGTTGTCTGCTAATAAATTATTTTTTGTCAGCATTTAAATCCCTAAAGTCTTGATTTTTGCCTCCATTGCCATTATCGTATTACCCAGCTGCAAAGACAGGTGAGAAAAATGCTTCTAAAGCAGAATCTGTTCCTTGTCTTAACTAGCAATACATTCTGTTCTTGTAGCTAGAGTGCATTTCTCTCCACTGGTGGCGATAACTAACCCAGTCATTCAGAGTGTATTTTTGCCTTCTGCTCAGGACAGATTCAGATCTGCCTGGGTGGCGTTTCACAGTTGGAGGTTTTACCAGAGTTACCGTAGCCATTTTTGCTTCATTTTGCATAAACATGTATCAGCCCAAGCTAATTGTATCTGCTTATTGTTTTAAGGAGGGATCAGTGATCATATTTCACAATGGATTTAAATTTGGTGTAATGTATGCAGATATGCTAAAGACACAGGTGTGTTAGAGAGTATTTGCATAAATAAGCAAAAATAAAATGCAGTGCTGAACTCATGTCATCCCTACATGGAAGAACTCCCTATTACTTCATCAAATGTTATTGTGCAAGGCATGCATATTGTTCAGGAACCCAGAAGGTTTTGTAGTTGATTCTATGAAGAAATAATAAGAAAGCAAGATGAGCAAATGGGAAGGAGTTCTGGCAGGACATGTCCACACATCCGGTGGGTATTCAGACTGAAAGGCTATTCTAAACGACATCATCAAGGAGCTGTCCAAGGTGCTAGGGAGAATTCTTTCACATTATACATGGTTATATTTTTATGCTGAAATGTCTGCAATTAAATCTGGGTATTTTCCATATGATTCTGCTACCAAAGATGGCTGGCTGGGGCCAGGGGAAAGGGTGCATATCTGGAAAGAAGATAAAGAGATATATGAAAAAGTGTGTATATCATCAAAGGTTAGAGCCTTCTTCATGAATGCATGCTCCTCTTCAGACCAACTGGTCTTGGAAGGGCATGTCAGGAGCTACAATTCTCTATCTGGGGGGTTGTAACAAAATTGGGAAAATGAATGAAAATGGATAAATCTAATGCAAATTGGTAATGGTTTGTCCACGTAAAAGGAAAGAAATTGGTTGTAAAGAAATTGGATCTCCAATTGATCTCCACAGTAAAAACAGAAAAGAGCATATAGGGGAAAATAGAGAGAGTAAAATCATTAAATCATAGAAAGGGATAAGGGGCTTATCTATTTTATTATCTTTTTTGTCTCTAAAATGTTCTAAATAAGATTGTTGCTAACTTTCCAATCAACAGTGGAAACCTAGTGACCCTGAGGCACTCCTGGTTACGAATAAACAATGCACCTTTAGTCTTCTTCAGTTAGAGGCAAAGGCTGAGAACAGTTCTATTTGCTGCACATATTGAAACATATATGATCTCCAACCATATTTACACAGATACAAGAATAACTGTTAGAACAATAACCACCAAATGCAGTTGGCTGAGATCCAATGCCCAGAATCTTGCTTAGCAAATCTTTCACCCATCCCAATTATTTCCATAAATGAGTCATGTATTCTCAACAACATGATACACACCATACCCATACAACAGATTCCAACTCCTTCTTTCATAAGGGTACTGAACCACTCTTGCCTTGCAAAAAATCTTACTTATGGGAATCTGGATTAATTTAGACCTTCTTTTTAGCTCCTCCACATGTCATCAACCCTTATCTTTGGTTCTGTCAGTGCCAATCTAGTTCCCTCAGCTGTCAAAACCAATCCACCACAGCTAATTTTCCACAGCTACCTGCCATGGGCAAGTTGTTATGGGACAACTCGCCAGGGCCAACTCATTGTGGAACAACTCACTATGGGACAAGAGTTATATTAATATCAAAGAAATGGTGGAATAGAATCATTAAAGAAAGGATGAAAGAAAAGGAACAAAATGAAATGTGAATGACAAAAAATAAAATATTTATTGAATTGAATTGTTAAATTGTCCTGTACTGAGTTGTCCCACAGCAAGTTGGTCATGGTAAATTGTCCCTCAGCAAATTGGCTGTGGTAAGTTGGCTGTGGCAAGTTGCCTGCGGCGAGTTGTCCCATTCTGATCACAGACTGGGTATTCCTTACTCTCTTTGTCTTGATTCTCCATCCAGAAGATAGACTGAGTGCTTCTCTTCAGGAGTTGAACTTGCCTATTGGTCAATGTCCCTTGAACGCAAGTTGCAAGCAGTCCCAACAGAAAGACACATCATTTTCTGTTTTCTCCTATTATCTTTTACTCAGCATGATGTTTTTTTTTTACCTTTGAAACTTGACTTCTTTATTGTTCAAAGATAATCTTTCCGTGTCCTTTTTATCTTTGTTGTTTACTTCACTAAGTTAATCACTTCCTTTCTTATTCCTAGCCATTCTTCACTTTTCTGGGTAAAGTCTGTTTGTGTCAGGTGGTCTTTCCAAATCTGCTCTTGCTCCAAGTCTGTATATTGTCAGCAACAACTCCGCATCTTTTATATCTTTTCCAAATTTTAAGTTTCATTTCTCTGAACCATTGAAGAAAATCCTCAATTCCTTTCAGTCTCTGTTTTGTCTGCTAAGAAGCTCCTTATCTCATCCTATTATATAATTACCTTCTTTTCCCCATATACATTCACATCTATATTTGGATTCCCGCTAATTCAAACTCTGCGTACCTACGTTATGTCCTTGCTTCTTATAGTAAATCCTTAGCAGTTTGCTTCAGGTTTATTCATTTCCCCAACTTTCCCATAACTCCCTAGTTTATACTTCAAATCGTGATTGAGATTTGATGTGAGATTTATCCCTAAACAATCTTGTTACCTATCAGGCATTAGCTGAGGAGTAGTAGGGCTGTACTTTAATGTAGAATAGCTGCCAAAAGTAGTAATCTTACATTATTACCATGTATGTCAGTTGTAGAAAATGTTAAGATGACAGATCTGAGAACATAATTCTACTTTTATTTTACTTATTTGTTTTTGGAACAGAGACTGAAGCATACGTCTTTTCAAATTGGCAAAGTAAAAAGTGGATGTTTGATCTACAGAAAGAAATGTTTGAATGTTGAATGAGAAAGAGACATGTCTTTATATCGCCTTCTAGGTAGTGTTACATGAATTTAATGGAAAACATAGTGTTTATCTTTGTGCTGCCACACATAATTATACTGTGACATAACATCTGATGAAACTGTCCCAAGTAGTCTTTAAATTGCATAGACAGGCTGCTCCATAATGTTGCCATTTTACAGCACAAGCAATATGGACTTGTTTTTTTAAAACATCAATAATTCAATAATTCTTTGTGTCTTTCACAATGAAGCTAACTATATTCCAAGCTAATTATATTCCTAGCTTTAAGCAGTGGGTAAATGTGAACATTTCTGAAACTTTTTGGCCCATGTATCATTTGCTGTTTGAGAAGTTAAGAAAAGTTTCATTTCTAATGTATGATTCTAGTGTCAGGATAGTTCAGTTACTAGGCATATGTCATAAAACTCAATTATATTTGATAATTTGGACAACATTTGCAGTAATACTGACAACATGGTTTCTTGTGAAGCTGAGTCATCATTACAATATCAAGCAAGTATATAATCCAATGAAAGTAGGGAGCGAGGTTTTGGGTGTGATGTGTGTACTGAATTTATCATAGTGTTTAGATTACTGGGATTTCTACAAAGAATATCTAAATAGTATATAAAAATGGATGAAAGAATTTTCCAATCTTAGCATCTAAAACACATAGGAACACACACATACACACCAATCAAGAAAAGCACTGCAGGAGGCACAGTGAGGAAAGAAAAAAGATTTTAATAAAGGGAATACTAAACTCTTTTAGGCATCCAAGAATATATTTTCTAGACTAAAGAACCTTTCATGATTAGTTTATAATCCAACAATTCATCAAGGTTATTCATCGCAAAATGATGCCTGATTTTATAATCAATTATAATTTTATAATTTTTTAAAAAATATATAAATTGTTTGTGTGTGTATGTGTGTTTTAGGATATTATAATTATCAATAGCCCTTGAAACATTCCATGCTTCTAAGGCCTGTTAGGATATTATATTTAATAATCCAGAAATATCTCCCATGTCCAAATATCTCCTGCTCCTTGAAGTACACCGCCATTTTTACTATCTACATGTTTGGAACTACACTTTATACCTGTCATGCCACCTCTTTTTCCTGTTATAAAAAGCTATTGTTTAAAGTGATGTAATTCTTGAGCTACAGTGGAAGATTGGGAAAAGTGTAACTTTCCAGATGTTGCTGAATCCAACTGGTATGGTAAATGGTAATTCAAGGTGATAGTTGCAATATAGCAATCTCTATAATAAACACAATGTCCTCATCCCCATTTTGCTATAACTAAGAACGTAATTGAGTTTGAGAGCATATTACAGAAACAATTGTTTATTACCTACCTGTCTATCCAAGCTCCTTTTCCTACACCCTCCTCAATTATTTTGCCTGTTTAAGATTGCAAATCCCTTGAGGCAAGAGCCTGTCCTTGTATACTGAAGTACCTTGCATATTGAGAGTGATACACAAGTAATGTATAATAATAAATAAAATATGTATGTACAGCTATAGATACAAATATCAGCATAATATATGCAATAACTAGAGTCCAAAGTACATCACATTACAGCAGGCCAAGTTTTTAATAGCCCAGTGGCATTAGTGCATATACATTTAAGAACAATGTGCATGGAGAAGAAGCTAATTAACATGAAACCCTAATTAGTCCCTCAATATTTAGCAAAGAAGCATCAGCAGCTGTCTTAGATGCCATATGCTAATTAGCATTCCTAACTTCAGAAATAATTGTCTCCATTGTTCTGTGTCATCATACTTCTTTTAATTGCACTTTGGAGAGCATTGGCTATAAATGGTATCAAGTATTACATTGCATTGCTTGAGGTTTAATGAGCAATTTAACTGCAACTTAAATGCAACAGATCCCCCAGCATTGCCAAATCCTTAGGCAGTATATTTTAGAGTAATGGATCTAGAAAATCATCATGGAGACATTCCAAGAGATCAACTTTAGGCAAAACATTGCAAGCTTGCAAGACATGCACTGAACATCTTTTTCCTTCTGAATGTGAATTATTCTATTTGTACCAAGGACAAGGAGAACGAAAGCATACTCATTTTTATCTTGCTTGCAGCTATGTGCAATATCTAGTTTCACCTAATGAGTGATCCATCCATTGAAACAAGCAACTGTGCCAATTATTTCTATCTATAAAAAGAAGAGAGTGTTGAAATTGTAATGTTGGGTGAGGAAATAAACCATTTCATTGCTCTGTTCTCTCCTAAACTCCAGGTACTATGCAGGTACATATAAAGCTAGATGAAGATTACAGTGATTGAAGTTCAACTCATCTGTAGGATAATTGGCAGGGGAGAACTACCGACTGTAAATGATTATATTTCTCTGTTGTTCTTGACATCAGTTTTTCTCACCTCTACTTAGAGATGACAGGAATTAGACAATGTGTTTTATTACCTAATTACAGCATTTTGTAACTAATTTTTGAGGAATTTTAAACTAGATTTTATGAAGAGCTTCACAGGTCATTGGGTAGTATTTTTAAAAGTACATTTTGTATTTATGATCATGATCAAGTGAAGTCTGATGGTTGGACAAGGTTTGCTGTAAATGTGAACTATGCATATGATAATGGTAGATTTTCTCTACAGACATGCAAGTTCTAAACTTTTGATTCCTAATTTAAAAAATGTGTACTGACTAAATGATTAATCTGATGTTGTTTATACTTGACTATGCTTTAAATTTATATATTTATACATTCATTATATTTCATTATAATTATACAATCAAGTGACTCTACGCAGCATACAACAAAGATAAAAATGATATATGCAAATTAATATTATTTTTTGGAACTTTAAACCACGAAAGTCATAAAACTAAAACAAATTTTAAAGAATTAGATGAAGAGTATGTTAATGACACTGAAGCTATCTTAATATTTTGCCAGTACCCTGGAGTCTCCAGGTCTGATGACAAAACCAGATCTTGAGGGACTTCTGGAAATTTAAAGGGGATCAGCCTCTCTTTAGGGGTAAGGCTGTACCATAAAGTAAGGCCATGGCCAAGAAGGCCTAAGACCTACCAAATGAAGCTCTCTAGTCAATGGGACCTGTAGCAGTGGTGGGTTGCTACCAGTTAGCACCAGATTGGGCTCCGCCCACCCATCTGGACACTTCTGTGCATGCGCAGAAGCATCATGCGCAAGTGCAAGCGCGCACACGAGCAAACCAGTAGCAAACTAAATTGAAACCTATTACTGACCTGTAGCATGTTCTTTCTAGTCGATCTGATTAGATGGGTACATGCAATTGAGGAAAGGCAGTCCCTCAAATAACCCAATGCCACATAGGGTTTTAAAGTTCAAAACCAGCATCTTGAATTGGACCTGAAAACAGAGTGGTAACTAAAGTAGCTTGTGGAGCAGAGATTCTGGAAACACGCATAGCTGTCTGCACTGCTGCATTCTGCATCAATTGAAGCTTCTGTATATTCTTCAAGGACAGCCCAAGTAAAGTAGAAGTTATTTTATGAATGCCTTTCATCTTCTTTTGTTATATAACTTTATAAGCAGATAACTACTTGGAGCCCTTGTTCTATCCATTTCAGTATCTTCTGATGAAGAATGGCTTAAAATCGTGACTAAATGTAAAATGTGGAAGAAGGAACCTATATTTATCACATAAAAAGAACATTTGGAGGAGTGGGAATGGAGTAATAAAATAATAGTGAAAGCGAACCATATTAGAATTTATCACACCTATAAAAATGGCTTAAGAAAGTGAAAATTAGTAGACAGTTTTGCTATATCGAGCATAAAAATGTTTTTCAGAGGTATTACTACTGAGATAATAGAAATCATATGATCAACAAGCAAGCCAGAATTCAGACTTCCAACCACCCTTTTCTCTATGTTGTTAAAATTTGATTTTGAAACTGTAGGATAAATTTGCAAATGTAAAGGCTTCCAGATTAGAATTTTAAAGAACTCTCCCTCAGAGCCAATTTAACAAGTCTGCAATTCTTGAGGAAGTTTAATATTTCCCTGGCTATACCTTGGCCCAGGGAAATTAATTCATTATGCATCTTCCCCAGCTCAATAAATCTAGCTTTACATAATCCTCCTGTTATCAAGAAACAAAGCTTACTTACAGGTACTTTGCTGACCTGCAAGATATGTGTCATGTTTATGTTTCTGCCGAAGAGGACTCCCAACTATAATTTTACCAGTTGGCCTTTTCCCTGTTGCTCATCAATATTTTGCCTTATTGGTAGTTTGAAAGGTCTTGAAGGCCTGGCTCTTCACTGAGGCCTTTGGTTGGATAACTGAAATTTCAATTTCAAATCTTTATTGTCAGTGCACAACATATGTACAATGAGATTGGTTGAGCTCCCTCAGTGCACCCCTCCAACACAATACAACTCACCGTGAAGACAGAAAATCCCTAACCCAATAAATCATATTAACAAAACACCCAGTCCTATTGCACCAGTGTGAACATGTTACACATTGCGCCGGCGCTGCAATCCATCATACTACATAGTTATGATGTTATTTCTCATTCAGGAGTCTGACAGCCCACAGATAAAAACTGTTCTTCAGCCTGTTTGTACGGCTGGCTATACTTCTATATCTCCTTCCCGATGATAGGAGGGTAAAGAAGTGGTGACCAGGGTGAGAGTCATCCCTGAGATGCTTTTTAGATTGTGTTGTGTTGTTTTTCTTTGTTCCTATCCACCATGTTTTCTAGATCTTTACTCTTTATTTTTTCTGGTTTTCTTATTTTTAAGATTTCAACAATTTATAAAGCTGTAGTTACCGAGAATTAAGAAGCACTGTGCATCTAAAAATTATTATTATTATAGTTGATTCCGTGGTCAGCCTAATGTTTATCCTGGATTTGGCATTTTGATCCACCTAGTGAGTCCTTCCCAACGACCTGGGATAAGCAAATTTGTTTTTTGTCTGTATTAAAGGTATCATTGCAGGATGTAACCTGTTCTAAATTAAGCTGCCTTTTGCAATTGACTGGTGGTGATTTTCAAAAGGCAGCTTTATTTAGAACAGCTTGTACAAAAATGTAAAAATTACAGCTGCCAGCTCTTTAGCTGGCATTGGTCTTCATATGCATTGAGTACTTCCCAATATGTTGTGATGTTTTAGCATATCGTATGTGCAGATCCAAACATTGAAGTCTCTTATAATTGACAGATGGAAATGTTGTCAATGTGCAGATTTTCTAAGTGCCATTCAATATTTTTGTTATGACATCCTGCATGCTGATAACCACTGGGATGACCACACCCAGTTTATGACATAAACTTCAATTTTGATTTTCATATCTTGATTCTTTCTGATCTTCTCCAATTCTTTCTCTTCTATCTGTTTTACTATTCCCTGATATTTCCATATCAATCATCCACACTTTCTTAACAGAACAGAGTTGGAAGGGACCTTGGAGGTTTTCTATTCCAACCCTCTGTTCAAGCAGGAGAGCCTATATCCGTGATGGCGAACCTATGGCACGTGTGCCACAGGTGACACGCGAAGCCATATCTGTGGGCATGCAAGCATTGCCCTAGCTCAGCTGCAGCGCTCATGCACACACCGGCCACCTGATTTTCAGGCCTTCTGGGCCCACTGGAAGTCGGGAAACAGTCCGTTTCCGGCCTCCAGAGAGCCTCTGGGGAGGTGGGAAAGGTCGTTTTTGCCCTCCTCAGGCTCCAAGAAAGCCTCTGGAGCCTGGGGAGGGCGAAAAATGGGCCTACAGGGCCCACCGGGCCATCACGTGCCAAAAGTGGGGGTCACATGGGGGGTCACATCTGCATGCGTGGGGGGTGGTGCACATTGAATTACGAGTGTGGGCACACACACACGCAATCCCCCTGGGCTCCCCCTGCTTTTGGCACACAACGGCAAAAAGGTTAGCCAACACTGGCCTATATCATTCCTGACAAATGGCTGTCCAGTCTCTTCTTCAAAGTCTCTGGTAATGGAGCACCTAAAACTTCTGAAGATAAGCTGTTCCACTAGTTAATTGATCTCACTGTTAGGAAATTTCTCCTTTAGTTCTAGGTTGCTTCTCTTCTTGATTAGTTTCCATCCATTGTTTCTTCTGGTGTTTAGGAAAATATGTTGATCTCCCTTCTTTGTGGCAGCTCTTCAAATATTGGAACATCACAGTTCCTCTTTTCAACTGCAGTTTAATTTAGTGTTCATGAGCCAAGACTTAATTACTCGGTATTCAGAAATTCCACAATATTTTAACCTGCTCATTTTTTCAACTTCATCTTTCCATTAGTTTTTCATTAGCATTGGCACATGATAATTTTTACAAATGCTTCAGCAAATCATTTTGGCAACTGTGTTATGTTGTTTATAATCAGTTTGTGCAATTTTCTAGCACAAGTTGAGTATAGGGTCCATTTTTTTCTTCTGATTTTTGCAGCATCTGCACTTTGAATAATTTGACAAGTTTTCAGTTCTGGCCTTGATTTCATTATTCCTGATATTAATCTCCATAGCTCTTCCTAGGACTATGTGGATCTCATCTTTGTTCATATAGGGCAACTACTACTGACACTAGATCTGGAGATTGGTATCCTAAGTCAAGAGAATGTGCTTTAAATACTTCACCTTCTTTCTTTCTCACCAATAGATATGTTCAGATTTTTCTGAAATGATTCTAAAGTTTCTGATCATTCTTCTTGCAGATCTATTCTACTCAAATCTGACAGGGCATGGCTTCAAAGCCCTTTTCAGTTATTTTTAACATCCTTTGCCAGCTGTATTTTTGCAAGCATATGGCATTGTTGGAGACAAAGCAAATACCAGCACAGGCTGTCTTGCCTCAAACCTCAGCTGGCTCACACAAAAGGGCGCAAAAGGCTGCTCTTGTGCAGCCGAAATCAAGCCTTCAGTTTCTTTTTTTTAATATTCTAGTTGGAAGCCATTGCCAGGTTTTATCTTTATCCACTTTTTCCTTGATCTTTTGTAGAAATCATATGTAATGCTTTTTTTGCCAGCATTCTATTAGTGCCTTTATTGTATTAGTTCAATGCTCATGTTTGTTTGTGTCAGAATAGGATTAGTCAAGCCTTTTCTGATCATTCCCCATAGTATGTTTCCAACTGAGGTTTTTTCTTTTTTTTTTTAATATTGGCTTAAAATATCCTTCTATAGTCTTAGAACAAATGCAAAAGTGAGGACAATACAAATCATTAATATACATAGTATATAGAATGAATCGGATGTTACAAATTAATAATATATTCACCAGTAGACTGTGTGAATTGCAGCATGTATACAAATTTGTTTCTGAACTCACTCATGTTTCATTATTTAAAAAAACTATAAATATGCTTGCACAGTAAGCATCTGTGTTTACTAGTAGTTTGATATCCGAGTGGTACAACCAAATCTGTTGAAATGAGTATTAATGTACTAATTAGGAGTATTAATGAGTATTACCTACCTTGTTGGGTTGGCAATATATAAACTATCAATATAGCTTTAAGACTGCTGTATTGCATCATACGGTGTCCTGGTTGATTAGCTCTGTAGCCAATCTCCTTAAGAGGGAGCTAGAAACATGGTTTGTTTTTCTTTGCTGTTCATGCTCTCTGATATCTCGGTATGCTACTGTTTGCAAATCCAGATGAACTGTTTATTGTGAATGACTACGATGACTGGTAAGAAGACTTTGTTATTGGATTATCCCTGGACTATCATTTTGCTATCTCCTGCTTTATATGTGTATGACCTGGACTGTTTATTGGACTGTGCCTTACTATTGCCTGAAAGTAAACACAACTCAGTGTATCTGTGTGTTGACTGGGCTTATTCGTATCTACCCTCAATCGCTTTCATGTGCACACCCTTGCTACTCAAGGGTTACTCTGCAAATTCCTTAACAATGAGTCTGGTGTTATTTTTTATATACAGATATTCTGCAGTTGCAAGTAATGGTTCCAAAGCTTTATCCAAATAAAGGCTCCCCTCAAAGGCAAAAAAAGAAAAGAAAAGAAGGTATTTATTTAAAGCTCAAGGCAATTTTTTCCAGGTGTTTAAACTCTGGACTAACAAGGTGATTTATGCATTTGCACCACAGTTTATTTCTTAACAAAAACCTAACACAATTATTGCTGGCAGGGGGAGTGGCTGCTTTTAAGTTTCTATTACTAGCCTTCGGGCTTGCTGATAAAACTGTTAACCATAAGCATTTTATCTTCTCTCTTTAGCTTTCAAGTTTTCACAATAAGAGACAATATATTGTTTTTGCTGCAGATTCAGATGAAGAGTCAATCTCTCATTTTATATTGGAACACTTCCATATTTTTTTTCTTCCTCCACCAGACTGATCGTGCCTTCTTTCATCTATCATAATGATCAATTTGTCTTGGTTTTAAAACAACAGTGCATTTTTCTTCAGTTCTGATTCTGTTCTAAAAGAGCTGTAAAGAATAGCAATAACAATATCTACCTTTGAATGTAAAAAAAAAAAAAACAACCCTTGAGGAACTCTCAGATTCCTTTAGATTTCTATATAAATGTTTAGGAAAAATATTTTCCGAAGTATTTAATTATTGATCCTTAAGATCAATACCCAAATGATGAGCATGGGGAGGTCTCCATAAAAGAAAATAAATACACTGGGGAAGGTACCCTATCACTTTATCGTGTCCACCAGGAAGATGCAATGACACTGAATCTGCAAGGAAATGATGGTATCACTGTATGGAATAACCACACAAACTTATTCATTCTAATTAATACATGGAAAATTGGCATCCCTGTGATCATTTGGCTGCAATTCTAAAGTCCTCTTTTAGAAACCAAGAGCCAGTTTAATGTAGTGGTTATAGGCATCAGGCTAGAAACCAGAAGATAGTTCTTGCCCTGTGTTAGGCATGAAGACAGATGGTTGACTTTAGTTCAGTTACTCTTTCTCAGCAGGAAGGTAAGTGGAAGGAAACCGCTTCAAAAACTGTGAGAAGAAAACATGAATGGATTTGGCTGGCTCCAAGGCACAAAAGAAAAAGTTGAACAAAAACATTCTGGCTTAAATTTCCTCCCCATACTAAGTTTTTTTTAAAAAAAAAATAGTGGCTAGTTTCTATATGCATTTCCTTAAACACCAAAAAAATCTATTCAGTGACCAAAAATCAGCATGATTGTGCTCATGTGAAAGTTTCTGAGCATGTTAAATAAAACATAAGCAGAAATTCCCTGAAGACCTTTGCACTCAGCATGTTGAATGTAGATTTGACCCTTGTGTGTGTGTGTGTGCATGCGCACGTGCATGTGCATGCACGCACACTTGTGCATAACAAAATTCCTGAATAGAGGTTAAATCAGGGTGATCACCTGAAACTTAAAAGATTCATATAGGTTCCTGAATTCATTTTGTGGCATGGCTTTTTTTTCACTTTGGGGAAGTGAGAAATGCACAAAATCAATATAAGAGCCAAATACCACTCACTCATCACGAAATCTCCAGAACGATAAAGCCTACAAACTTGAAATTTGGCACATAAGTTCCTCTTGGCTTCTAGGTGCTCGCTAAGAAAGGATTTTTCAAAATGACCATCAGATCATTAGTATTTCATATACAGTATTATATTCACACATTCTACTCCCCCTCCCCATCTGAAAAGAACTCTGTCCCAACTGCCAATTGCCTTATATTAACACACTGTGATGCTAAGGAGCTAGACATTCTACTCCCCCTTCCCACCTAAAAAGAACTCTGATCCAACTGCCAGTTGCTTATATTAACACACTCTGATGCTACCCCTTTGATAAATTAAGTGTGGCCAGTGTGTGAATCATCCAGCCTGTGGACTGGGACATTCTACTCCCCTCCCCCTCTGCTCCAACTGCCAGTTGTCTTAATTAACATGTCCTGATGCTATGGAGTTACATATCCTACATTAAGTTTCAGGCTTTAAGTGTCAATTTATCACTCCCGCACACATAGTTTCATAGCGAAGCACAGGCGTCCTGCTAGTATACTATAAGCCCCAAAAGAGGCTTAATTTTGTTCATAGAATCAAAAAAGCAAAAAGAAAACTTCCCATCTCTAAAGTACTGTAAAAAAAACCACCTAAAAATCTTGATCCTGCCTCTGTTTTTGTCTTCTTTGTGTCACTGTTCTGCCCTTATGGCTCTTGGCCTTTGACACATATAGTAACACTAATCAACAGTGGCTTAGTAGATATATATGAAAACATGAAAAAGTGGAGAAGACGGTTATGATCTACATTGTAAATGCCATTTGTTTGCCCCCAAAAAAGTGATGGTCAGTTTGTTATATAGCTTCACAATGGCAAAACCAACTGCAAGAGAGAGTATATAAAGGAAGGAAGTAAATGCACAACATGTTAATATTCTGACAGTGGTGATCATTTCAATCACTCTCCTGGGAGAGGTTATAATTTATGTTCTTAATTAAAAACATCTCCTTTTGCTGCAGTCAAGAGCCCCAGGAGGAATCAAATGATGCTGCATTAAATGAATGCTTCACTCTGTCTGCTTAGTTTGCACACCTTGGATTCATAACAACCTTCTATTTCCTCCCGAATTAGTTTGAACAAAGCTCTTACAGTTCATCATTAGCTGCAGCTGCAGTTCTTTTCATTTTAGAGCCATACACAGATTTATTAATTTGAAAACAGTATCTTCATACATAATGACAAATTTGATTCAACCACAATTTTTTTTCTGACACAATAAAGTCATCTGGACTATTGTAACGCTCTCTACATGGGGCTCCCCTTGGGGTGCACCTGGAAGCTCCAATTGGTGCAGAATGTGGCCGCACAGGGGATTATGGGAGCGATGGGGCACTCCCATGTGACACCTCTCCTGTGTGAGCTGCATTGGCTTCCAGTGGACTTCCGGGTGCGCTTCAAGGTGTTGGTAACCACCTTTAAAGCACTCCATGGCTTAGGGCGGGGTACTTACGGGACCGTCTTCTGCCACCAATTGCCTCCCACCGGCCAGTTTGCTCCCACAGAGAAGGCTCTCCTCAGGGTGCTGTCAGCCAGACAATGTCGGCTGGCGACCCCCAGGGGAGAGCCTTCTCTGTGGTGGCGCCCACCCTCTGGAATGATCTACCCCCAGAGATACAAGTGATCCAGACCTCCGGACTTTTTGTCGGGCCCTTAAAACTTACTATTTTCAGTTAGCCGGGCTGGCCTGACTCCATGTTGGTTTTAAAGTTTGATACTGATTTTAAATTGAAATGTTTTAAATTATGGGCCAAATTTTATAAATTATTTTTAAAATTATTTTAACTTTTGTATATAATGTTTTAGTTGGCTGTTTACCGCCCTGAGTCCAGAAGGAGAAGGGCGGTATAAAAATCAAATAAACATAAATAAACATAAACAAAGGAAAAATCAATTTGTTTGTGTTTACATTTCCACTTTTGCAATAGGATTTTTCTGCCTTCTGTATCTGGATAGCAATAATGCCATATTTCTATGGATTTCTGTGAATTCCAATGTTACATGGCCATGAGAGTGAAGTTTCTGTCCTGCTACATCCCATTCCACTCTCATTAACTCTGAGCAAACTGTTCCAACCTCCCACCCCCAGCAGATTTTAAGTGCGTATGATGACTGCAGGGAAACTTTCTTTCTCCTGGTTTAATCAGAAAGAAAACAAAAAAGAAGGAAAACCCTATCCAACAAAATGAAATGTAATGTGGAGAAAAGCAAGGTTTTACACTTAGGCAGGAAAAACCAAAGGTACAAGTACAGATTAGTGAAACCTGGCTCAAAAACAGTAACTGTAGGACCTTGAAGTCCTAGTGGATGATCGCTTAAATGTGAGCCAGCAATGTGCAAGGAATATAAATCCTTTCATTCCCCAATATCCTGTCAGAGCTGAAGAACCTTCTTGGATGAGAAGCAAAATGTCTCCAAAAGAAAAAAAAACAAAATAGTCCAGTTACCTCCTGAAAAACCACCTTTGGGACAACCATGACCTGCATGACTGAGAAACTGTACAGACTTTTAGCTATACAATTTGGGATGAACACCCTTTGAATGGTGTGGGAGTAGGAATGGATTTCCAGAGAAAAAAGATTGCAGACTACAGGAACCAGAAGCACCACTCAGGTGACCCTGAGGACACAGATAAACTTCCAAGTGCTTCAATAAGCCTGTAAAAGGATGCAGATTACCATCTGTCTGCAAGCAAGGAATATAAATCCGTCCATTCCCCACTATCCTGTCAGAGGCTGAAGAAGTTCCTTGGATGAGAAGTGAAATGTCTTCAAAAGAAAAAAACAAGAAAATCCAGTTGCCTCCTGAAAAAGCACTTATGGGACAACCATGACCTGGATGATTGGGAATCTTTACAGACATCAAAATGTACATTCAGCCATAAGGGCTATGGTTTGTTTTGGATGAGGAAACACATTTTCACCTTTTTTATCAAGGGAAAGGAATAGCTTTTTGCTATTTTATGTATTACTGGAAGTGTAGCATGAATGGCAGTTGAAATGGAGAGATTGTTCTCTGTATTCAGCTATTGCCTGCTTGGGATGAGTAATGAAGAGCTAGAAGTTGTATCTGAATTTGCAGATTTCATATTTGCAAACACGTATTCAACACTATGCAGACTGTCTCTTTGATTTGAAGATAGTGGGGATAAAATGAAGAAATACAAGTTGGATTCGGCCTGCTTAGAGACTTATTTCCAAATTAAAAGGGTGGTAGGTGTGACAAACCCGTGATGTCCTTGAAATGGTTATTTTATTAATGTTCTCTCAAGATTGTTGTTTCACACTTGCATAGGTTTTTTATTTCACAACCATGCTGCTTTATAGATTTTGAACTGGCATTTTTTTTCCCTTTTGCAGAAACTGAAGTATCAAGACACTAAGAAATGTTAGTTTAATCCCTGCCATTTTAGTGGAAAAATAAATAAAACATACCTTTAAGCTTCACACACCAAGAAAACAAGAAGAAAAATATAATTTTCAAAATGGAAGCCATTTTGGTGTCACTAACTCTGCCTAACTATTTGAGAATACTCAGCTCCCTTCCCTTTAAACAAATATAGCCATCATCCACAATAAATAAACAAATAAAGGCCACCTAAAGAAGTAGACAAGGATCTTAAATCAACTTTACCTACAATAAATCTCAGTTCTCTAAGTTAGACTTCAACATAGAATTCTGCTCCTTCTCTTGATTGCAAGGGGGAAAAAAATTGAAGGTAGAAAATAAATATATAAGACTAGGATTCATTACACCTGTCTAAAGTATTTGATTTAGAGAATGCATTAAGCTGCCTATCACATTCTATTTTGAGATAGTAAAACTGCACATCCTTTTGTATTTATTACTAACAGCAGTACAAAACATCAAACAAAGAAACAATTTGTGTGGTTGATTCTGCTTCAGTTCTGATACTAAATATCGAAATGTTGATATTTGATCAGAATGAATATATATGTATGTGTGTGTGTGTGTGTGTGTGTGTGTGTGTGTTTCTATCGAAGCACCTGGTCTACCCCTATATGGGAGGGAGCATCCTGCTTCCCTTTCGCCTTTCGGCCCCAATCCAGGAGCCCTCAAGCAGTCGCATTCATGACAAACCATTTTAGACCAAATTTATATTTGCTGATGAAGAAATAAAGGGAGACTAGTATAAATCTACTTCAAGCTAATTAGCTCTCATCAGCTAGCCATACCCTTGCTTGAATCCAAGTTCGAATCCGAGTAAGGGTATGGCTAGCTGATGAGAGCTATATATATATATACACACACACACACACATACATGCATACATACATATATATATATAAAGGTTCCCCTCACACATATGTGCTAGCCGTTCCCGACTCTAGGGGGCGATGCTCATCTCCATTTCAAAGCCAAAGAGCCAGCGCTGTCCAAAGAAGTCTCCATGGTCATGTGGCTGGCCTGGTTTGCAATTTAAGAATTTTAAATGCATATGCTGTTGCCGTGGCCACAGAACAAATGCTTTATTTTGAGAATAAGACACAAAGAAAGTATTATTTAGCTTAATCCAATTTAATAGATCAGTATGCTCCATAGCAGGGGCATTGAAGCAGGATAATTCCATTTTATTACTGTTGATGGGACTGTAAGTAAAAGCCCACCAGAGAAGAATATGCAAAACTCTAAATTATTGGTTACCCTGTAACTAGATACAATTGTATTTCTTTTGCTCTGCTCCAGTAGGATAGATAGATCAAAAATCCTGAAGGCTACAGGTTCAATGTGTCAATTAATAAATCTGAATCTTTCCCTATTAAAGGAAGTAGTATCTGTACTGAATCTTAACAAAAATGTATTTTTTAAAAATATTAATTTTAATGAAAATAATGGCACTTCTGGATTTAAATATAATATATATTGACCAGCAATTACCAGGTAAATGTCTAAAAATAGACCAGAAATATGGTCTATTTCAGAGCTGTAATTTATCTCTGAGTATCCTTGCTCTCCAACTGTATAGTTCATCCTATTTCATCTCTTGAACAACTTTATCCTTCACAAGAAACCTTCCAACCTATCTAATGTTCTGCTAGCTCTAACTGACATATCTGTAGTGAAAACAAATTGATGCATATATTTCTTTGTTGTACTTGTGTTCTTCCATCTGAAAGCAATCAGGCTAGAGTAAGAGATTTAGACCAAAATCTAGGCATTGCCTATATATGAACCTCTATATTGCCTCTACATGAACCTTTATATCCAAAAGTTGCAGAGTGAGATGCTTAAATCCGATGACAATCGATGGGCTGTACAAAAACAATCAACTGAAAAGTAGGCTAATTCAGTAGGCAAAATCTAATCCTATCATTGATGCTTGCAAAGACACCTTTCTAATTCCAAGTCATCTCTTCCCCAAAAAATGGTAGACGAGTCCATGTACCTTCCAAGATGTATATTTTAATATCAAAGCAGAAATGTGCAAGATAAGTGTGTCTCTAAATTTACGTCTACCTTGCAAAAATTCATGTGAACATTATATGATGGTAAAGGATTATTGTTGTTGTTGTTGTTGTTGTTGTATCATTTGGCTACTTTGTTGTTCTCTTGTCATCATCCTAATTTTTGCTACCCAGAACTGGTATCCTAAGATGTTGGCATTTGTAGTACCAATATTCTACAAACATATACATAAAAGATATATTAGTGGGTACTGGAAATTTCCCTCCTTTCTGTCTTGGTATCATAAAGTAAAATATTAGAAAATGAAGGGACCTTAAAAGTCATCAAGCCCAAATGCTTGTTCAGTGTAGGATCTGTTAAAACATTTGAGACAGATGCTTTATCCACACTATTGTTGAAGAACTCCAATGAAAGCGAACATACTAATTCATGGATCAACCTATTCCATTGGTTGACAGAACCTATCAACAGGAAAAGTAGTAACTAATCAACCTCCTTTTGGTTTTTCACAGTGCCTTTGGACAATAAAACCACTGCCATCCCAATATGATAACTCTTTTGCTATCCAAAGAATATTGTAACTTCTAAGCTAATTTTTTTCCTTCAATAGGTCGGATGTTATTTAACCATTTTATAAGTCTTAATTTCCAGTTCCACATCATCCTGGTAGCTTTTCTCTGAACTCACTCCAGTTTCTCAATGTCTTTTTTAGACTGTAGTGCCCAGACACAAATTCTGGATACAGATTTTAACTGTGACACAACCAAGGTGAGATAAAGTAGAACAATTACTTCGTGTGATCTGAACACTTGCTCCTTTCATTGTGTTCTCCTCAGATGCAAGATTTTAGATTACTCTTTGTTAAAACTCATGCTGACTTTTGTTAATTGTTACATTTCTGTTGTGGGGATCACAAATACACTGTTTAAAGACTTCATTGAGGATAGATGTCAAGTTGCCAGAACTGTGATTTCACTATAATTCTCTACTTTTTGAAAACAGGGATACCAACTGAGTAACCTTGGGCTAAACACTTTCTCTCAGTCCTAGGAAAGAGGCAATGGCAAACTCTTCTGAAAAACCTTGCCAAGAAAACTGTAGGAAGTTGTCTAGGCAGTCTCCGAGAACTGGACATGATTGAATGAAAGAAGAAAACAAAGGTCTTTTTTAGAATTTTAGAAGTTCTCAAACATTATATAGTGGTCCTGCAGTCTCAGTCTGTCTCAAGTTCTTCAGAACCCTAAAAGGTAACCCCTCTGGCCCCGATATTTGAATTAATTTAAATTAACTATTTTTTTCTTCTTCTGATCTAATCTGACTTGTAATTCCCTTTTTCTCTCATGGTCCAGTGATACATAGCTAGGGCTTTGTTCCCCTTCTAAAAAAGATGAACATAATATACAGGAATTCTGCCCTTCTTCATCACTCATTACCAATTCATATCTTTCTCCTCATAAAGGAAGGAGAAAGGCCTCATTGCTTTCCCTTTTATTTCTGATGTGCCTGAATAGACTTTCTTGTTGTTTCAGCATTTTTCATAAGATTCTGCTCATTCTGTACCTTAGCCTTTCAGATGCAGTCTCCACAATATCTGATGACTGCCTTGTACCCATTTCCTTTTCAGAATCTTAGAAATTCTGGGTGAAGCCATATTAGTCTCTTTAGATGTCTTCCAGTTTTCTCCCAATGTTTGCAATTGCACTTTATTATCTCATGTTATGGCATCTCATTCCAATCCATTTCCTATCTCAACCCTTCTTCCTTTCTATTTGAAGCCATTAGATGTGACCTATATTCAGTCTGAATTAATAAAAATCTCTCCTCTGAAATCCAGTATACAGTCTGATTTTTCTTAATATGAAATCAAAGATATCATGGTTCTTTTCTCCCATAGATCTATTCACCTTCAGTTCTTCAACCAATTTCTTCCCGTTAATAACAATTAAGTCCTTGTTCATTTCTCCATTTCCTGACAGAAGGCTGGAGGACAGGAATTTATTGGACTTCCAACTCTAGATAAAATTAGATTTTAGCAGATGTCAGGAAAACAGAAATCTCCCATTGCTTCTAATGCATCTTTAAAGTTTCATTATTTATCTCATCCACATCTGTCTGTCCAGATATATTATAATAAACTTCTACAATTATTTCTCTCTCCTATTAACTTACTCTCAACAGAATTTCCATTCTTTAGTTGGTCCCTTTTCTGTACCAGGATGTTCAGTATTTCTTAACATACAGCATTTAATACCACCCTGATGAAATTGGTAAGGCATCTGGTAAACACATTCACAGTCTTGATGAAACACAACCCATTTCTTGCCAAGAGTTTTTCACATGCTATAAGTGGTACAGTCTGTGATCAAATATCCAAACCCTTCTTGCTGATACCATCTACAGACTTAGCTTCCCATTTCTACAATCCCATTCTATCTTTTCCCCCATTGTTATCAACTGATAAAAACTATCCTTTGGGATAGGATAAGAAACATAGCAGTCGGCAGTTCTTGAATGCTCCTCATCCTGAATTAGCCCGTTCCCATGATGTGCCTAACTTCAACAATGGGATGAATAAATCAACAAAACCCAACCAACTGCCCCAATTTGTCCACCTAGTTTTGTTCATCAACCTATCTACCTAGAAAGATCTGAAGAGAAACACTGGCTGGAAAACAAGTGTCTTCATTAACGGCCAAGACTCAATAGGACACAATTTAAATACTGCTCTGTGCAGTAGTCGAAACATATATCATGCTGCCTGCCTAGTCAGTATGGAAGGAATTATAAGATGAACCCTTGCCAGTGCTTTCCTGGCATAATAGGTAAGATAGTTCTAGAGCTGTGATGGCGAACCTATGGCACGCATGCCACAGGTGGCACACATAGCCGTAGTGGGCACACCAACTGAGCTCTGGTGCACATGTGCGCACTGGCCAGCTGATTTTTGGGCCTTCTGGGCCCACCAGAAGTAGGGAAACAGGCTGTTTTCTGCCTCCAGAGGGGCTGGGGGGAGGCCCATTTTTCTTTCTTACCTGGCTCCAGATCCTCTCTATTTATCTGGGAGGGGCAAAAACAGCCTTTCTCACTCCCTCGGAGGCCCTCCAAAGGCCTGAAATGGCCAATTTCCCAACTCCCAGTGGGACAGGAAGTGACTTTTTTGCTGTCCCCAGCCTCCAGAGACTCCTAGAGAGGATCTGGAACCAGGTAAGAAAGAAAAACGGGCCTACCAGGCCATCATGTGCCAGAAGCAGGGGGGGGGAGGGGGGGTTGTGCACGCATGGGCAGGGCAGGATGCATAGAATTATCGGTGTGGACACGCACGCACGTGACCCCCCCCCCCCCCCCCCCCCCCGGCACGTGATGGCAAAAAGGTTAGCCGTCACTGGCCTAGAGAACTAAGTAGGAATTCTATGGTCTTCATATGGTACATTTTAACCCAATTAAAGTGATTTTATGTGGCTAGAGGTTAAAAAAAAACTTGGAAAGTTAAATGGTTTATAGTTCACATAAAGGATCTTACAGTGCAATCCAGTCTGGACTCTTTTCAAGGAAATCAGTGGGATGCTTAGGAATCTCTATAATATCAGTTTGATCCATTCCTACCTGTTCTTTAATGATGAGATAATGTAGAACCTATTTAAATGTGGCATAACTTTATTTTATTTTGTTGATGTGGAAATTCAGATGAGTAAAAGAACAACTAAATCTCAATTATTTATTTCTTTTTAAAAAATAGTGCAAGTAGCTATTAGAGAAGATATAATAGTGGATTATTCACCAATTTTTATCATGTGCCATTTCAATAAAATCTCTATAATAGCCATATCAGGATGTGCTTAGCTGGTATTGCTTTGCTTTATAATATCATTAACATACCATGTGCTAGAAACAACATTAGTGCTTCAGATATACGAGGATTTTATTCATTACAACTTCTATTGTTGAATACGTATCCTTAATATCTTTAGTTGTGTGCCTGCATTATACTTAATAATACTCTTAGAAGATATTGTAATTGTTTGGTCACTGTTAAAATTTGTGATGAATTGTGTAACATTATCAATGGCCAAGTCTATTTTGTTAAAAATTCAAACTGAACCTAAGCAAGCTTTTGTAATCAATAGCCATGATACACATGAACATCTAGTTTTGTACAATCTTAAGATTTTATTGACACTAACTGAAATAGCTGGTTCCAAAGTAAATTAGCTTAACTATTCTTCCATCTCCACCGTGAGCCCCGGAAATGATAGTTTTATGAGATAAAGTTTCTGCAAAAAAAACTATATATCCCAAGGTGATTTTTTAAGGGATTTCATGACAGCCAGTGTGGCATATTCCTTACTTTTATTGGAAAATAAAGCCGTCTTACCATTACAAGTATGGCTACCATATCAGGGTTATCATTTCCAGATCTCTACTAGATGGTAGGAAAGAAAAAAGAGAAAACTCTAATTTTTCTCTCACCCATCTAGTAGTCATTTAGATCAGTGTTTCTCAACCTTGGTAGCTTGAAGATGGGTGGACTTCAACTCCCAGAATCCCCCAGCCAGCAACGCTGGCTGAGGGATTCTGGGAGTTGAAATCCACCCATCTTCAAGCTTCCAAGGTTGAGAAACACTGGTTTAGATAGTTGTAGTTGAAATATGGTAGCTTAGGTACAAGGTTATGTTAATACTATAACTGTTTTTCCATCTAGATCAGTATTAACTACTTGACTACTAACATAATCTTCAAAGAATCATTCACCGTATTTTCTTTATAAAAATTTATAAAATCACTGAAATCAATAGGATTCTCAATCATACACTAGTAGCACCCATATGAATCTTGGCTAACATTATGTGGCAGTTTTGAAAAAAAAAATCTGGAAAATCCCAAAACAGGAAAATATTTTTTCTTGAACACTAATAGCAATAGCACTTACCATATTTTTTGGCGCATTCGGCACATGGTGCATTCGCTGCTGGCGCGGCCCATTCAGCATGGCCCATTCGCTGCTGCTGTGGCCCATTTGCCGTGGCCCATTTGCCACTCCCACAGCCTGTTCAGCCTCAGCCTGTTTGCTGCATTCAGCTCAGCCTGTTTGCCGCAGTTCATTAATCGCCACCCATTTGCCGCAGCCTGTTTGCCGCTGCCGCAGCCCCTTCAATATGGTCTGTTTGCCGCTGGCGCAGCCTGTTCGGCATGGCCCATTCGCCGCTGCTCATTTGCCATGGCCCATTCGCCACCGCTGCTGCAGCCCAATCTAGAACAGCTGATTGCCATCACACCAACCCCCTCCCCGCTGCTGCAACATTCACTATATAAGATGCACCTAAATTTCCACCCACTTTTTTGTGGGGAGGAGAATTGCATCTTATACTCCAAAAAGTACAGTAGACATTTTTACCACTTCACAGTGCTTTACAGCCCTCTCTAAGTGGTTTACAGAGTCAGCATTTTGCCCCAACAATCTGGTCCTCATACTATGCCATGTCCAATGGGTGGTTAATATTTTTTTTTAAATTTGATTTATATGCCGCCCTTCTCCGGAGACTCAGGGCAGCTTACAATGCGTTAAGCAATAGCCTTCATACTTTTGTATATTTTATACAAAGTTAGCTTATTGCCCCCACAAACTGGGTCCTCAATTTACCTACCTTAGAAAGGATGGAAGGCTAAGTCATCCTTGAGCCTGGTGAGATTCGAACTCGCAGTAATTGCAGGCAGCTGGTGTTAATAACAGTGTGCTTTAGTCCACTGTACTACCAAGGCTCATTAAAGTAAATTAAAGTACCAGTACAGGTAGTCCTCAAGTTATGACCATAATTGAGCCCAAAATTGAGCTTTGGTGGCGCAGCAGACTAAAGTGCTGTTAAATAGCATCTGCTGCCTGCAATTACTGCAAGTTCAAATCTCACCAGGCTGAAGGTTGACTCAGCCTTCCATCCTTTTGAGGTAGGTAAAATGAGGGCCCGGATTGTGGGGGCAATAAACTGACTTTGTATAAAAAAGAACACCGCTTGCGGGGGGGGGGGCAAAGCCCTACTAAGCTGGTATATACAAAAATATGAAGGCTATTGCTTAACGCATTGTAAGCCGCCCTGAGTCTCCGGAGAAAGGGCAGCATATAAATCAAACCAATAAATAAACAATAAATAAATAAATTTCTGTTCTTAAGCGAGACAGTTATTAAGTGAATTTTGCCCAATTTACAATGCTTCTTGAAAAAAACTGAAAAACCCCAAAACAGACAAATACTTTTGCAGAACTCTAACAACACTAGCACTAGCACTTAAACTTATATACCACTTCACAGTGCTTTACAGCCCTCTCTAAGTGATTTACAGTGCCAGTATATTGACCTCCCCCAACAATCTGGGTCCTCATTTTGCCAACCTCGGGAGGATGGAAGGCTGAGTCAACCCTGAGCCAGTGAGACTTGCCGCCAAACTGCTGGCAGCTGTCCGTCAGCAGAATTAGTCTGCAATATTGCATTCTAATCACTGTGCCACCACGGCGCTAATACTCATATCTCTCATCTCTGAGAGTTTAAGGTAGAGTTTTCCAACCTTGGCAAGTTTAAGACACGTAAAACCTCAGTTCCTAGAATTCTCCAGCCAGCCTTCAATTGCATGTTGTGATCACATGTGTCTTTTTCAGCCCTCCCACCCCAAAGGGCATTTGCTTTTCCTATTTCAAAATAAGTCCCTATGTTTACAAATAGGACAAAAGTTGCATTTTCCCTTCCATAACCAATTAAATGTTCCTTTGACTTCCCCTTTATATTGCATTTATTATAAATAAAAAGGGGACTATACTGTGCCTCTGCTTTCCCTGCTCATATGCTTCAGTTCTCTCTTGTAAGGCAAGGTGCCCCATGTAAAAGTGTCATTTTTTTTATTTGCTCTTACTTTTCTTTATCTTGTTCTTAAGAGCTTCCGCCTCGGTATAAAAACTCTTAGAAATGAGTGATAAGCTTGTTATTAAGTTGGAGATTTTGCTTCTCTTCAATAACGGACACTTAAATAATGTTCTCAATCTTACAAGCAGTGTTCTTTCATTTGGGTATTTATGCACAAGATGAGGCACATCTACAATGTTGGAGAAATAGGAAAAGCATTTTGTTCCAGGTACATGACGTGCCTATAACTGTTGTGCTATAAATGTAAGGGGTGAAATGAACATTAGAAACCAAAGGATACAAACATCGGTTAAAGACTATGAATGCCAGTTATTACTGCTGGGAGTCGGGACAAGGAAGGGCTGTCAAAAATGTGCATTGATCTAATTATTTAAAAAGACTTAAATTGTGTTTTATAGCAGATGCTGTTGAAGACAAGATAAGTGAATGACTGGCGTATTACAGACATTGTGGAGCATATTGTAGACGCATGACAGGCCATAACTCTTGAAGAACTTCACTCGCATATTAATGCCGAATTCAGCAGAAGGAGGTGATGAAGTTAGGTGTTTTGACAGAATGAATCTGGGCTCTGCAAGAAAGAAAGAGATCATAATTTGAAAGGCTGACTCGTCTCCCTGAAGCTGAGGGAATATTCAGTTACAATATTTTTGGTTTACTATGACAATAACATTCTAAAACTGCCACTCCTTTGCCCAAAGGAATGGGGATGACAAAAATCCTGACCCCTTTGGATAAGGCATTTTTTGTGTGCAATTTAATACCAAAATTAAAGATGTTAAAAAAAGTATCAATAGAGGGATCATGGGAAGTGATAGTACCGCACTGGTCAGGTCACCTTTGAAACACTGTGTCCAGTTCTTGTCACCATATTACAAAAAAAAGATGCTCAGGCCCTAGAAAGATTGCAGAGAAGAGCAGCAAAGATGATGAAGGATATGGAGGATAAATTCTATGAAGAATGGCTAAGATAACCAGCTATGTTTAGCTTAATGAATAGAAGATTGAGGGGAAGCTTTATAGCAGTCTTCTAATACCTGAAGGCTTCCACAAGGAAAGGGAGCACCTAAAGGTAGGAGAAGAAGAAATGGGTGGAAATCAGTGGTGGGTTGCTACCGGTTTGCCCCAGGTCAGGCAAACCGGTAGCAGAGGTGGCGGGAGGCTCTGCCCACCTGACACTTATGCATATGCACAGAAGTATCATGGGAAAGCACGCGAACAACCACAAGTGAACCGGTAGCGATGGGATTTGAAATCCACTACTGGTGGAAGCTCACTGGAGTGGGAATCCAATCTGGAAATAAGGAGGAAATTCCTGATAAAGAGCTATGAAGCAGTGGAACAGCTTGCCTCCTGGAGTTGTGGATGCTCCATCATTAGAGGTTTTCAAGAAGAGATTGGACAACCATTTGTCTGAGATGTATTAGGACTCCTTCCTTGGGCAGGTGGTTGGACTAGAAAACCTCCAATGTTCCTTCCATCCCTATGGTTCTATGATTCTATGCGGGATACTTAAAGCCTTTGGAGATGCTGTCTCATCCATTTATCAGATGTAAAGTAGCAGAGTGTTATTGATTTATTAAGTAGTGATGTTACATTTTTCTGTCATAGCTTAGAAATCTCAGGGTAGTGGACAGGCATTGAGGTAAAATAAAGGCATAGGTATCTGTATGTATTTAAAAAAGGTTGGGGCATATTATATCCTTTTATCCTTTTTTCTTGTACTTTTTAAGTTTCATTTGTATTAGTTTTTACTATTGCAATAAAATTTCTTAATAAAAAATATATCCAAAGTGAATCAATGGAAAGGCAGAAACAGGCATTTATAATGTGTTTTTAAGAGGGGTTACAGTAAGTATTTATAAACAGTGCAAATCAGTTGCAGTTTACAGAAAGGGAAAGGGAAAGACTAAATACCTATCTATTTTCCAAAGCAGCTCTCTTCTTCCCACACACATATCCTTTTTCTTAGTATTCATAATAGAAACCGCTCCTTGAATATTTTAGTATTAAAATACTAGGATCTGTTGTTGTTTTTTTGTATTATCAAATAATTCAATATAATTTTCAAGTTATTACCAATTTATATTGTATATCAACTGTACAATTTAAGCAACTTGTTATCTATTTACATCTCAGAAATCTAATTTAACATTGATATTGAAAGATTTCACTTTAATCATTGCAGCATTAACAGCCTCTAGTTTCTACTGTATAAATACCACTGCACTTGGCTGTTATTTTTTATTTGATAACATAATGAAACCATTTCAAACAGTCATAATATTAATGCCTATAATCAAAATCTTATTTTACTGTATTCTCTTATAGCTCTTAGGTGTTGATATATTATTCACCTTCTTCAATCAAGCCTTTGTGTTTTGTAGTTTTTACTGAATTTTAAATTATTTCTCTGATTGTATTATCTCCCTCCACTGTGCTATTTAGGATCAGAAATGGTAAATGTTTATTTATTTTCCTTGGAGGAGGAGACAATAGTGCAAGGAATATTGGTTTTTAAAAATAAAGAAAAAGATGGTGAGCAAAGGAATAGAATGAGAAAAAGAGTTGTTACTGGATAGATATGATTCTCAGGGAAATCAACACCCTCCCCACTCAGAGTTTACAAAACATTTAGTTTTGGGCTTCGTAAATGGGTATGTTTATAATTCAGATCAGTATATTTATGTTTAAAACATAAAAAGTCACACTTTTAATTTCAGTGCTTTGGATACAGACAAAAGTTATATTACCACTCATTCATGCCAATTATATATTATATTAGTGAACCTTGTCAGGATCTCACTTGCTTTAATAAATGTCAGCAAATTAGACAATAATGTGACAAAGAAGGTAAAATGTCTTTATACAATGACGGCCACACTGGAATTGTATTATGAGCTGTTTGTTTGCTGTGCTATCCAGTTTATGAATTGGTTACTGTCATACAATTTATAACAGTAAACATGCAAATGACAAAGAAAGCTCTTCTCCTGTAATCATCATGATGAGAATACATCTGGTGGTAGTTACAGCTTCAACTGATGATTTATTGCAAAGTGTGGTCACTATATGAATGATATTCTAAGTAGCCTCTTTTTGCAATCAATTCATATGACTCACATTCTTCTGTTGAGCAATGAAACAATATGAATTCAGGTCATAATGAACAGTGGCAAACGTGGTGGTACAGTGGCTTAATGGCACTGGAACTGTCGACCAGAAATGATCTGCATTCTGGTGGTTTGAGCCAAGCTCCATGAGATGGGGTGAGCTCCAGCTGCCTGCTCCTGGCCTCCCAGCAGTTCAAAAGCACCCAATATTGGGAGTAGAAAAATGGTTACCACTTCGGTGGGAAAAACTTAGCTGTGTTTATGTGTGTGGAGAACAGAATCGGACTGGATCTGGCCGGACATGATGCAACGTAATATGAAGTGGCTAACAAAGGAGTCTCAAAGAGCCAGCAACCCGAACACTGTGAGTCAGCTGCTGTATGCTAGTTCACCCCCTGTGGAGCACCAAGTATAGGGACGCAAGCACCGAAAGAATGAACTAGCAATTTAGGCTGTCAGGACTGTATTGTGTCTAACATTTGTAGATTTCCCTGACATTGTATGCCATACCCTAAACAAATAAATAAGTAATTCACTAAAATGGGGCATCTGGAAGCAGAATGTGCTTAAGATACACTAGCAAATAACATTTTTATTAATGTTTCCAATGAAGATTCTCAAAGTAAATTACTTCTCCCTATAAAATTACAAAATTAATATTTCATCTACCATTACTTCAAGTTATGGGACACTATATATATTTTGTGTGTGTGTTTGTGTGTGTGTGTAAGAAATTTTCATAATCAAAAATTAAGAGAAAAAATATTTCTCATAAAATATCCAAGTAGCACCAGAAGAAATCAACTGGACAAATACTTTTGCTGCTTCAGATTTACTCCAATTAGAGAAATAAGTTATAACAAAATTATAAATTATAAAACAAAATATCCTACCATCAGCTTCCTTTACTGTTTGTTCTCATATGTATTGGGCCTACAAATTATAATGTCTTAGAATTTTGGGAATCACGATGCAAAATACTCAGAAGGTACAAAGCTGAGGTTATTATATTTAGACAGGCAGATAACTAATCATTTATTTTGGCCATTTGCAAATCTGAGTTCATAAACATCCTATGAGTTTTGATAGATATGGTGGTCTAGATTTTTGGAGGATTAGATCTTTGTTTCTGTGAGCCATGGTGGATGAGAAATACAAATCTCTTTTACATTAAATATTCATAATACATAGATGAGAATGTAACTATAGGAGCAATATATATGTAACTTGGTACAGGTTTCATGTAAGAGTATTATTCTATGACTGAAAATATTTGATAGGTATACAAATCTTTACTTAATGCCAATGATTTATAAATTGATGAGTCTATTTTCTGTCTGCATCCTTTCTGCAATATCTCACTAGTAATTTCATTCTATTTGCTTTCTGTGTTAAGTTGTGAATGTTCTAAAAATTGCTAAGTATATATTCAAATACATATTTACATGATAATTTTACTGAATATTTAGTCCTCTCTTCTCTCCAAGTATTCATAAGTTTTTAGTTCAAAATCTATATTTAAATACGGATTTTCTCACAAGGTACACATTTCAAAGCCCTTTCTAGGAATAAATGTCTCTCTAAAAATTCAGATCATATGCGGGTAATCCAAAGTCAATATGTTTGCCAGGAGATTCTAGGATGTAGAAATGACTACTCAGTTGAAAAGACTATATAGGGAATCTTTCAAAAGACCTTATAGGGAACAAAATGCCTTCTTATGTGCAAATGTATAAAGTTTAACCATTAAGGCGAAAGTATACATTAACCAATGAGAATGGACTTATTGTGCTGTGCATGGTTATAAGTACCGTAACCATCACAATGCTTGTATTTGCTCCTGTAGAACAGTTCCAAATATTGTTGCTGAATAAAGTATTATCATTACCAGTTAATCCCCATCTTTTCATTGGTTGTGGTATTATGATACATTTCATAGCAAGATGATATTAAGATTTAGATCCCCATCCCATTCATGTCGGATGCACCGTTTAAGTCACTTCTGGGTAGAAAGGATTAGCCGGCAACATCACTGTTGCCCAGGGAATGCCCATGGAGGCTCCTTTCATGTCCCCATCAAGGAGCTGGAGCAAATGACAGGCGCTCACCCTGCCATGCAGCAGCACTCAGATCTTGAACACAGGCTTGCAGCTTCCACCCAGCATCCTAACCATGAGTTATCATGCTGCAAGTTTTAGATATCTTGATATATTTGAATTTGAGCTATCTAAACATGTGCAAATCAAAGAATCTCAGAAAAACTTGTTTCATTAAGGAGTTTACTACCTCATCATTCCTTCAAGGTATCTGGTATTCTGAATAAGGGGCCTCACATACCAAATGACATTATTAGACCTTAGAACTTTCCTAGGCAGAAGAGGAAGAGGAATTATAACATGACTCCAATGTTTGCAGCCAATATAATAAGGTAGGGAAGTGTGAAGGACATGAACTTAAATTTTCTTTCTTTCTTTCTTTCTTTCTTTCTTTCTTTCTTTCTTTCTTTCTTTCTTTTTTCATTCTTTCTTTCTTTCTTTTTTCATTCTTTCTTTCTTTGCAATCGTGTGATTGCAACATGGGTGTCATTGCCTGCTTGTGATTCCAAAAATACCTATTTATCAGAAGGTATTTTTCTATTTCCAAGATACACCGCAAGGCTGAAAACTTTGCATCTAGGGCTGCAAATAAATATGCATATTGGTACTTTCTTTTGCTAGCTTTCTAGATAATTGTTTCACCTAAAAAGGATTTTTGCAGCCCTGGATGATGCAGAGTATCTTGGAAGTAGTTTAAAGGTAAAGATAAAAGTAGAAGTAAAGGGAAGCAATGGCTCAATGGCTGAAGATGCTGAGCTTGTCATCTAGAAAGCTGACAACCCTTTGAGATCCAAGCGTTTGAGATCCAAGTGTTGTGCAATGAGGTGAGCTCCCATTACTTACCCCAGCTCATGCCAACCTAGCAGTTCGAAAGCATGCAACTGCGAGTAGATAAATAGGTACCACTTTGGTGGGAAGGTAACAGTGTTCGGTGTGCCTTGACATATAGTCATGTTGTCACATGAGCATGGAAATAACTTTGGACAATGTTGGATAAGAAATGGAAATGAGTCTCACATGACTGGTCAAGAGAAATATTTACCTTTATCTTTAAAAAGGATTTAGAAATAGGACGGGATATGAAGCTTGGTAGGGACCTGTAGGACCACAGGTGTTACATAATTTATTCCTACCATAATTGCTCCAGTCATAATGAGTGAAGAATATCTTCTCTAAGATTGTATTCCTGCCTGGCTGTGAAAGCAGTATCTTGAGTAATTGCTGGGTAAGAGTAATTGATTAACTTCAAAGTTGTAATTAAGAGGTCACCTCTACTTTATTGCATAACCATTATTTTTTTTAAAAAAAATATTAACATTTTAGGTGAACATTTTTTTAAAAAAAATGCACACACACAAGTTGTATCTCTCTTAATATGGTTCAGGCTATGACATATGCATGTGTGTATCATCAGAAAGCATTAACATGCCTTTTCCCCTCTTTGAAAATACAGTTGTGTTCTTCTGCAAATGAACAGCTTGATCTGTAGAGCCCTTTTCTGTGCTTGACAGGAGATGGAATTGTACCACTGGGAAAGCAAAGGCATGGTTTGGCATTAATTGTGGCAAACAGACTTGGGAAACAGAAAGCATCTGCACATTTGTAAACAGGTTAGAAAGTGTAGAAGCAGCTTTAGTTTATAGTCACAAAGACTCACTAAGCATTATATGATATGTATATATTTCCAGTTCATGTGTTAGTTCTTGATTGGAAGCTATAAATGTCTTTATTTATTTGCCTTGCTGTGTGAGCCATTCATACTTGATATTTTATTAAGCTTCCATTGTGGATATACAAAAGTCATTAGTTTCACCATTGCTGTACATTCTCCCAATCAAATATCATCAACATTATATCTTCTTTTCCAGTTTTGGACAAAGTTTATAGTAGGAGCCACACAGTAGTGGCTGCTGGGGGTTCGCAGGGGTTCAGGAGAACTTCTAGCTAAGATTCTGTGCAGTTCAGAGAACCCGCAAATCCCACTCCTGGCTGGCCCCACCCACCCTGGCTGGGCCTTCCCAGGAGTCCCCATGTGGCCCATTTTGGATGCAGGTAAGTGCAGGGCGTGCATGGAGCCTTGGGGAGGGCAAAAAACAGGCCTACCGGAAGTTCAGGGGGGCCGGAAGTCCACCCCTGAAGCCACGGAATTAGAAAGTATTTCCAAGCTCTTAAAGTGGCTACACCATGGATCATTTAACTAGAATGCAGACAAGAGGGAGTTTTGACACTGTGTGATTGCAACATGGCTGCCCTGAGTTCAACACATAAAATCAACCTTCAGCAACTTCATCTTTTATCTTTCCTTTAGATTGCTTTATTATAAAGTCGATTTTATTATTTACTGTTATGTGTAATTGGATATACATTTTCAATGCGATAGAGAATGAACTTGTTACTAAATCATTAATTAAGAGATGGCATTACGCTTTAATAATTCTTATTAGGTATCATTTGCTAGGTGAGGTTCTAGTTGTCATTGCTACAGGAACTAGACAATACCAAAACATAGCATCTGATAAGGTAAAGGTAAAGGTAAAGGTAAAGGTAAAGGTAAAAGTAAAGGTAAAGGTTCCCTCACACATATATGCTAGTCGTTCCTGACTCTAGGGGGTGGTGCTCATCTCCGTTTCAAAACTGAAGAGCCAGCGCTGTCCGAAGACATCTCTGTGGTCATGTGGCCAGCATGACTAAATGCCAAAGGTGCACGGAACGCTGTTATCTTCCCACCAAAGTTGGTTCCTATTTTATTACTTGCATTTTTATGTGCTTTCGAACTGCTAGGTTGGCAGAAGCTGGGACAAGTAATGGGACCTCACCCCATTACGCGGCACTAGGGATTCAAACAACTGAACAACAAGCTCGATCAACAAGCTCAGTGTCTTAGCCACTGAGCCACCACATCCCTTAGCATCTGATAGAAGAGCATATATATATAGCTCAGGCTTAAGCTCCGTAGTCGTTGGTACTCTCTGAGCTTCGCTATTTACTTGCAGACATTTCATTATCCAACTACCTAGGTCAGAGAGCACCAAGGACTCCATGTAGCATCTAGCCAAATCCACCCATTTGTTCCTTATTATAAAATATTTGGACTTGTAGGTCATTGACACTATTTGAAACACTATTTTAGCAAATAGTATATATGGGAAAATATTTGGATGTTAAAAATGTTAATGTTACATTCAATTATAACTTTTGAGAAATTATATCAAGCAAGGGGTTTTACTAAACTAATTATTATGATAAATTGCTAAAGTAATATTAGTCTGGATATCAAAAACTAACACTACTCCTGAATTCAAAAATTATCCATTTTTGAAAAGGCCATTTTTTATTAATAAAAATTGGTACATTTCTTTTTTTCATAGACTTCATGGGATTTTACAGCAATATATTATCATTCTCTGTAAATTAAAAACATTGATAGAAAGTTTCAGTGTTTGACATGTATTTGGTATATTGTAGTTAGCTTATGTTATTTTT
>WNWU01000003.1:15214382-15232270 GCA_012654045.1 Ptyas mucosa
ACACACACACACACACACACACACACACACACACACACACACACACACATACTAAATATTTTTAGGATGTTTGTAAAAATATATGTATATATTTGCAAACATCCTAAAAATCATGATAGTGCAGAGGTTATAATGGAGTATTGCAGGCTGATTCTGCCAACTGTCAGTAGGCTCACCATCAGCCTCTGAGTGGGTTCAACTCAGTTCCAGTAGCAAGTTGTTCCATTATCCCAATTCTACCATAAATGAGGCAGTATCAATTGCTGCTATTAAGAGTATAGAGTTCATCTCTTTCAAAGTCCTAGCAGGTTGAATGAGGGCAGGCACTCCTGCAAATAACCTGGGCACAAGCAATGTGAAGTCTTATGCATTGCAACAAATATATTGTACTGATCCTTGATAGCAAAGAATAACCAATTTAGCTGCCTAAACAGAGAGGTAATAGAGCATGTCCTAGAAGTCCCACTGCCACATAGGCTGCTACTTTCAGAGGCAGTTACAATTTCTGGGCTATTTTCAAGGGCCATCCCATTACTAATGCATGTACCACCAGTGCCAAGTCTCTCTTTCAGGAAAGGGCGTGATTACTTTATTAGTCATCAATCTGTGTCATCAATGTAATATGACTATCCAGATTACTGTAACTGGCATTTTCTGCATGCAAATGTATGTATATATAATGAGCATGTAATCCTTCTTCCATCAAGCTGTCAATGAGATTACTAGAGCATAATTAAAAAATAGGACATTGAATTAACTTTATATTATTAATTGGGAGAAGAAGATAAAACCTTAGGGAATTGATATATGTATCTCACTTTTTATTCAGCCACAATTAAAGCAGTGGGGCAGATTCCTCCCCACTGATTCTTCTGATGTTTGGACAACTCAGAATTCCCTGCATGTGGCTTGAACAGTATATTCCTTGACATCAGGTTGGAGAAAAATTAACACCAAACAGAATTAAGTTCTACAATTCTTTAATTTCTTAAGACATACATGTGAAAATTGCTTACAAAGTAAACTGTGTCCTAGAAAGAACATTTCACTACAGTCAAGAAAAGAAATATGAAATCAACCTTGCCTTTTCTAAGAAACTATTTTGTAGTAGTTATTGGCACAGTCATGGAACATTTAATCTCTCTTCGTTGTTTAAAAACAACAGGAAAACTATAGCACGAGTGTTTAATACATTGGATTTCCTTTTTACGGACGTGGAAAACAATAATGATTAACGGATTAGTATTCAAGCATACAAATTTGGATTGTCTATGATATTAGTAATAGAGATTTATCACCTCATTTCTACTCTGCTGCTATTGAAGCAACCTTTCCTTTAGGTGTTTATGGGTTTCAAAAAAATAATGCACATACATTATAACGCTCATAGACATACAGAAAACAGCAGTATCTACAGTGTCAAAATGAAAATGTGGTTTGATCTGAGATTACAAATGTTAAAATAGGTGGCAAATAAGTGAAATTCACAATCATAATGCAAGGGTACCAAAACTGATGGTGGAAGAATGTGTAGACATATTAATGCAGGATCAAAGAAGATGCCAGTGTTTGAGGATACAGATGGATCCTCTTTTAACTATTCTTATATATATCAGCTTGTTTGCTGTTTCCAGTCTGTTCAAGAAGAAACATAAGATAGCCCAAGCTATTTGCATTCTATATGGTAATCTTAGCTTCCACTGCTGAAATCTCAGAATTGCTTTACATTACAGATAACCTCACATAACAAGGAAAAACTATCCATTTCACAAAGTTTACCCTAAGCTACAAGAATTCCCATTTTTGTTTATTATGTTAGACATTTGGTGATAGAAAGATGAACACAAAACATGAGGCAATTTTTTTTTGTGTTTTTTTATCTCTGTGTCTGCAGTGAGAAATAAAACTTTCCAGTGCAAGAACTGTTTTTCTCAACCCTTTCAATATCCATGGCTGATATTTAATTAAATGATGAACTGTAGAAAAACAAAATAAAAATAAAAATTGTATGCAGATGTGTTTGTGTATGTATATGCTTCCCATGTACGTAGATATGTATGCAGCATTTTACTCAAAAGTTTTGATAAAATGATTTCTTTAATTATAATCGTCCAGATGTATTCCTCTTAGTCATTAATAAATCATAAGTAACACATACTTCCAATCAAATGACTAATTGGGAAGATGACTTTATTTTACCAATATAGAAGAACACATTTATTAGCACTAAGAAGGGTGCAAAGAATCAACTTTTGTTACCCAGTCATTAATTTACAAGTAACAGATGTAATTAATAGTAATTAATATCTAGTATTATTAAATAATATCTAGTATCATTAATAGTAATTAATATCTAGTATCATTTCTAACTGGTTGAAACTCAGCAACTATGTGAAGTTAGTCCAGTCTAGACCACAGATAGGAGACCATTAAAATATACCATAGATCATAGATCAGAGCTATAAACTAGACTGGGTGTTGAAAAACATCCCAAACAAAAGTAATGACAAACACACCTGATTTATACCCCCAAAAAAATTGCATAGGAAAATTAATATAATCACTAGAAATTGAAATTGACTTATGGGAATATTTCCCCCTTTTTATGATCTGAAAAGCAGGATTTTCTAACATAATTTCAGCCTTAAACTACTATGATAAACTGTCCATTAGGACCTTGGAGTCCTAGAGGACAGTCACTTAAATATGAGCAAGCAGTGTGCTATGGGTGGCACATGGATCAGTGGTTAAGACACTAGGCTTATCTGCTGGAAAGCTAGCAGCCCAGATGCAAGACCCAAGCACCATGTGACCGGGTGAGCTCCTGTCCTTGCCCCAGCTCCTTCCAACCTATCAGTTTGAAAACATGCAACTGAGAGTAGATAAATATGTACCACTTTGGTGGGAAGGTAACAGTGGTCTGGCACATGACCACAAAAATGTCTTTGGACAGTGCTGGCTCAATGGCCTTGAAATGGAGATGATTACCCACACCCATAGTCAGCAATGACTAGTGGAGTAAAATCCGCAGGGACTCCTAATGTGCTGTAGTCGCTAAAAAAGCCAGTGCAGCCTGCATTAACAGAGGGATAGAATCAAGATCACATGAAGTGTTAGTACCATTTTATAATGCCTTGGTAAGAGCACACTATTGCAATTTTGCATCCAGTTTTCATCACCACAATATAAAAAAGTGCAGAGAAAGGCAACAAAGATGAATAGGGGAGTGGAGACAATAGTGGCTAATACCTGTAGTTCAGGTGAGGGTGAAGGTTCATTCTCAAACTCGGAAAACTAACTTTTACCCTCATATGAAGAATGGTTGCAGGAATTGGGTATGTCTAGTCCAGTGATGGTGAACCTTTTCGGCACCGACTGCTGAAAAGGTTCCACGGAAATGTTGTGCGTGCTCATCGGTGCCACACTCCAGAAAAGCTGAACTTCTGGCTTCTAGCATGCATGCATGCCTGACAATCAGCTGGCGGGCGTGCATGCGCAGGCCAGTTTCTGGTACTGCCACACGCATGAAGGACAGCTGATCATCGTGTGCGCATGCGTGCCAGACATCCGGAAGACAAACAGGCAAGACCGCGCATACCGGGCAACAGCTTTGCGTGCCACTTTGGGCACATGTGCCATAGGTTCACCATCATCAGTCTAGTCTAATGATCTAATGGACAAGAGATGACATGATAGCGGTGTTCCAATATCTAAGAGGCTGCCACAAAGAGGGGAACAATGGATGGGAACTAATCAAGCAGAGAAGCATCATAGAACTAAGGAGAGATTGCCTGACAGTTAGAAAATTAATCAGTGGAAAGATTTGCCTCCAGAAGTTCTGAGTGTTCCAGCACTGAAGGTTTTTAAGAAGAGATTGGACAACCATTTGCCTGAAATGGTATAGGGTTTCTTGCTTGAGCAGAGGATTGAACTAAAAGGTCTCCAAGGTCCCTTCCAACTCTATCATTCTGTTATTTTGTCCATCTCATAATCTCTGATAGGGAGAAATCAAGGGGCATAGGGTGAAATCCAGCAATATAAGTAAATGCTGTGTATATTGCAAATTGTCAGTCCAGTGAATTCCACATCAGATTCAGCTCTGTAAGCCAGTGAAATTTTATTGTTCACTACTGTATAATTGCTAAAATTCAGAAGCCAGTTGGTCTTTCAAAGGCAAAGAAAGGTGAAGAAGTTACTTGTGTATTCTTCATATCTATGTGTATTTAAACTTATAATCAAAAGTCCTGGGTTCTTGGTCTGACTCCTGTTACCACATTCCATTGTTAAGAAAGTTTTCTAGAGGAACAAAGAAATGGACAAAAATAAGGCAATAGCTGTACCAAGAGACTGGCTGAAAAATAAATAATGTGAAACAAAACACACTTAGCGAAAAAGAACAGATGGAATATGTAACAGACACGAGGGAAAAGCAGTCATGTGGGCAATTAAAATCCTAATGATCTAATGCTGAAGATTTCTATTAAAAGATGCAGAAATAAAAGAATGAAAAAGATACATACACATTGCTTTGAGAAAACAATGAGAAACTGCATACATCTGCTGTAAAATGGTCTCACCAGATATATGTCACTAAGCAAAGATAAAATTCCTTGATATGTGAGAACAAGCAAAAAATGGTTTTTCTAAAAATTGCCAGCTTTAATATTCAAGGTCATTGATCATGTTCTAACTTCACTGACTTTTTCGGAGCTGCTGCCACAGAGAACACTGATATGGCATATAAATGGAAATTTTCAATGAATTTGAAAAATGTTGCATGATTACAGTATAGATATAACAGAAAACAGAAATCTGGTTCTCATTACGCTGAAGACTGATTCACACAAACCATTTTTATTTTCTTTCCCACATATTTGAAATAGCTGTGATAATTATTGATCATGTAAATATGGCTAGTGCAAATAAATCTATAGGCTTAAAGTGCATATAATGTATATCGGGGTGTCAAACTCATGTTGTCACGGTGGTGTCATGTCACGTATTGGGACTTTTTTCCCCCTTTGCTAAACCGGTAGTGGGCGTGGCCAGTGCGTGACACATCTGGCCTGTGGGCAGGGAGTTTGACAGCCCTGCTGTAGATGAAGATTAGATTGTTCTTAAAAACAAAGTGAACAAAATTCTTTAAAACTCTGTAGATAAATGAGCTTTCTCCTCTCTTCAAATTTACAACATAGACATATAAAGCCTATTTGTGTAATCCAGTACACAAAGCATTTTTAATCTATATGGGGATGGGGGGGTTCTGAACAGGGGTAGGTTCTAATTTTTTTTACTACTGGTTCTGTGGGTGGAGCTTATTTTGGGGCGTGGCTTGATGGTCATGTGACAATTCTTTAGGATTTAGCAGAGGTACTGGTCTACCAGGCTTTTAACTGCTTGCAGAGATGTACCGGTCTACTCATTTATTTTTACAGGCACTGGTCTACCCATTTATTTTTGCAGGCACCGGTCTACTCATTTGTTTTTGGAGGCACCAGTCTACCACCAAACTTTTACCACTGATCAGCTGTAGGGCGGCCCTTTGAAGCCCCGCAGCAAGAGTTTAAACAGGTTTTTTTTGCTTATAGCCCATCAGCTGGTACTCAGGAGGCAGCAATAGATTGGGAGTGGGGCCAAATAAAAGGTAAGAATAATGTGGAGGTGGGGTGGGGGGGCCGGGGGAGGCAGAAACGATTCAGTGATGTCATATCGTCACCGCTACTGGCTCGGCGGAACCGGTCCGAACCGGGAGGAATCCACCACTGGTTCTGAAGTTTTTATAGTGTTGTTTACCTTGTTTTTATATTGTTGATACAATATTGTTGTATTCTTCCCAGAGTCACAGCGTATTAGTTGGGTGGCCATAAAAAAAATATTTATTAAATAAATGGATAGATTGTTTTTGGCCAATTCAGTTATCACAGAATGCATGAATATATGCATCGTGCATGGGACAACAGCAAAACTAGAATGCAAACTTTTAGTTAATAAACTAGAATTTGTTGAGAACTTCTGCACTGTACTATTTGGACGTCCTAAACCTTGTATATGGTTTCTACAACATGGTATTATTTCCAGATATCTAGCTCTGTATAAATCTCGATCACAGTGCATAACCATTCCATGCTGAGAGCCTATTCCCCAAAGTGGGCTGGAATAAAAACAAAATTAATTCAAATCAATGCAATTTACAATTACATTCTACTAATTAAACTTTAATTTAATACTCACCATGTATTTAATATTTTACCCTTCAGTCACATTAAAAATTGCATTTCAGCAGCAACTTTGGCAAAGGCTCTAAAAAAATGCCCAAAGCTTTCTAAGGCCCAAAGCATTCCAGGACAATGGGTTATGTGTCCCTGACCTAAAGTTAGATATGAAGAAATTGCAGGGAGAAATAAATTTGCGGGGAAAATAATTTGCTTTTGGCAGTTACAAAACTCATCACAAAGAGGCCAGAAAAGCAGCTGCTATGTTTTTTATAAACGTTTTATTCCCAGTGCGTTTCAAACATTTATCAAGGAGCAATGTAAATTATAGTGCACAGATTAGAAAGCATAGCATCATTGGGTATGTCTGTCGTATTTAAGATTTTCCTTGATAACCATGTCAAATACACCAGGAAGAAGATATAAAATTGGGGAGAAGAAGTTGGGCAGGAGACAGACGTAGCTGATGTCATCTTGTTTGTTCCTAAGGGTCACGGTGTCATCTTCCCTGGATGATGTTTGTCCACATATCTTTGTTGTGACATATTCCGGAGAGGAAGAGTTATGATAACTAGAGCATAAGAAACAATTGACTAAACTGTATTTCAGGAATGATGGTGTTATGGCATGCTGAGAAGTTCAGGACAGGATAATATCAGAGGTGGGTTTCAGCAGCTTTTGACCAGTTCTGGAGAACCGGTAGTGGAAATTTTGAGTAGTTTGGAGAACCGGTAGTAAAAATTCTGACTGCCCCCACCCCCATCTATTATCTGCCTCCCAAGTCCCAGATGATCGGGAGGAAATGGGGATTTTGCAGTGACCTTCCCCTGGAGTGGGGTGGGAATGAGATTTTACGGTATCCTTCCCCTACCACGCCCATCCAACCACGCCCACCAAGCCATGCCACACCACACCCACCAAGCCATGCCCACAGAACCAGTAGTAAAAAAATTTTGAAACCCACCACTGGATAATACTTGAGATCATGGCTAGTCTAGAGAAAAGAAAGACTAAGGGGTGACATGATAGCAGCGTTCCAGTATTTGTGGGGCTGCCACAAAGAAGAGGGGGGGGGTCAACTTACATTCCAAAGCATCAGAAGGCAAAACAAGAAACAATTGATGGAAACTGATCAAGGAAAGAAGCAACCCAGAGTTAAGGAGAAACTTCCTAACAGTGAAGACAATTAACCAGTGGAACAGCTTGCCTTCAGAAGCTGTGGGTGCTTCATCACTGGAGGTTTTTAAGAAGAGACAGGATAGCCACTTGTCTGCAATGGTATAAGATCTCCTGCTTGAGGAGGGGGTTGGACTAGAAGACCTCCAAGGTCCCTTCCAGCTCTATTCTGATTGATTGATATCAAGGATACACCACCACCACCCCAAAATAAAACAAAACAAAAAACAGATAACCATTGAACAGGTACAAAAGGCTTTCTTTGCTGTCATCTAGTGGCTATTTGAATCCTTGCACTCCATATACAGGCAGTCCTTGACTTACAACAGCTCATTTAGTGACCATCTGAAGTTACAATGGCACTGAAAAAAGTGACTTATGACCGTTTTTCACACTTACAACTGTTGCAGCATTCTCATGGGATCAAAATTCAGATGCTTGGCAACTGGTTCATATTTATGACGGTTGCAGTGTCCTGGCGTCGTGTGATCACCTTTTTCCACCTTCTCACAAGCGGTCAATGGGGCAGCCAGATTCACTTAACAACCATGTTACTAACTTAACAACTGTAGCAGGAAAGGTCATAAAATGGGGCGAAATTCACTTAGCAATTGTCTCACTTAGCCCCAGAGATTTTGGGCTCAATTGTCATAAGTCAAGGGCTACCTGTATGGTGGCCCTATTTTCAGGTGACCGCTAACCTAAACAACCTGGTGGACTTCAAGGAGTACAATTTGCTCACATGTTGGATTATCATATAAAACTGAGCTACTGCTATGGGACTAGTGGAAGACTTACTTTAAGGATACTGTTGGGGCCACAGCCTGGCTCATTTAAAGCTTCCTTCCTTCCTTCCTTCCTTCCTTCCTTCCTTCCTTCCTTCCTTCCTCCTTCCTTCCTTCCTCCCTCCCTCCCTCCTTCCTTCCCTCCCTCCCTCCTTCCCTTATAATTATGAATCCATAAGTAAATGTCAATATCAATTCTTAGATGAGAAGCATCTTCAAAGAAAAACAAAAAAGTTCAGGTGTCTCTTGAAAAAGCATCTTTGGAACAATCCATAGGCAAGACTTTATCTAGCCTGAGACTGGAGTGGAATGGGGGATAATTTAAAGATAAGATTTCATTATGGACAGTGATGTTAAAAAATCAGAGCAAAGCCAAGGTATTCATTTGACCCTTCTACCTTTTGAGCCCATTTTTTTCTGAGAGATACTTTGAGAGATATGAGGAGGCAACAAGGAATTCATTGGAATTTAGCCTGATCTAGATGCATTGGGTATTTTCTTTTTTGTTCTATTATCATCAGGGAGTTGTTATGAATAGTTTGTTCAAATTATTTAATGTTTAGCATTTCAAACAGCTTGTTTCCAATGAGTAGATAAATCACAGATCTCTTGGCTGAGAATTATAAAGATTTTTTGTACAGTTCACTGCCCAGGCACTGTTCAATTTCTATTTCTGCAGATGGCCATATGTGAATGTTGAAAAATCCATCAATGTAACATTGGTTAGCAGTAATTTGAATATTATACAGGAAAAGCAAAGAACATTGAAAACCAGTGAATGAGACATATTTTAAAATTAAATTTAAATTCAAAGAAATATTGGATTGTTATTGTGGTGCAGGATTTCTGGAGGTTGTTTCACCTAGTTATATTGAAGCAAGCATCTGGACATCTAACAGAAATGTGCTATTTAGTAAGAGAGATGGTTTTTAAATAAAAATTTAAAAATGAAAGATGCATTTGTGTTCCTTCAGACCTGCATAATTTTTTTTTCAAATAGCCCTCAGAAATAAATTACAAAGTACTGTAACACTGTTGTTTTGTCTTTTTTCCCCATCACTGTTGTTGAATGATGGCCTGTGTTTAAGATGGCTGCTTTTCTAGACCACAGCTAATAAGCTTATGAAAAAAAACCACAATTAAGTTAATTATTGCAAATTCAGCAATACAGTATATAAGTAGATTGCGTTTATGGTGAATACATCATATCTCCTGGTAGAGGACAGGAAGGCCTGGAGGAACGTTGTCCATGGGGTTGCAATGGGTTGGACATGACTTTGCAACTAACATCAACAAATCATATTCCAGGTTACCAGTCTACCACAAGTTAACAAAACTGACTATCCAGAAAAGAAGATCTGAGCTGGTTAAAGAGTAGCCATGTTGTTGCCTTCCGGGCTGATCTAAGAATGTCTCCTATAGTAAAAGATGCTGAACATTTTTATGTAGAACTTGTGATGATTCCTCTACTCCTGGTGATTTATTTATTATTTTACAAAGATCAGTACTTGACAAACATATAAGAGGTCAAACATTGATGGATCATAAGATTTGGTTTTCATCTTCTAGGTTAAGCTCTTTGTTTTGTTTGAGGATTTCTGCAAAATGCTAGTTTAGATGCTCACCCGTGGTTCTTAAATCCCTTTACTCTGTGTTGTAATGTATGCAGTCAAACAACCCTAACAACCCTAAAAGAAACATGCAAAAATGAGTCCTTGGTAAATTGCTGATCCCAGTCCTGTGTGGCTTGCAGCCTTTTGCTGCTCCTCTTTTCTACGGAAGATGTTAACTTGATTAAAAAGTGAAAACACACCAACTGTTCTGCTGTTTTCATGAAGGACACTTTCTAAAATTGATGTCATGACTCAGCATCCTTCAGCACCCTGAGCCTCAAATTGCTCCCAACATAAATTTACTAGCAAATAAAGAGAAACCCATTTTGAAATGAAACACAATATAACCATCTGACAGCAGTACACTGTCCCTGCTCTGATGTCAGGGACAAAAGCCTCACTGTAAATCTGACGAAAACACATTTTGTTGTTTTGCACAGCTATCCTGCTGCACTCTTGTTTTAGATTGTATCATTACATACTTTTTATCAGAGCAACTTCTGGATGGAGCAGACTTATAACACTTTGGAGGTTTTGCAGGCCTGTTTAGCATCCTTAAAATTATCCCCCTATTTCAGCCTGGCCTTTAGCAATAACTAGGCATGAAAACATAAGGGTGAGACTCTTCTCGGGAACTGTGCATTTGGGGGGGGGGGAGTTTTTGATTAAAAACCAAGAGGAAAAAAATGTCTTGGCCCCATGTAATATTTCATGGTGTCCTGGTCCTTCCAGGAATCCTCAGGAACAAGCTTATATTGTTATTTTTAAAAAACAAAAACAAAAAAAACCTGTTTTCATTGTAAACTTTTTTTTAAAAAAAGTTAAAGATGTTTCGCAGTCACATCATGTGTTTGTGAAAGGAAGTGCACCTGCTCTCTCCCCCATCACTGTTTGTTTTGTTTTCTTTTCTGAGCAAGGATGAATAATAGCCGGACTTCATTCCTACTAGCTTTCAGTTCCTCTAGGGATCCATCAGGAGTGAGTTACAGGGTTTGTGGTACAATCCTGTCACCCTGTCACCGGCTGTCTTTCAGCTAGTCACTCTCTTGGTCCAGCCTACTTGACTGAATGATTGTCATGGAGAGAAAATGAAAGTGGGGTGGGTGAGGGGGGGGGGTCCCTTAGGAACTAGCTATTCTGAGCTTCTGGAGGAAATCAAGGAGAGTGGGACAACACAACTCTAATGAACAAATATTTCTACTGTATACTTAGGCTGGTCAACAATATGGATTCAAAGGGCAAATAAAATTCTGAGCAAACGTACACAGCATCTGTTGGGAACAACTCTGCGCAGCTGCATCTTTCTGTTTTCCCTGAGTTTGCACAGTTGCTGTGCAATTCAAGGAAAAGGCATGTGATTTAAAGTGTTCCATACAGGTGCTGTGTGCTTGTGCTCCAAATCATGGTTTGCTCTGCCAATCTGAATCAATGATTGGTTGTGATATTCTCTTCAAAATATTATTTTCTTGATAATTAACTATAACATTTTGACTGTTCTGATATTGTTAGAAAGGTTTTTTCCCTCCTCTTCTAATAGGGTGGGAGAGATTAGGAAGACCCAAATAAATGAGGTTTCGTATCCTATAGTATCAGACTTGTTGCAATTACCAGCTGGCTTTCTCCCATTAATTTTTACCAATATAATGCCAGACCCACCTACAAAAGTTCATATTTTGATGGATGGAATATAGGAGGGATGGGAAAAATAAGATCATATGAAGTTGTATTTCCTTAGCTACTTCACTTCTGCCAAGAAAAAATAATTATAAAATTGCTTTTTATGAAAGGAATGTGGTGAGTCATACTACTCATACAATTCACATCCTATTATTTTGCATGACTTAATCTGGATTAATTATCTCCCTCTGCTCACAATCAACAACATTGACCTTTTCCTCAATTTGTTCACAAGCATGACTTTAAAAAGAAAGTATTCTGATCTGTGTAAGATAGACATAATTGTGTCACACAAACACATATTTCAGAAATATGTGAACAGGGTTCTTTCTTTTAGCTTGTTTTCCTTCCCCTTTGACACTGCTTGATGGTAAATTAAAGCTTTTCCTTCCTTTTAAAAAACTATTCAGCAATATTAAGGTAAAGGTTCCCCTCGCACATATGTCCTAGTCATTCCCAACTCTAGGGGGTGGTGCTCATCTCCATTTCAAAGCCGAAGAACCAGCGCTGTCTGAAGACATCTCTGTGGTCATGTTGCCAGCATGACTAAATGCCAAAGGCACACGGAATGCTATTACCTTCCCACCAAAGGTGGTCTCTATTTTTCTACTTGCATTTTTTACATGCTTTCGAACTGCTAGATTGGCAGAAGTTGGGACAAATAATGGGAGCTCACCCCGTTATGCGGCACTAGGGATTCGAACCGCTGAACTGCTGACTTTTCAATCAACAAGCTCAGCATCTTAGCCACTGAGCCACCACATCCCTCTACTCAGCAATATTACATCAGCCATATCAGGTCAAGTTTGGTCCCCAATAATTCCTTCACCCTCCTTTCATAAAGAAGATAGAAAAAACACAAAAAACACCTTGTAAAGTCTATTAGGATTTTCCAGTAAATCCCATGAGGGTTTTTTTTTTTTTTACATAGTCTACCTCTTAATTTTTCATTGCAATATTTTTCCTGCGCATTCATTCAAAGGCATTCATAAACAGATATGCCAGCCTAACGTTGCTGTTAAGCAGACTTTGCCCACACTGTGCTATTTCTCCAGTTATACCAAATACACATTCACAGAAATATACACCTCTAATTATCTGTTTCTGAGCAATTTAAAATCAGTATTCAGATTCAGTTTTTACAGGTGCGAATATGTTTAATGTTCCTCTAAGGCTTTGATTATGGCTACAGCTCATTTACTACCTATTCCAAAAGTCCCTCTTTTTTTCTTACAAAATCCTAAGACAACACAGTCCATTACTTGTGCAATGTCTTGAGAAGAAAATCTGAAACCTGAATCTGAAATAAATAGGTTCCCTTTGTAATGTATGTGCACTTTTGGTACTAATCCATCTGAGGAACTGGAATATTTATTCAATATAAAAGAAATCTGAGAAAAATACAGATATGAATACCATTGTTACATTCAATATGGGATCTTAGTGTGTCTTGGGTTAAAGAACCTTTCCCTGGCAGAGCAAATAAGGGGTCACCTGCCAACTATATAATTGCAAATGATGGAAGCTGTTTACAGGTGCAATCTAGATAAAAGCTGTTTTCAGCTTTGAAGCACTGTGTCTGTAATAAAACTACACTACAAAGAATAACTGCTAAGTATTACCATCTGAATGAGGAGTAATGATAGGTTATGGGATAGTAGGCTTAAATTATTGTGAAAGATGACAGTTTTACAAAATAAGTGCCCATCTAAGTGGATTTCCTTGGAAGCAAGTCATATTTATTTCAATAGCACTCACTTTTTGACTGCTCTAAGAAGTACTACCTTAATTCAATAAAAAACCAGGAACAGAGAAAACATATCTCGTTTTCCAACCTATATCTAAAAAATGGGTCTATCTGTCCAGCTCACAGTTTGATTTAGAGATGATATTCTCTCTCACCTCTTCCCTAATCCTGCATCCTTTGTGAAAAACACTATCCGTTTTGTCTGTCAGTAGTACAGGTTCTCCTGCACGCTCCTTGATAACCAAGAAGTAGAAAAAAAGGTAGATGGTAGAATAATTCTTAGAGAACAGTAATTCTATTTGACTTGAGCATTCATCCATTTAACACTGGCTAACTGGTTGAAGTAGTTATGTAACTGAATTTTTATTTTGGGGTTTTCTGGTTCTTGTCTGTAATGCATAAGCCCCATAGCACTCGGAAGAAGCAACTTTCAGCTTCTGAATTTAGTTTACAATCTCGGATTTTAAGAACCACTACAGATATAACTTACCAGCTACAAAGTGATGGATTGTATTGAGCAGAACTAATATGCCTGAAGACAAAGAAGAAACTATCTTTATAAATTTTGGCTTTGCAGAAGTAAACTGTAGGCTAGGCTAGGCTAGGCCAGGCCAGGATAGGATAGGATAAACTATCATTAGCAATTAGTCTTCATGTTTCTCAGATGGCTTTATTGTGAGTGTGAGGCTGCCTTTTCAAGTGCCAGATGCTGAAAGTTATCAGTAAATTGCTAGAAAAGAGATTGCATTTTTCAAAGGTGGTAAAGATTAGCGCAAAAAATAGAATTGTCAATCTGGTTGGAAAAGTGGGGTTGGGGAAGGAGCAACACCTTTTATCTTGCCTCAGTTTGCAAAATATCAGAAGTCAATAAATTCTTATAATATTTTTTTTTCTAAGAGATTTACTAGATTTTCTGATCAAAACTGTTTTGAAACTTTTCCTGCTGATTGTTCTTACATTGTGGTCTCTTGCCAGAGACCCCCAAATTTCTAGATACAGGAGTGAGTACTAGATACATTCGTCTGACTCCCAAGTGTTCCCAGGAATGCCCATAGACGTCAATATAGCTAATCAACTTTATCAAGATTGCATATTAATTAACAGCTAGAACTTCTGCCATGCTGTGATGCCCTAAGCATATTTACATCCAGTTTATTTATTTATTATTTTATTTACCAAAAATTTATATGCTGCCCTTCTCCCTAAGGACTCAGGGTGGTGAATACAAGTTAAAAACAGACAATAAATAATAATAGTTTATTATTATTATTATTATTATTATTATTATTATTATTATTATTATTAATAGTTGCTACAAATAAACACATAAGGACAATAGGTATCATCTGCCAAGCTTCTCCAACTTCTTAGGTCACCTTCACTGCCCTCAGGACCTGCCTCTGTGTGTTGTCTTTCCATTCCAACAGAGCAGGTGAATTGTTCTTTTACACAACCATATCTGTAATGTTACCTCCCGCACTTACAATCTCGTCTGAGTTCTAGTCTTCTTTTTCCTTTCCTTCGTAGCATTCAGATTCTTACTTCCTAAACCTGGTAAAGATTATATCTTATTTACCTTCTCCAGAAGACATAGCATTTAAAATAATCCCTTCTGTTACTGAGGGTACTCAAGGCAAAGTCAGAACAAGAGAACATGAAGCAAGCAAAGAGCATTGTCTCCTGGACATTTTCCAGCTGATCATCTCAGCTTGTCCCAAAGCAAGCTAATGCTTTCGCATTACCAACCACGTCACATGCCTCACTGAAGTTTCTTTTGGTGGTTTCACTATGGAGATAAAGCTGGAATGGGACTTTGGGAGGTAAGATTGACAATGAATTGTATTTAAAGCTTTGAAATGTCTCTCCATAGCTCTACGAATGCTAAATAAATCATGTTCTATTTTCTTCTTTGTGAAGTCACTTGCACAAAGGAGTTCACTTCAGAATAACAGCCAGTTGCTTTCAGCTCCTCCAGTCCAAATAGTAAAAGTCATGTAAATGTGAACCCAACAACATGAGCATCTGTTTAATTAAGCAACAACATGAGTACCATGCCACGGATGAGATGCACAGCAGACAGATCTAAAAATGGATATCAGAATATTCCCTACTCTGAAATTCTCCAACAACATATTCCAAAACCATGCAAATGTTGTACATTAACACAGGGGTGCTATTCAGCAGGTTCTGACAGTTTCTGGAGAACCGGTAGCGTAAATTTTGAGTAGTTCTGAAAACTGGCAAATACCATCTCTGACTGGCCCCAGAGTGGAGTGGGAATGGAGATTTTGCAGTCTCCTTCCCCTGCCATGCCCACCAAGCCATGCCTACAGAACCGGTAGTAAAAAAAAAATTGAATTCCACCACTTCATTAACACATTAAGCTTTAATGTATATGTCCTGCATTTATTTCAGTGGGTATTTTTTAAATCAATTGGTATAACCTTAATTGTCAAGTGGATGCTGTTATCCAACTACAGTCTTCCCAGGAAGTCTGAATTGGATTTATCTCAAGACTTTCCTAAAATTATTAAAACTTCAGATGTTTAGCTCAAGCTTTAGGAATCAGAGACCAGCCAAAGCAGTTTGTTTCCAGGAGAAATGATCCATGAAAAGAAATGGAAAGAAATCCACCACTGATTTCAGGAAGAGTGAACAGACAAGATTCACTGCCAAGACAGGCTTTCTAATGGTATAGGAGTTATAGCTTTTTAAAAAGCATATATTAGGTATACTTACATTTTTAAAAAGAAATCCAATGCCTTAGAAAACTGCATACAAAACTCCGTATGTTAAAGTTTCATAGAAAACTTTGCATAATAGGGAAAATTTTGGAAAAAATATTCCAACTTTTTAAAAATGACACACACAAAAATGACATAACAGAAAAGCTATAAAACTAAGACAGATTAGATTTGGACTGATCTGCATATTCTTATCTCAGCACAAATTTAAATCTGAAATGTCATCCTTTTAAATGCTTGAAAAATCCAAGCTGATGCCATAAATATTGGTCAAACTCTGAATTCTGCTGAAACAAGATTTGACTTATTATTATTCATATACATATGCACGTGACACACACAATAATAATGTATATTATTGAAAAAAGCAAAATGTGAGAGGAAAAAATAAAAATAGAAAAGAAAGAAAAAATAAAAATGGCTTCTGATATTCTTCATGGCAGTTATAAATACAAGTACATTTTAACCTTTGAAACAAGATCTGCTTTTGTTACATAGGAATTCATTCAGGTTCTGAGCAATTTTAGTAAGATCTAGCTTCATCTCTAACTTTAGATTAAACTTGAGCTGTGGTGGTGCAGTCGTTAGAATGCAGTATTGCAGGCTAATTGTGCTGACTGCCAGCAGTTTGATCCTGACCGGCTCAAGGTTGACTCAGCCTTCCATCCTTTTGAGGTCAGTAAAATGAAGACCCAGATTGTCTGGGGCAATATGCTGACTCTGTAAACCACTTAAAGAGAACTGTAAAGCACTGTGAAGTAGTATATAAGTCTAAATGCTTTTCACACTATCCACACAACATTTGTAAATGATGTTTAACAAGTTATGTTGGTCTATAATTTTTAAAAAAATCAATTTGATTTGTATAAAAACTAAACCAATAGCCAGCATCATAATCCAATCCAGAGTGGGAATAGACAAGGTATGTAGGTTTAAATTTTTATTACCTGAGATAAGTCCAGGTATGCTTGGAGTCCCCATATCTTTCATTTCATAGAAATGATATTTCGTAGTTGGCCTCAGCTGCCCAAATTGGATTTGGGCAGTTCACAATCAGTGATGGGATTCAGCCAGGTCACACCCGTTCTGCAGAACTGATACCTAATTTTTTGTTGAGTTCAGCAAACTGGCTCCAAAAGATTGCAGCAAGCAAGGAATTGAAGGCATGTGAATACACGCTAGACTGGCCATTTTGGAGCCAGTTCGCCTAACTGAACAAAAAATTAGGTAGCGGTTCTGCTGAACTGGTTAAATTATTTGAATCCCACCACTACTCACAATATGCTATAAAACCTTCCTCTCACCCTGAGTTCCTAGAAAAAAGCCTGTCTCAGCCTTCTCACACAGCTCTATGGAATAAGGCTGAGAGAAGCTCTGAAAAAGGGAACCTGTCCACTTTATGAAGATATAACTTGGTTTTGTGAAACAGCTTTTTGTTTTGTTTTGTTTTTTTAAAGCTCTCTTTCAGAGCTGTCAACAGCTCTAGTAGTCAAATACCTGTTGAAGGAACTAGAAAGGTTCTCACAAACTCCCCTACAATGCCTTGTAATGCTTACCTGAATGTGTTAGAAATAATTTTTTTTTGTCTCAGGCAAGAGTTTTCCCATCTTCTTTTACAGCTTGCTAAGATTATTTTTGGGAGTTGTATAAATTTGATCTTGATTTGCTGATCTATGACTCTAATAAAGATTTGACTTCACTTGGACTTCATAGCCGAGCCTTTATAATCCACATTTTCTCTTGGCTATTTTATTACATGCCCAGAATTCCTGCCATTCTTAACTATTCAAGTGTACTGCTGCTCTGTTCCAATGACAGAAACATTTAAAGTTGTAAATAACAGGGTCTTTCTGTTCTTGGCACACACTTTTAGCCAGCATAGGCTGTGAGAAGGAGAAGGAGAAGGAGAAGGAGAAGGAGAAGGAGAAGGAGAA
>WNWU01000003.1:15232280-15263068 GCA_012654045.1 Ptyas mucosa
AGAAGGAGAAGGAGAAGGAGAAGGAGAAGGAGAAGGAGAAGGAGAAGCAGAAGCAGAAGCAGAAGCAGAAGCAGAAGCAGAAGCAGAAGGAGAAGGAGAAGGAGAAGGAGAAGGAGAAGGAGGAGAAGGAGAAGGAGAAGAAGGAGAAGATTCCTTTTCCCCTGAAGCATCCATGCCATCTCCTATTTTGTTTTAAAGGGTTGCCATACAGTATGTAAGAGAACAAAAACTTTAATTTCATGTCATAGAGGACATGAAATGTTATATTTCCTGTGGCTATTTATTCAGCACACGCTGTAACAAGGAGCAGGAGGAGCGTGTGTGTGTGTTTATGTGTGAGAGAGGGGGGAGGGAGAGGAGAGGGAGGGAGGGAGAGAGAGAGAGAGAGAAAGAGAGAGAGAAATGGATTTTATTTTTCCTCAATTTTGCCACTAAAAAAAAAGCAACTAGTATACTTCAGCCTAGTTACAAAAATGATTCTGTATTGCATATTGAGGAAAAACTTTTAATTTTCTTTCCTGAACAATCTCCAACAAAAGTGTATGTGACCAGGCTGCCATTACGTATTGGACATTAACATCTGAAGAACAATATAGAACTATATATGTGCAGGTTGCCATTCATAGGAATTCAATATGAGTGAGAGACATATAGAAAGGGACTTTCACTCCCATGAAGCTGCTCCATATGCTGTTCACTGACCCATAGAGATTCATTTGAAATCTTCAGTACTTGCTGTACAAACAGTGGGAAGAAGGCCAGCCTGAACATGTTGTGTCAGGAAGCACCTTATTTTTTCCAATCCAGTGAGATATTGAAAATGAATGTAAAGGGAGTTGGGACTCCATCTGGCAATCCCTCTGTCTGTTAGTTTGTCCACCAGCAGGATGGGAAAGCAGAAAGATAAACATGCCTAAGCAAAAGGGAGCATAAATAACTTTTATACAGAAGAACATGCAGTTGCTGTCTATGACCAGACTCCATGCTCTGCATTGTTTCCTTTAGTTGTTGTTATAAGCACGAATCTCTTCTGCGTGGACAAAAGGCTTTTAATTTAAAATAAGTAGTGATGGTAAAGAAACACTTCAATAATCTCACTACTTTTAGAAATTTATTTAGTTTTCTACAAAAATTCCTCAAATTATTTTGCTCAAAACAGAACACTCTGCTTATATAAATTCTACCCTTATTAAACTGTAGCTTTCTTTAGACATTTAGTTTTCCAAGCATGGCAGGAAATAGACACATCTACTAAAGCCTCCCCCTTTGTAGCCCTGACTTCACAGGCTTGCAGTTAGAATCCTTGGACAAATTACAAATCATCCATGCGTTATAAGCAAATTCAGACAGATTTGCAGTAGAATTATAAACCTTTGTAAGTGATACGGAGGGATTTGGAGCTCAGAAATTATCTGAAGAGGATTCCAAATTCAGAGGTGTTACTTAACCTGGAAGAACTTTCAGTATCTGTTCTATGCCTTCTTGGAAATACAGCTCTTTATCTATGTGTTCATATTCATACAAAAAAAGATCTACTGGGTGATCTTTGCAACTTGCTTTCTAATATTATAAGGATGCTTTAATTTGTTAAGATTTACTATCCCTTGAGAGTTTTTAAGCCATAAGATGATTCCTTTATCCAGAGGTGGGTTTCAGCAGGTTCTGACCAGTTCTGGAGAAAATTTGAGTAGATTGGAGAACCGGTAAATACCACCTCTGACTGGCCCTGCCCCCATCTATTCTCTGCCTCCCAAGTCCCAGCTGATTGGGAGGAAATGAGGATTTTGCAGTAACTTTTCCCTGGAGTGGGGAAGGAATCAAGATTTTATAGTATCCTTCCCCTGCCATGCCCACCAAGCCATGGCATGCCCACCAAGCCATGCCCACAGAACCCGTAGTAAAAAAATTTGAATCCCACCACTGCCTTTACCCCTTCAGTCAAGCCCAGACAAAGTATATGAATGATGACATTAGAGACTGAATTCTTAGTTGTCCTTTATATTTGTGATATCTGAACATTTAAATATGTTAGAAAATTAATCTTTATTTTTGTAAATCACATTTTTTTCAAGATAGAATTTGGTACAATTCAGTCTTCTAGAAGCCATAGCTATTCACACTATAAAAGCTGGAGTGTGGAGGTCACTTATGGTCTTTTTCTAATCCATCATGGATAGATTTGGCTAGATAGCCTGACTTAAACAAAGCAATACAGATCTACAGATCTAATTGATCTCCTCTAGGCAATCATACAGCCTCTGAGAAACAAAGTGGAATTAGGCAGAGGAATTGGGGAAAGGAAAGTCTGGCTATATTACACGTTTAAGAAGCAATTATTTCAGATAGAATAGTCTCTTGGTTTCACACACTGTGCCATATTTATTGCTTTTATTTTTTATTTATTTTTTTATCATTAGTGCTGTTACTTTAGTTGAGGAAATTATTTGTAGCCTTCTAATCGTAATGTGGATATTTAAAATGTTTGCTGCATTTATACATAATGTAATCCTCCAAGATTGGTTAGATAGAGATGAAGGATAAAGTAAATTAATGAGTACATAAATAAAGATTTAAATACTTTCGAACTCTAGTATTTGTACTAAATATTCTCTCAAATCTTAACAGAAGTTGTGGAAAACAGAAATAAAGAGAATTACCTCTCTTATTGTTTTCCTCCAATAATTGTCCATTTTTCTTCTAGAACAGTGCTTCTCAATCTTGGCAACCTTAAGATGTATGGACATCTTCAGCCAGAGCTCCACATTCTTAAAGTTGTCAAGGTTAACCCAAACGTGCTTTTCCAATAGGCAACTAGATTTTCTTGTTTTTCTTTGAAGACATTTTGCTTCTCATCCCTGAAGCTTTTTCATCTCTCACTGAATGGTGGGTAATGGAAAGATTTATAGTTCAGCTGGTCATTTGCATTTTTTTAAAGAGTTGTTGAGGCCACTTGGGGGTTCGTCTGTGTCCTCAGGATCACCCGAGTGGTGCAAATGGGTGTGGAGACTTCTTGGAACTGCTGAAAGGACTTCGTTGTGGAGTTGTGCTTTTGCAGGATGTTGCAGGATCCATGACCTGGATGACTGAGAATCTCCATAGACATTTTGCCAAGGTTAAGAAACACTGTTTTAGAAGACACCTCCAAATTTACTTAAGCTGAACTTTAGCAGCTCTAATCTTTTAGTTAGAAATTTTGAATCATTCCACTCATTTAAAAAAAAAAACCACCTCCCTCTGGTTCTTTCTGGAATAACTTTCCACTCACCCATCTTATTCCTAGTTTTAGGTATGATTCAAAGAGGAGCATAAACTTGGCTATACTCCCATGTTTGTGTATTTGTAGTTCTTATGTGTGAGCACCTTTGTGCACCCATCTTAAAATGAATCATTAGAACAACACTGTGAGAGTTTGAGACTAAAGCTGCAGGGAAGGATTATGGAGTGTGCTTTGTTGAACAGGCAATTTTCATTTAACATCAAAGGTAAGGTAAGGTTATTATAATTCCCATCAGTTCTAGGAGGTCTTAAATATTTGAAAGCCAATAAATTGTCTTCCCTCTCAAAGGCATTTTTTTCCCAGCAGCCAATTAAAGTGAGGATGGCATGGCACTGTGCGGCAAACTTTCAGGCACTTCTAAACAGAGGAAAGTACCTTGGACCACAGCCACAGGAGTAAAGAACAGCAAGAACTGAACATTGCAAATTACAGCACAGCACAATTAGGTTACATAAATTTAGAGTGCAAGAAGAGCTGAGCCGATCATAAAATATGTATGTGTAAATGAAACCCATTATGAATATATGAAAATTTATAGTAGGCGTGAGCAGAAAACTGATTTGAGATCCTGTCAGCTGACCTTTAGTTGCAAACACACTGAGGACCCCTTACCATTTAACAACAACAACAGTATGGATTCGCACTCCACTCCTTTGGCAAAGCTCCTGGATCTTCAGCGGCTTTAGGTTGAGCCAAAGTGCAACTTTTGTGGCAAGGTTGTTTCCCCTCATTTCTGTTCTCTGGTAAGAATAATGCTTGTCATACTGCAGTTAAAAAAAACCACAGTAATTTTCTGGGCGGGGGAGAGAGTTGGCAACCCTGTTTAAATAATTGCTTCCAAGCGAGCAATGGTAAATATGAAACACAAGATGAAATTAAGTTCTGTTGCTGAAGAAATGTAAAGCACCTGAATTCTCAGAAGTTATTATCCGTTTCTTAGATGCTTTCAGCTCATACTCTTTTGCTGATCTTTCTTTGTTCCAAAACTGCAGCATTTGTTTTGATTTTTTTTCCCACCTGCAGAGTTCTCAACAGCAACACTTTTGACTTACCTTCTCCAAAATGGCTCTGACTGAGCAGGGCACTCCAATTAATTTCTAGCCATTAAGGGTTATTTGCCTGTACTTTCCCTAGAAAAATATGTAGACAGGACACTAGGCTACTGACCATTAAAGAAGAAGTCATTCTATATCTTAAAACATGGGTATGGTGGTCAGAAAATGAGTATTTCAAAGTATTATTTAATGATACTTTTGGTTACTGACACTTCTAGACAGTGGTGAAATCCAAATTTTTTTACTACTGGTTCTGTGAGCGTGGCTTGATGGGCATGGTAGGGGAAGGATACTGCAAAATCTCCATTCCCTCCCCACTCCTGGGGGAAGGATATTACAAAATCTCCATTCCCACCCCACTTTGGGGCCAGTCAGAGGTGATATTTGCCAGTTCTCCGAATTACTCAAAATTTCCACTACCGATTCTCTAGAACCTGTCAGAACCTGCTGGATTTCATTCTGCTTCTAGACAAATCCACTGTGCTTCTAAGCTAGAAAACCATAACTAGATCCCAACTGCCTGGTGGCAATTATTAAACTAATTTGCTAATTCAGTGATTACCTTAATTGTTGCAAAAATATCTTCTGCATTTTCTATTTGTTCCAAAATAAATACATGACAAAGCAACAATAACAAAGCAGTCATCCCAGAAATTTAGCTTAACCTCTAACATAAAGTAATTTATGTTACTTTAAGTAATACATAAAGTAAATTTATGTACTTTACTACATCATCATTTATTGATGATAAAAACAGTTGCTTTATTTATTTATTGGTTTGTTTGTTTGTTTGTTTAGGTTGGTTGTTTGGTTGGTTGGTTGGTTGGTTTTTTGGTTGGTTGGTTGGTTGGCCAGTTGGCTGGTTGGTTAGTTGTCATATTTATATAGCCACCCATCTCACAAAACATGTCTCTGGGCAGTGTACAGTAAAATATTAGAAAAAAAATTAACAATTGAACAACATTCTACAATTAAGAGCACCCATCAAGATTCCTAGTGATAGGGTACATAATATAATCCAATAACCATTTAATTCAGGAATTACTGAACAAGAAAAGTCATGGTTTGAATGACCTACTGCCTCTGTTCATTTTAGTTTGGGTCAGTTTCTATTGTTTCCAATGGGTTTCAATCCTAAGTGTCATTTGTCTGTACACCTAATTAAGGGTGCATTAGAGTTTTCATTATATTTGTTTGGACTGATTCCATATCTGGTTTGGTTTGGTTTGGTTTGGTTGGTTTGGGTTGGTTTGGTTTGGTTTGGGTTGGTTTGGGTTGGTTTGGGGGTTTTAAGGAAGGAGGAAGAAGAAAAGGAAAACATGGAATTTACTCAAAAATAAGTTCATATTTGTGTCTGTATGTTTCTCCATATATATTCTTTCTCCTTTACCCACAATATCTGACCTAATCTGTGTCAAGAAATAATAACTTAAGTATATTTCCAGATCTTGGTTATTACACAACTCTCCCTGATCTGGACTTAGCTGAATTTATATGTGGGCTTGTGTATATATATCAATGTCTTCATATATATTACCCTAAAATATATATCATATATTGTTCTGGTGTGTTTTGAATAGATCTTTCATTCACTACTGTGCATCAGGACATAGCATCTTTTTGTATATTGCACTTTAAAATATAACCTTTGCTTTAAAGTTGACACTTGCTGGTTCCTACTGTGCTCGGTCTGCTACTAATTTGTCCTTGCAGCTACTAAAAACTCATCTCTGAAACCTAAGTATTTGTATTTGATTTGGGTTATAAGATGTGTTTGACAGCAGATGAGTCTTAACTGATAGAATCTCAGGGGGGGGGGGAATCTCATACAGAAGGGAAAAAAGCGTAGGATTCTCCTTTCTGGCATCAAACTTGTTATACGCACAGATGTTTAAATGTTATTTATTTACTTCTAAAGGGAAACCGTGAGTTCTAAGATCTCCCAGCAGCTAAAAGTGATACTACCTAAACCCATGAGCCTGTTCTTCTGTGAGAAGCAAGCCTAGAACTGACACTTTTAATTGCTGAGAAAATAAGTCAGCTGAAAACTCACCTAAATGATGCTTTTGGAAATTGGGAGTGGGGTGGGAATGGGGAGAAGAGCAGTGTTTACCAAATACAGAAAACATAAGTTCTAAATATTGTGGGTGGAAGAGTGACAGATTGTGCAATCAGCAATCTAAGCTGTCGAAGGTGAATGACAGGAAACGGTTGTGTGTGATTGTATTGTCACCGAGCAACTGTAGCTGCACTACACTCTTTCTTCCTTTATCCTTCTCTTATTAATTTTTGCTTTATTTATTTATTGTTTACCAATGCAAGGAGCAGAACAAATTAGGCTTACTCATAGTTTCATTTCATTGGACAGGAATAACAAAAGCAAAGGAGACATATTTGCCACTTACCTCTACCCCTGTTACTGGAACAGGTGGGCAACTGTTTCCAAATGGAAAATACATATGGATGGTGTGCCCTCCCCATCAATATTCTTGCCTTCAAACTAGGTAAGTATCTACCTATTTGTTTTTAAACTCATATTATTGGCTGAATATGCCTTGAATGCTGATGTCATTGGAGCAAGTTGACTATAGAATAATTGCACCTTTCTTTGGGTGGTGCAAAGTGTAGAAGGAATGCTCCTGACATGTGTTCATTCTCACTCCCCTAAGTAGCCATTTTCTCCTTGGTGGCATAAATGCTTGGTGGCACACCTGATCCATAAAATTGGCTCTACAGGTTTAAACTGCAACGAGAAACTATGAATTACAGTGAGTAGATCCTTTAACTCATATCCTTGAAAAGTTGGGATACCAACTGTCATGTTTTAGTACAACAGTGATTTTTTAAAAAACTAAAATGTAAAAAACTCTGTGAATGGGGCCCAGTCAAATGAAGCAAAGGGAGGAATTAAAGGTTAAATGAAAAAGAAATGTATTTCCACCCACAGGGAGGTCATATAAGATGAGTGACAGGAAAGGGTAGGAGCTGTAGCAAGAAAGCTATATAATCAGTTTTTGTTATTGCCTGCAGTCTGGAATGGATGTTCTTTTAAGGTGTTGCTTTGAAAGAATCGGCCATCAGATAACAACCATGCCATCTTTCTATAACTTGGACAAGAATAAAAGAAAGTAATTATGTGTATAAAAACTCACCACTTTTCTTCTCTTTGGGCAGACCTGGAGTTTAGCTGGAAGAAATCTGAACCTAGTTACTTTTTGGCACACAGTTGCTGATTTACTGAAGGAACATAGGTTATCCTTTGATATTCCTATTCCCGTATTTGTGCAGGGGTGTGTGTGGATTTTATAATCAACTATTCAGGGACTCCAGATATAGCAGAGAGGAAGATTTATATAACAAATTATGGCTGGTTTGCAGCAGTTCCCAGTTTGGCCTTCAGTATCTGAAGAGAGATTAAACGGCTTATTCAGACTTAGAAGTTTAATAATGCTCCTAGTGAAGATCTACCTCCTGACCTGTTCAGATGTCATGCTGATTGTTAGGCCCCTTTATTGCCAAGTTTATTTACTCATAAAAATAACTCCTACCCCATTCCAAGGGGTTGCGAGTTCTGTAGTTCTGTTTACCAAGAAAAAGGACACTCCATTTAATTTTAAACCAATTAACCTAATCAATATCATAGCAAAAACTGGTATGCCAAATACCTTTTGCATAAGGTGGAGAACTAAGCTGCTGATAAGTGTTTGTTAACAGTACAGCAATCCAGTTTAGGTGTGGCAGTTTTACTATAAGTGTTTCATTTTATGCCATCTTTTGAAAAATTACACAGTTAAAAGAACTCAATTGCTTATAACTGTCATAGATCTTAGTGCAGCCTTTAATTTAATTAGCAGAGACATACTTTGGAAGAAATCTGTGGCCCAGAAAATGGAATGTAAACTTTTTTATCTCACCAAGATCTTATATTCAAATGTTTGGTCAAGTGTATATACAAGTACACAAGGATCCCTTACTAAGAAAATCTACACTGATTAAGTCTAGACAGGGATACATATTGGCTCCTTTCCTATGTAGTTTAGATATCAATTTCACTCCAAAACTGATTCATTGGTAAGATATGGAAAGTTTCATGGAGCCCCATTTTCCTAAAGAGGAATATGTGGTGCTCCAGCCATTGATGAATTGCTTATATTTGGTTTGATAGTAAATTATATTTTACAGCAAGCACTGATGGTTTAAATTCTTTTAAATCCAAAATACAGAGATACTCAGCATAGGTTGTTATACTTTTTGTGGGAGACACACTTGGGTACTACTGGAAGGGCCATGTCCTTTACATCAAAAGCCACCCAGATGAGAGTGGACTACTTAGAACAGATTTGGATCACCTGAATGGGCAAAAATATGTTATGAATTATGTGCTACTTTTTTCCTTGTATTGTTTTTACAGCTTTTTGATTTGGCTCAACAACTGATCAGCAGACTAATTGACTGATTTAAGGTGCTGGCAATCCATTTAAGCCTGGAGATATTTTACTTAAGCTGATTTAATGTTGAGCTGTGATTACCACTGTACAGGAGGAGCTTATGTGGTAAGTGTGGCTATGCTTATACTCTTAACAGTTTGGGGGAAGGAGAACCATTGTTATATCATAATGATAGGCATCTGATAATCAGCTTTGATTGCCAAACTAGGATTACACTGAAATCAGCCCCTACCCTGACTCCAAAATGGAGCAAATCAATCAGAAATCCAAAGACCAGAACTCCAAAGACAAGCTATCTGATGAACTAATTGAAAGATCTAGAGTGCTTCCAGAGCGTTGCCAAAATCTTGTGAAGAAAACTGCATGGCTTGTTTATGTACTTTCCTAGAGTAAGACGAGATGAGGGTACCCTACTCCAGAGGTGGTATTCAGCAGGTTCTGACCAGTTCTGGAGAACCGGTAGCAGAAAGTTTGAGTAGTTCAGGGAACTGGTAAAGACCACCTCTGACTGGGCCCACCCCCATCTATTCTCTGCCTCCCAAGTGATCAGGAGGAAATGGGGATTTTGCAGTAACCTTCTCCTGGAGTGGGGAGGGAATGGAGATTTTACAGTATCCTTCCCCTGCGACGCCCACCTAGTGATGCCCACTTAGCAATGCCATGACATGCCACACCCACCAAGCCATGCCCACAGAACCAGTAGTAAAAAAAATTTAATCCCACCACTGCCCCCCCCAAAAAAAGATATGTCACCAGCAATCAGTGAATGGTTAAAAAATAAATCATTATATCACTTTGATTTCTGTTGATTGGACTGTAAGCTAAAGGGAAGGGAAACCAATTCTCTGCTTTCCTTCTTTTCTTTGAAGCAGTCAGGTTGCAGCCATTCAACATTCTTCTTCCTATTAGTTATTACTTTATTCCCCAAATTTTATTCTCCAATCTCCCAACATTTCATAACACATCCCATAAAATAAGCATAAATTTGGGCAAAAACAAGCAAAAAAAAAGCATCCTTCCAGTTTCAGAATCCAAACTCTCAATGTTTATACATGAGAACAAATAAATGGATATAGACTAAGGAGCTCCTAAAGAGACAATCCCTTTTGGGTGATGCCTTCAGTGGTGATGCTTTCATTGGTTCAAGATAGCATCTTTTTTAACTAAAGGGCAGGAAAGATTCTGTGTCTAAAAAGGCCTTTTGTAGCCTAGTCCTGCAAAGAAGCTAGAAACTGTTATTGTCTTCTATACCCTCTTCCCAACTGTGTCCTGGAATTGGGACAGCACAGGGCAATAGCATTTTATTGGTGGTCTCTGAGCTTTGATGTTTTCTTGCAGATGTTTCATTACCCAAACTAGGTAACATCATCAGTGCAAGCATCTCTTTTATGTTTTGGAATTCAATACAATAACATGCATCCTTTTCCTAACAGCTTGCTGTATAGACAGCAAGAGAAACTGGGTATATTTTGTTATAAAGAAAATGGATATGTAAAAAAAAGAAGAAGAAGAATAGGTAACCCAACACAATTCTTTAAAAAACTAGTTTCGTGACCTGATAGATTCAGCACATATGCACATCCAAGGCAATGCAGCCTCAACTGGAGAGGAAAAAAAAGCTTTAAAACTTGTAGCTTCACAGCATGTTCTCTATTTTGACAATGTGCTCAGACATTATTAAAAGAAGAGTATGGAAAACTTTGCTAAAATCTTTTCTGGCATTCTTAAAGTTCTTTCTTTTTAATAGCTAGGAGATTCGTCTAAATCGATTTGCTCTGTCCATTTCTGACATAGTTGATATCCTGATATATGTTAAATGGCGAGAGTCTGCCATTCTGGTTGGTTTTGTTTAAAGAACATTCCAAATTAATGGGAGACTACTGTTTATTCAACTGCAGGTATCACTCAAGCAACATGAGTTCCATAAAAAAGGAACAGAACACTTAGTTTTTCTAACCAAGGAAACAGTCTACTTTTCTTGTAAGTCAAGGACTCTGGAATGACCAATCAAGAAGCTGTGTAAACTGTGATACACTGATTGTAAGACATTCAGGTGTTTTGGACCAAACATGATGGATGAATGGCAGGAGTTGTAACTGAAGATAGGAGATCTATACTGTCTTTCCTGCATATGCAGCAGAGCAGAGTTTTCTCAATATGAAAAAAAGAGTCCCCACAGATTTTTCTCCACTAGTCGTTGCTGACTATAGGAGGTGGCACTCATCTCCATTTCAAGGTTGTAAGTCAGCACTGTCAGAAGATGTTTCTGCAGTCATGTGGCCAGCATGAAATCACGGAGTGCTATTTCTTCCCCACCAAAGTGGTACCTATTTATCTAATTGCATTTGCATGCTTTCAAACTGCTAGATGGGCAGGAGCTAGGCAAAGATGGGTGCTCACCCTGTTGTACGACGCTTGGATCTCAAACTCGGGCTGCCAGTTTTCCAGCTGACAAACCCAGCATTTTAACTGGTCAGCCATCACAACACCTGAATATGGTAGACACAAAACCCATTAACTAGACTTTGCTTGCTGAGAAATTCCAAAGCTACATACTAGGCAGTTGCAGCAAGAAGAGCAAATCCATTGAACCAAATTCAGTGTTAATGCCAAGCCTTCAGAATAGATCTAAAGTGTTAAAGCTCACAAGATAATATCAAGCCAAGAAGTAACTTTTATCACCAGGAAAAAGCCAGGGTACATTTGCAATATAATCAAGCCTATGAGTTCAGATAGCAGTGACGAATTTGGGAAAGAGAATTTAATCTAATCACAGATTTAATTTGGATGTCTTGTATTTTCAAGAGCCTGACACATCTTCCTTATATTTCTTTCAGTCATAAAATAGAGCTGTAACATTTCCTATTCTATTGAAGAATGATTAGGGTTGGGGTGTTTTTTTTTTTTGCTTCATAGACTTGTCACACTTAGTTGTCAAATAACTGAAAAAGCCGTCTATTCAGTACTTTCAACACTACTTTCATCTTCAGAAATTGGCAGGTAAAGTCCATTTCAACATGGCAATAAATATTATCTATTGATGATTGGAACCAACTATTTCTCTTAAGAAGATTGACAATCTTCCTCACCTATCACATGTGAGCAAGTTGTAGCCTTAAAGATGTTGCTATATTACAATTCTCAGGTACCTGACCAGTGATGCAGATATTGGGAATTATAGTTCTGCAAGATATAAAATATGATGGTTTGACCATCCATAACTAAAAGCTTAACAACTGTTCTACTTTTCTGTTCTAGTTTCACTTTACTGTCTGATTTATTGCCATAATAAAGTCATCAAGTTAACTATATAAATATAAATTTACATAGACCTAGCTCAGAACAGGAAGGTGAACTCATTGAGGAAGTAGTATCTAAAGCAGTAAACATAGAGAAATCAAGAAACAACATGAAGTCCAATAGCAATAGCACTTAGACTTATTTACTGCTTCGCAGTGCTTTTACAGTTTTTTCTAAGTAGTTTACAGAATCAGCATATTGCCCCCAACAATCTGGGTCCTCATTTTACCAACCTTGGAAGGGTTGAAGGCTGAGTCAAACTTGAGCCTGGTGAGATTAGAACTGCCAAATTGCAGGCAGCTGACAGTCAACAGAAGTACCCTGCAGTGCTGCGTTCTAACCATTGTGACACCTCAATGCTAGATATTTTCTATAGCAAGGAATCTGATGAATAGGAACAGTGTTGTTATAGCAGCTTTGATTGGTTCACATTGCTCTCCAGATAGCAAGATCTGGCCTTTGCCAAGCCTTGTTTTCATCAGCAGCTTACTTCTAACTAGCTCTGCCCAGTCCAGCTGTTGTGGCATCACTATTTTTTTTCCATCTTCTAGCCTTCATTATTTCCAGATATGCCTGCATAAGGATTTCAGACTGAGTCCCAGGAAAAATGGAAAGAGATGCCTTGGAGAACAGATTGTGAGGAGAAGAAGATGGCTGCATGCAAGATCTGGATGGAAAAATATAGAAAAAAGATACACGGAAGAGAAAGAAATGGACTAGATAAAGATTTACACTAAGTGCCCTTTAAATTTGCCAGCCTAATCCTTTTTCCATAACCTAGTTTTATAAAAAAAAATCCCTAAAGGAAAATTGCTGTAAAGACTAAGAAAAATTCTGGGCCAAATAGGATCACATGGCATTACGTTACAATATGAATTCTTGTCAGAACCAATTACTACTTGATTTAGATTACACCCCTGGATAGTGAGGTTATTGCTGGCTCAGCATAGTTACTAGATCCTGAAAATACTGCATCTGGTTCTTGGGATGTTTTTTTTCCCCCTCTCCCTCCTCGTCTGAGGAAGTCTCTTGAGATAGGCCCATCACATTTTTTGAACCAGCCTGGAACAGTTCATATCCTCATTTAATAAAATTCCTCCTCGTGTATTGATTCTGTGGTCCCTTCGCTGTTTTTCAAACAATAGTTTGGTAGGTTTATACAAAACTATTATTTCATCCACTACAAGATTACAGGATTGGGTCCACATTTAGCTTCAGCTAGAACACCATTTAGAAATGTTGAAACAATTGGACTTAACATTAATCATAATTAAAATGAGGCTCATTGAACTCAGCAGGGTTATTCTAAATCTTACTAGGCTTACTTCCAATCCATCATCAACTTCAAATGTTATTAATTGCACTGATACTTTCTTCTGACTACTGCAGGCCTTCCATGTGTTCATAAACTATCTACAGATCTAAAAATACCTCTTTTCACAATGCAGATTTACAACTTTTAATTTTCAGATTAAGTGTCTGACCTAAGTGTCTGATAATAAACATGACATACACACACATGAGAATAAGAGCCGTGGTGGCGCAGTGATTACAATACAGTGTTGCTGGCTAATTCTGCCGACTGCTAGGAATTCAATTCTGACTGGCTCAAGGTTGACTTAGCTTTCCATCCCCTTGGTAAAATGAGGCCCCAGATTGTTGGGGGCAATTTGCCGACTCTGTAAACCTCTTGGAGAGGGCTGTAAAGCACTGTGAAGCGGTCTAAGTGCTATTGCTAATAAAAGGTGCTCTCTTAATGGTAGATATTCCCATTATTTCTTATCTTAATTGTGTTTTGTGTGATCCAAACCTACCAGAAACCATTGGGAACTGTATCTAAGATATGTTGTATCTATGGAGTAGTTACAAGTTTCAGATTTTGGAATCCAAATTGGTAGCCATTGAGAATTTAGATGACACAATAGGTAACAAAATATACTTCTAGAGCTATGTGTGACAAGGCTTAAATAATGACCCACATATACTTATTATTTAATCCTTTAGGCTATGTATGTCATTCAAACACTTCCAATTATATTGTATAGGTACCATGAAATATTCAAGTATTGAATAATAATTACTGCTTTACAGAGTGGTAAGCAACATCATCTGGTTTTGCTTTTGAAATGGATTTGTGCTATTCCAAAATTTCTAAAAACAATGGTGTGCTTGATGTCTACTCAAGTTGGTGATCTTTAAAAAAAAAAAAAGATATAAGAAACCCTAAAATCATCTCATGAAGAAAGCAGAAAAGGAAGAATGACAAAGATGGTAAAAATGGCAGAATGGCTATCAAAAATGAATGCAGTAGTTCTATGTAATTCTTCACTTCAAAAGCTAGTATATAAAATAAATGGGTTCACCTGCATGTGTTCTGCCCCAGCTACGGACCCCAAAGAACTCAGCACACACAAAGTCCGTTCAAACCTTAGTTTACTAAATAAACCAGTTTTTTTTACAGCAACAGCTGTTAATTAACTGCATTAATAGCCATCAAGAATTCAAAGAATAATATGAAAGCTTACTATGGTTGGCAGAATGCCCAAAAGCAATTTTCAGAAAGCTGATAAGATAAGCAAGACAAGACACGAAGGTATGTGAATGGAGTTGTTCCCTGCAAATTGCTTCAGTCGGCGTTCCTCCTTAAATAGGCTAAGGGAGTGGCCAATTAGCCCCAAGCCTTACTCTCGAGGAGACCTCCTCCTGAAGAGCCACTCCTGCCTTTTGGCAGCTCTGCACGCCTGTACATCGAGAAGAGGCTCCTCCTCTTCGTCCTCTTCACTTAAGGGAGCTTCTGGAGGTTCTGAAGGCCATGGCTGAATCACCGCCCCTGGCACCACATCTTCTCCAGCCTCCTCATTGTCCGACTCGAGTGCCAGCTGCACAGGCTGCTGGCGCAGCACCACGCCAGCCTCTTCGCTGTCGGAATCAGCTACTAGCTGCACCGGCCACTGACAGGCCACAACAGCATGGTGACTAGAAGCAAAAGGGAACAGTTTAAAATAAGAGAAAGAATTTCAGCCTTAGCAACCCTTTCAAGAGGACAGGAAAGCCATATCTATGATGATGTCAAAACAATGAAACATGTTATGCCCAAACCAAGTTCTGCCCTTATATAGTTGTCCCCTATGGATACCGGCAAGACAAGACAAGTGATATAAGAAATGCAAGGCACTGTGAAGATCATGGCAGCAGTGTAAATATTTCAAGATAATATTAGCTGTAAACCAGGGGTGGGTTCTACTTACCTTTACTAACGGTTCGCAACAGAGCCACATGCTTATGCTTCTTCGCATGCGCAGAAGTTTCCTGATGATGTCAGTGTTGGTGGTTGGAGCCTCCCACTGGTTTTACTACCAGTTCTATAGAACCAGTCCGAACCGGAGGCAATCCACCACTGCTGTAAACATTACCATACAAGTTCCTCAGCTTGCTAGATAGATCTTCTGAATAGCTAATTTCCTTCAGACTAACTGTAGCCCATTCTCTTTTTCTTTCTTTAGTAGTTTCACATTGTCTTTGACAAAACGCATCCCACTGTAACTTGCCCATGCATGTTGAGACCTACTTTAATCATTTTTGTCAGTACGTTGTTCCCCTCTTGATTTTTCTGAAGGACAAGAATGGACACATGTACGACTCTTTGAGCTCTGAGAGGGAAACATGAGATCTAACTCTGCCAAATAAATAAGAAAATAATCACATCATGCGAAATATGAGATCAATTTGAATAAATGATATCCACCCTCAGGTCATATTCTCCCACCCTGTTTTCTCCAAGGAGGTGATTAGTGATTCCCATTTTCATTTTTGCAAAGCTATAGTTTTATGTGTTATTCAAACTGTGGTCCAACTTAACCAAAGATCTGTGAAATCCAACCAGTATTATAAACTGGTTATTTGAAGTTGATAATTTCTCAACTAACTATAGTTAGGATGAACAGTTAAGTTAGTAACATGGTTGTTATGGGGATCTGGCATCCCCATTGACTTTGTTTGTCAAATGACCCTGGAAGGCAGCAAACATCATAAATATGAGTCAGTTGCCTAGTGTCTGAATTTTGATCACATGATCATGAAGATGCTGCAATGGTCATAACTCTAAAAATAGCAATAGCACTTAGCAAATAGCAATAACACAATATACCTCTTCACAGTGCTTTACAGTCCTCTCTAAATGGTTTACAATGTCAGCATATTACCTCTAACAATCTGGGTCCTCATTTTAGCCACCTTGGAAGGATGGAAGGTTGAGTCAACCTTGAGCCTGGTGAGATTCAAACTGCGAAATTGCAGTCAGCTGGCAGTCAGCAAAAATAGCCTGCTCTACTGCACTCTAACCACTGTTCCACATGTCTCTTAATCATAAGTCACTTTTTTCAGTGCTGTTGTAACTTTGAACAGTCACTAAATGGACTGTTCTAAATGGAGGACAAGCTGTATTTTATACTATATGTTGTTTTTCCAAAGTCCAAGGAGCTGGCTATATTATTTTTTAGATTACTAACTTGTGTTTATTTGGAATAAAGTTTTTTAACTTATATTTTACTTCCAATACGTTAGCTCTCCATTTTATGAGAATAAAAATAGAATGGTGTAGCCCAGAAGAATGTGTTCCAACCAGGACCTGCCTTTGCCTTTTCTTCTCCCGAAGGAGCCTCATTATCAACATAACCAGTTCTGAAAGCTTTCAGCCAGGAGTTTATGAGAGAATTGGTGTCTTTTTCATATGCACACCTTTCATGCTGAGGTTGGTAATACCTGGACAGCTTCAGTAGATCTTCACAAGAGAGAATATATTGGATAGACTAGAAATTGTTTCGGTTAGAATATGTATATGTATATGTATATGTATATGTATATGTATATGTATATGTATATGTATATGTAACATATATAAAATATATATACCGTATATACTCGAGTATAAGCCGACCCGAATATAAGCCGAGGCCCCCAATTTTACCACAAAAACTGGGAAAACTCATTGACTCGAGTATAAGCCGGGGGTGGGAAATGCAGCGGCTACTGGTAAATTTCAAAATAAAAAAAGACTGGTTAAAAGTGCGAGGACCTGTCAGAAATCACTTTTTTCAGCCCTCTGGGTAGTCCTTTTGTGCATATGGACTACTCAGAGGGCTAAAAAAGTAATTTTTGACTGGTCCTCGCACTTGTGACCAATCCTCGAACTTACGACTGTTCTCACATTTTACGTTTTTGCCCTATCTTGTCACCCTGGTGAAGAGAAGCAGTTGTGAAATGAGTGACACGGTTGTTAAGAATGCTACAATGGGCATAAATGATGACCAGTCATAAGTGCGAAGACCGGTCAAAAGTGCGAGGACCTGTCAGAAATTACTTTTTTCAGCCCTCTGGGTAGTCCTTTTGTGCATATGGACTACTCAGAGGGCTGGTCCTCGCACTTGTGACCAGTCCTCGAACTTACGACTGTCCTCACATTTTATGTTTTTGCCCTATCTTGTCACCATTTCTCTCTCCCCCTCTCTTTCTCATTCTTTCTCTCTCCCCCTTTTTCTCTCTCTCTCCCCCACTCTCTCTCTCATTCTCTTTCTCCCCCTTTTCTCTCTCTCTCCCCCACTCTCTCTCATTCTCTTTCTCCCCCTTTCTCTCTCTCTCCCCCACTCTCTCTCATTCTCTCTCCCCCTCTTTCTCTGTCACTCTCCCTTTGTCTCTTTCTGTGTCTCAGCCCTCGCCACCCCTAATTTCAAGCCCCATAATGCTCAGCCTGCCTAAAGAATGATGCCCTCTGTAGATTCACCCGCCCAACTCCAGTGCCCCTATTCCCCAGCCAACTTGATATCACTCTCTGTTAGAGCCAGGAGCCGTGCATTTTGAAGCTCATTCTGCCCTTCTGAAGCCCCCAATACTTTGAGTTTCCCTCCACCACCCAAGCAAACATCGGAGCCTTCTCTTGCAGAAGCAGAATCCAGCAGAGAAATGGAATAATGAGGGGGGGATGGGAAGGAGAGGGTGTAATTAGCAGAATCCAGGCACAGAAATGGAAAAACGGGGGATGGGTGGAGGAATGGGAATGGGAAGGAGAAGGAGTAATTAGCAGAATCCAGGCACAGAAATGGAAAAACGGGGGGGGGGAATGGGAATGGGGAGGAGGTGTAATTAGCAGAATCCAGGCACAGAAATGGAAAAACGGGGGGGAGGAATGGGAATGGGGAGGAGAAGGGGTAAGAAGACATTTCCTTAGATTACTGACGCTCCCAACAATGAGTTTGGTGGAGATGTAAGGAAATGTCTTCCAGCTCTTCAAGACTGACTTTAAGCCGACAGCAAAAGTAGGGGGCGGCAACAGGGGCGTGTGTGTTTATGTATGTCCTTCCCTCCGCAAGAACTTGGAGGTAGACGCTGCCCCTCTGAGGAAAAGAGGAGGCGGCGAAGCCCTGGCTGTCACCTGGGACAGGAGGAGGGCACGCTGGGAAGCTCCCTTCCCCACAGCCCTGTGAAGCTTGCCTGCCTTCCACGTGGCCCGGTTCGGGGGCGTGGCCAGCCACCAATTGCTACCAGTACAGGGAACTTGCCTCAATCTCCGCTACCTATTCGCCCGAGCCGGTCCAAAGCGGAATATTTCACCCCTGCCTCCCTGCAACCCCTAAAGCCAAAAAGGGGTGCGGGGGACGGGTGCCGCACTCCCCCACACACACCCCATTTTGGCTTTAGCAAGCCTCTCTGCAACCCTAGGAGCCAAAATGGTTGCAGGGAAAAAGGCATTTTTTTTGTGACTTGAATATAAGCCGAGGGGGCTTTTTTCAGCCTGAAAAACGTGCTGAAAAACTCGGCTTATATTCGAGTATATACGGTATATATATAGTCTCCCCTAAATCTTAAAACAGACAACAAAATGCTGCTCTGATGTCTGATAAAGCCAAAAAATTCTAGTGAATGAGATTTCACTAAACCGTGGCTGTTTAGTGAATATATATGAATATATATATTCTGAACTGAATATATATATTCAGTTTCAAAAAAAAATGTGTTTGACCCAAATTGGCCTTATAATCTTTCATGGGTTTTTTAAATGCTTATTTTAATTAAAAAATATCCTGCTTAAAATAAGCCAAAACTTGTTTTTTAAAAAATAATCTTGGTGAAGAAAACAGAGGAAAAAAAGTTGTAGAAATGTTACAGTCACCTTTAAACTTATGGCAGAGGTCCAAAGCCATTACACTGTCTTTTTGACCTAGAGACATAGCTTTGGTTCATTAAGAAAATATAGAAGCCCATTACCTAGAGGAAAGTGGGAAAAATACTCTGACAGGGGTCAAACCATGAAATTGTTCTGTAGAAGGATACAACAGCCAGGCTAAATTTGAGCTAGGAGCCAACAGAGGTCTGCCTTTCTAACAGATCCGTACTATTTTCCCATAAAGATTACAATTAAATTTGAGCTTATCATCAGAACTGGAGCATGTTAATTTCAATACTATTTGTACTTAAGAGTTAATGGCCAATACCTTTTCCTTAATTAAGTAACCTTCAGATTTTCTGAGATTACCGGTAGCAGAAAGTAGAGCTGGAAATTCTGAAAGTTGTAATAATAACATATTTGGAGTTCACCAAATGCATTATTGGACAAAATATTGTAGCATAATCTAATAAATATTATTTTAGCACAGACAAAGGATATTACAAGACCGATCACAAATTATTCTTAATTAACGATTGCAAGGAGACTTATTGGTCAGGATTATAATATTGTGGAACAAGAAGTTTAACTCATCTGTATTATTGCTATCTTGAAAATTACCTGTTCAGTGTTAACATATATTGTATAAAATTGGAACAGCATCAGAACACATTCAGTGAAGTTTGAAGAGCGTGTTTCAAGCTAAATATATTTCAAATTTTACACATCTCCAGTTCCTGACTACTTTACCTCATAACATTGTTATGAGGATAAAGTATAGGAGAGAATAATATAAATTGCATTCCTCTGAGAAAGAACATTACCCAAGAGGCCTAGAATGTTTCTTCAAATTAAACTCATAAAGAATCTTAAGGCACATTAAAAAGTAAAGTTAAAATCTTTCCCAAAGACTCTTTGAACTAGTGTTGCAGATAGTACCGTATTTCTCCAAAAAGATGGCCCACCTTGAAAAGAAGCCCTATCACATTTTTGAGTGTATATGATCAAATTAAACCCCACCCACAAAATTAGCCCTGATTAAGACCCCACCCACCCCAGGGTGCAGGGTTGAGGCAAGGCACACAGGTAAAAAATAAGCTAAGGTGGGCATGGGGGTGGAACTGCCCTACTTACCAGGCCTCTTACACTCCGACACCTGCCACAAGGCTGTGTGCTCTCTCCACTTCTCTTCTGTCTATATACCAATGACTGCATCTCAAATGATCCATCTGTTAAACTACTGAAGTTTGCAGATGACACAACAGTGATCGGTGTCATTCGAGACAATGATGAATCCACATACGGAAGGGAGGTTGAACAACTAGCCTCGTGGTGCGACCAGAACTATCTGAAATTGAACACACTCAAAACCGTAGAAATGGTGGTGGACTTTAGGAGAAACCTTCCCTTACTACTACCTCTTACAATACTAGACAACACAGTAGAGACAGTAGAGACAGTGTGGGATTTAAGTAATTTAACAACCGGTTCTCTGCCCTAATGATTTCTTTCCACAACCAGTTTGCCAAACTGTTAACAACCGGTTCTCCCAAAGTGGTGCGAACTGGCTGAATTCCACCACTGAGTAGAGACCTTCACATTTCTAGGTTCTGCCATATCTAAAATGGACACCTAACATCAAAAACGTCATCAAAAAAGCACAACAATATTCTTTCTGCACCAACTCAGAAAGCTCAAACTGCCCAAGGAGCTGCTGATCCAGTTTTACAGAGGAATTATTGAGTCTGTCATCTGCACTTCTATAATTGTCTGATTTGGTTCTGCAGTCCAACAAGACAGACACAGACTTCAGAGGATAATTAGAACTGCAGAAAAAACAATTACTACCAACCTGCCTTCCATTGAGGACCTATGTACTGCACAAGTCAAAAAGAGGGCTGTGAAAATATTTACAGACTCCTTGCATCCTGGACATAAACTGTTTCAACTCCTACCATCAAAACGACGCTATAGAGCACTGCCCACCAGAACAACTAGACATAAGAACAGTTTTTTCCTGAACGCCATCACTCTGCTAAACAAATAATTCCCTTAACACTGTCAAATAGTTATTAAGTCTGCATTACTATTAATCTTCTCATTGTTCCTATCACCCATCTCCTCCCATATATGACGGTATGACTGTAACCTTATTGCTGGTATCCTTACAATTTATATTGACTGTTTCCTAATATAATTTGATTGCTTATTTATTCCCTATGACTATCATTAGGTGTTGTATCTTATGATTCTTGACGAATGTATATTTTCTTTTATGTATACATCAAGAGAAATTCCTTGTGTATTCAATCACACTTGGCCAATAAAGAATTCTATTCTATTCTATTCTATTCTATTCTATTCTATTCTATTCTATTCTATTCTATTCTATTCTATTCTATTCTATTCTATTCTATTCTATTCTATTCTGCCTCACCTTCTTCTGTGGTCTCTTCTTCTGCAGCCACTTGCCACCACTTGCACGCATCACCCTGGCCTCCGAATTAGGACTAGCAACTCTGTTACTAAGTGATGCAGTTAGTGACATTGCATGATCACAACAGGCTTGTGACCTCACTTTCACTTGGTCTTTAAGTGAATCACCCACAGTCATTTCGCAAAACATCACCTAATCATGATTTGCAATTTGACTTTGGGCTGCTGCTTGTCAGAAGCTGCTCTAAAATATACAAAGTTAAATGTCTGTGAACCTTTGCAATGGTGGCAAATATGAGGAATAGACCTAAAGTTACTTTTTTCAGCACTGCCATAAATTTGAGTGGTCACTAAACAGGGCAGTTGTTAAGCATGGTCTAATTAATAATATTGTTCCAGCATATTACAATAAGGTTTAATTTGTACTCAAACATCAGAGAAGTTTTTGCTTGCTCTGGAAAGCAAAATATCCATACAGTCGTAATCTCCTTTTTCTGTTTTCATATAACCGGTATCAAAAACTATATCAAAAATATCAAATATGGGATATAAATTGTCCCCACTTTCTGGATTTGATAAATCTTCTCAAATTTCATTCCATTGTGATTATATTAATTTATCTCAATACCATAAGGCCTTTTATAAGGAATGTATGCAATGAACCTATTTTGATTCCATAAAAAAATAGTTAAGAATGGTTTTGGATTAATTAATTTTCTAACAGACTGACACATACTTGAAATTAGCTTTCTCTAAAGCATCTTCTGTAGTAATGGTTCCCTGGTCAGGCATTTTGCTCTAAAATAGCTAAGTATTGCTTTTTAATCTTTCAGTGAATTGGGCTCCATGGAGCTACTAGTCAGGAAAGTAACCTTTTTCATAACAAAGTGGAATCAGGAAAAAAGTCAATAATTCGGTGTTCACTTTTTAACAAACTTCTCTTAACTACAAACACTTGCAAAATTGCACCTATCCAGCATAGCAATATCTAATTTTACACAGTTACTAAAGATAAATGATTTTTCCTGATCAAATTATATCAGGATGAATAATTTTATACTATATAATTGGTGAGCTGGATAATTCAATAAGCCCATTTTCTATGCTTGACTTCCTTTTACAAGTCAAAATTCCATAATGAGGAAGGCAGCTTTGTCAAAACAGCTGCCAAATGGCAATAGCATCATAAAAAAAAGAATTAATCAGTAAATTAATTAAACATTTGGTGTATGTAAAACCTGCTTTATGTTGAGAAAATGTGAATGGCCTGACAATAGATTTTGTAACAACATATTCATCAATGGCCTCTATCGAATAGACAAGGTTTTCCTGCAAGACATAAAATCAGGTGTTCTGTGTATATTTTTTTTCAAGTTCCTACTTCTGCAATTCCTCTAGGCCTGTGATGGCAAACCTATGGCATGCGTGCCAGAGGTGGCATGCAGTGGCCTCTCTAATACCACGTGAGCTGTTGCCCCAGTTCAGCTCTGCTGTGCATTTGCGCGTGCCTTCTGGTTTTCAGGTCTCTGCCGTGCATGGGCGGGAGGTGGGGGGAGGGGCACGGAGGAGGCATGCACATGCGGGGGACAGAGCATGTGCAGGGTGCTGCACACACAATGGCAGGAGGACAGGGCGCATACATGGGAGCCATGCATGCATTGCATTTTGAGGTTCAGGCATTCGGTTCGAAAAAGATTAGCCATCACTGCTCTAGGCAAAATAATAAATGAAAAAGGTGATTCCCCCCCACATTTATTTTAAAATGTTGACAATTAAGTTCAAATTCCATTTCATTTTGTATTAAAATGTTAGAAAAAGGATAAATCTATAACAAAGCACCAACAACATATTAATTTGTACTGTGATAGTGGTGAATATCTGTAACTTGGGTGTAAGATGAGAGTGGAGGGTCCCAATGACATCACCTGATGTGACCTCCCCATCACAAGACCCATCATAAGACCCTTACCTAATGTGACCCACACCTGATCCATCACAAGACCCATCATAAGACCCTCCTCTGATGTGACCCTCACCTGACATGATATCCCCATCACAAGAACCACTGACCACACCGAGTTTTTATAAGTAGAAACACATGACATCCCCTAAATTCTGCTGAAGATGTTACCTAGTCTGGTAATGAAATGTTCAGAAACCAGCCCACAAGCTCTGAGAATGAACCTCCATTTTCATTTTGTACTGTATTTAATTATGATGTACCTTGACCTGAAAGTGAAGAAATGCATTTACAGAAATTATTCTGTGTGGACAGTTCATGAAGACTGCAGCTATTATAAGGAAAAGGAAGACTTCTCCTGAAATAATTTCCTAATTCTGCCACTTTAATTTAAAATTGGAGTTGTGATTTTTTCCCCCCCTATAGTAAAATGAAATATTTATTTGATTATTATTTGTATATTTAAAATGGATTGGTTATTAGTCCTTCTGTTTTGGAGGACATAGTGAAGCAAGCTGGAATTGATTAGTGCATGGATAGACAACATTTGGAGGCTCAGGCATCACAATTCAGCCACCCAATTTCTGACAATAGGAGACTGCAGGTAGTCCTCGAATTATGACCACAACTGAGATCATAATTTCAGTTGCTAAGCAGGACAACTGAACTTAAGTGAGTAACACTCAATTTTACAACCTTTTTTTGCCATGCTTGTTAAATGAACCATGCAGTTCGTGGTGAATCATGTGGTTGTTAAGCGAATCTGATTCCTTCCATGGATTTTGTTTGTCGAAAGCCAGCTGGGAAGGTTGCAGATGGCAGTCACATGACTCCAGGATGCTGCAACCATCATAAAGACATGCTGGTTGTCAAATGCCCAAGTTTTGATCATATGATCATGGGGATACTATGACAGTTGTAAGTGTGAGGAATGGTTGTAAGTCCTTTTTTGAGTTCCATTGTAACTTTGAATGGTTACTGTATGAATGGCTGTACATCAAGGACTACCTGTATCTAGTAACTCTGTAGGCCATCTGGTGATGAGGTAATTAAAAGGATGGTTTAAGATGGGACTAAGAGCAGAAAGTACTTCTTAAAACAGAATAAAACCTAGGGAAAAAGTCAAAATCTAGTTGACAAAATGTAGCCATTTTGCAGTTTTCATTTTGTAATTTTTGCACTTGTGTATCTGTACATAATCTTAAGATTGCCAACCCTGAGTCCAATCATTATACATGCATCTATCAGCATTTCCAATGGTTAAAGAGGGGGCAACACAATGAAAGCCACATCACATCATCATGATGCAAGGGGTCTATGACAACTCACCATGGCCTCAGCCAACTTGCTTGGCCAACTCACCATGGCCAACTCAACGTGGAACAACTCATCATGACCAACTTTCTGCAGAACAACTCACCGTGGGATTAGAATTACCCTAATATTGAAGAAATAGTGGAACAGAATCATTAAAGAAAAGATGCCCAAGGAGGGACAAAATGAAATGTACACGACAAAAAATATTTTAAATAATTAAATTGAATTGTTGAATTGTCCTGCAGTAAGTTGTCCCATGTCAAGTTGGCCATATGGAGTTGTCCCATGGTGAGTTGATCATGGCAAGTTGGCTGTGGTGAGTTGTTCCATTCCATGATGCAAATACTGCCCCTTTTGTATGTACTTCACACACATACCCAAAATCATGATAACATGATTTTGTCAAAAGCAGTAAGATAGTTGGATGCCTGTCTACATCCCTTTCATTCTACATTTAATCATGATGTAATGCCAGGACCTCAAAATTATTTTAAATTTCTAATCGCATTGAAATTTTCTGTTGAAGTTAACTTTCTTCTGTCAAGAAAGCACTTATCACAGTTGTGAGCTTTTTTTATTTGTACATCATAACGCCAACAATCCCTGGCAACATCATCTGCTATATTCTCATGCTGTTGCCTTCCAAGATGACACATGAAAGAAGCTTAAGTTGTCCATAACTGCACTGTTATTGAAATGTCAAAGAATAGTTTCCAGGTGTGTAAAATCTCCGTCCCATTAATGTAGAAGGAAATCATGCAATTTCTGTGATTTGAATGATAAGCAAGAGATGGGGTAGGAATTAGTCATGGGACATATATAGCACATTTCATGCCAATATAATTTACTTAAGGATGGGTAGATAGCACTTCAGTTTAACAATAGAGTAAGACCCTCTGACTGGTGGTGAAATGTAAAATTTGTTACTACCGGTTCTGTGGGCGTGGCTTGGTTAAGGGTAATGTGACTGAGTGGGCATAGCCAACTCTTTTTTTTTTACTTTTAAAACCATTTTTTCTATAACCTCTTCGGCCAAAGCGGTTATAAAAAAAATGCTTTTAAAAGCCTCTGACGATCCCAGCTGAGCCATGCGATCATCAGAGGCTTTTTTTTTTTACTTTTAAAAGCATTTTTTTGGCGGAACAGGTTGTAGAAAAAATGCTTTTAAAAAAAGGCTCTGATGATCATGCGGCTCAGCTGGGCATGGGGAGGGGCAGGGATTTTTGCTACTGGTTCTCCAAACCACCCACTGCCATCATTACCAGATTGGGTGATCCGGTCCAAACCAGGAGCATTTCACCCCTGCCTCTGACCAATGAAATGCCAAACAGTATAGGTAATCCTTGACTTATAACAGTTCATTTAGTTACAATGTCACTGAAAAAAGTGACTTATGACCATTTTTCACAATTATGACCTTTATAGCACCTCCATGATCATGTGATCCAAATTCAGATGCTTGGCAACTGATTCATACTTGTGACAGTTGCTGTATCCTAAAATCATGTGATCACCTTTTGCAACCTTTCGACAAACAAAATCAATGAGGAAGCCAGATTCACTTAACAACCGGGTTCTAATTTATCAGCTGTGGTGATTCACAATTGAACTGTGGCAAGAAAGGTCATAAAATGGGGCAAAACTCACTTAACAAATCTCTCACTTAAGAACAGAAATTTTGGGATTAATTGTGGTCGTAAATCGACGACTATCCTCAGTAGACAGACCTGTCCAGATAGATGATGGAGGGTTTTACATGAAGATGAAAGCCAGTTTAAGAACCAATGGTGCAGCAATCATTACATCCAATATCTTCTAGAATCTGGGGAGAGTAAAGAAAAAGTAGTATACTTTGTTCTTTGCTTCATGGCCAAAACAACAACCTGGTTAACTGGAAAAACCAAAGTATTGGTATTTTTGCTGATATTGACAGTTGTGGAAAGAGATCTACTAGAGAATGGGGAAAAATAAAGAAAGCCAATAGCAATTAGGAATGTAATGCATCCTTTTAAGGCCCCATGTTGAGCTTTCATCTTTGCCATCTTCTCTTTCCTAAAAGAACTAGGAATATTTATACAATAGCTAAAGGAACTACTTTGAAGTGCCATTTGCTGAGCTGAGCATAAGTTCTGATTTTGCTTCAGCCCAGCAGGAGATTCAGCTACAAAGAAGGAGAGTTTTGAAGTTGCTGGTCCTGCTTTTCTGAATAGATTCTTTCTAGACTCTTAAGTGCAAGCCATGATCACTTTCCTTTGGGTAGGAATCTGGATTTCATCCGAAAAAGTCTGAATAAAGCTTATAATGACCCACAATGGAACACTACTGTTTTGAAAGGGTAGATGCAGGTAGCTGAACAGCCTTATGATTTTGCTTCATGTAGATGCGCTGACCAAAGATGCAATTAATAAGATGGCATTCTGTCATTCATATTTGAAAAAGAAAATGTTTAATACTCTCAATTTCTTTTAATTCACCATTAAAAATAGGATTAAAGACTTTTTCAGATTCTAGTTACTGATTATAACATGCAAGAGCTGTGCCTATTTGCTTTGTATTGCACACGGTCTCCTTTATAAGATTTTTATCTGGTAAATATCCTATTGCTAATATACTGTCTATATTGCTTGCGCCACAAAATTATATTAAATTGCATAGATGTAAGGCATGACTTTAAGTTTTTATCTTCCTTTGTAGATGGTGCACAGAACATGAAACTCAGTAGTTCTTATTTATTTATTTTTTTGAAAAAAATACATCTTTCAGAAGCTTTTAATGTTTCATATATTGTAAATAGAGGACAAAGTGTAAAAGAGGCAAGCAGATTTAGGAACGGCCTCAACCTTCCTGTCACTAGTACACATCGGATATATTGTCACTGCTTCCAGCTACCTTACATACTAGAAACATCCAACCACTGGAAACATGGAAACAGCCACACCTTTGGAATGGTGTAGGAGTAAGAATGGATTTCCAGAGAAAAAATTGCAAGCTACAGGAATCAGACGCACCACTTGGATGACCCTGAGGTCACAGATAACCCTCCAAGTGGCCTCAATGACCCTCTAAAAAGATGCAAATGACCAGCTGTCTGCAAAGAATATAAATCCTTCCATTCCCCACTGTCCTGTCAAAGCTGAAGAAGCTTCTTGGATGAGAAACAAAATGTCTTCAAAGAAAAAACAAAAAAGTCCAGTTGCCTCCTGAAAAAGCACCTTTGGGACAACCACTGGAAAGTTTTCTATCTTGCACGATGCCATGGTCTCCCATCTTCAGGATTGGATGGTAGCTATTAAAAAATACCATTGGGTGAAAGGCTCTAACTCTGTAATTCTGGAGAGGTGGAAACTACAGAATGTGTTCTTCTTGGTTGCTTCCTTTAAAGATACTTCCAAACCAGATTCAAATTATCAGATTGGTAGATCTCCTGGGTGCCCCAATTTGGCCTATGTCCAGATGCTACTCAAAGATAAAGGAACCCTTGTACAGAGCATGTAGCTAGCTTTTGTCATCAGCACAGAAGATCCAGCAGACTATGATGAGCCAATCTCCCACAATGCATTTTTGTATATTTCATTTAAAATTTACATACCTGGTTGATATTAATAATTTTAGATACTTTTATTTGTTTGTCATTTTAGATATTACCTTATTTAAAATAATGTTGGTGTTTATATTACAATTAATACAGGCTGTATCTATTTATTTATGTATTTATTAGCCATATTTCTATGCCACCCAGCTTGCTAGGGACTCTTGGTGGCTTACAGCAAAAAACAAAAAAAACCCAAAACAATGCCAACAATATAATTTTTTTTTAAAAGAACATTAAAAACCCATACACTCCATTCCCTGGCCGGGTCTCACAAGATCGCCGTAGTGAGATCAATGGCCCTAGGCCTGCCGGAAAAGCCAGGTCTTCACCACTTTCTGGAAGGTCAATAGGGTGGGGGCGGTCCAGACCTGAGGAGGTAATTGGTTCCAGAGAGCCGGGGCAGCCACAGAGAAGGCCCTCCCCCATGGGCCCGCCAACCGATATTGTTTAGCTGACGGGACCCGGAGGAGACCAACTCTGTGGGTATCTAGACCTTGCTTATAGAAGTTAGTTATGTTGCTTTACAATGTACACACACTCTCACACACACACACACATACGTGTGTGAGTGTGTGTGTGTGTGTGTGTATATACATTTTGTTTTTAAGAAAGACAGGTGGATTTCCCATTTAGACAGATTTTTGCTTCAACTCCTTACCCAGTTTCAGTCCTGTAAAGGAAATACTAGTTGGCACTTTTATAGGTCTGTCTCAGTAGTACAAACTAAGAAAAAGAAAAAAAGAAATTTGACAAGACAACACGCTACTAAGAGTTTTAAAAATATCTACCCCTCCCTCTCTTTTGGGTTACAATTTGCACTTTTTTCGCAGTATTTCAAGTGAAGTAAAGTGAATCATGTGTCTCATCCAAACAGTTTAAAAAACTTTGAGCAGTGAAAACAATGGTGACTTAGAAGTGCCCTTAGAAATCTTAGGTCTAGAAAGCCTCAAACTAGGTTGTCTACATTTCGATCTATGCTTAGTTCATAAGATTATTTACCAAAACGGTCTACCTGTAAATGAATTCTTTAATTTCAACCATACAAGGGCCATCAATAGATTTAAACTCAATGTAAATCGCTCTAATCTTAATTGTAGGAAATATGACTTTTGCAATAGAGCAGTAAATGTCTGGAACAATCTACCTGATCCTGTTGTTAGTTTCTCTAATCCCCATACCTTTTACCGTAAACTGTCTACCGTGGACCTTTCATGTTTCTTAAGCGGTCCCTATGGGAGCATGCATAAGTCCACCAGCGTGCCTACTGTCCCTGTCCTACTGTTCCCAATTATATGTAATCATTCTATGTGTTTATGGCTATGTTTTGCTAATTTATATCCTTCTTTTTGTGCCAAAATTTTTTCATGTGTCCATGTCTGTGTCTACTTTGTTACTTGTTTTCTTACTTGTTGACAAATAAATAAATAAATAAATAAATAAATAAATAAATAAATAATTGTTTACAAAGAATTTACTCTGATAGATATACTTCCATCCATATGTGGATTTCAATAACCAAGCGTATGGTTCAAAGAATCAATCGATCTGTATATTCACAATGGACAGGTAGTTCTTCTTTAGTGCTCATAGTTGGATCCAGCAACATGATTGCTAAATGAAGAAGTCACTAAATGAAACTGTAACTGTACTTATAATCTTACATTCCTTTGTTTTGGAGGTCTGCAAAGATCGTAAATAGAAGGATTGGTTGTAAAGTAATTTTTCCTCAATGTTGTAACTGTGAATTATTTCTAAATGAGGCAGTGGCTAAACAAAGACCTGTAATATTCATACATTCTTCAAGCTAGTGAATTATTCCAGACAACACTGCTTACTTTTGAATAGACATAGATAGGATTGGATTACTATGTGTTTATCTCAGGACTAGATAATTTTTTAAAAAAAAATTTCAAGAATACATGTCTGCCATGGAAGATTCACAAATGGCTGGCATGATTTATCAGCAAATGAAGTAGCTAGTGAACAAGATTTCCAAGGCAAACATTGCACATACAAATACTATAAACTGGTCTATTTTATTAAAAGGCTACTTTAAAAAGTCATCTAGCTGTAATGGAGATAAAAGGACATCTTTAGTAGACTGAGGCTTAGTCACAGCTTATCTGAACATCCAACATTACTACTTTAAGAATTTTATCCTTTCTAGAGAAATCATATTTAAATTGTTGAGGAGACGATGGGATGGGATGGGATGGGAGGGGAGGGGAGGGGAGGGGAGGGGGG